>CM036577.1:7372926-7972926 GCA_020745775.1 Theristicus caerulescens | reverse complement strand
TCAGGATCAGTAGACTTGGGCAGCAGGGTCAGAGAGTACTGGGATGGAAGTTATTCTGCTTGGAGAGGCGGAAGAGACATAACAAACTATGTTTATTTTTTATGTTACTTATTGTTATTAAGGAACCTATTATCAAATCAAGGTTTAGATATTTTGTTTTTGAGGTATTTAATTGGTTTTAAGCTTGTTTGTCATTTAGCATCAGCCCCTATTACACATGTCCTCCCAGTGAAATGAGTCTGCAAGGTGCTTGTTGGCTTCCACAAGGATCTAGAAACGCAGCATATCCTCCACTTGTACTTCAGTGCTATTATTGCTTTGGGCTGAACTTGCCACTGGATGCTATAGTGAAAGAAGTGCAACTGGGACTGTTTCTAAAAGAACAACCATGGCAAATGAAAAGGTGGAGTGAGAAGTGGAATTTAAGTTGTTGCTCTACACATAATTTTGTGTTTATATGTCCATCACATGAATCTTTAAGCATACAAGATTTATCAACTGAAAATTATTGGTAATTTGATTGCCACCCAGGAATATCTTATGGGAAAGGTATCTCCATATCTGCAGGGAGGTGAGGGCAAACTGAAACAGGTGTCTGTCAGCTAGAGATGAAGGGGCTCAGCTGGTCTTTAGGGAGGAGTCAGAGGATAGCAGTGACAGTGAGTCTAGGAGCAGAATTAGCCCTCTGCAAACTGAGGACATGTCTGCTGAGGACATGTAAATTACTTTCTCTCTGCAATTTCTGATTGCCTCACCACCTGTTACTGCATGGAATAAGGTAAGCTCTAGCCACAGGCCTAGGTAGCACTTTCTGGTATTACCAGCGCTCACAGTAAGTGCCACTGCCTGTGGAGGCTGAGCCAAGTGCCAGTCCGGACCTCCAGCTTTTTGACTACACAGTACCCTACACTGCACTTCTCACTCCCACTTCGAGCACCTGTTCCAATTAGACTTGCTCCTCCTCCCACTATGTTGCATCATGTCTCCTTTACTCCCCTTTTCCTTTCCTCTGCCCTTCTTCCATCCCAAGCCGAGAGCCTCACGCATAGCCAAACCCATCCCACCACAGTGGGGCAGTTCCTTCCACAAACAGCCCCAAAGTCTTCCTCAGCAGCATCCCTTGCTTTACTGGTTCAGCTGCAACTTGGCACATACTTCACAGGCCACACCAGTGTTGGCTGCAGCTAGTTCAGCCACCCACATGTGCAAGTTCCTCTGCCCCCAGGCTCTGAAGCTGGCCTCGGAGACAACAGTCAGGTCATCCTCAGTCCAGAGTTTTCCAGTCTGAAAGGCATTGCAATATAATGAGGCTAAAGCTTGTGTTTACTGGTGGGGACAAGTGGTGTCTCTGTGTAGTCTGATGTTTTGTGAATATATTCTGGGTGCCAAAGATCTTTTCAGGGCAGGGGAGGTGTCCCTGGTCTTTAATACAGTAGGGAAAATAAAAGAGAAAATAGGGATTTGTGACCCTTGATGGAACTATAGGGTGCTTGTGGGGCAGGGTTTGGGATAAAAGCTGCACTGGCAGAGCTGGAGGGCTGGTTGACAAACTTCTCAGCAGTTGAATTTTGTTGTTGAACCTCAAAGGAGACCACAGAATGTTGTGCAAGAGGAACTTGACAGTGGTCAAACCCTGGAACAGGTTGCACATAGAGGTTGTGGAGTCTCCATCTTTGAAGACAGTCAAAACCTGGCTGGACACAATCCTGGACAACCTGCTCTAGCTGACCCTGCTTGAGCAGGGAAGTTGGACTGGATGATTTCAAGAGGTCCTTTTCAACCTCAACGATTCCATGGTTCTTTGATTCTGTAATTTGTGTTGAGTGTCTTGGTTTCAGCTGGGATAGAGTTAGTTTTCTTTCTAATGCAGTGTTTTGGATTTAAGATGAGAATAATGTTGATAACACACTGATGTTTTAGTTACTGCTGAGCAGTGTTTACACCAAAGTCAAGGCCTTTTCCTGCTTCTCACACTGTTCTACCAGCAAGTAGGCTGTTGGAAAGTTGGGAAGGGACATGGCTGGGACAGCTGAGCCAAACTGGATGTCCTGGTTTCAGCTGGGATAGAGTTAATTTTCTTCTTAGTAGCTGGTATAGTGCTGTGTTTTGGATTTAGGATGAGAATAATGTTGATAACACACTGATGTTTTGGTTGTTGCCAAGTAGCGTTCATACTAGTCAAGGACTTTTCAGCTTCCCATGATCTGCCAGGTGCACAAGAAGCTGGGAGGAAGCACAACCAGGACAGCTGACCCAGACTGGCCAAAGGGCTATTCCATACCATATGACATCATGCTCTGTACATAAGCTGGTGGAAGAAGAAGGAAGGGGGGGATATTTGGTGTGATGACATTTGTCTTCCCAAGTAACCGTTACACGTGATGGAGCCCTGCTTTCCTAGGGATGGCCGAACACCTGCCTGCCAATGGGAAGGAGTGAATGAATTCCTTGCTTTGCTTGCACACATGGCTTTTGCTTTACTTATTAAGCTGTCTTTGTCTCAACCCATGAGTTTTCTCCCTTTTACCCTTCCGATTCTCTCCCCTGTCCCACAGGGGAGGACTGAGCAAGTGGCTGTGTGGTGCTTAGTTGCTGGCTGGGGTTAAACCACGACATTGGCCAAAGGGATATTCCATACCATATGATGTCATGCTCAGTATATGAACTAGGGGAAAAGCTGGCCAAGGGTCTGGTGCTCAGGAACTGGCTGGGCATCGGTCAGCAAGTGGTGAGCAATTGCATTGTGCATCACTTGTTTTGTATATTCTTTTATCATTATTATTATTTTCCCTTTCTTTTCTGACCTATTAAATTGTCTTTATCGCAGTCCACAAGTTTTACCTTTTTTTTGCAGTCCTCTCCCCCATCCCACTGGGGGAGGGAGCAAGCGAACGGCTGTGTGGAGTTTAGCTACCTGCCAGGTTAAACCACAACAGTCTTTTTGGTGCCCAACATGGGGCTCGAAGGGTTAAGATAATGACAGATCTGACCAGAGTGTGTTAAGGCAAAGTTGTTATAAGCATTCATTATTAGGTTAATATTCGCTGGTTGCAATGTTGAATTATTTGCTCTCAGAGGTGCTGTGCTTGTTCTCAAGAGTTGTGTTATGTAACACCTTACTTGCAGTATATGATGTTCCCTGTTAGGCTGTTTATCACCTCTGGGGGCTGCATTAAGGTTATCATTTTGCTGTACTGTGTAACACTGGCTTATGATATGATAAAATTACTGGTTGTGAGACTAATCTGATATTTTTCCTCAGCGTTGCCATCATCTCCATACTTCAGGAACCATCTCTCAGAAACTATTAATAATTATACTCTTTACCTTTTCTCCTCAGGGAACCAATTTATGGGGGAGACAAGGGGGAACACTTTCCCCTGCTCCTTCACCTTCTGTTTCTCATTCAGCCTAGTTACAATAGCTCTTGAGAATTTTGAATATCCTTGGGATGTTCAAACCAGCATGTTCCTATTGCTATGTCTCCTGAATGTGTTTCAGGTCTTGTTTAAGGTTAAACAACTATTTAAGAATACAACCCAGAGATATGCTCCAAGGCTGAATAGTTGTTAGTGGCAGGGTGTGTCAGATAGTATGGGCAAGTACCTAGGACAATGGTCACCTCCAGATTCACCTCAGAGGTGATTCCACCCCTCTACTCTTGTGAGGCTCCACCTGGAGTACTGCATTCAGCTCTGGGGCTCCCAACATAAGAAGGATATGGACCTGTTGGAACGAGTCCAGACGAGGGCCATGAAGATGATCAGTGGGCTGGAGCACCTCCCCTATAAGGACGAGTTGTGAGAGTCAGAGTTGTTTAGCCTGGAGAAGAGAAGGCTCCAGGGAGACCTTGCAGTAGCCTTCCAGTACCTGAAGGGGGCCTACAAGAAAGCTGGAGAGGGACTTTTTACAAGGGAGCATAGTGATAGGACAAGGGGTAATGGCTACAAGCTGAAAGAGGGTAGATTTAGATTAGATCTAAGGAAGAAGTTCTGTGAGGGTGGTGAGGCATTGGAATGGGTTGCCCAGAGAAGTTGTGGATGCCCCATCCCTGGAAGTGTTCAAGGCCAGATTGGATGGGGCTTTGAGCAACCTGGTCTAGTGAAAGGTGTCTCTGCCCATGGCAGGGGGGTTGGAACTAGATGATCTTTAAGGTCCCTTCTGAGCCAAACCATTCTATGATTCTATGATCTCTCATCTCATCCTTTTTTTTCTGGTGTCTGGCTTCAACATGAGTACTCTACAACTTTATCCTTAAGGTAAGCAGTGTGAATAATTCCTTTTTGACACAAACATCCCTCCACCTAGCTCAGGAAGTTCATGGTTTAATTTCGACACTACCAATAATGCACCCACATGTGAATTCTTCTAGTGAGTGGCTTCATGGTCTCTGAGTAACAGCTTGTCCTACTTCTTAACAGTAACAAGACATTTCTATCTTGCAAGACCCTGCAGAGGGAGCATATAGGCTTCCCTGTATCAGATGACAGAAACCGAGTGATCCCCACCTTGACTGAGAGGTGGAAATGGGACATAATGCTACATTTTTTTTTTAAATGAAAAACCAAGGACATTAAATTGTGTTTTAGGGTTAATCATCAAATCTGACTCCTCTCCATGCATGTTGGATGTATATTGTTTGGGATGTGGCTCTGGCAAGAGCCTTACATCCCCATTAGAGTGACTGCTCATTGATTTTAGGGAAAACATGGATGGTTTCTTTGACGGCGGAAGAAACTTCAACACATGCGGTCAGAAATACAAGCTTATTGTCCTGCTCCAGGCCATGCTGATTAGACTCAAGGCTGGTCAACAGGCAGCCCCAGCCACTGTGTGGGTCGAAGCATGATTCTAAAATCTGTTAAGGTGGTATTCAGCAGCAGTGGAGCTTCTGACTGTTCACCACTTCAGTTTTGCTTTTTTTTTTTTCCATTTTTCTTCTGTTTGCTACATGATAACATTCTTTAATGGTACCTATAGTGAAGATAAATAATTTCGCCTGTTGATGTCCAGATCACCACAATTAAAAATCACTTGACCTTGATCTATCTCCTTGTATTCCTAGTCACTCTCAGGTTTGTAGGATCCCTTTTATGGTATCATTAAGAAGTATGCACACTCTAGGTATTGCTACGGCACTAATGTTCATTAAAGACCAGTCATCTACATAACCAGCCCTTGGTTTTTTGGTCTTCTGCTGCTACGTACTTTCCCCACTTTGCTGACTTTCTCCCATTTTAAACCACATTAGTGTCTATACCCATATTTCATTTGCCAGTGTTTCCTCACAAAATATGCTGAGGTATATACCTCAGATTATAAACCCTTTCATCTTAGAGCTGGACTATCCCAATGGGGTGCATGGGGAGCTTGGTAGGGGTTGGGTGCAGAACAACGGCCATTCCTGGTTGGGTTTTTCAGGAGCCTTGGACAAAGGGGTGTACATCGATATAGTCCCTACAAGTACTTTGGGATAAAGTTGCCCAAAAGGCTCATTCTCACCCACAAGCTAACCTGTAGGTTCCCCCTCACCACCAAGGTATTCATCTCTGTTTTTACCAAGATCTGTTCTTGCCTTCTTTGGTCACGTGTGCTATGGCAGTTGCCTGGTAGTACTTTTCTTCTTCCTAAGGTTCATCGTTCCAGATACCCCTATATCATGTCATTAATCAGAAAGATCCCCATCACCAGTACAGCAGGCACCTTCTTTGCCACTCTCCTGCAGTAAATAAGGATTTAGCATTCAACTGATTTCTTTGGGTAAGTTTTATTTGAGAGATGTGCCCACCAAGTGGTCTGACCATCTTTCACATCACAGACCAACTGGCTCAGTTTTATTCACTACCACGAGGGACCTTCCCATTTTATCTGGGGGAAGGCTCGATAACCCAGAACACGCATACGTGTTGGTCCCATTGGTCTCTTGCATTAAACTTAGTACCAGGATTTCACTTTATGAAGTCCTAATGGAAAGAGAGATTAAGTGATGTGAGGTGATGTTTTTTCCTGCAGCCCATCCTTCCCTTCACCACTGTTTTGAGTGGTACCTGGGTAGCTGAAACATAGGAGTTGCTGGAATATAGCTAGAAACTGGCAGCACTTAACTATCATGTAGGCAATCCTGCTTGAAGTTATGGTTATCTAATGCAAGCCTAGTGGAGCTGCCTGCTAGAACCTAGGCTCAACTGGCATAAAGGAATCCAAAAAAACTAATTCAGTTTTAGACTTCTACACAGCAAATACCTAAAATTAGAGATCTATTCTGTTACCTTCATCTTCTAAATAGAAAAAACCCCGAACAAAAAAGCCTATAAGTATTCTCAAAGGACTTATCTGACACTGTCTATAGTTGCAGAGGACGCAACATGAGATTAGATGTGTGGCAATTACCATTGAAATAGTGACTGTCACCGTCTGAAAAGTTACTTCCTAAGGACTGCTCAGTGACACATCCCTCTTTTAGGGGGTGAAGTAAAATAGGGAGTCCTGCAACAGGAAGGGGGGCTGTCTACTCTCTTTCACAACAGACAGATGTGGCAACATGCAGTCTTAGATATTGCTCCCTTTTCCTTTCTGTTTGTCAGGGGGGACCAACCTACTTGCATGTTGTCTTTTGACAATTCTCAGGTTCTCTCAGTCCTGCTTGGACTCCTGAATCTCTGTGGTATACACGGAGAGTAATATAGCTTTTCTGCTGTCTTTCGAAGGGCTTCTTTGACTTCCCTGTTCCTGAGGCTATAAATCATAGGGTTCAGCATGGGAATTGCCAGAGTATAAAACACAGAGATGATCTTGTCATGCTCCACAGAGTATTTTGAACTGGGCCGTAAGTACATGAAGGAGCCTGTCCCATAGAACATGGTGACGGCAGTCAGGTGGGAAGCACAGGTGGAGAAGGCTTTGCGTCTGCCTTTGGCTGATTTAATCTTGTGGATGGTAACCCCAATGCAGATGTAAGAGATGAGAATGAGGATCATGGTTGAGATGACGAGCACAGTAGCACAAGTGAAATGGACCAGGTCAGTGATGTGAGTGTCAGAGCAGGAGAGCTTCAGGATGGGAGGCACATCACAGAAGAAATGATTGATGATGTTGGAATTGCAGAAGGACAGGTGGAATATAAATAATGTCTGAATAGATGCATTCATGCAGCTCATCAAGTAGGAGCCGCACACAAGGAGCATGCAGAACCTCTTGGACATAATAACAGGGTAGAGCAAGGGGTTGCAGATGGCTATAAACCGGTCATATGCCATCACGGCCAGAAGGTAGCACTCTTCTGTCACGGCGATGCAGAATAGGAAGAGCTGAGCTCTGCATGCTGTGTAGGATATGACTTTTGTCTCAACCACAAAGGTCATGAGTGTGCTAGGTATAATGATGGTGGAGTAGCTGACATCTAAGAAGGAAAGGCTGCTGATGAAGAAGTACATGGGAGTGTGGAGCTTGGAGTCAATCCGAATGAGCACAATCATCCCCAGATTTCCCACTAGGGTAAACAGGTAGATCAGTAGAAACACCATGAAGAGAAGGACCTGCAACTTCAGGTTGTCTGTGAATCCCAACAAGATAAACTCAGTCACCACAGTGTGATTCCCTTCTGCCATCTATTGTAGGTGGGAAAGCCAAGATTACACTGCAGAAAAAAAGGCAAACACAGACTAATTGTCAGTGGGTCAAACTGGCTCTCATCAGGCTGATGAAGGTATAATTTTGTGTAACTTCCTATTCATGTTTTTCAAGTTCTGAACTCGAATTATCTCATAGGCATTTCTTGACTTTCAAAGGCTTGTATTCTTTCTGTGTACTCTGAAGGAGCATAGATTAACAATTCACACTTATTCCTGCAGGTCTTACTACATCTCCTTCCCCAAACACTTAGTTTAATTTCTAAGGCGGTAATCTACACAGCGAGCACTAACTTCATAGTATTTGTTTCACCTCACCTATTTTAGATATTTACTCAAACTTGACTCGAAATGCTTGTTTTTTCCCATTTTATGTAGACACCATTGGATAATTAACTTTGTACATTGTTTGGATATAAAGGTAAACACATGCTAAGCTACAAAAATCTTTCAAGGACAAGAATAAGGGCCAAAAGTGTGTACCTTATCACTATGACAAAATGATATTTTGGGGCAATTATGGTAAGCAGAAGGACAAAGCTAGGGGTTTGGAAAAGCTCAACTATAAATATTAATGACATTTCAGGCTGAAAGGGAACAGAGCTTCTGCTCTGCTGTTACTTCCATAAATCTGAGAATAAAATGACAATTATAATCAGGCATAGTCTGCTTCTGGAAAAATTGAAGAGAGACCTCAGAAGAACAGATTTTGTCCATTTCCCTTTTCCAAGGAAGAATGAACTCTACTGATGTAACTACTTGAAACATTGGTCTAATTGGTTCTTTAAAATCTTCACTACCATAGATTTCCCATGGTCTCTTGTCACTTTTGTTTCTTCTTAAAAAGTTAATGTTATTCAGTTTTCTCCTAAAGATTAACCCAGATTTTCACATTGTAATTTAACTGACAAACTTTTTGTGTCCCCCCCTCCCATTGTGGGCAAAAGAAACCACTTTTTCCTTTTCACCATTTCATAGAATCATAAAATCATAGAATATGTCAAGTTGGAAGGGACCCGTAAGTATCATCAAGTCCAACTCACTGCTCCTTGCAGGACTACCTAAAACTAAACCATACACCTAAGAGCATTGTCCAGACCCTCCCTGAATTTATGCATTTTTCCACCATCAGTTTTAACACAGTGACCTTTTTGGTTTGTTGTTTTTCCTGGACTGTCCTCTGTAGGGTTTTAGTTAATTTTGTAAATTGTTATCTTGAATAAAATAGTTTGTTCTAATGGAAAACTTGTCAAACAGAACCTTAGCAAGATGAGAAAACTACTGCTTAGAAAGCTAGTAAACCCAGGTCCCAAACTGGGGGGGGGGGGGGAGGGGCGGGAATCAGAGATTTTCAAGAATACCTGTATTGTTATACTGTAAGGGGGGGAAGTGGGAATTCTCCGTCCCTCCCCAGTAAAGCAAAGGTATAAAATATGTCTAATATATGCATTCATACTCACCACAGAACTTTTTATTTCCAGCCCTGTTCTTACCTTATCACTCACATCTTAGCATGCTGGGTACATTAGTGTTTCTTCTTTTGTCAATGCAAAAGAAACAGGAAAGAGGAAACATTCTGTTAATGCAGATTTGATTGCAAGGTGTACATGCTCTATTAGCTCTAAATAAGAAGTGATTTCTGTTTTCTAAAACCAGAAAGAAAGACGTACTGTATCTCTAGCAGAGTCAGAGAGAGGAAAATCTCTCCCACCTTGTCAGCAAGTAGGTATTTCAGCAGTTAGCATGCACATTCATATACTTTTGTGTGTAGACTTCCTGATGGGTCACAGAGTCTGAACCCGAGACAAGGCACAGCGGGACTATTAAAATGTTCTTTGTACTCCCAGTGGAAATAGCCTGTCCTCTCTTTTCCTGCAATTAGACAAATGGACTTTATTCCTCTCAGTTTTAAAGAGAATGTTTTTCTTTTTTTTTCTTTTCTTTTTTTTTTTTTTTTTTGGCCATGTGATCCTTTTGTTATTTTGCTTGTTTTATTCTGCTACTTAGTAACCTAGGACTATAGGACTGTAAAATTATGCATTATAAAAACACTTTCCATATCGGGAAGGGAACCACACACAATGAGAAAAAGTTGTTTCTGTTCAGCAAGGTTGAAGGCTCTTCTCCCAAATTTTCTCTGAAACCGACCAGTAATTTCAGCCCCGCCAACTTGTGATCTGATGCTTCAGGATGGGTGAATTAAATCACTGGGGAAGTGCCGCTTACGTCTAGTTTCACGTTCTGAGGGGTCCATTTCTCAGGTGGTTGTTGACATCAGGCATGTCCTTCAACCTATTCTGAAACATGCTAAAGACATAAAATTCACAGGTTTGAACTGCTACTTCAAACACTTCTAATCTCTGCACTGGGGCTCTTGAAGTGTGGAATACTTCAGTAAATTCATTTAATTCAAGCAAGAAACTGATACTCTTTTAAGATCCTTCAGCTAAGCCCATTACCTGTTTGTCAAGGCTTTTTCTTATGCACCAAGGGATATGATTATGTGTAATCAAATAAAATGTCTTTGCTAGTTCTACAGAACTACACCAAGTGATTAATGTTGACTTTTAGCCAGTTGTATCAAAGATGCAATGTTTACAAATTCTCAGAAAAATCACACTGAAATAAAGCACTTCTGTCATTTCTTCATAAAATCATAGAATCGTAGAATGGTTTGGGTTGGAAGGGATCTTCAAAGAGCATCTAGTACAACCCTCCTGCATTTCACTAGACAAGTGGACATCTTTCACTAGAGCAGGTTGCTCAAAGCCCTGTCCAGCCTGACCTTGAATATTTCCAATCATGGGGCATCCACAAATTCTCTGGGCAACCTCTTCCAGTGTCTCACCACCTTCATAACAAAATTTCTTCCTTATATCCAATCTAAATCTATGCTCCTTCAGCTTAAAACTGTTGGCCCTAGTCCTGTCACTACAGCCCTTGGTAAAAAGTCTCTCTTCATCTTTCTTGTAAGCCCCCTTAAAGAACTGAAAGGCTGCAAGAAGGTCTCCCTGGAGCCTTTTCTTCTCTGGGCTGAAAAATCCCAACTTTCTCAAGCCTTTCTTCATAGGAGAGGTGTTCCAGCCCTCAGATCATTTTCATGGCACTCCTCTGGACCTGCTCTTTCTTTGGTCCATGTCTTTCTTGTACTGGGGACCCCAGAAACGGATGCAGTACTCCAGGTGGGGTCTCACAAGAGCGGAGTACAGGGGAAGAACCACCTCCCTCGACCTGCTGGCCATGCTTCTTTTGAGTCAGCTCAGTATATGGTTGACTTTCTGTGCTATAAAAGCGCATCGCAGGCTCATATCCAATTTGTCACCCACCAGTATCCCCAAGTCTTTCTCCACAGGGCTGCTCTCAATCCATTCACCCCCCCAGTCTGTACTGAAAGCAGGGATTGCCCCAACCCAGGTGCAGGACCTTGCACTTTGCTTTGTTGAACTTCATGAGGTTTGCATAAGTTCACTCCTCAAGCCTGTAAAGGTCTCTCTGGATGGCATCCCTTCCCTCTAGCGAATCAGCTGCACCACTCAGCCTGGTGTCAGCTGCAAACTTGCTGAGGGTGCACTCAATCCCACTATGTCATTGATATTAAATAGCGTTGGGCCCAGTAGGGGACCCTTGAGAGACACAACTCGTTAATGGTTTCCACTTGGACATTGAGCAATTGACTGTAACTCTTTGGACAAGGCCATCCAGCCAATTCCTTATCCATAAAGCCTGTATCTCTCCAATTTAGCAGCACGAATGTTGTTGGGGGACTGTATCAAAGACCTCACAAAAGTCCAGGTAGATGACATCTGTAGCTCTTCCCTTGTCCACTGATGCTGTCACTTCATCATAGAAAGCCACTAGATCAGTCAGGTATGCTATGTCCTTGGGGAAGCCATGTTGGCTGTTTCTTAATAGGGCAAATCTTAGCTCTGAAGTCACTGTTCAGGAAATAATACACTCAGTCCAATAGTAATAAGTCTCCAATCAATAGTGTTTCTTGATTTCACTGGGTTAGTCAATTTAAGTGTTAAATAGTTCATCATTCTTTGACACTGTTAGGTATGAGCCCAGTTACCAGTCATACAGTAAAGAATTCTGTGAAAATGATATGTCTTGAGAATCCCTCTGAGTTATGTCCTTTTGACTTCCCCCATCAGGATAATTTCCTTTATATTCTTCAGCAATTCTTTTGATGATTTCTGTTTCCAGTTTTGAATGATCCGCTCCTGTCTACTTTGAAAATTTTCCAGGTCAGCAAGTACTTCACACATTCCCACTTGGTTTGTTTAATGTATAAAACCTCAATAGCTGAAGTTTCATAGTGGAAAGTCACTTTGTAGTCAAGGGTTACACCTAGCAATCTTCCCTCCCTCCAGGTCACAACAATACTGTTACTGCAAATCTTCCTCTTTCTGCAGCTCTTATCTTCATTGACCCTTTTTTCACATCATAACTGGAAGGGCATCGAGTTGATTTTGCCTATACTTCCAAGATTTTTCAGTAATTACATGACAGTGAAAGGTAGAGTGACAGTCTATAGATGTTTCAATTCTGGCTTTGTCATTGTGGTATTTGACCCAGTCCTTGCAGACATCTTCAAAAAGATTTTCATTTGCTTGTTAGTAAGGAACATATGAATATTTGACACATATTTTCCTCTGATGCTCTCTGCACCATCTGGAATTACATGTTTTGTCTTGAATTCAAGATGGCACTCATTGTTAGCATTGTGAGTAGTCAGAGCTGCAAACTTGTTTCAATCAGTTAAACACTGAGGTTTTGTCACTTGTTTCACATTTTTTAGAAGTAATATGTTGTGATTTGCCTTTATTTTATTTATACTCCTCCTGCTATAGAACTTTTTTTCCCATTCCACAAAGTTAACCCTTTACCAACAGCTGAAGCAGACCTGAATATGAAGCTCTTGAACACATTTCTCACTTTCCATCCTAAGAATTAATAATTTTTTTTGTACTGGGAGAGGTCGCTCATAGTGCAAGGTGTTTATGCACATTCCTTGAATGCCTGCTCCCCTTAGAGTATTTCTTTTGAATTCTTCCTCCACTATGCTTTAGCGGTTATGACATACTATGATGTTTCTCATTATTCCTCTCACAATGAGCACAATGGAGCATGATATTCTTTACCTTGTGGCTCTTTCTCAAGCAGCCCACAAGAGCTGGAGCAGTGCATGCTGTAGGTCGGTCACTGAGTTGCTGTTGAGCTCTGATATGCAGCCCTTGGACTGGCATTTTGGATAGACCGGGAGAACATAGAAGTAAGCCAAATTTTCTAGTTAGGGATTAAGAATAGGCTGGAAACATCACGCTGATGATGGCGACTCAACATCTAGAATGGGAATTCTTGCCTGAGGAGATTGCTACAGTCTCCCCAGTTTATTACTCGTGATTATTCTTCCTAAGCGTATGTCCTGGTTTCAGCTGGGGTAGAATTAATTTTCTTCTTAGTAGCTGGTATAGTGCTGTGTTTTGGATTTAGGATGAGAATAATGTTGATAACACACTGATGTTTCAGTTTACACTAGTCAAGGACTTTTCAGCTTCCCATGATCTGCCAGGTGCACAAGAAGCTGGGAGGAAGCACAACCAGGACAGCTGACCCAGACTGGCCCAAGGGCTATTCCATACCATATGACATCATGCTCAGTATAAAAAGCTGGGGGAAAAAGAAGGAATGGGGGGACGTTCAGCGTCATGGCGTTTGTCTTCCCAAGTAACCGTTACACGTGATGGAGCCCTGCTTTCCTGGAGATGGCCAAACACCTGCCTGCCAATGGGAAGTAGTGAATGCATTCCTTCTTTTGCTTTGCTTGTGTGTGTCGTTTTTGCTTTACCTATTAAACTACCTTTATATCAACCCACGGGTTTTACTTTTTTTTTTTCTGATTTTCTCCCCCATCCCACCGGGGCGGGGGAGGGTGAGCGAGCGGCTGTGTGGTGCTTAGTTGCTGGCTGGGGTTAAACCACGATAGTGTACCAAACTAATACATTTTGGTTTTGCTTTTTAATGTTTTCCTAAAATCATGTCCAGAGTCCTCCTGATTTTCAGTGCTCCCTAGTGAGGAAGGGCACAAACCAAACAAAAAACCCCAGAGAATAAAACAAAATAAGTATGTGCATATACAAACACGAGTAACCTGCTGAAAATGTCAAGGCATCCTGGTTCATATATGATAAAAAGGGCATTTTAATGATTTCCTTAGAGTGCTGAGTGTTTCTGTACCTAAAGGCTAAGGTATTTTCAGATTTATTCAGATCAGATATACTCCTTGGTTCTAGTTATGCCTGTCTTCATTTACAGGTACAACAGAGCACTCCAGCAGCAAGTGTATTTATTTCATGCTATGGCGAAGACCAGGGTAAAAAATATTTTAATTCCTCCAAAAGCTGCCCCCCCCCCTCAATGTATTACTTTCATTTTGAAACCAGAGGTGCTGGTTTTTCACATTGGATGTGTTGTTAGCAGAGATGAATTCTAGATAAGGAGCTGTGAGATTAAGCTGGGCAGGCTGTATCCACAGCTTATCTCAATTCCAGCTTAATTCCATGTTGCTGCCAATTGCAACTGTTATATTCATGGTTTGATAGTAATACAACAGTATTACACTGAATTGGTTTTAAATGTTTAAGAATTTTTATTTGTGTTTGGAACAATAGTTCATTGTTTTAACATCAAATTTTTAATTTTCTTGGCAGATACTGTGCTACAAATTAATAGTAGCACAGGAGAGAGAAGACCCGTCTTTATTCACAGAGGCAGTACACTCATAGAGGCAGGACTGTTTTTGTTGCTGGACACTGCAGAAGATATGTTGGATCCCGTATGCTGTCTTTTGCTGATAAATATAATCTGCATGGTTTGGTTACATCTTCAGGTTGAAATTGGACCTACCTAGATTCCCAAGAGATGCCTACTAGGATGATGTTTCTTCTCCAATTGCTCCTATGGCATTACATTTTGGCTCAAGGTAGATACCAGGTAAAAAACACTCAAATTCTTTGGCTTCTATTACTAACTTTCTAGATCTCACTCTCTGCTCTTTTGAAGAAGAACCCCATTCGTGATCTGCATTCAGACACTAACCAAATGATGTGGGCACTCAGGACTCCTCTCACAGTCAAGGGGGAGAGGCAGAGAAAGACATATCCTTCAAATACAGCTCAGATTTCAACACCTCCTGAAGTTTACTGAAACATTTTTTTTTTTACTGAGAAAGAACAATTAGGTGCACTTCTGATTTTTGATAAAACGTATTATAAGAAAGCAGATGACTGCCTCATTTGTTTCACTCTTCAACAGGATCCTTTCCTGTCAGTCAGATTTCTTGGTGCAGCTTTGTACTGCTTTCACTGATACTCCACCAATTGCTCCAATTTTAAGTGTTAGATGGAAGAGGAGGGGAAGTGGGGAATGCTGTGGTGGAGGCTTAGTGGATAAATTAGTATCAATTAATAAATTAATTAATATAAATTAATATAGGCCGTGCCTATATGCCAAAAGACGAGCTGGCAGGGAAGACTCCAGCTTTTGCTGGAACACAGGAAAAAAAAAAGAGAGTTTATGACCTTTGGAAGAAGGGGAAGAGAACTCAGGAGGACTACAAAGATGTTGTGAGGTTATGCAGGGAGAAAATTAGAAGGGCCAAAGCCCAACTAGGACTTAATTTGGCTACTATGGTAAAAGGCAATAAAAAGTTTTTCTATAAATGGATTCACAAGAAAATGAGGGCTAAAGAGAATCTCTATCCTTTATTGGCTGTGGGGGAAATATAGTGACAAAGGATGAGGAAAAGGCTGAGGTACTTAGTACCTTCTTTGCCTCAGTCTTTAATAGTAAGACCAATTGTTTTTGAGGTACCCAGCCCCCTGTGCTGGAAGATAGGACCAGGGAGCAGAATGAAGCCCCCATAATCCAAGTGGAAATGGTTAGTGACCCGCTACAACACTTAGACACACATCAGTCTATGGGGCCAGATGGGATCCACCCAAGAGTACTGAGGGAGCAGTGGAAGTGCCAGTTTCAATCCTTTATCAACAGTCCTGGCTAACTGGGGAGGTCCCAGTTGACTGAAGGTCAGCAAATGTGACAAGCATCTAGAAGAAGGGACAGAAGGAGGATCGGGGGAACTACAGGCCTGTCAGTCTGACCTCAGTGCTAGGGAAGGTTATGGAGCCGATCATCCTGAGTGCCATTATGTGGCATGGACGGGACAACCGGGGGATTGGGCAGCATGGGTTTATGAAAGGGAGGTCCTGCCTGACTAACCTGATCTCCTTCTATGACAAGGTGACCTGCTTTGTGGACGAATGAAAGGCTGTGGATGTTGTTTACCTGGACTTTAGTAAGGCCTTTGACACTGTCTCCCACAGCATTCTCCTGGAGAAACTGGCTGCTCATGGCTTGGGCAGGCATGCTCTTCACTGGCTAAAAAACTGGCTGCATGGCCAGGCCCAGAGAGTTGTGGTGAATGGAGTTAAATCCAGTTGGCGGCCTGTCACGAGTGGTGTTCCCCAGGGCTCAGTACTGGGGCCAGTTCTGTTTAATATCTTTATCAATGATCTGGATGAGGGTATCAAGTGCACCCTCAGTAAATTTGCAGATGACACCAAGTTGGGCAGGAGTGTTGATCTGCTGGAGGGTAGGAAGGCTCTACAGAGGGATCTGGACAGGCTGGATCAATGGGCCAGGGCCAATTGTATGAGGTTCAACAAGGCTCAGTGCCGGGTCCTGCACTTGGGTCACAACAGCCCCATGTAACGCTACAGGCTTGGGGAAGAGTGGCTGGAAAGCTGCCTGGTGGAAAAGGACCTGGGGGTGTTGGGCAACAGCTGGCTGAATATGAGCCAGCAGTGTGCCCTAGTGACTGGGGCACATGCAAGAAGGCCAATAGCATCCTGGCCTGTATGGACTGGCGTGGAAAAACCTCTCTGAGAAACCTCTTGCAGCTCTTGACTGTCTTGATAGGAAAGCAGGTTTTCCTCACTTGTTTCAACTGATGATCATTGTCTCTCATCCTCCCATCACACACAACAGAAAATAGCCAGTCTCCATCTTCCTGGTGATCTCCTTGTAGATGTGGAAAAGTCGTAGTGGTCCCCAAAGACTTCTCATAACTTAACAAACCCAGCTCCATCAACCTCTCATAGTGACCAGTCAACATTACAAATGCATGGCTGAGACATTTAGGGCGCCTCCAATCCTTCTTGATTTTATTGGATTTGAAAGGGAACTCATGGATGTTGGTATATCATCAGCCTCATGGGATGTCTTTCTGCATGCGTCACTCTCATTTCTCATCTCATTGCAATGCACAAGTGTGGCAGGCTGTGAGGACGTTCCATGCTGAACAAGTAGCTATCCACAATTAAACTTTAAGCGTAAAATTCTTCAGGGATGGTTCTTCTGCCCAAAGGGATGTACCAGCTGAGGAGAATTCTCCAACTGCACTGGACAGACTATAGATGCACAATAATGTGGTCTGCATTAGCATTGACCTGAGGATAGGCTGTGTGGCAGACTGCCTGGTGCTGAAGTCTCTGTCTGCTGATGTTGAGTGCTGTTGACCATACCACCCTTTTACATACCCTCACGTTCTGCACTGCCGTTATTTGTTCCTCATCCCCATGGACCTCCCCTCAACACCTGCTGTGGTGGTCCCCTAGGTAGGAGAAGAGGGGATATAGTGTGAGACAGACACTTCGGAACTGTTTCTCTGTTTACTTTTAGAAGAGTTTAGTAACTAAGATACCCAGGCTCTGGATGGAAATTTCCTCATGCAGTATTTCTTCTCACCCCTGTCTCCCCACATTTATGATCCTACATGTCCCACAGAAGGAAATAACACTGCAGTGCCTGGATTTGTCCATGGTTACTCCAGCCCACAGTGTTGCATCTTCATACCCTCTTTGAGTATTGGATCCTGGTGGGAAATGGTCTTGCTGTCCTGATCCTGACTTTGTTGGGTACCCTAAAAAGACTGACTGTAGGTTCTTGGGTTTCATAGTAAGAAATCAAGGACTATATGAACCTCACACAAGGGCAGGAGATGCTCTCCTCTGGAAGAGTTGTTTGTGCTATTGGCTACAAAGCCAGTCAGAATCAATCATCCATTCTTTTAGGTATAGAGGCCACACTAATCTGTACAAATGTAATCAACAGTGGAGTAACAACACACAGTCCTTTTTACCTTCCCATGCATCTCCAACCTGAGTTTTCTCCCCATGCCTTTTTTGGATGTGAACCTGAGTACAGACAGCATGAAAACATGGGGCACAGACAAAGGCTGGGGCCCAGGGAGGGGTAGGTGTAGAGAAGTCTTTTCTGTTGCTGCTAATTAAATGCAGATCGAATTTGCTTATTTTCTGCTCCCCTTGCCTTTTTTTATTCCCACTTCCCACAAGCTTAACAGTTTTCCTTTGAGCAGCTAGCTTTCTTTTCTCAAATTCCCTACTTTCTGAAGTCATATAGTTATTCTAGAAATTGCTCAGATACTGCTAAACATGCTTGCTTAGCAACCATGATTTGCAAGCCATGATTCTTACAGTCTTTCCAAAGTTGTTAATGATGCTGTAGGTTTTTGGGGAGTAGCACTGGTAGCACTAGCATTGCTGTCTTCTCTCCTGGGATAGCTCACTAACTTATAACCAAGTGGGAAGAAGAGTGGTGGAGAAATGTCCAGAGAATCCCATCCAGGTGGTTTCCAATAGGAGGGCAGAGAGGAAGAGGTTACCACCATCTCCTGCAGCATCATGGACTGAGGTGTTCTTGTGTCGTGGCTCCTTAACAATGGTAAACCCCTTTTGGTATGCCTTGAAGAGCAGAGACGTCCATGACAACCGTATCCTGACACAAAATAAGGGTAAAAAGTAAGCCAAGGCATGGCCAGTGGAGAAAGGGTAAATGAGGGCTGGGCTGTTTGTACACTAGGCTATGTTAGTGGAATAGTTATACCTATATAAACACACAGACAATACTGATCCCTCCAGGAGCTGGTCTTACACCCTCCATCTATCCAGAAGCTGTCCCCAGGATTCCTTTCATCCTTCCAGTTCCCCCACACACAGACAAGCACACACACACACGCAGATGGCTCTCTCCTGAGAGAGAGAGAGAACCACTGAGGGTGGAAGGCAGCCAGCTTCTACCTTCTCTGTGCTTAATTCCCCATTTTGGATTTTAGTCCGGAGCTCCTTCCTCATCCATGTCAGCCTCCAGCCAACTTTCCCTGACTTCTTGCATGTCAGGGTTGACCATTCTGGAGCTTGAAGAGGTGATCCTTGACCATCAAAAAGCTCTTTGCATCCCCTCTTCTCTGCAGGGCCATATCCCATGGGATTCTTCCAAGCAGGTCCTGCCGCAGTCCAAATTTCTCCTGAAATCCTTCTCTTTGCCTTGTTCCCTTCTCTCAGGAGCCTCAACTCTACCTTCTCACCCCTGACTGTTACATCCCTAACCAGCTCTTTCTTGTCTGTGGGTATGAAGTCCCACAGGGCACCTCACCTCATTGTCTCCTCAGTCACCCCAGTCAGGAAGATGTCATCAATGGGCTCCAAAAACGTGGCTGGCTTGCACCTCACTATGTTTCCCCTTCAGCAAATATTGGGATAGTTTAGGTCCTCTCTGAGGACCAAGGCCTGTGAACATGAGACTTCTTCCAGTTGTTTGAAGAAGGCCTCATGTACTTCCTCTTTCTGACCAGGGGGTCTGGAGCAGACATCTACCAATAACAGTTACCCGTGTTGTTCTGCCCTCTCATGCTGACCCATCAACTCTCAGCTCACTCATTGTCTGCCCCCAGGCAGAGCTCTAAGCATTCCTGCTGCTTTCTCCCATAAAGGACAACTTCCCCTCTGGGTCCAGACCTATGGCATTATCATAAAATCATAGAATTGTTAAGGTTGGAAAAGACCCTTAAGATCACCGAGTCCAACTGTTAACCTATCACTGCCAAGTCTGCCACTAAACCATGTCCCTAAGCACCACATCTACCCATGTTTTAAATACCTCTGGGGATGGAGACTCAACCACTTCCCTGAGCAGCCTGTGCCAGTGCCTGACTACCCTTTATGGTGAAGAAGTTTTTCCTAGTATCCAACCTAAACTTCCCCTGGCGCAGCTTGAGGCCATTTCCTCTCATCCTATCACTTGTTACTTGGGAGAAGAGACCAACCCCCACCTCGCTACAACCTCCTTTCAGGTAGTTGTAGAGAGCAATAAGGTCTCCCCTCAGCCTCCTCTTCTCCAAACTAAACAACCCCAGCTCCCTCAGCCGCTCCTCGTAAGACTTGTGCTCTAGACCCTTCACCAACCTAGTTGCCCTTCTTGGACAAGCTCTAGTACCTCGATGTCCTTCTTGAATTGAGGGGCCCAAAGCTGAACACAGTACTCGAGGTGCGACCTCACCAGTGCCGAGTACAGGGGCACTACCACCTCCCTGGTCCTGCTGGCCACACTATTTCTGATACAAGCCAGGATGCCATTGGCCCTCTTGGCCACCTGGGCACACTGCTGGCTCATGTTCAGCTGGCTGTCAAGCAGCACCCACAAGTCCTTTTCTGCCAGGCAGCTTTCCAGCCACTCCTCCCCAAGCCTGTAGCGTTGCCTGGGGTTGTTGTGACCCAAGTGCAGGACCCGGCACTTGGCCTTGTTGAATCTCATACAGTTGGCCCTGGCCCAACGATTCAGCCTGTCCAGATCCCTCTGCAGGGCCTTCCTACCCTCCAGCAGATGGACACTTCCACCCAACTTGGTGTCATCTGCAAACTTACTGAGGGTGCACTCAATCCCCTCATCCAGATCATCAATGAAGATACTGAACAGGACTGGCCCCAATACTGAGCCCTGGGGAACACCACTCGTGACAGGCCACCAACTGGATTTGACTCCATTCACCACACCTCTGTGGGCTCGGCCGTCCAGCCAGTTTTTAACCTAGCGCAGAGGGCACTTATCCAAGCCATGAGCAGCCAGTTTCTCCAGGAGAATGCTGTGGGAGATGGTGTCAAAGGCCTTACTGAAGTCCAAGTAGACAACATCCACAGCCTTCCCCTCATCCACTAAGCGGGTCACCTTGTCATAGAAGGAGATCAGGTTAGTCAGGCAGGACCTCCCTTTCATAAACCCATGCTGGCTGAGCCTGACCCCTTGGGTGTCCCGCATGTGTCGCGTAATGGCACTCAAGATGATCTGCTCCATGACCTTCCCCAGCACTGAGGTCAGACTGACAGGCCTGTAGTTCCCCGGATCCTCCGTCTGACCCTTCTTGTAGAGCGGCGTCACATTTGCTAACTTCCAGTCATCTGGGACCTCCCCGGTCGACCAGGACTGCTGATAAATGATGGAGAGTGGCTTGGTGAGCTCCTCCGCCAGCTCCCTCAGTATCATCGGGTGGATCCCGTTGGGCTCCATAGACTTGTGGGCATTCAGGTGGAGGAGCAGGTTGGTGACTGCCACCTCTTCGATAACTGGGGCTTTATTCTGCATCCTATCTCCATCTCCCAGCTCAGGGGCCTGAAAACCCTGAGGATGACCAGTCTGTCTATTAAAGACTGAGGCAAAGAAGGCATTAAGTACCTCAGCCTTCTCCTCATCCTTTGTGGCAATGTTTCCCTCTGCATGCAACAAAGGATGGAGATTCTCCTTGGCCCTTCTTTTGTCACTGATATGGTTGTAAAAACATTTTTTTTTATCTTTAACGGCAGCAACGAGTTTAAGTAAGTTCTAGCTGGGCCTTCACCTTTCTAATCTTCTCCCTGCATAACCTCACAACATCCCTGTAGTCCCCCTGAGTCACCTGCCCCTTCTTCCAAAGGTGGTAGGTTCTCCTTTTCTTCCTGAGTTCCAGCCAAAGCTCTCTGTTCAGCCAGGCTGGTCTTCTCCCCCGCCTGCTCGACTTGCGGCACATGGGGATGGCCTGCTCCTGTGCCTTTAAGACTTCCTTCTTGAATAACATCCAGCCTTCCTGGATTCCTTTGCCCTTCAGGACTGCCTCCCAAGGGACTCTGTTAACCAGACTCCTAAACAATCCAAAGTCTGCCCTTCTGAAGTTCAGGGTAGCGGTTTTGCTGGCCCCCCTCCTTACTTCTCCAAGAATTGAAAACTCTACCATTTCATGGTCACTGAGCCCAAGACAGCCTCTGAATTCCATTCCAATGAATAAGAAGTCAGGCAAAAATACCAGGAGGCCTGTGAGGATGAACAAGGAGCTCTTGGCCAAACTCAAATACAGAAAGGAAGCATACAGATCATGGAAAGTAACCTGGGAGGAATATAGAAATATTGTCCAAGCATCCAGGAATGAAATTAGGAAAGCTAAAGCCCAAATGGAATTTAATTGGGCCAGGGATATAAGAGAAAACAAGGAGGGATTCTATATGTACATAGAAGACAAAAGGAAGACTAGAGAAAAAGTGGGCCCGTTGCTCAATGAGATAGGGGACCTGGTTATACAGAACATGGAAAAGGCCGAAGTACTAAATGCCTTCTTTGCCTCAGTCTCAACTAGCAAGACCAGCACTGAGGAATCCCAGGTTCCAGAAACCAGAGACAGAGTTTGGAATAAGAAAGATGTATCTGTAAGGGTATGTGGAAGGAGAGTGCCTGCTACTTTGAGGGTATCCACCTGGTCAAGGACCTGTTTCAATGCAGCAAGGGAAAATAAGAATAGGAGGAAGCCTTAAAGAAAAATGTACAGGGATGCAAACCTGACTAACACATCATAAGGGAAGCAGTGATGAGAACCAAACAAGGTCAGTCACACTAATTGATGAGGGCATGTGAGAGTCTGAGAACATTTATTCCAGTGAGATTATCTGATGGGTGCCCGTGTCAACTGGGAAACCAAGGGAAAAAAACGAGGAAAGCCCAAACAAAATATACAGAGATACAGACTAACATGGAGACAATGACAAGAAACAAACCTCACCACTCAGTAATTGATGGGCTATCAAGAAACCACAGGTACTACTTTCAGGAATATCAACCTGGACTTTGCAACTGTTAAGACTATGAAACAGGGGAACCCCAGACTGGGAGAGGTATGGGAATACAAACCCATGGGGGACATGCAGGGGGAGCAGGGAGCAGGGAGGAACAAAGAAGAAAGGGGGTAGACATAAAAGGGTATAAAAGGAACCAGCTGGGTTTAAAACAGGGCCAGTCAGTATGCTTGCCTGGCTGAGCCCTGCAGCTGATCACTGCAGCCTGTCCTATCTTATATTTTCTTATTAAATACTTTTTAAACTATCTCTGTGCGTAATCTCACTCTCTATCCCGTATGTATGCATGTACTGCATGGACCAAATGCCAGCTACTGGTGAGATCTCTGTGCATGTGAGTGGTATTTGGTACCAGCTACTGGAGTCAGACAGGGGGTGTAGGTGCCCCAAGTCCTGTAGTGTCAGCTACTGGAGCGAGAGTGGGGGTCTCAGTGCCAGCTACTGGAGTGAGTAGAGGTCTTTAACTTCCAACCACTGGGGCAGGAATGGTATGTGTTCCCCAAACCACCTACTAGGGGAGGACTGGCATGAGTGAAATAAGCAGCTCTGTGTCAGTGGCTGGAGTAGGACCGTGGGTCACAGCCCGTATGTCTGGTGCCAGCTGGTGGTGGGGGAGCAAATGTCTGTGTCTTCCCCCAGACCATGTGTCCATGGGGTATGCATGTGTATTTATTTCATAGCAAATTTTAACCTGGACTAGATGGCAAGTAGGGGGGCCTTGGTTCTGGGCCAGGGTATCAGGTGAGCAGGGGGTCCATGCTGGTACAGCCAGGGGGACTGGCAAATGTGAAGCACATGAGGGATGAGTGTGAGACTGCTGTGTGTTTGCTAGCAAGCATCAAGCTGGACTAACCAGGAAGTAGGCGACCTGTGAAGTGGGTAAGAGGGCCAGGATCCAGATGGGGTGCCGGGTGGACAGAGGGGCCATGCTGCTACTCAAGGGATCCGTAAATGTGTGTGTGCTTGTGAACCTAGAGTGTAATATATGTGTTCCTTCACTTGGCTGTCCATGTTTATGTTTTATGTGAGTCCTATATGTAGGTGTTGTTGAAGGCAGCACCTGGTCTGTGGCAGTCTGTGTGACCAGGTGTGTCATTACCCTCTGTGTCTGTGTGTGTCCATCTGTGTCTGTGTCTCTGGGACAGGTGCTTGTGCACCTTCATTACTGGTTGAACCTGCAAAAGAGAAAGCCCAGGAGGGTCCTGGGCCAGAGCAGCTGGAGGAGACAGCCACATTTCTTACATCTCTTATGAGTACCCTTGGTGAAGAGGATCAAGTCAGGGAATAGGTGAGCAAACTGGACAGATATAAGTCCATTGGCTGACATCTGGTCTTCAAGAATGCCAATAGCATCCTGGGTTGTATCAGAAATGGTGCAGCCAGCAGGACTAGGGAAGCGATTGTCCCCCTGTACTCAGCACTGGTGAGGCTGCACCTCCAATACTGTGTTCAGTTTTGGGCCCATCACTACAAGAAGGACATTGGGGTGCTGGATTGTGTCCAAAGAAGGGCAACAAAGCTGGTGAAGGGTCTAGAGAACAAGCCTGACACGGAACGGCTGAGGGAACTGGGGTTGTTTAGCCTGAAGAAAAGGAGGTTCAAGGGAGACTTTATCGCTCTCTACAACTACCTGAAAGGAGGTTGTAGTGAGATGGGTGTTGGTCTCTTCTCCCAAGTGACAAGTGGTAGGATGAGAGGAAACAGCCTCAAGTTGCATCAGGGCAGGTTTAGGGTGGATATTAGGAAAAAATTCTTCACTGAAAGGGCTGTCAGGCACTGGCACAGGCTGCCCAGGGCAGTGGTTGAGTCCTCATCCCTGGTGGTATTTAAAAGACATACAGATATGGTGCTTAGGGACACGATTTAGTGGTGGACTTGGCAGTGGTAGGTTAATGGTTGGACTTGGTGATCCTAAGGGTCTTTTTGAACCTAAATGATTCTATGACTCTATGATTCTATGATTCTATGATGGGATGCACCAACAGCTGCTGAGGGAGCTGGAAGAGGTTACTGCAAGGACACTCTCAATAATCTTTGGTTGATCACGGTGACTGGGAGAAGTGCTCAAAGACTGGACAGAAGCAAATATTATCCCCATCTTCAAGAAGGGCAAGTGTCCTGGTTTTGGCTGGGATGGAGTTGGTTTTCTTCCTGGTAGCCGGTATGGGGCTGTGTTTTGGGTCTAGGTTGAGAACAATGTCGATGATACGCTGATGTTTTGGTTCTTGTTAAGTAGTGCTAAGTACTTGCTAAGTGGTGCTCACACTGGTCAAGGACTTTTCAGCTTCCCATGCTCTGCCAGGGGCATGGGAGGCTGGGAGGGGCACAGCTGGGGCAGCTGACTCAGACTGGGCGGGGGGCTATTCCATACCATGTGACATCATGCTCAGTATATAAGCAGGGGAGTTGGCCGGGGAGGGGTTCGATCGCTGCTTGGGGGACGTGCTGGGCATCGGTCGGCGGGTGGTGAGCAATTGTACAGTGTACCGCTTGCTTTGTATTACTACTGTTCTATTTTTTTATTTTACTTTAGTTATTAAACTGTTTTTTATCTCAACCCACGAGTTTTTCCCCTTTTGCCCTTCCGATTCTCTTCCCCATCCCGCCGGTGGGGGGGTGAGCGAGCGGCTGCGTGGTGCTTAGCTGCTGGCTGGGGTTAAACCACGACAGAAAGAAGGAGGACCCAGGGAACTACAAGCCAGTCAGCCTCACCTCAATCCCTGAGAAGGTGATGGAGCAGTTAAAGCACTTCCAGGCACATTAAGGATGAGAAAATCGTCAGGAGAAGTCATCATGGCTAGTTGATGGAAGAGCAGTAGATATTGTTTACCTTGACTTCAGTAAGGCCTTTCACACTGTCTCCCATAAGATCCTCATAGAGAAGCTGTTGATCTATGGGCTGGATGAACAGATGGTGAGGTGGATTGAAAACTGGCTGAATGGCTGGGTCCATAGGGTGGTGGTCAGCAGCACAAAGTCTAGTCGGAGGCCAGTTACTAGCAGTCTACCCCAGGAGTTAATACTCAGTCCAGTCCTGTTCAACATCTTCATTAATGATCTGGATGATGGGGTAGAGTGTACCATCAGCAAGTTTGCAGATGACACCAAACTGGGAGGAGTGGCTGATACATCAGAGGGTTGTGCTGCCATCCAGAGGGATCTCAACAGGCTGGAGAAATGGCCTGACAGGAACTTCATGAAGTTCAATAAGGGGAAGTGCAAAGTCCTGCACCTGTGGAGGAATAAACCTATGCACAAATATATGCTGGCAGCCACCCAGCTGGAAAGCAGCTCTGAAGAGAAGGACCTGGGGGTCCTGTTGGACACCAAGTTATAAATGAGTCAGCAACGTGCCCTTGCTGCAAAGAAAGTGAGTGGTATTGTCAGCTGTATTAGACAAAGTATTGTCAGCAGGTTGAGGGAGATGATCCTTCTCCTTTATTCAGTGCTGGCGAGGCCTCATCTGGAGTGCTGTGTCCAGTTCTGGGCTCCCTAGTACAAGAGAAACATGGACATGCTGGAGAGAGTCCATTAAAGAGTTACTGAGATGATTAAAGAACTGGTGCACCTCACATATGAGGAAAGGCTGAGAGAGCTGGGACTGTTTACCCTGGAGAAGAGAAGGGGCCAATGGGATCTTATCCATGTGTATAAATACCTGAAGGGAGGATGCAAAGAGGACAGAGACAGGCTCTTTTTAGTGATGCCCAGTGCCACGACAAGAGGTAATGGCCACAAGCTGAAACACGGGAGGTTCCCTCTGAACATTAGGAAACACTTTTTCACTGTGAGGGTGACTGAGCACTGGAGCAGGTTGCCCAGAGAGGTTGTGCAGTCTACCTCCTTAGAGATATTAAAAAAACATCTAGACACAGTTCTGGGTAACAGGCTTTTGGTGACTCTGCTTGAGCAGGGTGGTTGGACCAGATGACCTCCAGAGGTCTTTTGACATCAACCAGTCTATGATTCTGTGATTCTTTCTCCCTAAACTCAACCCATCACAGCACAACATAAAAATACTCCTGTAAACTCCTACTGAGCACTAAATGTAGGCAACAGATTGTTTTCCATTAATGGAGCTGGACTTGTGAGAACTGTGTTGTTACCAAACTCCAAGCAACTACCTGAGGGTCTTATTAAAGAGTTTTGGTGACTGGGTCCTCTGGTGGGCAACAGCAAACCAATTTGCACCGTACACTTCTAAGCACTTGAGAAGCCCTTTGTGTGAAAAAAAAAAAAAAACAAAACCAAAAAAAACAAACCCAAAAAAACCCCAGGCCTCTAATAATAATAATTAAAAAAAAGGTAGAATTGCACTAATCGCCTCATTGAGACAGCATCAGGAAATGTATGAGATGAGGGAAGGTGCAGAGCTAGGCCAGGTAGCAATGGTAGGAAACTGCAGTCACCCCAGGATAGACTGGATCAAAATGAGATATAAACTAGTACGAACATTCATTCACCAAGACAAAGGAAAGTTTGAGCAGACCAAAGATACTGCCAGTGGTGATGCTCCACTGCAAACTAAGGCTCGAGTTCAAATTGAACTCATTCCCTCATACTTCTGTTTCTGCATTAAAGGGTCACTTTTAACTTTAGAAATGTTGAACTGGACTCTCCAACATTAGGGCAGCAAATCTTTTGTACAATACTTTCTTAGAGATATGATAGCTGAATTAGAGAGCTTTTAGATGTGCCTCCAAATCTAAGGAAAGGAAGAAATGCTGCAAAGACCTTGTCTTTCTGACATCCTTTTTGATACCTACCTTGTAGAGAGAGGGATCTTAGCCATAAAAGCCTATTTAAGTCCACAGATACAAAAAGCAGAAGTAGACATCTGCAGCACAGATCTAATGTAGAAATTAGAGGTGATATCACCTCATCAGCAAATCAAAGCTGCACTTGCTTTAGAAACTTGATCAAAGTAATTACTTTGGACACGAACTTTAAAGATTGGAAACCGGTCTCTGAAAACATTTACTCTGGAAAATGAAGAAATGTGATTACTTGACTTTTATAGCCTTTTCTGCTACATCTTCATTATGTGAAAGGAATAGCCTCTTCCAATGTAACATGAAGAACCTGTAAAGCTGGAAAGAAAATCTTGATGACTAGACACCTATGTTTTCACCCTCAACTCTAGGAAAGATAAATCTTCCTCTTCTGTCAGTCATTGCTGCCTATTTTTTTTCCTCTTCAGCCTGGAAATATTAAGAAGTTATAAAAGTTCTTTGTCCAAGTAGTGATGTTTTACTTCTAATTTTACTACCATTGTAAAGTAACAAGGACTTACTGCCAAATTTAATTTCCATGTATCATTAATTACCTTGAGGCAAATGACTGAACTGTCAACTATTTTAAGGACATACTCTTCCTGTCATGGAGCAGGGCTCCTTTAAATGAAGTTGATCCAGACCAGAATAACCATGATTTTAGGTTTCTAGTACATGAGGTTGGTTTGAAGCTGGGAATTAAATTTACATTTGCTGTCATTGGACAGCTTAGATTTAGTGTTTTGAGGAAACAGGGATAGGAAGCAGCACAAAGCTGAAGCAGATAGCACATTCATGAGGAAATACCAAATACAGAAAAAGGGGAACATTCAGACTTGCTGTAGTGGGAAAGATTTTAGCCATTAGCTTGGTGAGCCTTTGAATCCTGGTACTGACTAGAGCAGTAATAATAGTTGGCAATTGCACTGGCAGGGGAAGGGGAGAAGACTCACCTCCTGTTATCTGCATCAGCAAGTGACCCTAAAACACCTAATATCAGGTATTTAATAGCTGACTCATGGATTCATCATATGACAATGTGATATTCATAATAAGTCATTTACTGAAAGCAGAAAGGGGACCCCAGAAGCAGGCAGTGATCAATTTTTCAGATACCTTGGGCCACCTTTTCTCAGCTGAATGGATTACAGCGTAGCTGGTGTTTGTCAGACTGAAAGTTCACACTCTAGCTAATGGGATGCTCTGCCTGGAGAATATTTTTAATATTTACATATTGTTTATTTTTATTTGTTTATTTGCTGATGTTTCAGTACAATCTGTGCCATCTTTCCCTGTCATCTTGTTTCCCCTACTTCTTTCATGCTCCTATTTTACCATGAAATTAATCCCATCATCCCCAAAGGTTGCTTACTCTCTTCAGCAGCTTGCTTAATTGTAGACACCTCACCTTTGCATATAAAAATATGTGAAATGAAAGCTGCCAATGCTGTGCCGTACTGAAAGGTTTGTTTACTCTTGGAAGCTTGGTACCATCATAACTTCTTTGTGCAGAAACGTAAAGACACACCACTCTCTGAAGCTCGTAGGACCTTATAGGAAAGAACAACCTCTTAAAATACTTGGTTGTTCTTCTTAGTGCTGGGAGAAGCCTAGACACCGCTATGACGTGCCTGAAGGTGAATGCCACATTACTACCCTCAAAGCTCAGGTCTGATAGGTGACAATCACCTCACATGCTTTTGATTAACAATTTCCAATGAAAAAGGTGAGAGTTACATAAAATCTTGAATTTGGTGTCTGCACTATTCTGAAATGCCTTGCTAAAACCAGACCAACATTACTGAGAAGACCCTTCTCTTTCCCTCCCCATGGTTTCTTGAGCTCATATCATCTTACGAACACGCACTGCATTGTTTCATTTCTCATTCCTCTTCACTTTTCTGCTCCACAAACAGTTTCATGGCATTTTTCACCTCTTCATTTAGGAGTGTGTAGATCAAGGGATTGAGCATAGGTGTGATGATGGTATAGAACACAGAGACCATCTTGTCCACTGTGAAGGTGGTAGAAGGGTACTTACAGATGAAAATGCACAGCCCAAAGAGCAGAACTACAACAGTCATGTGGGAGGTGCAGGTAGAGAGCGCTTTGAGACACCCTTCGGAAGAGTGTGTCCTCAAAGAGACCAAGACAACAACATAGGACACAACAAGAACAACAAAACAGCTCAGGAAAATCAAATCACTATTGGCAACCACAATGGCACCAACAACATAGGTGTCAGTGCAGGCCAGTTTCAGCAAAGGGTGCACATCACAGAAATAGTGGTGGTCAGTCTCATTGGGCTCACAAAACAGTAGCTGAATGGTAAGCAGAGTCTGCACCAAGGAGTGCACAAAGCTGCTCACCCAAGAAGCTGCCATCAGCCAGCCACAGAGATGCTTGTTCATAATGTTTGTGTAATGAAGTGGTTTACATATGGCAATACAACAATCATAGACCATCACTGTGAGCAGGAAGATCTCAGTGCAGCCAAAGAAATGGACCACGAACAGTTAAATGATGCAACCCACAAAAGGGATGGTCTTCTCAACAAGAAGGTTATAAATGAGCTTGGGAGCTGTGACAGTATAGTAACTGATGTCTACAAAGGACAAGTAGCTCAGAAAGGAGTACATGGGGAATTCCAGCTGTTCACTGCTCTTTAGAGTGATAGTGATAAGCAGGTTTCCGAGTACGATGACATAGAAGACTAAGAATAAAGACAAACACGCTTTTGCTACTGTCTCATCTTGCGTGAGTCCATGGAGGATGAACTCTGTCACATTGTTTCTGTTCTCCACAGACGTCATGTAGACAGGACCTGAAGCATAGAAAAAAAGCCATCTGCTATGGCATTAGAAATAGGACGTTATCAATACACATACATATCAGTCATTGGTATATTAAATATTAAGCATATTTTCTTTCATGTCTTTTTGAGACCATTTTCATTCAAGGAATAACAGCTGATATCCAACTCAGAATGGGATGCCATCCAGAGGAACCTGGACAGGCTGGAGAAATGGGCCTGTGTGAACTTCATGAGGTTCAACAAGGACAAGTGCAAGGTTCTGCACCTGAGTCTGCGCAATCCCCAGTATCAATACAAGCTGGGGGATGGAGGGATTGAGAGCAGCCCTGCAGAGAAGGACTTGGGGGTACTGGTGGATGAAAAGCTGGACATGAGCCAGCAATGTGCTCTTGCAGCCCAGAAAGCCAGCCATCTCCCAGGCTGCATCAAAAGAAGTGTGGTCAGCAGGTCGAGGGAGGGGGTTCTGCCCCTCTACTCTGCTCTGGTGAGACCCCACCTGGAGCACTGTGTCCAGATCTGGGGTCCTCAGCACAGGAAGAACATGGACCTGTTGGAGCAGGTCCAGAGGAGGGCCACAAAAATCATCAGAGGGATGGAAGACCTCTGCTACGAGGAAAGGCTGAAAGAGCTGGGGTTGTTCAGTCTGGAGAAGAGAAGGCTGCAGGGAGACCTTATTGCAGTCTTTCAGTACTTAAAGGGGGCTTATAAGAAAGACGGGGACAGACTTTTTAGCAGGGCCAGTAGCAATAGGACAAGGGGGAATGGTTTTAAACTAAAAGAGGGTAGATTCAGACTAGATATAAGGAAGAAATTTTTCACGACGAGGGTGGTGAAACACTGGAACGGGTTGCCCAGAGAGGTGGTAGATGCCCTATCCCTGGAAACATTCAAGGCCAGGATGGATGGGGCTCTGAGCAACCTGATCTAGTTGTAGATGTCCCTGCTAATTGCAGGGGGGATGGACTAGATGACCTTTAAAGGTCCCTTCCATCCCAAATCATTCTATGATTCTATGATTCTATGATAATAGCAAGCTGAGTTTCTTTATTTGAGGAGTGTGGTAGAAACATCCTCCAAAATCCTAGTTCTCACCTTTGCCTCTTCTGAAAGACAACTAATTGCAAGGTCCCTTTAAGACCTACTTTTACTCTACAATGTTGATTTGGAAATAAAAAGTTGACCAAAAAGGAACAGTGCAGCTTTAGTTCAAGTCTCAACACTTTACTCACAGCCTGAGGAAGGTCCATGATCATCAGTGAATGTTTTTGTATACTGAGTCTTCTTAAGTGTTCATATACTGTCCAGCTTCTTCAGGATGAAAGTACTTTCCTTTTAAGCCGTCTAAAGGAATGCAACAGAATTACTGCTGATTGTTTCTCTGACTGTGATAGACTGAATAAGCTCAGTCATAGAAAGAGCTGTCCAGTGTTTCCTTGGATCACTTTTATAACAGTATGTGGATGAGCTAATTTGGAGCTAATTTGCATTAATGATGTGTTAGTAGGGGGTTGTATACCTCATCCAAGTCCTGGACTGAGAGGGAACTGCTCATAAATAAATTTGTAGTGACACTGGGGTAATGCATGCACTACTAATGACTCTCCTTTACTCACAAACACCCATGAATTCACCTTTGCAGCATTAGTACCCGTTACCCAGAACATGGGTATCACTAATGTACAATTTATGCACGAAGAAAGAGGCATAACCTTGTCTACGATACTGGCAAGTCCTTTGGGGTCTGAATCCTGTTCAACAATCACAGGTTACTCAGTTCTTTCACCTTGAGGTCTCTGTTGCACCCACTGGCTACTCCCCAACTTGGGCAGCAGAAAAAATGCTCTTTTGTGTCTTCATATCTACCTCCACGCCCCTCCTTATGCAGACAGAAAGCACTCTGGGGATGACCAAAGTGTGTGTGTTAGGACAATTGTTGCCTATGTGTACAGTTGAGGCGACAATGTAAGACTGAGCATGTGGGAAGTGCTGTCACCAGTTCTTGAGTCCTTCTCTCTGTAACACTGACAACATCCTTTTGATGGATCTTTCTGGAAACAGCATATAACTGGGAAAAATAGCAACTAAAACACCAACTAAAATAAAGCACAAAAAAACAGTAATTGTTTTTTTTCAATTCATAAAATGGACCTCACAAAAGTCACTCAACATAAATTCCTATTTTCAAAGACAGTCATGCTTAAACAATGCAAAGGAACAAAATAAAAAAACTTACACAGTTTATATTTGCCAATCTCCAAGAGTTCACTGGCTCCCCTGATGACCTCCTCTGACCATGTTAGGTGGTTTCATCAGCATGTCTCAGCTACAAGTTGTTACTTAGATGTCATGAGAGCAATATGCATCTTTACCAATTCTGAAAACTGCAGAGGTTGAAATAAGCCCAAGTCTATTTCCATTTCTCATTCTGCAAAAAATAATTTCCAAGAGGATCTGCAAGAATAACTCTCTGTCACAAGATGAGGAAGTTGTAGCAGAAATATTTAAAGTGAATCACACAGCAAAAGCACACGACTATCTGGGGTAATGAAATCCCAGAGGCATAAGAAGATTTCTTTGTTAGAAATCACTAATGAGGAGCTAAAAATTGATGGCTTTTAGGGTAGTTGCTGAAGGGTGATGCTAGAGCGTGGTCATCTAGACTACATTGCATTGTGTGTGGGTTTGCTTGTTAGCTGGCTGACTAGTTACGATTGGCTTTCTGTTTCCTCTGGAAGCATGTATGTTTGTCACGTCCCACCTGGGGAGGAGGGGGGAGGAGTGACAAAGATTCGCAAATCCTCTCGGTGTGGATTAAGGTGGGCCAACACTCAAAGTCCGTACACAAACACCAGCTTTAATAGAAAGCTTCTATAGAGACAAATATTGAGTACAAGTATTCAATACTCGCCAACCCTCTCACGGTTATATCCACTCCAGCTACGCGGTTTTACGGAAAATCAAGATAAGCCATACAATACTTGACTACAATTTAAAAACTTTTAACAGCTTAATCACCTTAGGAAAAGTAAAAGAGAGAGAGAGAGAAGGAAAAGAGGATCACCAGTCCTGGATCCAGTGTTGGTCCTGCCAACAAGGGTATTCGGTGAGGAAAAAAGGAGAAGAGTGAGGAGAAGTGAAGGTTTTTCTACAGATGTTGATTCTGCGCAGGGTGCTCGGTGATGATAATTCCACAAATCATGCGCGCACAAGCATGAACATGAACACACAAAAACACCAACACGAGCACGAGCACATGCACATTTATCAGGCTACATGATTAGTATAAACCCACCAAAATTTACACTTACTGGTTAGTGATTAACATTTCATACACTATTGGTTTACTGTATTTAAATTAGCCTCGCTTGCTATGTAAATTAGCACGCATGCTCCTTTCAGGTGGGGGGGGGGGCAGGTCTTTTCGGTCCTGAATTGAGTCGGTGGTTGTGATCTCCCCTCGCCACATTCACCTTTCACCTACTTTCTGCAGTTTTATCTTCTCTGGCCACAGTCCAGTCTTTGGTGCCAAGATGTTCACTTTTATCGGCTTGTTAGCTGTTCTTCAAGGTTAGAGCCATTAGTTTTCCACAGTTTGTTCCCTTTTCGCTCCCTCCCAAATTCCCTTCCCAAGGCACAAGTGGTTAGTAGTTTTGCTAATTGGAGAATGACATCGGCGACCAGTCAAACCGAGAGGAGTGATACCAGGACTGTCCCCAGGCAGTAGGTGTGGGGAGGAATGAGACGCTTCACAGCCCATGGGGAATGGGGCCGAGGCAAGGCCGCCCTGTCTCCACAGGGCTCCCTCCCTCACCCTCACTCCCAGGTACCGTCCAGTCCTGGGTCCTAGTGACCGTCACTCTGTACTGTGGTTTTAGCACCCAGGCTGTTTGAGACATCTTGTTGTTTTACACTAGCAGTTCTCTACAATGTTTCAAATTAACATTGCAGTTAGTCATTTATAAATTTTTTATTCAGCTTACCTTTGTAATCAAACATTCTTGGAATAAAGATGTCTCTTACACAGGTCATTTATATAAATTCTGATTTCTGCGCTAAGCTAAAATTTCTCATAAACGTTCTTATTTCTTAGCTTGTTCTTGCTATTGCATGTTGGCAGCATAAGTAAATACCATAACTGTGCTATAGACTTATCCCTTGGACATCCTGTCTGTAGAAATTTGAAACAAGAAGGAAAACAGGTAATTATTTCAAAACTTTAGGAAGGGTTTTGGTTGCTATTCACTGTTTACAAGATATTCTTACTTAAACAATACAAAACACAGAAGCCATTTTTTAGTCCAAGTGTTAAGCTTTTATTTTATTTATTTTATTTTATTCTTGCCAACAGGTAGAGGAACCTAATGTTGTTTCCTGGGACTTCTATAAACTATGGTCCAGCTGTGGCCCGGCAGCACTCACCACTTAGAAGTGAGACCCTAAAGCATTAAATACATAAATAAATATTAAGTTATGAGGCCCAACTTGGGCTGGCAACACCTTGTAATCGTGACTCTTACTTAAGCCATGTTAAGGTGTAACACAGGTGTAGCCATTTAAAAGGAACATAAGCGAAGAAATAAAATGGAAAGTGCTTCAGTTACTTTTGAATGGCACTAGGCAAGTTTCTTCTTCTGCACTCAGCTGATTTCCTGGGATCCTTCTGGCAAAGTAGGAGTCAGCGTCTCATACCTCCTGGCCCCTTTGTTCTGGTGGAGATCCTGAGCTGCTACAGCTCATCACCCTGTGACAGTTTTGACTGGTGCTATGCTGATTTGCTCTTTCTTACATTTCTTCTCTTCCCTTCTGCAGTAGTAGATGTTCCAGTTGTTCCTGTGGACAACGTGCTTCCCTCTTTGTGTGGGTGTGTAAACATGCCCTGTTAGGAATTCTCTTGCATACCTGAATGATTCCTGAACAACTCTTTTTTTTTTTTTTCCCCCATTGATGCATGAAATTACACCTCTAAATGCTTTCCTTAGTGACTACTTCATTTTCTGCAGTAAGCAATGTGTATTTCACGGGACCTGGGATTCTGTATTAGTGTAAACACTAAAATAAAAAAACTGAAGCAAAGCTGAAGGGTAGAAGGGATGGTTGGAAAGATGGTGTCAGTGATAGCTGAAGTACTGCAGAAAGGACTTGGTTCACTGGAACTGGAAGCAGAGAACCTTCCCTTCTTGTTACCTGCATCAGCAAATAAACCAACTAGCACCAAGTATTAGGATTTTAATTGCTAACCCATGGATTCAAAACACCACAATGTGGTTCTCATAAAAAGGCATTTATTGCAAGAGAAAGGGGCCTCCTTGCGATGATTTCTTCCAGCAGCAGGTGACCATAGTCTTCTCTTTCCCAGCTAAATGGATTACAGAGCAGATGAGTTTGTCTGTCTAAAAGTTTATACCTGGGAGAATGCTAACTAATGGGATGCTCTATCTGGACAATATTTAAAATATTTTTTATAGTATTTATTTGTTTCCTAGAGCATCAGTAGTGCTAAGGAGCCCTGGGACTGGGTCTGTGCTAGTTAAAATGGAAGTAGAAAGGGATGTTCCTAATTACAAGAGGAGCCAAAAGCAAGCTTTTCAAAAAAGGACTTATAGTGAGATATATGTGATCTTCTCTGATCCTTTGGAAAAGTTACTGCAGTTCTACACCTCTCCCTTCTCACTTTCCACTTTTCTACTCCACAGTTTTTTCATGGCGCTCTTCACCTCCTCATTTCTCAGTGTGTAGATAAGTGGGTTCAGCATGGGTGTGATGACAGTGTAAAACACTGCCACACTTTTGTCCTCTGACAGATTGCTGGACGGGCGTATGTAGGTGAATGTGCACGGCCCAAAGAACAGAATCACCACAGTGATGTGAGACCCACAGGTGGAGAGGGCCTTGCGCTGCCCTTCAGACGTTTGACTTTTCAAGGACACCAGGATGACAATGTAGGACACAACTAGGATGAAGAAACAGCTCAAAGCTATCATTCCACTGTTGGCAACAACAATGATGCCCACGGCGTAGGTGTTGGTACAGGCCAGTTGTAGTAGGGGGTGTACATCACAGAAGTAGTGGTCGATTTTATTGGGGCCACAGAACGGGAGACAAGAGGTTAGGAGAGTCTGCACCATGGAATGCATGAAGCCTCCCACCCATGAGCCAATCACCATCTGGCTGCACACACGCCTGGTCATGAGGGTGGTGTAGTGGAGAGGTCTGCAGATGGCTGTGTAGCGATCGTAGGCCATCACTGTGAGGATGAAGATCTCGGTGCAGCCAAAGAAATGTACCCCAAACAGCTGTGCTATGCAGCCCACAAAGGAGATGGTTTTATTTTCAACAAGGAAGTCTGCAATCATTTTGGGAGCTGTGATGGAAGAATAACAGATATCTACAAAGGACAGGTAGGAAAGGAAAAAATACATGGGGGAATTCAGACGTTGACTGCTAATTACAGTGATAACAATTAGCAGATTTCCTGCCACAATAATCATATAGAAGAACAGAAACATCACAAAACATATTTTCTGCACTCCTTGATTCCTTGAGAGGCCCACGAGAATGAATTCCTTCACGATGCTTGCATTCTCCATGTTAATCAGTTGGGTGACAATATGCAGTATACAGCCTATACACCTGGAAAAATAAATTCTGTATCAGAAGTGCATACAGACTATAGGATTAGGATTAATATTAATCTTATGAAGTGATTATTTTCCATTTTTTTTGTTTTTAGATAGTCAGTTCTTCTTGCATGAGACTTCAGCCGTGACTGTGACTTCAGAATTTTGAAGGACTAGCTCTAGGTCTGGTTTTCTTCCATGGACTAAGGACAAGGCCAGGGTGTTCATGAGAACTACAGGGGCTACAGGGCAGATCATGCAGCATGTTTGCCCTCAGTGTAGACAAAATCCATGATAACAATGTTAATAAAAACAATGCCTTTAAGAATACCTGGAAATATTTCTTGGAATGCTGATTTCTTTTATAAGTAAAAAAGATCTCTGAATTGTTTAGAGGAGAATGGAACCACACAGAGAAAAAATAGATACCTTGTGTATATACATTTTGAAAGATAAATATGCAACTTCATGTGCTGAAAAGTGAGTTCTGGGGAGGTTACCTATCATGGAGAAAAGAGCATACAATTTCACATATGACTTAATTTAGTATTTACCATAGCTCTAAATCTCAGCACTGCTACTTTCAGATGAAGGAAGAATGAAAGAATCTGGTAGTATCTTCTGTCCCAACATAGTATGAATTTTACCTAGTACTGATTTTTTTTTTTTTTAATACACTTTGGGGGATATTCTCAAGGGTTAACTTGCTCTTAGTGAAGCTAGTGTAGTTGGTGGTCAGTCTAAGCCTCTCTACAGGCAGAATGGTTAAATTAGGATTCTTTACAGAACACTTATTTCTATTGACTAGAATAAGCGTAAGTAAATTAATATCACTAAAGTTAACTTTATTGAATAATCCTCTTTGTCCCCTGAAAGTAGTTCAGAGGCTTCCACAAATCATCCCACTTTCTTTTGTGCTATGGCTGAGCTCCTTATCCTTAGGCATTTCTAAATCTGTACAGTTTCTCCTTCCAGACATGGTCACATTCCAGCGTGGACATGGGGCTTCTTTGGTTCAGCCTGTTCCAGTAGTAGCTCCCAGAGTAGTACAAGTTACTAGCAAATAAATAATCTTCATCTTTAAAGAAATTTATAGCCCTTAACATTTCCAGCTTGTTATTATGCACCCAAACAGAGTCCCTTTGGTAAAAGAAGTCTGGAAACAACTAGATTAAAGTCTCCTCAGAGTTTAACCAAAAACAGGTGCCCTTAGAATAGAATTATCAGCTGTATGGAGTTCATTCTAATATCAAAACATTCCCAGTCAATTGGTGTTAAACACAATTATAAGTCCAGCCCAGTCAGTTCTCCCTGTTTGTGCTGGTGATCCCCGAGCAGACCTGTAGAATGAAACAGTTAATTCAAATTATCTAGCAACTATTTAAATTACAGCATAATCAGAAACTCTTGGGCAGGCAAAAATCTATCAAACATACACAGGGAACACAGGAATGGAGAAAACACAAGATAACACTCAAACCCACAATTTAAAGCCTAGAGAGGAAGTGGAGAAATTTAGGGACTTTTCCTGTGCTTGTAGTAGGTAAAAGGTATTCAAGAATAAGAGTAAAATGTACATGGATGGTGCCTTTTCTGATATATCTCCAAAAAAAATCAATAAAAACAACATGGTATCGATTTTTACCTGGTCATACCAAGCTGTGATCCTTTCCATCCCTCTTTTCATTTAGCAATGACATAGGTTTCTCCAGAAAATAACATAAAAGTATGAAACAAGCACACCTTTATGGTCGTGCAGTACCCAGCAGAAGAGAAATAGCTAGGCTCCATCCAGGCCAGAGCAGAACTGGAAGCAAACTACATCAGTCCCAGTGTCATATTTAAGCAACCAGCTGTTTGGAAAGGAGTGACCAAGAGATAAATGATCAAGGAAAACTATATTCTTAGTTTGATGATAGGAAATTCATAAGCTAAAAACAAGCTGTATATTTTAGAAAGGTTTATAAAGATACAACTGGTTCACAACTCAGCTTTACTGTGTATCCCTCTTAATAAGGTCCCTGCCAACACCACCAAATTACATTTTACAACATATTCATCTGCCTGATCTCATCTTGTTGACTTATGTCATGTAGTCATCTATATTTGAGCTAGTCACATGCACTCTTTTTCTGCCTTTGCAGAACAATTCATGATCAGTCTCCAGTATCTACTTAAAGACGTGATGAATTACATGCTGGAGGTAGCTGCTCCTTTCTGTTGACTCAAAGAGGATGACTAGAATAACTAATTCAGTGGCGAATTCCCACACGTTATGTCTGACCTTTTAAATTATCTTTTCAGGGACAGACTGGAATTGTATGATATAATGCAATCATTTGCAAAATAAAAGAAATACAATGTAGAATGCTAACATCTCAAAAAGAGTGAGAAATTGCATCCTCGTCTTATATAATCTCTCATATATTGCATGCATCTCTCATATATTGCATGCATTCTTCTCTAAAATCTCGGCTGATTAATGGGAAAAAAAAAGAATAATAACAAAGTAATCTGATCTGGGGCTGTAGAGCTGGCTCTGTACATGGTTTCAGCCAAAGATAACCGCAGACCAGTGATAACTTTAGTGAAAGTGTCATTTTGTATTTTCACAACTGTTAAAGAAGAAAGGAAAAGAAAGAGAAAATGAAAGAAAGAAAAGAAGAAAGGAAACAAGAAAGAAAAGAAAGAGGCCAGACAAGGTGGAAAACTTACCTCTCTAGTTATAGATCTAGATTTTCACTAAGGGTTGTATGATTTTATCTCTTCAATGTCTGCCTTCCCTGGTAGGAATGTGTTGGAGTCTTTAAAGAATGTAGAATGGCTTCTGGAAAGCTTCCAAAACTTGCTTAGGAGGTGCCTTTTATTGTATCATCTCATCTAATTTAATCTCTTGCTCTTCTCTGTCACAAATGTATCTTGAGCTTTCCTTCTTATGTAAGAACTGATTTGATGGACTGTCTGGATTACGTGGCCTGTGTGCACTGAATGATGCATTCATAACCCAGCAGCAGAAAGAAGAACTGCGAAGAAAACCATTTAAGTAGCACTCTTTAACCCTCTCCTAGGAAATCTCCTACCGGAAGGGCTCTTGGGGCTAGAGGAGGGAGGTGTGGAGGCTTAGTGAAGGAAAGGAAGGTGAAAAGGAGGACAAATTCATTCAGCCTTGACTGAAAGGTTTAAGCAAATGTATTTTAAATAAATAGTTGCCAGTCAGTGGCTTTATAATGATACTACAGCAGCATTTCATATTTTACCAGTAGAAATAACAGCCAATGGATTGGCTGAATATTAATCAGGACAAGCATGTGCAGCAAACTAGTCCAGTTAACTCCTTCAAAGAATCCTTTATTAAACCAAGCTGATAACTTCATGGCTTTCCCAAGTGTAGAGGGCCATTAGATCCACTGCTTTGGATTTTTAGCATTGTGAGTACTAAAATAGTGCTTTTTAAATATTTGTGTATAAAAAAAAAATGAAAACAAATCTTCACTAAAAAAAAAAAAAAAAAGAAAGAGATTTCTAGTAGTAAGGAGAGGAGCACCAACCTCTGGGGGTGGTAAAGAGTGGCCTACCACAATAACCTTTCAAGGTCAGGTTCTTTCACTTCTCTCAGGAGTGGTTATGATTAAGCTAAGTTTTCATGGAGATAGAAGATGGGCTGGGTTACCTCTCAATGATCTTTCAAGCCTTATTTTGCATGAAATTTCCTCACTAACAAACCAGTGAATAAAACCTCTTGCAATAACTTGCATGCTTTTGCAGAGGCCAGTCAGTTACAAAGTAAGTTTAAAAAGTCCTTCTCTTATAAATGGGGAAACTGAAGAAGTCAGCTAGCTATTTTATGTCTTTGGAAATCAGCTAATTTGAGCCTGATTTTGTCAGGCTCTCAAATACATCTCTAGAAACTGACTCCTCTGATATACCTAAGACCTGATTTTAGGATGGGATTAAGTCTGAAATAAACATCTAGATCTTGAAAAAAAATCCAGAATTCTTGTTGTCAGGAAGGGTCTAACCTTTCTTAACTTTTAGATCTGCAATCAAAAGTGAATCTATGAAATGAAACCCAATAAAGCAAATGGATGTGCTGATTCATGGCTTAGCTCAACCAGGGTCTCGAACCCCTCATTGTGCAGAGCTCTACTGTGTATTTTTAGCATCTGCCTCACAGATGTCAACAAAGAAATTGTTTCAGCCATGGTCCATTACTTAGTGGAAATTTCTTGAAATACAGAACGGCCTCATAATAACCAAGGTAATGTAGCCATTTCCTGGCACCAAATGTCAGAGATCCACGCAGTGAAAATGGAAATCCCAAAATTAATGTGGAGATTAAATACTGGTCTGGATGAAAATAATCCTTTAATTTCAATATTGTATTATATTGTTGCCTGGGGTCCTGGACAGGTTAATGAGGGTTAACAGTAGTCAATATAGGAAAGATTAGTCAATATAGAATGGGTAAGAAAAAAAGTTTTACAGCCTTTGGGAAAGGAAGAGGAACAACAGATGACAGAAGCCAAAGGTGAACCCTCAGGTATCTGACCTGTTAAGCTAATTTGGGTAAGACCTGCCAGTTTCTGTATCCAGTGGCAGCAGCAATTTTGATAGCATGATAGTCATCTCCTTTTGTTTCCCTAAAATAGGCTACCAGAAGTGAATTAATGCACAAGCCCCCAAAAAGAGTTGCTGGTTCCTCCTGTTGAAAAATAGTTCCCTATAAGCATGTGCCTTCTGCCAGGAAAGGATGCCACTTACTTTGGCATCTGGATCTGGAAACCACAATGGTGGTAGTTCATGACTGGGGGAGCCGTGATGTGGCTGAGGAGCATTAGCAGTTTTGGTCTTAGATGGTTGCTTAAGAATAGCCATGACAACAAAACAGTACAACTTTGTGTATCTACTAAGATGAGTTTGTGGTGTCAAACTCGTTTGGACTGACAGCTGCCACAAGAACTACATGGTACTCGGCATGTAAACCACAGGAAGGATGTTTAATCTCCAGGGACAGAAAGACCAGCTAGACTCAGTCTGCTGTGTTTCATGCAAGCTCTCATTAATTAGTTTCATTAAGGAAGTAGACCCAGGTCTTGAATATGAGACATTCTTTTGGAGACAAGAGGTCAGTTTCCATGGTTTACAGAAGATGGAGAATGGTTTCTTCACTTCCATTATAGTGGAATGCAAAATTATTGATGATTGGTCATCTATCCACAGGCTACACCTAGCTAAGACACTTTTCTTAGGATAAAATACATTACCCTTGGAGCTGCTCATAAACCTTCATTAATTCGGATGGCAGCTTTAAAGGGTAAGTTAAATAAGAAGTTTGCATTTTTAGTGGAGAAAGCTAGGGGCAACAATCTCACCTGGATTCCCAACCAAGCATTGCTGGTCTACGTGCCCACCACAGAATGATGTAGCAAGATTGTCTCCACTGCCCCAGGCCATCATCTGGACAAGGAGATTACCTGCATTGTGTGTTTGTTTTGCATCTATCCATGTGCCACTGAGGACAGTGTGTCTGGGGTTCTGTCATGAAATGATAATGGTTCGATTCGTCCCATTTTACTGGTTTAGCTGGTCTGCCTCCATATAAGCTCTATCGTTTTCCAAGGATGGAAGATGGAAATTCATGCCATTTAGACTGTTCAATGATTCATGTCTTCCCAGTACTCCCCATTTTGACTTCTTCCTCTCTTCGTTTTAACTGTCTCCTGCTTTTTTTCAAGGTGCTTATACATCTTGCCATGTTAATATATTTTTTATAATATTTTATAATATATATATAAAATATATATATTTTATAAAAAAGTAATAGCTGGTGGGGAGAGAGGAAAAGAGTCACACTGTTTGACCTCATCAGACAAAAAATGGTGTGAATTCCATTTTGGGAGTTTTTTTTTTACTCCAAGATCCCAGTATCATGGGGAAAGGAGCAGGGTGAACTGCCTCAAGGAATGAGGTGAAAGAATTATTTAAGCCGTAATTCCCATGTCCTCTGAGGGTCAGACATTTTGTCCCACGTATGGTTCCTGCAATTTCTCTCTGAGAAAGTCATTATTAAGGGATGACTCTGTCAGACTGAATTATTTATGGTCTGTACATAGGACTCGAGAACAAACCAACCACATTGAACTACATTTATTGCAAGAGAAATCAATCATCAACACAAAAAACTACCAGTTATTGTGAATACTCTGCTATGTTTTCTGGATGTATGTATAGGGCAAAACTCAATCAGTTTTAATGCTATCTAAATTTGTATGCCAATTGCCTACAACTTTTATACACTCTTGACAAGTTTTGTCTCACCGATGTCTCAGCATTTGTTTTCACTAATTTCTGTCCAGCTGCTGACACTCAGACACATGGGGCCTCTGACCTGTGGTCTAATTCCCGTTGCTGGCACTCAGACCCCAGTACACACATGTACACAGAGAATAGACTCCCCCACGCAGCAAAGAGTTAGAAGTGTAATTTAGTAAGAAGACAGAACAGACTGTACTGACCAGGTGCAGGGCATGACCACACCAGCATGATGACCAGTCCTTGTTTATGTGCAGCTGTCCCTTTTTATCCCCTTATCGCTCTACGTTCACACATACATTTCTCCTCAAATCACCACTTTCTCTGCCTTTGGTTCCTCCCCTAGAGATCCCAGAATAAGTCCTGTGCATTCCCAAAATGCTCATCCCCTGCATCCCATAATGTGTCCCATACCCCTAGGCAGTAACTCCCATTGGTCCAAAAGGTGCTACAGCCTTGACCCTCCTCTGAGCATGTAATTTGGGTTTCCCTGCCTTCCATTTCTCCTCTGTGCTCCTCTATGCTTGTGGAGATGTGCCACTGATGGGCCGATATCTCTCCTGTGATGGGCCTGGGAGCTGCTGGGGAAGAGTATTATTTGGCGTCACCTTCCTGCCATTGTGCTCCTTTGTGGATATGTGTTTTTTATCACATAACCTAGGAAATGCAACCAGCGAATCCCAATAGGTCATTTGCTCATAAGTCCATGTTTTAAGAACATGTATTTGAAATACACAGCTCAGAGATTACACAAATTGCAGTTTCTTTAGAATTCTGCCTAAGGTTGGTTTTAGATCTTTATTTTTCAGGCTGTAGATGATGGGATTCAGCGTGGGAGTTAAGATGCTGTAATGGGTGGACAGGACTTGGTCTAGAACGATTGATGAAACTGATTTGGGTTTTGTGTATTGGAACAGAGCAGTTATGCAGAGTAACCCCACTGCAATGAAGTGGGAGATGCAAGTGCAGAAAGCTTTGTGCCTCCCTTCTGCAGACTGTATCTTCAAGACAGTGGCAATGATATAGATGTAGGAGATGAGGATGAGCAAAAAGGAGCTGGACCCAAAGATCACAGCAGAAAAAAGAAGTTTACTGAGAAAAGTTGCACTGCAAGCAGCAGACAGGAGAGGGGGCAGCTTACAGGTGAAATGTTTGATTTCTGTGTGCCCACAGAATTGAATATTTAACACAGGAATTGTGTTTAGAACTGAGTATGAGAGACCCTTTGCCCATGCACTCCCCACCAGCTGATAACAGAAATGTTTGCTCATAGCCTCTTGATACTTCAGTGGATTACAGATGGCCACATATTGGTCATATGCCATTACTGAAAGCATGAAAACTTCACACCCAGCTGAGAGGGAGATGAAGAACATCTGAGTCATACAAGCATTGACAGCAATGCTTGTGCCTCCTTTCACAAGGAAATTCACCAGCATCTTTGGAACAACAGCGGTGGCATAACAGATGTCAACAAGGGCTAAATGAAAGAGGACGATGTACATAGGAGAATGAAGGTGGAGATCAGTCCTTATGACCATCATGATTACCATGTTTCCTAATAAAATGATGAGGTAAGTAATTAAAATCACAGTGAATAGGAGGCTTTGAAGGAGTGGATCTCTTGTAAGTCCCAAGAGAAAAAACTCAGTTCCACTTGTTTGTTTTTCCATTTATTCTATGTGACCTGAAGGGGAGAGAAACACATGATATTAGCATTGAAATCGGAACACACAAAATCACATGAAATGACAACCAGGTAGCAGGTCAATGTGCGGTTAAGAAAGGAGATTTCAATCCACGTTAGGAAGCAGGGGGTTTGGAATAGGTATCCAGAAAGTGTTCGAAATAGGCCTTTTCCCCATTGAGCCCAACTGGTACTTCCTGTTCCTGTTCATTTTGTCCTCTTATTAGGACCTTTCAGATTCCACACAGGAGTGAAGTCTTGAAAGCTGAGCCTGAGACTGAAGACATGTGGTTTGTCTTCCTCTTGTCAATCCAGAATTACAAATTAGGCTACCTGTCACCAAGCATGGGGAGACCATAGAAATTCCAGTAAGTGTGTGCATCTGGTCCTAGACTTTGCTTCCTCAGTTATAACCTCAGTCCTGAACAAACTATTGGTTAAAGATTCCTCCAGTTCTCAGGAATTCTACTATTTAGCATTTTTCCTATTCTGCTGAGGGTTCCAAATTCCCACAGCACATGGCTTCAGCATAACCCCTGTGGACACAGAGGTCTGTGAGATATATATATTAATGTGTTTGGATCCTGCATGTCGAAATATGGCAAGTGGAAGTTTGGGGCTGAAATGTTTGGGGTTGGGGAGAGGTGGGGGGTTGTTAGGTGTTTTTTTATTTTGTTTTGGTTTTATGATGATTCTGCTCATATATAAAATAGTTGGATTTTAAAGCAGAGAACACTCATGGGATGTTTTCTGTACAAACCTGCCCTTCTGAACCTGTCCTTTTTCAGTAAAATGAAGAAACTTACGTAGGGAAAAAGCAGTAAGAATCCCAAGCTTAATACTCTCACAGCCTGTGTGATTATTTTTAGTCATTTAACCTGAGAGATGTCTAGCACAGATGTGATGCATCTCAAATATATATGATATATATCAAACATATGATTCTATGATTATCATCATACCTACTTCAGATTGAAGGGTACTGAAGGATACAGTCTCCCTCTTAAGGTTAATTCCTGGAGTCAATATATGCATCTTTTTTTGTAGTTCCTTACTTAATTCTAGAACATGTTCCCCTGGTTTTCCACATATGATACATCTCTCCAGGCATCTGTTTTGGCCCTTTTCCAGACAAACTCCAAATACATTTTAAGATATTCATAGTTCCAGAGTCTTTTCTTGAAGGCAGAATGGATGGAACCACACCAGCTGTTACTCCAACATTGTTCCTGAAAGCTTTGTGCCTTTATACCACATCTTCCTTACACCACCCTCAGAGAAAGACAGAAAAATGTTCATAGCTGTGAGAATGCACCTGGTCACCTGTAAGAATATGGTAGAGCAATTTTGTGCTGAGGGGTTGAGAAGTGACACCTAAAACCAAATAGAAACAGTAGCGTATATTAAAACCCAGTACAAGAAAAGACAAGGTTACATAAAAAGTCCTGAGCAGACAGGTATTGTTCATGACGTTCACATAATGCTAAAGGGGCCTGTGGGTACCAGACACAAAGGCCTTTGGGATGATACTGAGATAGAGATTGCTCCAAGTTGCATGCAGTGTAGATGTGACAAGACAGAACAAGCCATGGACTTGCGCATAGAATAAAGCACTCTGCTCCGCTTGGCCAGGGAAACAGGCATTGTTTCTTGTGTGTATATTAAAACTAGTATAAATATAAATGATTTTACTAAACCAAGATTTGGATTATTCTCACCTTAATTTAACATCCTAACATCTGAGCAAAGTAGCTACAGTTTAAATTTTCATCTAAACAAATGTAGGCATCTTCTTGAAAATGAGGTGAGTTGTGTCTTAGAAATTGCTGTCTGTATTGCCTGGAGCTCCAAGAGTTACAAAGAAATAACTCTAATGTACATTGGATCAGAAGAATCCCTTTTGAATAATGGTTGATAATACTTTTGTCTAATGACAATAGTTTTCAGTCTGAGACAATTGACAGTAGATAAATTGTGGGAAAGTTTGCTTTTATATTATTCTGCACATCAAGGATTTTTCCTGTTTATTAATACTTCCTCACACTTATTGTCTTTAAAGGTAATGGTTCTGAAGTGGGCTATTACTAGAGTTCTTTTGATGAACAGTGTATTCATCCTAGTTAATTTGCAAATATCAGTGAGCTGGAGATCTCTCTTCCTGTATTTTCTGGACAATCATGATTTGGAGAACATCCCCATCTTTTTTTTGTACAGAAAACACCAACGCACACATCAATGCACTTCTGGGCAAAACTGATCTTTGAAATTTGTTACATCACTGGTGTTATTCCCAATTTGCTGATTCACCTGATTGTGAAACATAAAGTTACTCCAACTCTTGCTCTGTAGGTCTTCACCACCCTGGGGCTCAGAGGGTAATGTGCTCTAGAAGCCATGGCTCATGGCTGCTATGTTGCCATATGCTGCCAAAAGCACTACACAGTCATCGTGAATTTAGGAAGTACAATTCTGACATCCACTTCTTACATCATTGGCATTTTCATTAGAAGTGCAACAGAGCACTTAGGGAACACTCTTCAGCCTGTCTCCAATCAGATCACCCATTTTTTTCTGTGATTTCTCTCCTGCGCTGAAGTTGGCACACAAAGACACATCCAAGATGTGCTCTTCACTATGTCTGCAAGACTCATTATTAGTCCTTTTCTGTTGATTGTCCTGTCCTACATCCCTATTATGTCAACCATTTTCAAACTGCCATCTGTAGAAGGGATGTGCAAAACCGCCTCACCTTGTAGAGCTTCATGGAGGTGTTGAGCTGGATATCATACACTTTGAAGAACAAAGAAGTCAAAGGGACTTCTAAGAAAACAGTAAAAAGGAGGATCGTTTCATGGAACTTAGGAAATTAGTAAGATCTGGTTTGTTGACAGATGTAACAATTGTTTTGAAACTGATACCAACAAACTTTTGAATATTTTTCCTTTAATTGTAAATACTACAATCACCTTTAAAATCATGTCTAGTTGTTCTCAAAAGTACTTTCTCTCATCAAATTTATAGCTTTTCTCGGAAGCTTATGTGAAGAAGGCTAGAACAACACTACTTCCAGAACAGAGAAATCATAGGAGAGAAAGTAAAAACAATAAAACTGGACCAAGAAAAGGAATCCACACATTTTCTTCAATTTTCAGTGGTTTTATTTTCTTACCTTTATCTTTGGTATAACAACTGAAAATTTATAATTTAAAAAACTCTAAAAATTTATACTCCTCTTATTTTTCTTTTGGAAAAATTCCAAACAAATAAAAATATTGGAAAAGCAGTGGAAAGGCTATCACTAATAAGTGATTAGGAAAATGTAAATAAGATATGGAAGTATATTTAGGATGTGAACACTGATAGATCTACACTAATTTCTTATATCTCAGTTTAGGTTCTATATTTGGATTGTTATGCATCTTATCATATGACTTATTCTAAAGACAGAATTTATAATTATTCAAATCACTTTCTATGTTCCAGGGTGAACACTGTATTATTATTTTCTACATTCTCAATTATCTCTTGATTTACTATAATAAGAGCTAAGACAGCGACCTCACATGTAGACATTTACTTTTAGGTGTCTCTGTCTGGAGTTGAACGACAACAGTAAAGTTAGGTAAAATAGATCTTCTTCTAGACTCTTTTTATATTAAATGGAGGTAAATAGAAACTTCTAGGATGTGATTTATATCACCCTAAGAAACACTCCTGATATTTTCCTTGGAACATCTGGGATTTTTTCTTTGCTGAATAGAATGGATACAAAGACTTTACAGAAACATTGTATATGTCTACATTTGATACCTGAATTTATCCCATGAATGCCACTCTCTGTGTTTTCAGTAAGACATTTACCTTTTCCTCACCTTCTTCATCGTTGTTCTTAAAATCCTTTTCAGATCCTTATTTCTAAAGCTGTAGATAATGGGATTTAACATGGGAGTTATGGGTTTGTACACTGAAGCCAGCACTTTTTTAGCATCTTGTGGATAGTTGAACTTGGGTCTTAGGTAAATCAGGCTTTCACTCCCATAGTACAGCATCACCACTAGGAGATGGGAACAACAGGTGCAGAAGGTCTTTTATCTTCCCTTTTCAGAGGGAGTCATCAAAATCCTGGAGATGATGAAGATATAGGACAGAAGGATGAGAGCAAATGCAGTGAAAATGGCCAATACTGCAGTTGTCATGACCTGAATTTCATACAGAGATGTTTCAGTGCACAGAAGAATAATATGTGTTGAGATATTGCACAAGAAATAGTTCATCTTGTTAGGCCCACATAATGGCAATGTGAGCACCCAAGCAGTTTGCACCGCTGACACAACATTACCAGTGAGGAAAGACAGCAGGACTAGGGAAAACCAAATCCTTCTGTTCATAATTGTGTATGCAAAAGTGTGTTGCGAATGGCCACGTAACGGTCATAGGCCACGGCAACAAGAAAATAGCACTTAGCAGCTGATAGAAAAATCAGGAAGTACAGCTGAGCAGCACAGCCTATGTAGGAAATGCTCTTGTCCTATGATGCAGAATTCACTAACATCTTGGGTACAATCACTGAAGTAGTACAAATATCCATGAAGGAGAGGAACCTGAGAGAAAAGTACATGCGTGTATAAAAGGATGGGTGAACTGCGACAGTGATGATAAGGCTATTCCCAATGATAGTGATAGTGTAAATCAAGAGAAACATGAAGAAAAACAAGATCTGCCGCTCAGTATGTCTGATGAGGGCCAGGAGAATGAACGTGGTCACTGTGGTGCAGTTGTTTCTACCAACTTTTTCTGGATGGTTCATCTGGAAAGTCTTCAAAAGGACAGAAGGTAGGAACCAAATTGTGATCACTCCAAGAATCAAAGTCATAAACTTTATACAATTTTTCACATTGCCTACTTCAGTACTTTAAGCTCCATAAAGTACAGCAACTTCAGAAGGCTAAACCTATGAGAGATGAATTCTGCCTCTGATGTAGAGGTTATGGACAGCTGAAAAGAAAACTACCTAATATTAGCTGTGGAGTGAAGGTCTGAGTTTAGCGCATCTAAGTTCAGATACTTAACTCCTAAGAGATCAGAGAAATGAAAAAAAGTGGTAGATAGAAGTTTTCAATTTTTATATTAATATGTATTCCTGAAGTGTTTCACTGAAATCAACAGATGGAGAAAAATATTACCCTGAATTACTTTCAAAAGTAAATCTCAAAAGTTTGTGACCAACCTCTAAATCACAAAAAAAGAAAACATGAAATTAATAACTTTCCAGATAAAAAGCTACAGTCAAAAGCAGAATAGGAATTTTCATTTAACAGTAAAAGAAAAAGGAAGCATTCTGATAAAAACATGTGCAAAAAAATAGACAATTAAATGTACGGCAGTAAAAATCAAAGTTTAAGTATGAGAAAACACAAATTATAAAAAAAAAAAAGAGAAAAGAATAGAGCAGAGAAAATAAATACTTCTATCTTCTGCCACTACCAATGATAAAGGATTTTTAAAAGTTTAATACAATTTCTCCTTCATCTGTAATAAGTTTTCCAAATACCTTTTTTTTCTTTTTGCCTCTTTGAAAAAAGACTTACTCTCAGGAGTACTAAAAATAATTGAAGTAGAAGTATATGTAAATTAAAGGTTTCTGTGTTTTTTTTTTTCCATTTTTTGATCTTTTTCCTTGAAATATTAATAAAGGTTTTATCCTCTTTCACATGAACTGAAGATCTGTCAAGATAGATCTCAATAAATATCATGGAGCTGCTCTCAAAATTGCATATCATTCTTAGAAAACAAATGTGATTTAATCATAAAAGAATAATAACTGGAAGATTAGTAAAAATATATGAAGCTAGAAAATATGAAAAAATATTTGAATATGAAACATAGAAATATTATTATCTTTGAGAATTATAGAAGTGGAAGAAAGTCTTAGCTGGCTGTGATTTTTTTTTTGTTGGAAGAACAGAAGTAAAAAATTAAGATATGGTATCAGGCAGGAAATGCAGCCTAATAACACAGAGATTTGTGCCACCAGAACCTTTTTTTCTTTGCTTGTTGTGAGCTGGAAGAAGAAGAAGAAAACAAAGAGAACATAGCTCTGTACCTCAACCTTACTGAGGATGTGCCTAGATTGCCACTAATGATGTAAGTCCAACATCTTTGAAATAACTGTCAAAATCTATACTGACTTCAACCATACAGCCAAATCTGGAGGATGGGTGTCAAGAAGTGGATTCACATAACAATTAAGATGTCTGCAGTGTAGAGGTCTACATAAGAGCTAAACATCATAGGCTACCTTAATAGCCAAGGGATGTTGTACCCAACTTCTTTATCTTTTTATCATTATATTATATTATATTATATTATATTATATTATGTTATGTTATGTTATGTTATGTTATGTTATGTTATGTTATGCTATGCTATGTTATATTATTATTATATTTTTATCTTTTAATACAGTGAATGACACACTAAAAATCTGTAGTGTCCTCCTACAGAGGAGACTGGACTGAACACATAGGAGATGTCTATAGATAAGATCTGTTCCACACTAAGTATTAAAGGTCAGATAGAAACATGCCTACCATCCATCCAAAATGCCTTCAGTTTTGAAAGGTGAACTCAAAAACCTCAATATCCTTCCTGGTAATACTAGCGAACTCAAAAGGAATGATGTACAGAACTGGAGTCCAGACAAATTTTAGTATCTGTAAAGAAATAGACTGTTACTAATTTTACATCACAGAAATCTCATGTATTGGACAAGGAGTCAATTGCATTATGCTCAGATGAAGCAAATGCATGATCTTTCTATAGGCAGTGGAAAGAACCTGCACTTCTAAAAACTTCATCACATGCCGTATCTGCCAGTTCCATGCAGATGTCAGACATCTCAGAATATCAAAATAATACTAAATGCCTATGTTTAGTAACTGAATCCCATCTTGTGTATGGAAGACAGAACAGCTTTCTTTCTGAATAACAGTCAGATAAGAGCCAAGACCATAGTTCAGACACCTGTGCCAGGAATAGCACACATTGGTCTAATCCTTCATCTCAACATGCGAGAGAGTTATGATCACTGTCTCAATCATGCCAGTTCCTGATGCCGGTAGAGAGAGCTGTGCCTAGGCATTTAAACACAAGACACTTAAATTTAGGTGTTTACAACACAGAGGCAGGGATCAGTTTGAAATTAAGGGACCTGAATTTAGTAACCCAAATGTACAAGATAATGAGCTGTCTAAGTCTTCTTGTAGCCAGTACTGATCTGTGGCATGATTCACTTGTCTGAACATAATAGTCTAGTGGGACTGGCAGATGCAGCAAAGGAGATTCACTTATAGGAGAGTCACATTGTTTTGCAGTGGAAGCTGGAGGCCACAGAGCATGTTTTATGGCACTAGATATCTACGTGTGTGCAACTGAACTGAAAAGCTAGCCTGAACATCCAATGGAGACTGACACCACATGGAGTTGGCAAATATGAGACACAACCTACAGAAGACCTGTGCCTTCCTGGATGTACAACTTGAGGACTAGCAGGACACCCCAGTGCATTTAACATGACACTAAATTAGTATATGTGTGAGCAAGTGAATTGATACTTTTCATTCTATTTAACATTACTGGCTGCCAAATGAGTTTGGCTATCTGATTGGGTACTGTAAGTGATAGGCTCAATGCCAGACTTCAGAAAACTACTGCAACTCTGAAAAGCTCTGTTAAGCTACCATGAATCATGAACCTGAGAACTAAGCCACTCTCTCCTCCTCCACATGAAGTAAATTCACCTTTCCCCTCAGTAGAGTCACTGACTTCAACTTTATTGCCACGTATCAGCTAGACGGAGTCTACTTGGTACAAAACTACTGTCTTTCCCAGGATAATTTCCCCATGCTGAAGATAGCCCTGTGACAGTGCTTTCCACTCAAGGGACATCTTCCTCCTTAGTGCTGTGTCTTCTGGTGTATTCCTTATCCTGTCATAAAACATATAATCCTTCTCGATGGGCTGAGCTATTGGTTAGGACAGAGCTAATCTTGTTGGTGCTATAAATCTACAGAGAAGAAAGAGTGTCTGATGACTTCTTTAAAAAGTTGATCATGAAACATCCCAGTTACACCAATGACAAAATAACGATTTCATGGAAATCACAGTCCCGTGGGATTTCATGGCGTTCTGCAAGAGGTCTAAGTGAACTCTACATTTAACTTCTACTTAAAATCTCTTTCAAAACATTAACCTTGTCATGGTTCTGAATCAAGAAGGTTCCAGGGGGTGGGGGGAGAAACAAAAGATCTACAAGCCAATGGTACTAGGGCTGTGTGAATGCAGGCTTTGAACTACACATTGAAAAACAAATAAATCAATAACCCAACTTTCAAAGTAAAAGCAGTGATTTTCTATCTCACTAAAACGTTCCAGGATATTGAAGGAAGTTATTTTCTACTGAGATAAATTTCACTAAAGTGAATGAAATTATTTAATTTATTTTTAGACTTCTAACATGTAGTAAGTTGGGTACAATCCCTTGACTTGCATTATTAAAAGTGAATTCAGGAATTCAGACGAAGCTGTCTACAGTGGAGGTGCCAAACTTTGACATAGGAATCCTATCCGTTTCTATTAGAATAAAGTACAGAATTTAACAGTGACAGTATCAAGTATATAGAGAGATTCATTTCAGGATACTGCTTCATTTCTGGGTTTTGTCTAGATTAAGCAAAGTGAAACATGCGGGAATATGTGGGAGAGACTGGTTTCAGTGAATGTGCTAGACATATAAAAGTTGGTGAGAGCTCTTCTACTGCACAGTAATTGGTACTGTATCTTACTCCTCCTTCATTCTTAGTTGTAGCAGCATGTCCCAAATCTGTGCTAAGAATCAGTAGCCCAGGCTATGCCGCATTTTATAATCTTTCTTGTCAGAAACTGTGCTCCTCATCATTATCTCTTCCCCTGAGTAACATAGATGTCTATAACTTTACCCAAGCTTTTGTCTGGGTTCTGGTCACATAGCAAAATGATCTCCTTCTCCAGCTGCATGACCCTGCTTCACTTTGTCTCCCTCAGTGTTGCTCCTCCAGCTGTATGGTCTTCCATTTTATGCATGTCCTCAGCACTGGGAAGGTAAAAAAGCCTTCACTTCCTGTAAATACAATCATCTCCACAGCCACTCTTTTCATATATGCCAGGTGAAGGAGCATCCATCCATTCCACCACAGCAGAATCATATTCATTTTTTTATGCTGTGCTTGCTCTGGCATTCGACCCTCAGATCCAATGTTTGAGGAACAAGGATGTGAAAGAGTTTTGAGGAATAAACAGTTCTGTACATAGTTAAGTAAGTGCATAGGCTGAAGAGATGCAAGTTAAAGTGCAATGGTGGAAAACAAATATTCTTCTGGCAGTATAGCTCAGTACGACCGCTATGACTTTCTTATTTCCTGGCTCAGTCACAACCTTCCTGATTGTGGGTCTGCTAGCTTACTGTTTTCCCAAGGAAGAATCTTTTATCTCATTGCTTTTGTGTAAAAATTTATCCTTCCTATTCATAGGGGTGCTTTGATGACTAAACTATACCCAGCATACAAGGACTGAGGGATATTTTTGTTTTGAAAATCCTAATAATTAGGTGTTTGGGTTTTTTCCAAAACCCTGTAGGAAAAAAAAAAGAAAAGAAAGGAAAAAAAAGAGTTACCCAAACCCTTCCAGAACCACTTAATCATAACTGACTTAAGTTACTTGTGAAAGAACTGTTTTCCATTCCTTCCAACAGTCTTGCTTTACAAAGAAGGAAATGTCAGTCTTGCTGTACCCGTACCATACCTGTTAGCCCTACAATTCACATGATCTTATGTTTGTCATATCACAGGATTAGAGACCAATTCTAGGAGAGCTATCTAGCTCATTTGGAACAGAAGATCCGGTCTACAGTATATACTGTAAAGATATGTGAAAGGAGAGAGCATCTTTTTCTTTAAGGGTATCTGCTCAAGGGCCTTTTCAATGCAAAAGGGGATGATAAGAAAAGGAGGCAGCCATAAACAAGTACATAGAAAGACACAAACCTAATTGACTGAAAATGATTAGGGAGGCAGTAACAGGCAGTAACGAGAACCAGACCTGGTCAGTCACCCTAAAGTCTATGTGGAACATAACAATGTTTATTTCAGTAAGATTATCTGATTGAGGACCTTATCAAATGGATACTAGGGAAAAGGGGGAAGGCATAAACAAAATATACAGAGACACAAACCTCACAGGCAAATCTAACAGAGACAAAGTCAGGAAACGAACCTCATCAGTCACACTAATTGACGAGCTATCAAGAAACTACAGGCAAAGTGGGACTTTCCAGCTGATAAGATCACAAAACTGAGGGTCCAGGATGATGGACAGGGTCAGTGGGATTGTGCCAGCTGATGAGGGAATGTGCGGGGGAAGAGAGAACAGGTAGCCTGTAAAATGAGTCCAATAAATGTGCTTGTCTGATAGACCACTGCACCCCATGCTACAGTGTGTCTTATTTCTTATTAAACGCTTTCTTAACTCTCTCTGCTTAATCTCACTCTCTATCCTGTGTGTATGTGTGCTGCAAGGCCTAAGTGCCAGCTAATGGGGACACTGGCTTGAGGTGCCTGGGTGCCAGCTACTGGAGTCAGGCCAGGGGTTTGGGCACCCTGTGGCCCATGCTGTCAGCTGCTGGAGCCAGCGGGGTCTCAATGCCAGTAGTTGGAAGGGCCATAGCTCTCTGAATCTAGGGAGGGTCCTACAGACTTTGTGTCCAGAGTGACAGCTACTGAGCAGACTGGTGTGAGTGGATTTGGGATCAATTACTGGAGTCAGACTGGAGGTGTAGGTGCCCTTGATCACCTTGTAGGTGCAGCAACTGGAGTGCGTGCGGTCTCAGTTCCAGTTACAGAAGAGGGAGGGTGTCTCTTCCACAAGTCACTGTGGTGGGAATGCTGTGTGTCCCAAAAAACAGCTACTGGGGGGGGCAGCATGAGTGTGGGTATGTCTGTGTGTGTGTGTGAGGGCTGCACATGGCCTGTGGTGTCAGCTTCTGGAGTGAGTGTGGACATCTTTAACTTCCAGCCACTGGGGCGGGAACAGTTGTGAAAAGGCATTGAAAATGTCTGTGACCAGACGCTGTTAAAGCAGCGGACATTCTCCTTCCACATACCTTTACAGGAAGGACCAGTGTGAGTGAGGCAAGTGAGGGGCTCAGTGCTGGTGGCTGGAGTGGGACCACAGGTCACAGTCTGTGTGCCTGCTACTGGTGGGACAAGTGTCTGTATCTCCCCCAAACTGGGTGAGCATGGAGTCTACATGCGTATTCACCAGCAAATTTCAAGCTCGACCAGCTGGCAAGCAGGGGCCCTTGGGTCCGGGTAGGAGTATCAGGCAGGCAAAGGTTCCCATGCTGGTACCCAGTGTGTGTTTGTGGGGCGAGTGTGTGAGTGCTGCATGTTTGGTGCACCAAGCTGAACCAGGTGGTGAGTAGAGTTCCTGTGGGGTAGGTCAGAGGCTGAGGGTCAGGGAGGGGTACCGGCCAGACAAAGGGGCCATGCTGGTACTTGGGAGACCTGCAAATGTGTGTGTGCTTGTGAACCCTGAGAGTGTTGTGTATGTGCTTGCATTAGGGACCTCCTGTCTCTGCCAGCCCCAGAGGAGGAAGGGATGTGGCTGTCTGTGCTTGTCTGTTATGTGGGCCCTGTATGTGGGTGTTGTTGATCGCAGTGCCTTGGCTGTGGCAGTCTGTGTGACTGGCCTTGTCAGTGTCCACCTTGTGTATGTGTCTGTGTGTTTGTATGTGTCTCGGATACATGCTCATGTACACCACTAGTGACTGGCCTCCAGCTGGACATTATCTCACTGATAACAACCCTCTGGGCCCACCTGATCAGTCAGTTTTCAGTCTGCCTCACTGTCCATTTAGCTAGCCCATGCTTAATCAGCTTGTCTACAAGATGTTATAGGAGACAGTCAAGATAAACAACATCCACTGCTCATGTCTAATCCAGCGAAACAGAACACTGCACTATAGGATACAATTCCTTTTACAGATTAAGACACCTACACAGAAGTGCTACATGAAAACATCTTTGCATAAGATGTTCCTCCACCTGAAGGTTTGTACCTAAGGAACAGGCTCACTGCCCTCAAAGCTGAGGAGAAGCCAGATGCTCTTTCAGGAAAAGCATCCAGGCCAATTGACTCAGAACCTTGCAAGACCATCAGGAGGAGGCGGTGAGTGATAGTATTGGGCGATTCCCTGTTGTGGAGGACAGAGGCACCTATCTGCCAACCTGACCTGTTGTCTAGATAGGTTTGCTGCTTGCTGAGGGCCCAGATCTGTGATGCTGTCGAGACAGCTGAAGCTTGTCTGACCTGACTACTAACATCTCCTCTTCTTCCATGTAGACACTAATGGTACTGACAAGGGCAATCTTGAGAGTATGAAAAGTGACTAGAGAGCTCTGGGGATGATAGCCAGGGGTACAGGGGCCCAGGTGGTGTTCTCCTTAATCCTGCCGGTGAGGGGAAAGGTTGTGAGGACTTTGATTCCGCATGTCAACAATTGTTTGCATAGCTGATGTCAGCAACAAGGTTTTGGTTTCTACAACCATGGGATGCTATTCAAGGATCAATGTCTGCTTGAGGGAGTATGGAATCCAACTCATCAGATGAAGCAAACATGTTTTTGCCAACAGGATGGCTGACCTGGTAAGGAGAGCTTTAAACTAGGAATGATGGGGGAGGTAGAAGCTTCCAGCAGCCCTCTGAGGGAGTGATGTACAGGGCTGACAAGAAAAGGACCTGGAGGGATGTGAATGAAAAGGAACACAAAGTCAACAAAAAAGGGATTAAGTGGGGTCACCTCCAGCATTTTCATGTAAACAAGGAAGTGCCTGCAAGGCACTACTAGGGGGAAATCTCCCAAAACCTTTCTGGGAAATCAGCAAGCTGGAGTGCAGCTCTGAAGTGCCTGTACACTAATGAACACAGTATTAGGAATAAATATCCAAATGTACTCAGAGCTCTCCTTGCATCAAAAAAGCTGCTTGTGCATGTCTAGAACAAGATACCCTGATGATCTTTTCTTCTTTTCATGCATGAAGGCAAGGGTAAATCCTCTGCACCAGTGAGTCTTACAATCTTGATGTAGCAGAGGAACAAGACTTTTGTGGTGAATAAGGATTTTTCTTGTGTTTTATGCACTTGGAGGACAAATCAAGAGTTACTCTATTCAAACTCTCTCAATAGTACGACATTGGCACAGTTAGTATTACAGTATTTATTTATATCATTTACATCTGTCTTTGGGTTAAGCTGAAGGGAACTAAACAGCTTTTTTCAGAAGGGAAAATGGAGCTAATAAAACTCATGCATGATGTTTCCCTTTTCTCCATGAAGCATCATATACTGGGAAAGGTACTGTCCAACCCAACTGAATATATTCTCTTGGGATTCTCTGATTTTCCCGAATTGCAGATTTTGCACTTTTTGTTTTGAATTACTTATCTGATAACCCTAGTGGGGAACCTGCCTTTTATCATAGCCAAAATCTTCAACATGTCTTAGAAACATCTCTGTCACCATCCCTAAATCAGTGAGCAACTTTTTGCTGAACACCAGGTCAAATTTCTATTCTGGATGTGTTTCTTAAACCTTTTTCCTTGCTTTCTTCATCGTGGCAAATTTGCCTGTTCTCACTGCTATGTCCTATGATCACTATGTTGTCATCTGCCAATCCCTGTACTATGCAACAATAATGAACATAAAAGCATGTGTGGAAATGGTAAGGAGCTCTGTTATTCTCAACTCTGCACTGCAAACTAGTATTATTTTTTCAATAACATGGTCAATTTGTTCTTCTGCAAAATCCACCAGCTTCTAAGGCTCTCCTGCCCTGACATCTACCTCAGAAAAATTGCTGCCCTGATATTAATTGCTGGTTTAGCATATTTCCTTTTTATTATTACATCCTGTGTTCAAATTTTCCCCTTGGTAATGGAAATATCCTCTGACTGGAGTTGGTACAAAGCTTTTTTCCACCGGCGTTCCTCATCTCTCTGTGATCTTCTTATTTGTTAGCACTCCTGCCTTTGCCTATTTGAAACCCTTCTCCAGTTCCTGCCCTGGTTTGGATCTCTTGGTAGCAATTCTCTGTTCTATTTGCCTCCAATGCTGGAGCCAATTATCCACAGCATGAGGAACAAGTTGCTCAAAGCTGTGCTGAATAAAAGGACTTCCCTGCATTAATTTACTAGGCCTACCTTTTTCTAATTGTCTTAAAGCAAAGTTTATTATAACTTTCTTCATTTTACATGCTACAGTTTGTAACATACAGCTAACACTACCTACAGGTGGGACAGTGAGTATACATTCTAGATCTACTGAATTTTGTATAGTGAGCTTTGCTGTTGGTTTTGATCACAGGAGACCTGTTTCTCTACCATACAGTTAGTCATTTCCCTGTCTATACCAGTATACAAGTCTTTTCTGCCTCAGATGTGGAACTTTGTCCTTTTCCATGTGGAAATTTCTGTTTGCCTAATCCTCAAGTTTCTCAATATCCTTCTGAGTAGAAACTTAGCTTTTTGGTATGACAACCACTTCCTCTATTTTAGTACCATCTGCAAATTTGCTGAAGGTCCACTTTGCATACCATCCAAGTAGTTGATGAGGTTGTTGAACAATTTTAGGGACCTTGAACAATTTACATGGATCTGCCCTGCTGAAATGTAAAAAAAATTATATGAAATTATTTGGTGACAAGTTCCAGCAGCTGAGGATATTAAATGTATGTTAACTTTTTATTTTTTTTATTGGTCTGCATTAATGGCCACTTTCTAGCAAATTACAACACACTTCTGTATTTTCAAAGAAGTTCTTCCAGATCTTTGCTGGTGCCAATAACCTCAGTGTATATAAGCTGAACAAGACTACTGTTTTGTGGATGAAAAAGGAAAGTGATTTTTATGTGTGTGTCTGTGGTGGGTTGACCTGGGCTGGCTGCCAGACACCCACCCAGATGTTCTGTCACTCTCAATAGGAGGATGGGGGGAGAAAATAAGATGACAAGCTCATGAGTCAAGATAAGGAGAGGGAGATCACTTACCATTTACTGTCACGAGCAGAACAGACTCAACTTGAAGAAAATTAGTTCAATTTATTGCCGATTAAAATAGAGTTGGATGGTGAGAACCAAAGACAAAAACTCAAACACATTCCCTCACCCCCCGTTTTTCCTAGACTCAACTTCACTCCTGCATTCCCAGCTGCTCTACCTCCTCCCCCTCCCCCAAGGAGTGCAGGGTCATGAGGAATGAGGGGTTGCAGTCTGTCCATAATAGTTAATCTCTGCCAATCCTTCCTCCTCATAACTTTCCCTTGCTCCAGTGTGGGTCCTTCCTGCAGACTGCAGTCATTGTGTTTGTCCTTTCTATGTGCTGTGTTCCATCACAATAAACCTGCTCCATTATGCATCTTTCATGGGCTGCATTTCACATGAGGACAACCTGCTTCTGGCTGTGGCTCCTCTCCACAGACCACAGTTTGTGGTAGGAGACCCTGCTCCAGTGTGGAGTTCTCCATGGGCTGCAATGTGAATGTCTGCTCCAGTATAGTCCTCTCCATGGGCTACAGGGAAATACCTGCTCCACTGTATTCTCTTCCACAGGCTGCATGGGAATATCTTCTCCAGCACCTGGAGCACATCCTCCCTCTCCTTCTTTTCTGACCTTGGTGTTTGCAGGATTGGTTTGCACACTTTCTTCTCATCACGCCTTCCTCATACTGCAGTGTAGCTTTTTGCCCTTTTTAAAATATTTTTTCAGTGTCCACCAACTCCTCTGATTGGCCCATATTTGTCCTGTAGTGGGTCTGTTCTGGAGCTGGCTAAAGCTGTCTGTGTCTGGTACAGGGCAGCCCCTGGCCTCTTCTCACAGAAGTTACCCCTGCAGCCCTCCTCACAACCCAAACCTTGCCACTTAAACCCAATGCAATGTGTGGATTAGAAATCACTTTATGTAAGAAGGCTGTGCATTTTTGTTGATATATCTACTTAAACATTATTTAGTTTAAACATGTTACCAAACTGAAGAGGTAAATTAGATGTCTGCAGTGTAATTGTCTACACAAGAATTAGCTGTCTAGGTTCTTGTTATGGTCAACTGAAATATAGTCAGTATCCTCAGGAGACATAAGATAGGAATTGATGTGGACAATCTACAATGAGCTGAATCACTCTCAAGAAAAAAAAATAAGTTATTGACTATCTCTGTGGAATGCACGGTTAAGTGGTGCTTGGGTGGTAGGTGGGGACAGGGAATTCACTAGGTGAGTTTGATTCCTTGGGTCTCACTTAGAGTTGTGAGCTACAGCTTTTTGTGGTTGTCTTCATTATCTATATGACAACGTGGCTGAGAAACTTTATGATCCGTCATCATACTGACCACTGATCACAGCCTCAGCACTCCAAGTTCTTTTTGCTGGACAATTTCTCTAAGGTCAATGCCAGTGATTTAATAGTCAATATGTAGGAAATTAATGTTAACAAAATAAATTTTATGGAAAAAGAAAGCAATATTTAATTAGAAAACCTCTATGTTGATTTTATCTGCTCACACTTGTTCTCCTGTAGATCTCATCCCTTCACACCCTCATAGCCTCACACAAACATGTTCACAAGCACCAAGACATGTGAGACCAACTAATCCGCCCATTATAATGTCTCACACAGAGGACAACATATGCCAACTATTGAGAACTCATCAAGTTTCTGGCTTTCTTTATTGATGAGAAATTACTAACTAGTCATTGGACTGATCATAGAATCATAGAATGCTTTGGGATGGAAGGGACCTTTAAAGGTCATCTAGTCCATCCCCCCTGCAATTGGCAGGGACATCTACAACTAGATCAGGTTGCTCAGAGCCCCATCAGCCTGGCCTTGAATGTTTCCAGGGATGGGGCATCTACCACCTCTCTGGGCAACCCATTCCAGTGTTTCACCACCCTCGTCGTGAAAAATTTCTTCCTTATATCTAGTCTGAATCTACCCTCTTTTAGTTTAAAACCATTCCCCCTTGTCCTATTGCTACTGGCCCTGCTAAAAAGTCTGTCCCCGTCTTTCTTATAAGCCCCCTTTAAGTACTGAAAGGCCGCAATAAGGTCTCCCTGCAGCCTTCTCTTCTCCAGACTGAACAACCCCAGCTCTTTCAGCCTTTCCTCATAGCAGAGGTCTTCCATCCCTCTGATGATTTTTGTGGCCCTCCTCTGGACCCGCTCCAACAGGTCCATGTCCTTCCTGTGCTGAGGACTCCAGAGCTGGATGCAGTACTCCAGGTGGGGTCTCACCAGAGCAGAGTAGAGGGGCAGAACCCCCTCCCTCGACCTGCTGACCACGCTTCTTTTGATGCAGCCCAGGAGACGGTTGGCTTTCTGGGCTGCGAGAGCACATTGTCAGCTCATGTCCAGCTTTTCATCCACCAGTACCCCCAAGTCCTTCTCTGCAGGGCTGCTCTCAATCCCTCCATCCCCCAGCCTGTATTGATACCGGGGATTGCCCCAACCCAGGTGCTGGACCTTTCACTTGTCCTTGTTGAACCTCATGAGGTTCACACAGGCCCATTTCTCCAGCCTGTCCAGGTCCCTCTGGATGGCATCCCATATACTGTTTGCACAATTGTTATGAGGTAGTTCTTTGCTTCAGAATCTGCCTTACTACAGTATCTATGTATCTTAAGTAAGTCTGATGTTTGAAATACGCACATCTTTATGGCTATAATCTCTTTCCCTAATGGGCTAACAGTAAAAGGAATGGCATATGCAAGGTACTATAATCTAGCTGCCACCCTCCCATTGTTTGAGGGCTGACTCTTCTCCTGCATCACGTAAGAGCCTTTCTATTGTCTCATCTTGATGAATTTTCCACCTGGACCATGGGGCTGATTGCTGTCCTGTGATAGCAAGATTTTTCAGGTTATTCATACTTCAGGTTATTCATACATTCATAACTTTTTCAGGTTATTCATACTCCCCCACCTAACTGTCATTCTTTCTCTGTGCTCCTCTATGTGTGTAGAGAGAAGCTTTTTATCACATAACTTATCATTCTTAACTAACTATAAGTTACTATCAATTCTTCAGGTCAGTTTTAAAGGAAAGAGAAATATTGTGATTTCATCTGATTTTAAATATCCAGATGTAAAAATGTTAATATCTAACAATGTATGATCCCAGAATGGGGAATGAAGAAACACATACAATTCTATACCACTATTCTTTTTATCCCAGGAACAGTTCTACAGTGTCAGAATAAGGATCAGTCTAGTTCTCTGTCTATTCTCAAACAGTGGCCAGAAAATTTGCCCCTAGGAATAAAGACTGGGCAAGCATATATAATATGTCATCTGAGTATATTATCTGGCTACTTTTTGATTTTTCTGAACCTGATTTTTGCTGTCTGCTATGTCTCAACAGACCATTCTTCCAAATATTTATTCAATCTCCCTTTGAACTAATGTGAACTTTTTGCATCTACAATGTTGTTTGGAAAGGAGTTCTGCAGCTCCAGCTATCCTTTTGTTATGGTTTAAGGCCAAATGACAGTGTGCGTCTAAATGGATTTGGATACTAGAGCCGTTTCATCACAGGTATAAGCAGTTTTATGTATGACCCAGCTTACTTGTTTTTGGCAAGAGATGGCACAGAGAGAAAGAGAAGCCAAGTGGGTTAGCACAGTGGGTTTTTAATGCAGCCTTCAAATTCTGTGGGAGAGAGAAAATGCAGTCCTGGGGAAAGGTTGGGCAGGATAGTGTGGTAGGTCCTGTCATGCTGCATAGTATGTCGGTAAAAGGACATGGGATTTTCCTGGAGAGATGGTTGTGTATCCCAGTGGTTCTTCCCCCATGAAGTCTGTCGGGTACTACCGAATAACCCAGATATTCCTAAGTGTCCTTAGTAATAGGACTGGTTGGAGAATACCATATTGGTGATTTGTCCATTCAAATTGTACTGGTGGTCTCTGGTATGCTCTCATTGTTATTGGCTTTCACAATCTGTTTGTCCCCACCATTTCTGAAGAGTTTTGCATTCCCTTGTGATTAATATCTTGTTTGAATAGTTTGGCTGTGTATTTTCTTGAGCACACTAAGTTATTTTACCATGTAGAGAGGTGGTTAATCATATTTTGTCTAATTCTACTAGGGCTTATACTTCACATGCTAATGCTGTCAGTTATGCTAACTAGACCTCACTCATTCTAACAGCTAAACTTTTGTAAAAAGACTGCTTTATTTCACTTGTTTTGAACTTTGTTCCAAGAGCATCATTTAATTAACTCTGCTCTCTTTGAAAGGTCATGAAAATGAGGGGAAGTCTGCAAAGCCTCCAAAATGCAAATATTGCATCCTTCTTCAAAATGGGCAAGAAGGACAATCTCAGGAACTACAGGCTGGTCTGTCAAACTTTAAGTTTTGTTGTAATTCCTGTTGTTATTTTTTAATGGAAAACAAAATTCACAGGAGAGAAAAAAAATTAAACAAGAGTAAAAAGCTTTGATAGACATTTCCCAGAATTCTTAAACGATGCCACCTCAATTTTTCTTTGTTAAAAAAAAACAGTTTATATTTAAAAAAAAAAAAATCAGTTTGGGAACAATTGCAATTGATCATTTACTTATAAATTATACTCAAAACTTTGCAATGTAGGTCATTTCATGTAAAAAGTAAAGGCGTTTGGTATTACCTTTCCATCTCTCACTGTTTTTTCATATAAGCAGTGTAACTGGTCCAGCAAAGAATGTCTTGTTTTGGTTTGTGTGGGTTTTTTTTTTAAATGAAATTTCCTGCTGCCGAGTGCTTTGACTACCTGTGCTGTACATTTTACAGCAGGTTTATTCAGGGGAGTACCATCAGAGGCATAACAACCTCCCTAGGAGGAAGAACAAACATGACCAGAAAACAAAGGAGACTAAGTGGTGTCAGTTTTTGTAGTGACACATCCAATACATCTGATGACATCTTAGTTGCATTTTAATGTTCCATACTCCTAGTCGTTCCGCTGTTTGCAATGGGAACTGTATTAGAATACACAGTTACTTCTCTGTGTATTTTCCTGGTTTGTCCTTCAAAGGAAGCTATGCTGTACGTGGCATTGGTATACATACTCACATGTGATTCATAGTATGAATATGATATATCACCCTCTCTGGAAGCAATTTTGTGACTAGATAGGTCCAATGACACTTAAGATGGCATTGTGTGCCTATCTAGAAAATAAAATCTGCATTCCTTGGTAGACACATCTACATGGATGTCTATATGTAGATTTTCTTAAACATGAACCAATTCCTGCATCTTTAATGTTTAGATGTGTAAACTGAAGGAGATTTTTTTTAAAAAAGGAGAAAATATCATTCTCAGAATGTCTCTTTTTATTCAAAAGAAAACTGCAGAATTACCAAACATTTCAGCAAATGTACTTCCTACCTAGTCTTGTCTTCCTAATATATTTTAGAGAAAGAACACTTGTTTTTCTGTACAAAGCATGACAGGTATAGTTTCTGTTATGGTCTTTATTCCCCTGACCTTATTTCACAATATGTTTCTACTATGTACAATTATACATATAAATTAGCATCTGGAGAAAATTGTTGGAGATAATGAGAGATAATAAGTTTCCTCTCCCCATACATTTCTTTAATTGTCAGAGGACTTTATTAGCTCAGGCCTTTTTGTACAAGTGAAGCTTTCCCAGAAAAAGATACTGAGCCCTTTAAAGAACAACCTTTCAGGTAGGTTAGAAAAAATATACCTGATCCACTGCTTATTACAAGAGTTTAAAGACCACATACATACCTGGAAATCCTGAATTGGTAAGTAAGTCTTAATGTTTTCTTACTGTAACAGATGAGTAATTCAGGAAATCACATATCCATTACGGTGTAAATTATTGGGCTGAATGCTTCAAAAAGCAGTTTTTCTTGATTATCCCATCCCATACATTTGCATCATATAAACTGCCAGAAGTATAAAAATGGATTATACCTGTAAGTCAAGAATAATAGCAAAATGCATCAAGTCTTTCCATTAAATTTTCCCTCTTAATAAAAAAGCAAGTTTTTTCTTGCCTTGCCATTCCTTGCCTTGATTTTGATATTCTGCAAGTCTGCCTTGTAAATACAAAAATACCCACTCATGTGTATCACATCAGTGTCTATTCTTTTTGACAAACGACTTTTTTAATTGGAGATGCACAGTTTTTATTAAGTTCATTAGGAAGTCATGAGTAGTAAAGACAGGATAGAAGGAGCACTGTAGGGGCTGAATGTGAGGGTAGATGCCTGATGATCTCTTGTGCCATTTTTACTCTTCACTGAGCTTTAGACAGTCACTGCTATTCTCTATGGGGAATATTTTTTTGCTCAGAATCTCCTTTGCATCATGAAACTTGCCTAGGACTTGTTCTGTGGAAAGAGATTTTTTTTTTCCTTTTGGATGGACAAAAAGGCACCTACCTCAACTTCTGTGGTGCTGTTTTCAGCAATGTCAGCGGCCAGACTCTCTGTGTTTTTCCATACTCCATCCTACAGGAAAATAGTGTGCATTAAAGAGGTCTTCTGGAGCTTTTTTTTTTGCTGAGTTTTGGTTTGTTTTTCCAGCATTGCTATTGAAAGTGAACTAACAAGTCATTGGAAACAGAGACATGTGTCCCTCTCACTTTCTTTTTTTCTTGTCAGAAATGTTGGTTCTACTTTGTAAAAAGTTTCCATGGGAAACAGTTTACTAAGTGCCATAATTCTTCACACAAACTTGCTTTTGTTGAAGACTTACATTTGCTTTTTTTTTCTGCTTTGACATCTGCAGGGATAGCTGTGGGAACCCAATATGGAATGAAGAACCAAACTGCTATCAATGAGTTCATTCTTCTGGGATTTTCCTATGGGCTGCAGGTCCAGACCTTTCTTTACCTGCTCTTTCTGGTCACCTACATGGTAACAATCACTGAGAATGCAATCATCATCGTTGTGGTGAAAAGGAACCGTCACCTCCAAAAGCCCATGTATTATTTCCTGGGGAACTTGTCCTTCCTGGAGATTTGGTATGTCTCAGTAACATTGCCTAGACTTTTATTTGGGTTCTGGTCACAGAGCATGACCATCTCATTCTCCAGCTGCATGACGCAGTTATACTTCTTTATCTCCCTTATGTGTACTGAATGTGTCCTCTTGGCTGTAATGGCCTATGACCGCTATTTGGCTGTCTGCCATCCCCTGCACTACCCAGCCATCATGACCCACAAGTTGTGCTTTCAGCTGTCAGTTCTTTCATGGGCAGGAGGCTTTTCCATTTCCTTGGTCAAGGTTTCTTTTATTTTACAACTCACATTTTGTGGCCCACAAGTCATAAACCACTTCTTTTGTGACATCTCTCCAGTCCTGAACCTTTCCTGCACTGACATGTCCCTTGCAGAGACAGTGGACTTTGCATTAGCCTTGGTGATCCTGCTTTTACCTCTCTTGATCATTGTTTTCTCCTACTGCTGTATCTTGTCAACTATCTTGCGTATGCCTTCAGCCCAGGGAAGGAGAAAAGCCTTTTCCACTTGTACATCCCATTTCACTGTAGTCATTATCTTTTTCTCAGCCACTCTCTTCATGTATGCCAGGCCCAGGAGGATCCATCCATTCAACCTCAACAAAATAGTGTCTGTCTTTTATGCTGTATTCACTCCAGCATTGAACCCTCTAATCTATTGTCTGAGGAACAAGGAGGTGAAAGAGATTCTGAGGAAGATCATAGGCACAAGCTGCTCTGCACACCCCTAAGTTCCTAGGCTAAAGATACAGAGGAACATGGACAGTAATGCGAAGTTTCCTTCTTGAAATGTAGTTGAATAAGTTCACTACAACTTGTTCATTGCTGACTCAGTCATCACTGTTTCACTGCACTGAAGTCTGGCAAAGAAGACATCATATCATTGTTCTATGTGGAAATTTTTCCTTCTAATTCATGAGGGTGCTTTGATGACTGAACTACATCTGGTTGTAAATTATTTTGCTACAATAGCAATATAATAAGTCATACTAGAACCCTGGCTGGGGGATAATTTCCTTTTGAAAATCCTAAAATGAGATTTATAATTTTCAAAACCATGTAGGAACATTCGATATAATTGAAAATCAGTTGCCCAAATCCCTACAGACACAGTTAAAGAGAGATGAAACATCTGTCAAAGAAATAGACTGACTTCCTTATTCTATCACAATTTTACTGTATACAGACGGTGTTATTCTTGCTGTATCTATACTATTTGTATAGCCATACCTTCACATGACCACGTTTGGCATATGGCAGTGTGTAGTAAACCCGACTTGAAGACCATTGTACACCGAGGAATTAGTGATCCATGTAACATTTAACCTGAGTAGGCCCAGGCATATGCTTTACTGCATGTACAGCTTGGCCTTCAGGTCTTTGTTGTGCTGTGCATATCCATTGGCTGCAGGATAAACTTCGCCAGTTGAATTTAAGAGTATAGCCTGTAATCAGCTCCCACTTGGTACCTATGATTACTTCACTTGTGTGTCTTTGCCTTTACCAAAAAGTGCAGGAAGAACTTCTTATGTGAACATCCTTTCTGTTTGACAGTAGGAATGCTGGATAGAATTGTTCCCTTTTAAGAAAATCCTATAATAGCTTGAGTGACCAAAAGTTTGTCAAATTTCCGCAGACGGATCTGCACAGCATACTGGTCCCTGATTAGAGGTTTGTTTGATGCTGCACAACTTAGTTTCCAGCATCTGAAATGACATAGGATTATCTGTATCATCCAGTTTTTCTTTAGAGTGTTAGCTCCAATAAATGGCATTTCAAGTGATACGTTACAGAGTTTGAGTCCCTTTCTTACTGGTATCATAATGAAGCAGCAACTCCAGGTGCAAAACACAGGGCTTGAGGCAATTGCATTCCCACAAGTGCTAGGAGAGCCATGTTACTCATATGGACCAGAAACAGTATGAGATCCCGTGTGCAGCGTGTACGGTCATGGAATTAGGGCTCCAGTGTCACTATGAGCTGTACGCAAAAGAGTAAAAATTATGTTTCCCATGTGTGATGCAGCAGTAGTACTACTTTTCTCAAGTTTGTTTTGGCTGACTTGTTACTTCAAATTTTTCAGAATGTAAAAATAATCTTATCAGAATTAAATGGGCATCTACTATTTAGTCCTAGATTGATATCACCTAACTTTACACCTCTTTCTTAGACTGGTGTAAAACACTTACCAAAAGGGTCTAAAATGACTAGCTCAGTTAAAGACGTCTACCCAAAGATGACAATTCTTCTTCAGAATGAAGTGGACTAAACAACAAAAACTTCTGTTGAAAGAGTGGTGATCATTCTGATACTATTTATTCTTAAGGAATACACTGGTCTCATACTGCAACAGTGAGTAGTATTATTACTCAGTTAATAATTCTATCATCTGCTGTAATTTTCTATCAATACTGAAAATCAGCACCCTTCAGATTCCCATTTTTCCTAATTATAGCAAGCTGGATAATAACAAGATAGAAAAAATTATATTATATATAACATTAGGTGTTATTACTGCTAACAACAATGTTGTACTTAAAGAATTTTGAATATTTGAATTAACCCTTTCATAGTTATTATTGTTCCATAAAATAATAATGAATTACAGTATATTAACTGTAAAAACAAAACCCACAATTAATCTTAATAGCCATTATAGGACCTATTTATTCTATATTATGCGATAGACTTCTCCATAATAGGCATGGGATTAATCTTTTCTGTTTTAACAGTGTGGTGTTCTAGGCATGAACACCAATCTTCATAGCCTTCACAAAAATATGGAGGCATTTTCATGGTGCTGGTAAAAGAAAATAAAAATTTAGATTAAGATAAAACTCAATATGCCCAGTTGTCATCACTGACTATAAAAAGAGCATGGGGAGACTAACGTACGTGTAGAGTTTTACGCAAGAGTATTTATTCTCAGATAAATTACGCTCACGAGCTAGTAGCTAACTTGCCTAACTTTAGGGATTGCAATGAGCTTCTTAAACATGTAAAAGTCCAGTGACATTTGAAATTTCATAAGACAGCCAAAATAGCTGAGGTGGGCTGACAGTTGATTACCTAGCTTACTCATCTGGGCTCCCTCCAAAGTCAACAAGGAAGGACACGTATCTCTAGAGGGTGTTGTAACTTGCATAAAACATACCATTAAATAAATTGGATTAAGCTATTCTTTGCAAGTGCTTCTCCCATTTCCTTCATTGCAGACTGTATAAGGAGCCAGGAGGAATGGTTTTGACTTTTCTTATAATGTTTAGAAAACTAGATGTAAGGTGAGGAATATTTTAAGATGGAAGAGGCACCAAAATATAAACTGTTTACTTTCATCTAAGATTTATTATTACTACCACTATAATGGTTGGTTTTGCTATTAATTATCTTAAGTAATGTACAAGAAAAAAATAAAAATTAAGAATATTATGTAGTTTTTTTAAAATTAGTTAGGAAAAGGACCAAGACTCTTGCAAACCTTCACCTTAGGCCTGTTTGACATTAATCACAGACCAGAATAAAACCAAAAGTGCTGTGTGAAGAAAACCATTGTTAGGTTTATGGAGTTTTTCCTTATTTTTTTCTTTATTTTTTTAAAAGTCTTTATGCATTTTTTTTTAATTTGCTTACTGCTTTTACTACCTATTGTTTCCTATTGTTTATTCTGGTGGCAGATTTTACTTTCTGATTTCTCAAAGTGTAGATGAAAAGGTCTAAGACAATAGTTACAGCATTATATATGAAGGTGAACAACATGTCTCTTTCAGAGTAGCCTCCTGAGGAGGGCTAAGTGTGAACGCAATCAGATGCAGGTAGGAGAGAATGTAAAGATAGGAAAGGAATATTACAGTGAAGGTTCCCAGAGACAAGGCTGAGGAGATTCAACATGTCCATCTTGTAGTGCAGAGGGCTGCAGATAGCCATGTAGCAATTATAATCCATGACAGCCAGCAGAATGACTTCAGGGCTTCCTGGAAAGTGGAATAGAGTTGGGACAGGCAGCTTGCAAAGGAAAGAAGTTTTTGCCCTAAGAGAAAGCCAGCCAGTGTCTTAGTCACTGTTACTGTAGAGTAACTGTTGTCCAGGCAGGAGAGATTTCCCAGGAAAAAGTACATAGCTGAGTGGAGCATACGTTCAGCTAGCACCTCAGTAACAAAATGACTGCATTCACCACTAGGCTGGATGGGCAAAGCAGCAGAAAGAGGATAAGGAGGAAGCCCTGCAATTCCCAGATGTTGGTCAGCCACAGAAGAACAAATAGAATCATAGAATGCTTTGGGATGGAAGGGACCTTTAAAAGTCATCTAGTCCATCCCCCCTGCAATGGGCAGGGACATCTACAACTAGGTCAGGTTGCTCAGAGCCCCATCCAGCCTGTCCTTGAATGTTTCCAAGGATGGGGCATCTACCACCTCTCTGGGAAACCCATTCCAGTGTTTCACCACCCTCACTGTAAAAAATATCTGTGTCCTATTTGCAGAATCTCTGTGCCAGACTAAAGATTCCCAAGTAAACTGACCTAAAATAAGGGTAGTAAGAAGTCCTTATTCACTCAGTGTTTTGAAGTTCAGGGTTCACCACCACCACTGCATACAAATGGAATAGTTAAATACATAATTTAGGACTTTGAGAAATCTCCCATGTACTCCAAATCTAGCAGATTTTCCCTGAAAACTTCTCTGTCCTTCTTCAGTTGAGGTTTCACAATTAAGTAGAAACCCCTTATGTTCAAATCCTCTAAGTTAAATGATACTACTACTGCACAGCAATTGCCAGCCTCTCTTCCACACAGAGGAGAAACTGCTTTGGGATTCTTCCAAGGCAATGTTTTAATGCCTTTTCCCCACCGCTGCAGCTTAGAGTTTCAGCCTCTGCTTTGCTGTGGGACCTGAAGCATCATAGATGCTGAGTCCAGGGCTGACTCAATCTGGTGACAGAGAATCCTAGAATCATAGAATGGTTGAAAAGGTCAGGTCTATGAAGACTTTGGCAAACAGGCTGTCAGAAACACAGTTCCAAAGGAGGGTCTTCAAGGTCAATTGTGGAGTGACCCTACTGGGAACAAAGAACTTTGGTGAGCCTTCAAAGCAGGAGGATTTACCATCTGCTGTCACTGACATGGGTTGGCAGTATGTAGGATATATGTGAAGAGAGTTGGGGGACAGGACAGATAGGAGAACTTTTCTATTCTGATCTTTCCACATGTGAGCATCTGCATGGATTTTGTGGTGTCTGTTGTGCTCAACACCCTACTAGTCATATATAAGTATTGCCATGTTTGTCACTTCCATGTTTGTCATGAGAAACAGGCTGCAGCTTTCCCTATGCACAGGGACCTACATTCAGACATGACACAGGTTCCTTACCCTGTCCCCAAAAAGGTGAAGGAATATCAAATTATTCCTTCCACTTGGTGTTCTCTCCAGCCCAACATTACAGTTACAGTCACCAAAGTTTCCTTATATCCTTGTTATCCTTGTATCCCTTTATATCCTTGTTCCTTAGTGTGTAGATGATGGAATTCAACACAGGTGTGATAACTGTGTAGAGAAGTGAGAGTGCTTTGTCCACTTGGTAGGAAGAAAAAGTATAGGTACAAGGTCCAAATAGAGTGTGACCACAGTGATGTGAGAGACACTGATAGAAAGACCTTTATGACGGTCTTGACTGGAATGACTTCTCAGTTTGGCTAAAAAGATGGAATAGAAGATGACTAGTCCAATAAAACAAAGAAGGATTACTAGGCCATTACTGGATACCATCAACAACTCCATCATTATGGTGTCTGTGCAGGCCAATCTGACTACTTGAGGTACATCACCGTAGAAGCTGTCCAGCTCTTTAGGACCACAGAAAGGGAGCTGAACAATCATGGCCACTTGGACAATAGAGTGAAAGAAGCCCCCTACCCAACATGTTAGTAGTATCCCTACACATGCCATCCAATTGATCACAATCATGTAACGAAGTGTACGGAAGATAGCCACATAACAGTCTTAGGCTATGACAATAAGGAGGAAGATTTTGATTCCCCCAGTGAAGTGGGAAAAGAGAGTTTGGACCATGCAGCCCACAAAAGAGATTGCCTGTGGTGAGGGAAGGAGGAAGCCAGTCAACATCTTGGGGACAGTTACAGAGGAGTAACAATAATCCAGGAAGGAGAGATTTCCCAGCAAAATGTACATGGATGGTGTGAAGTCTGGGTTAACAGATAAGCAACACCATGATGAGTAGGTTTCCCACCACTGTTGCTCTATAAATAGTAATGAAGGTGATAAAGAGGAAGGGCTGAAGAGCTGCAGATCCAGTGAGGCCAAAGAGTAGGAATTTGTTCAGTGTGTGTTGCTTTCACCATCCATGGACTTAATTCAACACTGGGGACTAAGGACGATAACAAGATCTATGGGAAAATGAATTCCTCCCAAGAGGTATTGCTTAGGTATGGCCAGATCTCTGAGCTTTCCTTAACATCTGGCTAAAATTCTAGCCTAATCTAGGCTTATAACCCTCTTACTGAGGGAACCCCTGCAGAAAAAAAAGGAAAAATCCCAAGCTCTATAGCTCTAAGGCTACCCAGGACATTGTGATTACCCAATAATTTCTTTTGGAATGAAGAAACAAGTTGTGGGCCCATTGTTCTGATAACCCAAGGTTCCTGGTATTTGAGTCCATCTGAAATATAACCTTGGCTCTTTTCCACTCATGTCCCAAGAACCAAATTCAGGTATTAGTGAAGACACGACTTTCAAAGGTCTTTAAAATCTGCTGTCTCTTTACTTCATCATTACAGAGCTTATGGTCAGGAAATTTCTGTTGAAGAATCAAACCTAACTTCCTCGCCACATGGGACAGAATCCTTGTAACCCAAAAAATAGGATTTCCCCTTAACCCATGTTTATGTTAATTCCCAGCACTTGGGAGAAAAAGGTTTACTGGATCTAATTTGCTCTGCCCTTGATTTGGTTCTCTACCAGTAAAAAAGGAACAAACAGGCAGTCTACCCACCCTAGTACATATGGCCCTTTTCACCATCCAATCCTATATTCACCCCAGCCATCCACCCATCCATGCATCAATCCCCATTTCCATCTGCTCTCTTCATGCATGCGTTCCCATATATTATTTTCCCCTTATTCCCTTTCTTGCTTACCGTATCTCTCCTACCACTCTGTACATACCTAGTAATTACTATGTTTCATTACTTACATGCTTTATTTCCATCCATCTGTCCATTAATTTGTTCATCTTCCCCATCCATTCATCCATCCCTCTACAGATCTCTTCTACCCACTATCATATGTCCTTAGACATTCTTTGTGTTTCTCCCTCCATCCCTCTATGTAGACACTTTTCTGTTAATTAAAAAAAAAAATAAATCCCTCCTTCTGTTTCTTTGTCCCCATCCTAACATCTGCATCAGTCTAGCCCATTTACTTCTTCTCTCTCTCACCATCCGTCTTCCCCTGCATCTTTCTCTAGTCATCCTCCACGTGCACTCGTTATATACCTACTGATACATCCATTGTTCTCTATACAAAACTGTACATGTATGTATATATGCATAAATAGTTCTCTATAGATAACCCTGGCCTCTCAACCATCTGCCCATCCTCACCTATTCCACTTCCATCCATTCATCTGGTGTACATTCTTTCTTAATGTTCATTTCCTAAATGTTCATTTTCCCTCCTTGTTTTCTGAAGGAATTTTGAATCCTTGAACAGTGTTCAACTCCTAAATACACTCTAGAGCACTTTGAACAACAACTATCTTCATTGGAAGTCCTTCCTCTCCATTTACAGTGGCTATACTGCTGGTCTTTCCTGTCCACCAGCTGTTGGTCCTCCAGTGCTCAAGAGGAACTTGGTCCTGGATTTGACCCAAGCAATTTTGTTGCCTCAGTCATATTCAGGCAAACTGTACTGGAGGATATCCAAAGGGGCAGTATCTCATCATACAGTTCTCGGGTAAGAGCAGAAACCACCACCCTCTTCTACAACAGTGTTTTATAGCAATCTGCAAGCCAGGGCAAGGTTTAAATCACCTTGCCTTACAATTTGCTGGCATTTTTTGCACTCAAAGTTTAAGTCATGAAGGGAATAATTAGAGTGTGTTGTTGGAAATTACTTCTTCCAAAGCCCTCCTGGGCAAATGTTTGCATTTCACCCTAGCTTCTGGAGGAGAGCAAAATATGAGAGAATTAGTAAGAGAGGCTGGGAGGGGCTTTGAATATATCACCATAAAAAAGACAAAAAAGTTTTACATTCTAAATGGCTGAAGTGAGTCCTGGTATTCCCATATTTCCAGAAAATTGTGCCCTCTTCAATTTTCCCTTTCTTAGAAGAAACATACCCAGATCTTTCAATCTATGTTGTCAGTATTAGGCAGTGAAGTGACTGGCTGAGCATCAGCCTTTCCAAAGAGGAACTGGACATGACTGACAACTTAAAGTTTAATATGCACAGTGTTCAGTCAACTCAAATGTAAATTCCAGATATATCTCAGCCATAAGATCTCATTATATCTGAGATCTGATTATATCCCCCAGTATTTGGATGGTTGTGCTTCATAAATTCTAAGAATATATTTAATTTTTATTATGTGTAGCATTGCCACTTGGTATTTCAGATTTGGTGTAAATCTAAGCACCTAACTAATGAGGTACTGTCGTGGTTTAACCCCAGCTAGCAACTAAGCACCACACAGCCACTCGCTCACTCCCCCCCGGTGGGATGGGGGAGAGAATCGGAAGGGTAAAAGGGAGAGAACTCGTGGGTTGAGATAAGAACAGTTTAATAATTGAAGTAAAATAAAATAGAACAGTTAAAGAGGTAAAGCAAAAGCTGTGCACGCAAACAAAGCAAAACAAGGAATTAATTCGCTACTTCCCATCGGCAGGCAGGTGTTCAGCCATCCCCAGGAAAGCAGGGCTCCATCACGCGTAACGGTTACTTGGGAAGACAAACACCATGACGCCAGATGTCCCCCCCTTCCTTCTTCTTCCCCCAGCTTTTATACTGAGCATGACGTCATATGGTATGGAATAACTCTTTAGCCAGTCTGGGTCAGCTGTCCTGGCTGTGCTCCCTCCCAGCCCCCCACCCCGTGCACCGGGCAGAGCACGGGAAGCTGAAAAGTCCTTGACCAATGTAAGCGCTACTTAGCGACTATTTAGCGGTACTTAGCATCAACACTGTTCTCGTCCTAAACCCAAAACACAGCCCCATACCGGCTACCAAGAAGAAAATTAACTCTATCCCAGCTGAAACCAGGACAGGTACTTAACAGAAAACATAATATAAATATTCGGGTAAAACTTCCAAGAGGAAGGAAGTTGTGTTCATTACTCGAACATGACATAATGAGCCATACCTACAACTGTGTTGCTGTACAATTAACTTTATTTTACACCTCAGATATTTGCACCCATTTATTTACAAAATACTTCCGGAGCTAGTTAAGCATTTGCGTGGCTCATTAAACTGTTAGTCACACCCAAGATGTCATACAATTGCTAATAGATATTTATACACATACTGTTGAGTTAGTTTGTGCATGCTGTCACTCACTGCATTGGAAACATGTAGTCCTTACAAAGCAGGGCAATGACATATTTGTCTGTAAGAAATAAGGATTTTTTGCAGCTTTTCCAAAGACATTACTAATATTTTAATGACTTTTTAGATGTTGGATCCATGTTCTATGAAAATAGCTCTACACTAATATTCTGGACCATTGATAGACCTATGAACCTCTCTTGAAAACTGTTCCATATACAAAAAATAGTATAATGCGGTACTTTATGAATGAATTTCCCTTCTATTTCCCTCTCCCTAGAAAGTACTGCACTAACAAATGCTTCATGGCACTGAGGATCTCCCTGTTCCTCAGGGTTTAGATCATGGGGTTCATGAGGGGAAAAACCACGGTGTGGAACACAGCAACCCCCTTGTGACGTGCGGAAAACAGACTCCACAACTGAGAAGGCTGTAAAGTAGTGTCCTGGTTTCGGCTGGGATGGAGTTGGTTTTCTTCCTGGTAGCCGGTATGGGGCTGTGTTTTGGGTTTAGGTTGAGAACAATGTCGATGATACACTGATGTTTTGGTTCTTGTTAAGTAGTGCTAAGTACTTGCTAAGTGGTGCTCACACTGGTCAAGGATTTTTCAGCTTCCCATGCTCTGCCAGGGGCACGGGAGGCTGGGAGGGGGCACAGCCGGGGCAGCTGACTCAGACTGGGCGGGGGCTATTCCATACCACGTGACGTCATGCTCAGTATATAAGCAGGGGAGTTGGCCAGGGAGGGGTTCGATCGCTGCTTGGGGGACATGCTGGGCATCGGTTGGCGGGTGGTGAGCAATTGTACAGTGTACCGCTTGCTTTGTATTACTACTGTTCTATTTTTTATTTTACTTTAGTTATTAAACTGTTTTTTATCTCAACCCACGAGTTTTCCCCTTTTGCCCTTCCGATCCTCTTCCCCATCCCGCTGGTGGGGGGGTGAGCGAGCGGCTGCGTGGTGCTTAGTTGCTGGCTGGGGTTAAACCACGACAGTCCTTTTTGGCGCCCAACGTGGGGCATGAAGGGCTTGAGATAATAACAGATTAACTAGAGTGCATTAAGGAATTTGTATCTGTTAACAGTTATCGGTTGTAATATTGATTCATCTGTTCGCGGTACTAGTCTACCTGATCTGCATCATGCTATTGTTTTTACTGTGCATGTTGAAGATTGGTGTGGGTTTTTTCAGTTTGTTGTGCTTTGCCGTAATGAGTGATGTTTTGCCTGGAAGACTGGTTATTAAAACACTGACCTTGAGTGCTATCTGGTATTTGGGTTTTGTAGTGAAGCCATTACTGTACTTCGGGTACCACCTCATAGAGACAATTAGTAATTATACCTCTTCTTCTGAGAGTTTTTTTATGGAGGAAATAGAGAATGACACCTTTGTTTCTTTCTTCTATGATGTTTTCTCCTTCATTACAACAATTTTCTATTATCTTGAGCATCCTTGGGTCGTTAAGATATATCCGTTGGTAGTTCTTGGGAATTTTGTTTCAGTTTTATCTAAGGTTAATAAGCAGCTTAAGAATATCATTCAGAGATCTCCTCCAAGGCTGGATAGTTATGAGTGGCAGGGTGTGTGGGAGAGTATGGGCAAGTACCTAGGGCGGTGGGCACCTCCAGTGTTTTGGAACTTCACCCCCGAACAAGTGCAGAATCCTGAAAAACTAGTAAAGTATTTGGAAAAAGTATGTTGTCACCCTGGCAACTCCAGAGAGACACAAATCATTGCAACGTGCTGGGGCCTAGCCCATGCGTACCGAGCCCTATTCAACACTATTCAGTACCCTCAGGGGAAAGGGAAGGTCTCTGGATCGGATGACAAAGTGACGGCCCCCGCGGCGGCGCCGACCCCCGCGGCGGCGCCGGCCCCTGCCACAGTCACTGCAGCCGCGCCAGCCCCCGCGCCGGTCCCCGCGGCTGCGCCAGCCCCCGCGACAGGCGCTGCAGCTGAACCAGAGAACCAACCCCTGCCAGTATCAGTTGCCCCTATACAGAAGAAAAAATACACAAGGAAATCAGCTCGTTTAGTAAGGGCTGATGATGAGCCCGGGCCATCAAGAGAACAGGAGGAGGGAGAGGCAGAACCCATAAATGAGATGGTAACCACCCGATCCCTGTCCCTGAGTGAGCTGCGAGATATGCGAAAAGATTTTGGTCCTCGTCCAGGCGAGCACATCATTGCCTGGCTGCTCCGATGCTGGGATAGCGGGGCCAGTAGCCTGGAATTAGAAGGCAGGGAAGTCAAGCAGCTGGGATCCCTTTCTAGGGAAGGGGGCATTGACAAAGCGATTGGAAAAGGAGCAAAAGCCCTCAGCCTCTGGAGGCGACTCCTGTCAGGTGTGAAGGAAAGGTATCCCTTCAAGGAAGATGTTATATGTCACCCAGGCAAGTGGACCACCATGGAGAGAGGTATCCAGTACCTGAGGGAATTAGCTGTGCTGGAAGTGATTTATAATGACCTGGACAATGATCAGTTATCCAAAGATCCAGACGAAGTCCAATGCACACAACCCATGTGGCGGAAGTTTGTACGGAGTGCACCATCATCACACGCAAACTCGCTGGCAATAATGACCTGGAAAGATGAAGAGGGACCAACGGTAGATGAAATAGCTGGCCAACTCCGACAATATGAAGAAAGTCTGTCTTCCTCCCTACAGGCCTGTGTCTCAGCTGTGGAGAAACTGTCCCAGAAGGTCCAGCAACTCGAAGAGGATATATCCTACTCCTCACCTGTACGGACCAGTATCTCAGCTATTAGGAGTAAGCGTCCCTCTCTTCAAGAGAGAAGATATCGTGGATACACACCACGGGGCACCCTGTGGTTTTATCTGCGTGACCACGGAGAGGACATGAGGAAGTGGGATGGAAAATCTACCTCGACCCTAGAGGCACGGGTACGTGAATTGCAAGGAAAAACAACTACAAAAAGTGGTTCTCCCAGGAGAGTTGCAGCTCCAGTTTCCAGTGAGCAGTTCCCCAGACAGGGTAGAAGGGCTGATTTTGTTTCCGATCCTAACAAAGGGATTTTTGACTCGCATTTACAAGAAGTGAGTAACGAATGCTGTGACCAGGACTAGAGGGGCCCTGCCTCCAGCCAGGTGGAGGAAAGGGACAATCGGGTGTACCGGACTGTGTGGATTCGATGGCCTGGCACATCAGCCCCACAGGAGTATAAGGCTTTGGTAGACACCAGTGCACAGTGTACCCTCATGCCATCAAGCTATAAAGGGGCAGAACCCATCTGTATTTCTGGAGTGACAGGGGGATCCCAACAGCTGACTGTATTGGAGGCTGAAGTGAGCCTAACTGGGAATGAGTGGCAGAAGCATCCCATTGTGACTGGCCCAGAGGCTCCATGCATACTTGGCATAGACTACCTCAGGAGAGGGTATTTCAAGGACCCAAAAGGATACCGGTGGGCTTTTGGCATAGTTGCCTTGGAGACAGAGGAAATTAAACAGCTGTCTACCCTGCCCGGTCTTTCAGAGGACCCTTCTATTGTGGGGTTGCTGAGGGTCAACGAACAACAGGTACCAATTGCTACCACGACGGTGCACCGGCGGCAATATCGCACCAACAGAGATGCCCTAATTCCCATCCATAAGCTGATTCGTCAACTGGAGAGCCAAGGAGTGATCAGCAAGACTCACTCACCCTTTAACAGTCCCATATGGCCAGTGCGGAAGTCTAATGGAGAGTGGAGACTAACAGTAGACTATCGGGGTCTGAACGAAGTCACGCCACCACTGAGCGCTGCTGTGCCGGACATGTTAGAACTTCAATATGAATTGGAGTCAAAGGCAGCCAAGTGGTATGCCACCATTGACATCGCTAATGCATTTTTCTCAATCCCTTTGGCAGCAGAGTGCAGGCCACAGTTTGCTTTCACTTGGAGGGGCGTCCAGTACACCTGGAATCGACTGCCCCAGGGGTGGAAACACAGCCCTACCATTTGCCATGGACTGATCCAGACTACACTGGAACAGGGTGACGCTCCGGAACACCTGCAATACATTGATGACATCATTGTGTGGGGCAACACAGCAGAAGAAGTTTTTGAGAAAGGGAAGAAAATAGTCCAAATCCTTCTGGAGGCAGGCTTTGCCATAAAACAAAATAAGGTCAAGGGACTTGCACAGGAGATCCAGTTTTTAGGAATAAAATGGCAGGATGGGCGTCGTCAGATCCCGATGGATGTAATCAACAAAATCACAGCCATGTCTCCACCAACCAGCAAAGAGGAAGCACAAGCTTTCTTGGGCATTGTGGGTTTTTGGAGAATGCATATTCCAAATTACAGTCTCATCGTAAGCCCTCTCTATCAAGTGACCCGGAAGAAGAACGATTTCAAATGGGGCCCTGAGCAACGACAAGCCTTTGAACAAATTAAACAGGAGATAGTTCATGCAGTCGCCCTTGGGCCAGTCCGGGCAGGGCAAGATGTAAAAAATGTGCTCTACACTGCAGCTGGGGAGAACGGCCCTACCTGGAGCCTGTGGCAGAAAGCACCGGGGGAGACTCGAGGTCGACCCCTGGGGTTTTGGAGTCGGGGATACAGAGGATCCGAGGCCCGCTATACTCCAACCGAAAAAGAGATATTGGCAGCATATGAAGGGGTTCGAGCCGCTTCAGAAGTGGTTGGTACTGAAGCACAGCTCCTCCTGGCACCCCGACTGCCAGTGCTGGGCTGGATGTTCAAACGGAGGGTCCCCTCTACACATCATGCAACTGATGCTACGTGGAGTAAGTGGGTTGCACTCATCACACAACGGGCTCGAATAGGAAACCCCAGTCGCCCAGGAATCTTGGAAGTGATCATGGACTGGCCAGAAGGCAAAGAGTTTGGAATATTGCCAGAGGAGGAGGTGACGTGTGCTGAGGAGGCCCCACCGTATAATAAACTACCAGAAAATGAGAGGCAATATGCCCTGTTCACTGATGGGTCCTGTTGTCTTGTGGGGAAGCATCGGAGGTGGAAAGCTGCTGTATGGAGTCCTGTACGACAAGTTGCAGAAACTGCTGAAGGAGAAGGTGAATCGAGTCAGTTTGCAGAGGTGAAAGCCATCCAGCTGGCTTTAGATATTGCTGAACGAGAAAAGTGGCCAATGCTCTATCTCTATACTGACTCATGGATGGTGGCAAATGCTCTGTGGGGGTGGTTACAGCAATGGAAGCAGAGCAACTGGCAGCGCAGAGGCAAACCCATCTGGGCTGCCGCACTGTGGCAAGATATTGCTGCCCAGATAGAGAACCTGGTTGTAAAAGTACGTCACGTAGACGCTCATGTACCCAAGAGTCGGGCCACTGAAGAACATCAAAACAACCAGCAGGTGGATCAGGCTGCTAAGATTGAAGTCGCTCAGGTGGATCTGGACTGGCAACATAAGGGTGAATTATTTCTGGCTCGGTGGGCCCATGACACCTCAGGCCATCAAGGAAGAGATGCAACGTATAGATGGGCTCGTGATCGAGGGGTGGACTTAACCATGGACACTATTGCACAGGTTATCCATGTATGCGAAACATGCGCTGCAATCAAGCGAGCCAAGCGATTCAAGCCTCTTTGGTATGAAGGACGATGGCTGAAATATAAATATGGGGAGGCCTGGCAGATTGATTATATCACACTCCCACAAACCCGACAAGGCAAGCGCCATGTGCTTACAATGGTGGAAGCAACTACCGGATGGCTGGAAACATATCCTGTGTCCCACGCCACTGCCCGGAACACTATCCTGGGCCTTGAAAAGCAAGTTCTATGGCGACATGGTACTCCAGAAAGAATTGAGTCAGACAGTGGGACTCATTTCCGAAACAGCCTCATAGACACCTGGGCCAAAGAGCATGGCATTGAGTGGGTATATCACATCCCCTATCATGCACCAGCCTCCGGGAAAATAGAACGATACGATGGACTGTTGAAGACTACACTAAAAGCAATGGGTGGTGGGACATTCAAACACTGGGATACACATTTAGCAAAGGCCACCTGGTTAGTCAACACGAGGGGATCAGCCAGTCGAGCTGGCCCTGCCCAATCAAGAATTTTACGTACTGTAGAAGGGGATAAAGTCCCTGTAGTGCACGTAAAAAATATGCTGGGGAAGACAGTCCGGGTTACTCCCGCCTTAGGCAAAGGTAAACGCGTTCGTGGGATTGCTTTTGCTCAAGGACCTGGGTGCACTTGGTGGGTGATGCGGGAGGATGGGGAAGTCCGATGTGTACCTCAAGGAGACTTGATTCTGGGTGAAAATAGCCAATGAACTGAATTGTATAATGTTTGTTGCTATATAATACTGTATGTCATCACTTCTGTGATTACTATGCAACATATCAACAGTATACAGTAAGAATCACCCAAATTAATGAAGAATGAACTCTGAGGAAACCAAAGTGCAGAGGCGATAGAACTAGAATGGCATTCAGCATACTACGATCCAACACCACACACTACCTCTCCTGCCCAGAAAGACTGTTACGACGGATGAATCCCAAAGTCAAAACTAAACGAACTCAAAAAACGTTCTAGAGGGATAGCATATAGACTAAGGGAATGATACCCGTCATCAATATCAAAGGAAAGGAAGAGGGTGGTGGTTAATGAGGATGTGTCGGATAATGTGGGACCTGTGCATGACGTAAATGGTATGGAATAAGGGGTGGATACTGTCCTGGTTTCGGCTGGGATGGAGTTGGTTTTCTTCCTGGTAGCCGGTATGGGGCTGTGTTTTGGGTTTAGGTTGAGAACAATGTCGATGATACACTGATGTTTTGGTTCTTGTTAAGTAGTGCTAAGTACTTGCTAAGTGGCGCTCACACTGGTCAAGGATTTTTCAGCTTCCCATGCTCTGCCAGGGGCACGGGAGGCTGGGAGGGGGCACAGCCGGGGCAGCTGACTCAGACTGGGCGGGGGCTATTCCATACCACGTGACGTCATGCTCAGTATATAAGCAGGGGAGTTGGCCAGGGAGGGGTTCGATCGCTGCTTGGGGGACATGCTGGGCATCGGTTGGCGGGTGGTGAGCAATTGTACAGTGTACCGCTTGCTTTGTATTACTACTGTTCTATTTTTTATTTTACTTTAGTTATTAAACTGTTTTTTATCTCAACCCACGAGTTTTCCCCTTTTGCCCTTCCGATCCTCTTCCCCATCCCGCTGGTGGGGGGGTGAGCGAGCGGCTGCGTGGTGCTTAGCTGCTGGCTGGGGTTAAACCACGACAAGTAGGTATGTTTATTCAGCGCTGGGCAGCACGGGGGGTAGTCCCACCAAAGTCGTGCACGCTTTTCATGGAAACTCGCCAGGTATTTATGCATCAAAACATTAATATTCTGGAAACGCTTATACATATTCATAATTTCCCCCCGAAGTCCCCGCCTTTAACTCCTCCTAGCTGCACACGTGTGGTGCTTCCTGGTGGTCGTGGGCCGGGGTCTTCAGGGATGAAGGCCATGTGTCTTCCTCGCCATGCACTCTTCACCCGGACTGCAAATCCTGCTTAAAACCAGCCTGCTGGCAGTAATTAAGTTGTGTCCTTGGTTTGTTTGGTGAATCTCTTCCTTGCATACATTCAGTCCTGATTTATCTCGTGCTTATCAGGTAGTTAAGCAAAGCATTCCACTGGTATCAGTTCCTGCTTAAGGCCATAGATACATAGCCTGAGCTAAGTGATGGTTTTGTTATTAACCCTGACTCCCCCTATCACTTGTCCAGCGGAAAGATGTAGTAGCAGTAGATGTATATAGCTGGTCCAAACATAACAATGATGTGGGTGGTGCAGGTAGATGCTGCTTTGCTCTGGAGATGCCTGTTTTCAGATGGATTAGTAGGACACCGTAGGAAATCGGCAGAAGAATGAAGTGTGTAAACATGACTAGGCCACTGTTGACAAACATGATAAACTCCAGTATGTAGGTGTTGGTACATGCTAACTTAATCACTTGTGTAACATCACAATAGCAGTTGTCCAATTCATCGGGGCCACAGAAGGGAAGATGAACAACAATTGCAACCTGGATGAGCCCATGTTGTCCTTACTAAGACCCAAGAGAACATTTTCCTCATTAAGGATGCACAATGAAGAGGCTTACAGATAGCCACATATCTGTCAAAGGCCATAGCTAAGAGCAGGAAGATCTCAGCTTCACCCAGGAAGTGGATGAAGAAGAGCTGCACGGCGCAGTTTCTCGAAGAGATGGCCTTCTGTTGTGAGAAGAAATCAGCCAGCATCTTAGGTGGAGTACTAGAACAGCAACAAATATCCAGGAAAGCCAGATTAGCTAGGAAAAAGTACATTGGGGAGTCCAGCTGTGGATTTCCCCTGACTGCGAGGATGATGAGAATGTTTACTGGAAGGACAATGACATAGAAAAAGAGGAAGAGGAAAAAGAGGAACAGTTGCACTTCACACGTATGAGACAATGCCAGCAGCTCAAATTCTGTTACTTCTGGCTTGTTTTCTGTTTCCATCACATTTCTGAACATCCCTAAAATAGAATAAATATAAATGAGATATATCTATCACACTGGACAACTAAAATGCAGGATGGATTCTTCCTAGACATTTAAAATACAATGCTGAGCAATTCACAAATGGCTTCTTTTATAATGTATATCTGGGTTCTTATCTCATAAAAAGTTAGACATCTGAAACAATTTAGCAGTGCTTTTTCCTAGAAATGTCTGATGCATCCCAAACTCCCATTTCAGTCCTTATTACAGTAAATAAGATAATAGCATGCACAATATACTTAATACATCCACAGATTAATGAACCAATTTTTTAATCTTGTATTCAGAGAAATAGTTCAGGTTAGGAGTTTATGCACCTTAATTTCAAATCTTTTTAAGCAGACTTTCTGATTCTAACGTGGTCATCTATATGACAGGTAAAATCAATGGAAATGGAGATTACCCAGCTAATTTAGACACTTCTCTTGGGAGGAAAAGAATGACTCTTTGCAATTATTTATTTTGCAATAATGACAATAAAGTGACTATAAAGGAAATATAGACCAATTAGTTTAAACTAAATGCTTGGCTCATTTGCACTCAGAAAGGAATCTAGCATCACTTGAACTTTCTTAATGTATCCTGCCTGGTTTCCAGTCATCACTGAAGAGAATCACAGGTCTTCTCTGGACTTGCTTCTTATCTGCCCACCCAATATAAAACCTTGGTTACCCTACAGCATTTCAAATGGAACTAAATGTGTAGACAACTGAACTGAAATGAGCTCAAGTCTACATTGTGATACTTATGTGTAAAACCTCAACTGAATCCCACCCCTACAACTGCAAGCTGAATCCCACCCCTACAATTACAGAAATAAATTTCATGCCCTTCATACTCAATATGATGTTGTAGTCCTTCTTTAGGATTGTTTTGCCTTACTTTAATTGATTTTTTTTCACTAAATATGTAGTTGGGTTTCCCTTACCACTGCTGTGAAAAGGTTAGAGTGCATGTTCTATAGGTTCTCCAAGCCTGTATGTAATGCTGGTTTTCAGGTGGAACTGAGAATGGATATGCCAGTAAGAAATTAGGTATCTCATCTTATTTTATCTGGTTTCCACTTTGGATAGGAATTTCTGAATTAAATGGGGTGAACCCCCTACTATGCAGAACACTCTTACAAAGCCAAACCAAATGATTAATTGCTTATTACATTCTAAAAGTAATTCCATTTAATAAAAATGATATATTTTTGGAATATATATTAATATGGATTAATTTATTCCTTTAAGTCATACTCTTTTTCTCATCAGTGGAATCTAGAGAACTATTCAACTCATCTACGGACACTGAGATTAGGTCTGTGGGGTATCTATTAAGATTTATTGACTTGATCCCTGTCAAAGCCACCTTAGCTAGGCCACATGCAGGCATTGATACTATTAATACAAAAAAAGAAAGTGTCTAATTTTGAGTCTGATTCCCAGCCCTGGAGATTATTTGTAACCTCATGTTCCCTTTTTCTACAAGTCTCAAGAGTCATCTTTATACACTGTTAGGGACCTAAAAAAACATGCACTGTTCCTCTCATCAATGGCTGACCATACTTTCCTGAGAACAGTCCCTCACTCCTTGCAAATAACCTGGCAACCATGATGATATTTCCCTCATACAGGCGTACAAGCATCAAGGAAAATATTTTATCCCTGAAAAAAAATTGAACTTCTACTGTCTCGACTACGGAATGTACATAGTATAAGCTGTCATCTTGTCCTTACTAATAAGTGCATAGGATGGAGGGAAAGGAAGGGAATGGAAAGGAAGGGAAGGGGATAGACTCACTGTCTATCTGGAATGGAGTAAAACTCCACAAGAACATGCTGTCTTCTGGATATGCAGGATCTCTTTGGTATATCTTCCACTCCTAAGTTGGGAGGAACAGAAAGCTAGAGCTCAGGGAAAAGCAGATACATCTTCATTGCAGAATGGGAGCTTGTTAGCAAATCAGCACTGGATCACAGAACTAGGACTGCCCAGAGGTACATCTGGCATCTTCGTCCCTGCACAAGGTCATCAGGGAAGAGAACAATTCATTTCAGACTCTGCAGCATACATTCCCTCAGCATGAGATCTGGAATTCAAACTGTTTGTTTTGTCTCAAAAATTCCCCAACTGCTTCACATACTGGTTGAGTCTTCTTGTCCTCAAAGACAAAAAAAAAGGGAAGCAATATGTCCTAAATCATACAATGCCATAGGTACAATACAAAGGCTCTGGCTACTGTTGTTCTAAAACATATCATATCACAGACCTACTGGAGACCTGAACAGAAGAAAGAGGTTGGCTATTTATGTTCTAAGTATAAGAATTTAAAACTGATAAATTCTTAATTCCAATTTCCTTGTACTGTCATTAGACATAATAAAGGGTTCCAGAGACCAGCTAATCTCATTTATCTTTGACAGCTGTCCTGTGATCAATGGTGCACTCTCTCCATTGTTCTTGTAGTTACTGTCTTAGCTGTTTACTGTATAGACATCTAAAGTGGGGGAGATTAGTCTCATCTCAAGAATCTAAAATACTAGTGGATACTAGACAGCCCAATTCGTTCTTCATGCTAACTTTCTGCTGTACAGAATCTATGCCTCTTCTGTGAAAGAGACTTAGGATAAACACAGTGAAATCACTAAGTATCGCAGTCTCCTTCAGTATTTCTGGGTGACTGACCATTTAGTTCCTTTATTTTGAGCTTTGTAAAGTGCATATTCAGGAAAACCACAGTTCCTTGTACATAGATCAACTGGTCCTTGATGCCAAAGTTCCTCATCTTTCAAAATGTTCAGTGTTGGCTCATAGATGCAGATATGCTTGAATAAAGCACTTGCTATTTTTGTAATGCATTGTAGCTTGCTCACAGCCTCTCTTTTGAAATGATCCAACCTCTTCCTTTGACATGATACCCATTTGTAGTTTTGGAGAGGTTTCACTCCAGGTTTCTCTGTACTTATTAATTAAATTGTGTCTAGGAACAAAAATGGGCCTGTGAAAGTGAGCATTTATACAATTAAACTCATATCTGCTTTATCCCCATTGCAGCTTGGGAATAAGGAAGATAACATCAGTAACAGGAATTTTAGATGCAGCTACTTTCTTTGCAGGGTAAGAAAGCTTAATGGCAACATGTCTTTACATTCATTACATACCATTATTCACCACTTTACCAAAGTGTGTGAGAAAAAAAGAAAGTATGTGTGCAAATCTAGAGGAAAAAATTAAGCTTGCATCTTTGGTATGTTGGGTGAATGATGCTCTGTGCCATCTTAGTTTTTCTTCATGATTTAAAACTTTTAGTCACCTATTAGTCTTTCATCCACTCTATTCTGAAACACCTCAGACATTGCAAAATGGATACCAGAGGCAACAAAGAATGGAAGCAAGGCAGGGGAGATGGGAAGCTGGGGAGCTTTGTGTCTATATGCCTACATGTCTGTGTGTGTCCATGTGGGTTTTGCAAGAGTGAGAATAAAGAAGGATGGTCATAAGGCTCTAAAGATGCTAAGGGCAACATGGGACCCTCCATCTCCTTGATGGGACCCCATGATCTTCAACATGGGACCCCCTTTAACCTCTTTCTACTCCTTCTTCTGCTTTTTTCCATCTCTCCACCCCTCTTATTGCTTGTTGTTGCTGTTCCTCCCCCTGTTCCTCCCCATGCATCTGCCCAGAACGCCAAAGAATCTTTCCAGTGGCAGGGAAAGGCAGTAGAGGCGGAAGAGGCAGCAGAATCTTATTCACTTCCTTCTGGGTTACCCCTCCTCCTGCTTCTTCCCCAACAGTGAATAAACTCTACTTGTATCTGAGATTTATGCTGTGATTTTTGAAACAAGTTGTTAGTAAACAAGCTGACAGGTTGCTTTGGGGATGCTGATGTACCTGCTGATGTGAAGGTACATCTAGACTTAGATCTTAAATTAGGACAAGACCAGGACTGAGCTGTGGTGACACCATTGCAGGGCAGAATACATGTTGTATATGACATAGGATGCAGGATATTTATTGCTAGCATGGAAAACAAACATCAGCTGTTGGAACTAGGCTCTGACTCAAGCAGCAGAATGGAAATACCTGGTCCTGCATTCAGCTGGATACTGTATCTCTAGCAGCTAGTGGTTGTACAGAGCTGCATGTTGCACCACCAAGTGCTCAACTGAATTTTATAATCACAGCTCTGTCTTAAGAAGATATAGGGATGTCTGAGAAGGGGAGAGGGAAATGTGAAATGCGAAATATGAAATATGAAGAAAGACATGTGAGCCAAATACTGTGCTAGGGCCCATTCCAAACAAAGTACAGATAGGGCATGGCTACCTTGTTTTGATGTCCAGAAAGTTTACTGGAAAAGATATGAGGCTTTCCATGCCACTTAACCTCCATATTGAGTGCATTTAACTTGAGACTACAGACTGCAAAATGCTTCTCAGTTTTTAAATCTGTGTTCCCGGGCTCTGAAATTTCTGTACTATGTTAAAACCTTTATCGTGATGCCATATACATTTTAAGATAGAGAAAACTGTGAAAGAGCTCTTAGAAATATCTTTGAGTGAGTAGAAATGGCATATTTGCCTAATTACTTTTAGAAAATGTTTATGTCTCTCCTGTCTAGGGTACGTAGATTAAACAACAGACTACCGGTGAACTAAAATTGAATCAGGTGATACGGGGTGATTTGTGCTGGGGAGGAGTTTCCTGCCTTTTACACTGCTTCTTTCATTAATCACATTACATAAAAGTCAGAGAAGGAAAGAGGTGAAGGATGCTCTAAGGAAAACCATCAATTACATAATCTTTTCCTAAAATACTTGCAGAATGTGAAGCCTTTGGGTAGTATAACTGACAGCTTATCCTAGATTAACAAACAATAGAAAGATTCCTGCTCATGATTCAGTTGCTTATAGATAAGAATTTACTAATTTTTATTCTTATTTTTTTAATATTATAAAAATGAGTACTCTTTTCCTTTAAATATCATAGTATTTAACCTACTTTGACTTAGACATTTAAAAATTAATAATTTAATTTTTTTGTGGGATTTTGTGTGTGCGTGTGTGTTTCTATAATAAAAGGGGAGGGAGTGGAAACATTTCCTGACAGGAGTTCATCAAGTCTTTCTTAATATATATAATAGGAGAACAAGATTAATGTTCTGAAGGTGACACTCTCTCACATCCTGTGAAACCTTGCCACCATATAAAATACAATAAAGGAGTAATTAGGGAAATGTACAATATATCAGGTGTTCTAGCAACAGGAGACCTAGATTCAGAAACATACTCCTGGTCCTTGTGAGATCAAATTTAACATAATAATTTCTTTATTTCCCTTCATAATCCATGAAGAGAGAGATGCATTCTACCACATAATGATTCCTTTTATCAGGTGGTTATAATGAGCTTTTGCTGTTGTTCATCTCTCTTCAAAGTAACAGGGCATTCAAGTTAAGAGCCTTAATTAAGTCCCTTAGGAGAGATGGCATGAATCTGGGTTCTAGAAACAAAAGCAGACAGCAGAAGTTGAGCCTACACCTTTAAAGACCCGGTACACTGCAGAAACAGATGAGATTATTTTATGAAAAAAATATTACTTATTCCATACATGAAGCAAAATTTATTAAAGACAAGTGATGTTTTTCTGGCTGTAATTCTAGTCCTCATATTTATTACTCTTGAGGTGAGAAGCCGGAGATAGATAAAACTGCACTTATTATTCTGCCTGATAAAAAAAATTAAATTAAATTTACTCATGAGCGATTAGAAATTCCAATAAAAGATATTGCAGTAAAGCTGTATCTGTCTTCGTATGTTACTTTATATTACAATGTTCAGGACAGATGTTCTGCAAAGCCCACTTAGTAATGAAGTTTTGAATTACTTTTTGTCTGCTTGCTTTTTTAGGATTTGTTTTTTGTAGTGAGATATATAGAGAAGATAAGCTGCACAGCCTGGGTAATGTTCCTGTGGATGTTAATGAAGATGACCTCGTAAATTTTCAAAGAAAGAGATTCCTCTAACAGGTAACATACTTGTTAACATTCCTTTTTTTTTATTGGCAAAAGTGGGATTCCACTCAGTTTCAGAGATCTAAAATTTCTGTGCTTCCTGCATTAATTGGCAGAGAAAAATAGACACTTAGAAGTGTATTGTACATTGTCCTTCTATAACAACAATGTTAAAAATGCAGTGAATCATTTTCTTTTTTCTCCTCTATGGACTGTACAGTGAATTAATATTTTTATAGTCTTCTCAGTGTTAGGTCTCTAACATTAAGTAAGGGAGTCTCAGCAAAAAAAAATCTGAAGGAAAGAAAAACATGCTAATGCACATTTTCCATTTTTTCTTATTTATGAACAAAACAAGGACATTTTTTAATGAGATTATGTCCCTGGAACACTAAAAAAAACCTTTAGTCTCATTCTGAGTCTGTGTATTACTCTCTAGTGGTGGTTTGGTTTCTGTTTGGAGCTTCTATGTAATGCTAAAATTACAATATTAAATAACTTTGTTACAGTAAGTGAAAGAAAAGAAGAAAGGAATTGCAAAATTTTATCATAATGCTGTTAAATGTTTGGTTTTTCAATGATTGCTAGACAAGGGTTGATCAAGAAAGGAAAATTTGTTTTCTTGATTGCTTACAAATTCCCAAAACTGTTTTCATTGTCTATATGAACTGAAGATCCTTCTTTTTTTGTCCTCTTTCCAAAATTTTGTTCACCATGTGAAATTTTGAATTGTGCTTAGTAAGGGAAGAAGCTAAGAACATTTTTTTCCGATAAATCTATCTATTTACTTATTTATTTATTTGACCAAACAAATAATTTCAGGATAGGATTAGTTCTGTAGATTATGGTACTTTTATATAGATGCGTTAATTTTAGATATCTTAGGATAACTCACTTGGCCCCCAGCAGCTGCTCCAGGAAGTAGGAAATCTTCCATAGGTTCTGTGTCATATTTGTCAGATCTGTACAGATGTCTTATACATCTTAGTGTGTCAAATTGTCACTGGACGTACATATTTAGGAACTGTATTTCACCCTATTCACAAGTAATTTAATTAAATAATTGCAAAATTTTCTTTGTAATTTATGGGTCTTTCTGTGACATTTTAGTCTAGGATATTTTCTGAATATTATAGAGAATTCAAATTGTCAAATTCCACTAAGAGTATAAGAAGTTTAACTCTTATAGCCTAGCTTGCAAATCACAGCAAATAATTTGTATCTTTGTGCTAATTTGTATTGATTCTGAGGTTGGATTTAAATAATCTGTAAGGAATGATTCTGACTTTGGTTTTAAATAATCTGTAAAGAAATGTGTACACGTATGGTGGTCATTTATGCTCTCCTTGCACTAAGTGGTACAAAACAATAATGTGTAGAACACGAGTAATCTGGCCTATTTTGGTGCCTTCTTTAGGGTCAGAAGGAACTGTCATTTAGAAATGTCTCTTTGTTCCAACTGAACATTGAAGCAACACGCTTATATTTAGCTGTTTATTTCATTGACCTTTAGATGCAGTTTGGATACCTTAATTGGAATGTTTAGTGTCATTTTAGACACCCCAGCCTTCTTGACTTCCAATTACTGGACTAGAAGAGTACGAGTATCCAATACTTTTGTGTGAAAACTGTACTGCCCCTTGTGGAAATCTCCGCTACTCAGAGACATTTAAATTGACACCAGAATCACTCTCCAAAACTTAAGTGACCTAAATCACTTCTACGGCAAGATTGCAAATCAACATTCAGACTGAAAAAGTGAGAGATAATATGAAGTAGGAACATTCAATGTATGTTTAATTCTACTTGTGCATTTCAACAATTTTATTACAGATCTTGGTGGGTTTATCCTCACATGCTCCATGGCAGACACAAAACAAGAAAATCAGACATCCCTCACAGAATTCATCCTCTTGGGGTTTGGGAATCTCCCTAAACTACAGATTTTCCTCTTTCTGTTTTTTTTATTAATCTACTTTGTAACCATAATTGGGAACATACTCATCGTTCTTCTGGTTGTGATAGATCAATCTACATACACCTATGTACTTCTTCTTGGGGAACTTGTCTTGCTTGGAGACCTGCTACACTTCAAACATCTTACCCAGGATGCTGGTCAACTTCCTGACAAGGGAAAAGAGAATCTCATTTAACAGCTGTCTCTTGCAATTTTATTTCTTTGCCTCCTTGGCATGTGCTGAGTGTTACCTTTTATCTGCAATGTCTTATGATCGTTATCTAGCAATATGCAAACCCTTGCATTATACAACACTTATGAATGTCAGATTGTGCATCCTTCTAGCAGCTGGATCTTGGCTTTGTGGATTTCTGGCTAGCATCTGTACTACACTATATGCATCATGGCTGACTTTCTGTGGGCCAAATGAAATTGACCATTTTTTTTGTGATTATACACCATTATTAGTGCTCTCCTGCAGTGAAACCCAGAAAACAGAGTTGGTCATGTCCATTTTAGCCTCTGCATGCACCATGCCTCCACTTCTTTTAACCCTGGCAACCTATATTTGTATCATCACTGCTATTCTGAAAATCCCTTCCAGCATAGGGAGGCAAAAGGCTTTCTCTACTTGCTCCTCCCACCTCATTGTAGTCACAGTTTTCTATGGAACCCTAATTGCTGTCTACACATTGCCCAAAACTGAAACCCTTAGAGAGTTAAACAGTCTTATCTGTTTTTTATACTATCTTGACTCCTATGCTCAATCCCCTCATCTACAGCTTGAGAAACAAAAAGTTTAAAGAAGCTTTGAGAAGAGCTATTGGCAAACATATTAATTAAACTTATTTAATTTTTAAATTTATGTGCCAATATAAACAAGTCATTGGCTATTGAAATTAAACTGATTCTACTTATGTTGACACACTCCATTAAGATGCATATGTCTGGACTTCGTTTATCCTAGCCTCCCTGTCAGTCAATGGACAGCTAGCTATTTTTTAGAGTAAATAATTTTACCTAATTTCAGATATATGCAGTGTCAACATGCAAATCAGAGGCAATAAATACAGGTCACCTTTATACATAGTGGAGAGACATAAACATTTTTAAGGCTTGATTAATTAAGCCATATGATTGAAAATGTTATGATCGGTATGCTCTGTGATTATACTGGTGCTAACTCCATTGACAATAAAGTAAACCTAGTGTGAACAGTGTTATTTTAGAAGTTTACACTACAGATACTCACATTTAATCAGATGAATCCCAATATTTGCTTAGGACTGGATGATTTTCAAACTTTCACCTGAAGGTATTTTTGTATTTCACTGCATGCCATAGAGGAAACCTATCACGACTATCTTATCTACTTAGTAACTTTGGTGAGTTCCCTAAAGTTGGATGAGATTAATCCAATTGCAGACCTACTAATAGGACTAATCTGAAGAGAGTATGAGTATTGCCAGCAGACTGTATGGATTCAATGAGATAAAGGTGAAACTAAAGCACAGTGATGTTGTTGCAACATAGGATAAAAGAATGCTGGCCTGCAAATTCAGTCTCTGAAATTACCGATAATGTCATTCTCTTGTATCATTTATCCAACTTCTCTAGAATGCTCCGTATGACAAATAGAAAAAAGATATGAATGTCACAGTGCAAAATGAAGTACCTCCAAAACACTTTTTTAATTGCAAATTTAGATGGGTCAGCTTGTAACTAGTATTTCTGTTAATGTAATCATGGCATTAGACTATGTCAATGTTCTTTAGAAGGAAATCCCACTTAGGTGCTTTTGGATGTGAATCACAGAATCACAGCATGGTCACCGTTGGAAGGGACCTCTGGAGGTCATCATGTCTGACCCTCGCTGCTCAAGCAGGGCCACTTAGAACCTGTTGCCGAAGACCATGTCCAGACAGCTTTTGAATATTTCCAAGGAGGAAGATACCACAACCTCTCTATGCAACCTGTTCCAGTGCTCAGTCACCCTCACAGTGAAAAAGTGTTTCCTGTTTTTCAAACAGAACCTCCTGTGTTTCAGTTTGTGCCCATTGCCTCTTTTCATTTCACTGGGCACCACTGAAAAGAGCTTGTCTCCATCTTCTTTGCACCCTACCTTCAGGTATTTTTATACATTGGTAAGATCCACGCCACTGTGGACTCACCAGTGTGGCCTCACTAGTGCTGGGTAGAGGGGGAGATCACCTCACTCAATGTGCTGGCAATACTTTGCCTAATGCAGCCGACGGTACCGTTAGCCACCTTTGCAGCAAGGGCACATTGTTGGCTCATATTCAACCAAGTGTCCACGAGGACCCTAAGGTCCCTTTCTGCCAAGCTGCCTTCCAACTGGGTGGCCCCCAGCATATAGTGATGCATGAGGATGTTCCTCCCCAGTGTAGGACTTTGCGCTTCCCCGTGATGAATTTAAGTGATTCACTTAATGCTGAGGTAGAATTTGCCTTATCAGAGCACAAGTAATTACAGTTCCAAAACTTTATATCATTGATGAAATTATTTTAAAGAGTTGTTTGTCACCTTGGAAATGTTATATGGCTGTACATAGGTTCATCTGAGCTTACCTCCCATTTCAAACCCTGTTTTTTCAGTTGCAACAACAGTGTGATACAGCAGGGTGCTACATGATTCTCCCTCATTTAACAACCCCAGATACCTAAGAAAGGTATTCCTACAGCTTAGCTTAAGTGATAAGTTTAGTAAATGAAGAGAGGTCCTATATAAAACACCATTTTGAAGTGTGTATCACTGCTACCTGCAGGGGATATAAATAATTCTTCTTCCAATATGGACACTTTAGCTTTTTGGTTAAAAAAGAAGAGAATGGTGGGAAATTTAACCCTTCTTAATTTCAAAGGAGTGATCCAACTGATGATTACACAATTTCAAGATCTTTTACTGAGAAAAAATACAGACAACCCTCTAAACAAGTTCTTTTGGCCCAGGTTCCTGGGCTCAATCCCCTCTTCCAGGTCATTGATAAAGGGGAACACCACTTGTGACTGGCCGCCAACTGTATTTAACTCCATTCACCACAACTCTTTGGGCCAGCCATCCAGTCAGTTTTTTACCCAGCGAAGTGCACGCCCGTCCAAGCCGTGAGCAGCCAGTTTCTCCAGGAGAATGCTGTGGGAAACAGTAACAAAGGCTTTACCAAAGCCCAGGTAGACAACACCCACAGCCTTTCCCTCATCCACTAAGTGGGCCACCTTGTCACAGAAGGACATCAGGAAAGCAGGACCTGCCTTTCATAAACCTATGCTGACGGGGCCCGATCCTCTGATTGTCCTGTACATGCTGTGTGGTGGCACTCAAGATATATCTGCTCCATAACCTTCCCTGGCACCGAGTTCAGACCGACAGGCCTGTAGTTTCCCAGATCCTCCTTCCAGCCCTTGTAGATGGACGTCACGTTTACTAACCTCCAGTCGACTGGACCTCCCCGGTTAGGCAGCACTGCTGATAAATGATTGAAAGTGGCTTGGTGAGCACTTCCACCAGCTTCCTCAGTACCCTTGGGTGGATCCCATCTGGCCCCATCGACTTGTGTGTGTCTTAAGTGGTGTAGCACATTGCTAACCAATTCCCCTTGGATTATGGGGACTTCATTCTGCTCCCGATCCCTGTCTTCCAGCTCAGGGGGTTGGGTACCCTGAGAACAACTGGTCTGAATATTAAAGACTGAGGCAAAGAAGGCATTAAGTACCTCAGCCTTTTCCTTGTCCTTTGTCACTGTGTTTCCCTCTGCATCCAACAAAGCATGGAGATTCTCCTTAGCTCTCTTCTTGTTGCTAATGTATTTGTAGAAACATTTTTTTGTTGTCTTTTATGGCAGTAGCCAGATTAAGTTCTAGTTGGGCTTTGGCCCTTCTAATTTTCTCCCTGCATAACCTCATGACATCTTTGTAGTCCTCCTGAGTTGAGTTCTTCCAAAGGTTGTAAACTCTCCTTTTTTTCCTGAGTTCCAGCCAAAGCTCTCTGTTCAGCCAGGCTGGTCTTCTCCCCCACTGGCTTGTCTTTCGGCACATGGGGACAGCCTGCTCCTGCGCCTGCAAGACTTCCTTCTTGAAGAATGTCTAACCTTCCTGGGCTCCTTTGCCCTTCAGGACTGTCTCCCAAGGGACTCTGTCAACCAGTCTCCTAAACAGACCAAAGTCTGCCCTCCAAAAGTCCAAGGTAACAGTTCTGCTAACCCCCCTCTTTACTTCTCCAAGAATCAAAAACTCTATCATTTCATAATCGCTATGCCCAAGACGGCCTCCAACTGTCACATCACCCACCAGTCCTTCTCCGTTTGCAAACAACAGGTCCAGTGGGGCACTTTCTCTAGTTGGCTCCCTCACCAGCTGTGTCAAGAAGCTATCCTCCACACACTCCAGGAACCTCCTAGACTGTTTCCTCTCTGCTGTGTTGTACTTCCAGCAGGTGTCTGGTAAGTTGAAGTCCCCCACGAGAACAAGGGCTAGTGATTGTGAGGCTTCTCCCAGCTGCTTATTGAGTATTTCATCTGCCTCTTCGTCTATAACAGACTCCCACCATGATATCTGCCTTGTTGGCCTTCCCCCTGATTCTTACCCATAAACACTCAACTCTATCATCACCATCATTAAGCTCTAGACAATCAAAACATTCCCTAACGTACAGGGCTACCCCACTGCCTCTCCTTCCTTGCCTATCCCTTCTGAAGAGTTTATAGCCATCCATTGCAGCACTCCAGTTGTGTGAGTCATCCCACCATGTTTCCATGATGGCATTTATGTCATAGTTTTCCTGCTGCACAATGGCTTCCAGCTCCTCCTGTTTGTTGCTCACGTTGTGTGCATTGGTGTAGGTGCACTTCAATTGGGCTATTGATCCCGCCACCTTTTTGAGGGGAGAAGCCCTAATTCCTATGTGACCATTCTCAGGTGGTTCTGTGGTTTCTAACACATCCATAGCCCTTGTGTCTTTGCTACCACATGGCTCTCCATCCCCTGCCTCCACTGAGGTGGGAGACTGAAGGATGTCACTAGCACACTGTCCCTCAAACATTGGTGTGCTGCCCCCAGGCTTATCTGTAGTGAGCCTGGTTTTATTCCTTCCCCTCCTTCAAATCTATTTTAAAGCTCTTTCAATGAGCCCTGCTAAGTCCTGTGATAGGATCCTTTTCCCACTTTGAGACAGGTGTACCCTGTCTGTCACCAGCAGGCCTGGTGACGTGTAAATGGACCCATGACCAAAAATCCCAAAATCTTGCCGGTGACACCAGGCTCAGAGCCAGGTATTGATCTGCTGGCTCTTCCTCTGTCTTCCCTCATCATTCTTTGAGATTGGAAGGATAGAAGAGAACACTACTTGTGATCCTGATCCCTTACCCAGTCGCTCCAAGGCCCTGAAGTCTCTCTTGATTGCCCTCAGACTTCTAGTTGCAACTTCCTCTCTGCCTACCTGAAAAATCAATAATGGATAGTAATCTGAGGGCAGTACCAGGGTAGGAAACTTTCTCTTCACATCTTCACCCCAGGCCCCAGGGAAGCAGCAGGCTTCCCTAAGAAGTGGGTCTGGTCTGCATATTGTGCCTTCTGTTCCTCTCAGAAGAGAGTCTCCTATGACAATGACCTGTCTGTTTTTTCTTTGTGGAGGCGGTTTTGACACAGGATATATGCTGATTTAACCTCAGTGACACCTCCGAGCTAGATGTACCACCATCCTTGTCATTGTTCAGTTCCACCTGCAGAGCCTCATACCCATTATGCAAGGGCACCTGGGAAGGTGGGGCAGTCAGAGAGGAGACGTGCTTGCTGTGCCGGGCAGGAGTTTGTCACCATTGCCCCCTATCCCTTAAGTCATTGTGTTCAGCCAGGCAGAGAGAGGATAGGGAATCTTCTGTGTCATGGGTCCTGTCTGCCTGTTGGGCCTGTCTCAGGAAAGGTAGGGTGCGATTCCAGTAGTCTATCTCTCTCTCACATTTCCCGATACTCCTCAACCTACTCACCTCCTCCTGGAGCTCTGTCACTAAGCGGAGGAGATCCTCTACCTGGGTGCACCTCCCACGGATGTGATCACTGCTGCTGTCCAATACTGGCATAAGAGTAGGGCGCACCTTGCAGCCTGACACCTGAGGGGCAGCGTGTTCCTACCAGAGCTCTGTCTGGGAAGCTGAGTCAGTCGTGGTGGGTGCAGAGCTTACAGAGGCCATGGCTTTCTGCCGGGTGGATGCCATTGCTCCCTGGTCGAGCTGGCAGAGCTTCAGCACCCTTCCTGCACGCCCTTCCACACAAACTGCTGCGCCATGCCCTTGCTGACTCACTATGCCCTGTTTGCCCACTCTCTTCAGGGCGCTCCTGGTTGCTAGCACTCCCTAAGAGCTTCTTTCATACATGTAGGGGGAGCTTGGCTGCCGTTGCTCCTGGCCGCACCCAGGTCTCATCAGCCACTGTCGCGCAAAACGTGGGCTCCTGGTGGCTCTCTTGGCTCCCCCTAAGGCTCCCCAGGTTCAGGAAACCCCCCTGTGCACCGTGCTAGAGTGCTTCGCTGCCAATCATGCCGGCCCCGGAACTGCTCACCTTGGAGGATATATAGCAGGATAATGGTGCAGACACTCACTGAGAAACAGACATCCCAGATTTTACGTGCACGTCAATATATGGACAATACAAAGGGATGTTTGAAACAAGTTCATGTTTGATTTTCCTACACTATCAAACTTATTTGACACATAATGGGAAATGTTTTTTAAATCCTCATAAGCATTTTGGAAATTCACTCTCAGTCTTAGTGTCCACAATAATTCTATTAATGAACAATTAAGGTAGAGGCAATCCTGGCCTTTGCCAGAGTGTTCTGAGACAGCATGGATTGTGTGACAGGTATTGTTTTTCTATGGTCTGTGGGCATTTTTATATTGTTTTACCAACTCCTTATGCTGAGATTTTTTTTCTTTTATGCATTCGGGGAGAAATTAAGGCATTGGTTGTTGTAAAACTAGAGATGCATTTAAACAGACACACTTTTTTTTTGTCGCAGGCCGGAAGTATGACTGGAGCACTATGCAGCATTTGATTTAAATTAAAAGGGTTCCTGTAATAAAATATAAAAATTAGATTTTTTAATGTAGTAAGACATTTCTTGCCTTCACACGATAACAGATGTTAGAGTCAGTTTAAAAAAAAAAAAGAAATGCAAGGAAGTGTAGACTTCCTCATGGATTAGCTACTCAATTATATTTCCTTAGGAGTTGCAGCACTTCTTGAAAAATCTCTGACTGTCTTAAAACTGTGTATTCATATTAAAGTCAGTAATTACAAGGGAATTCATGTCTGAATCCACAAATTGCAAAACATATTTTATTTGCTGTGAAGTAGCCTCCATTTTTTGTGATCTTCCAATAATTTCTACCTCATATTTGCATCTCTTGTCCACCACATGAATATGAGACAAATAAATAAAGAAAAAGAACAATAAAGACAAAAAAATCTCGCCTAAACTGCCTAGGTTTATTTTTTATTTTTTCACAATGTGCATTCTTTGTCTACATCGGATAAAGTTCTATCTTGCCAAACAAAATCTTACCACCGTTACAAAAAATGCATAGTTTTCTAACTTTAAGGAGTTTAAAAAGCTTATGCATTTTCATTTCCAGTCTTTTCAGCATTTTTACTTGTCCCTAAGCAAGACCTCTTAGAATTTTTTTATGGAAAAAGTTTTAACCATTCCTAGATGAATCCCCAAACTTTATTTGTAAAAATTCAAATTCCTGTCTTTTGAACTCAAAGTCATGCACTTCTCAGGCATAAAGATTTTCTCTTTACTTTCCGAGCCATACAATTAAGCTTGCTATTATCATAGGATGGGGAAGGTAAATATGGCATTTTAAGCATGTTATTTCATATCTTTTAAAACAGCTTGTGTTGGGATCTCTCCTTATGCGAGTGAAACAACCATGTTCTCTAAACTCCTTGTCTTCAGAAGGACCTGCATACAGGGAATTTTGAAAGGAAATGACACCACAATGTCTGGATTTATACTTCTGGGATTTTCTGACATCCCCAAACTGCAAGATTTTCTCATCATGTTTTGCTTGATCATCTACTCAGTGACTGTGGTAGGAAACAGTTTGATTATCGTCATCACTGTTGGACAATCTGCCCTTCAAATCCCACTGTATTTCTTCCTCAGAACACCTCAGTAACCCTGCCCAAGATGATGGTTAAATTCCTGACTAAGGGTAGAAGTATCTCCTCCATAAGTTGTGCTTCCCAGATATATTTCTTCCTTGTTCTGTGTTTGAAAATGACATCAAACGGTGGGAACATGATACAAAGAAAGGCAGAGATACTATTCAGAGAAGTTTTGAGTCTAGAAGAATAGACTGAAAGGATCCTCATGAAGTTCAAGAAAAGCAAATATCAATCCCTGCATCTTGGATCAAAAAACCCCATGCAGTGGGACAGGCCGAGGTCTCATTGGTTAGGAGAGATCGTTGCAGAAAAGCATCTGTGGGGTCCAGGTGGACAAACTGAATATGAGTCAGCAGCATGCATTTGAAGAAAAGGTCGACTGCATCCTGGGCTGTGCTAGCAGCAGTGAATCATAGAATTATAGAACCATAGAATCATTAGACCATTAAGATCATCAAGTCCAACCATTGATGAAAACCATCCAACCCTGAAGCCACTATGGCAAGTGAAGGGATTCTTCCCCTTCACTCAGCACTTGTGAGATCCCATCTAGAGTGTGGTGTCCATTTTTCTGTTCCCCAGAACAAGGAAGATACTTGCACACTTGAGTGAGTCCAGTGGAGGGCCACCAAGATGGTGAAGGAGCTGGTGCACAAAATGTGCAAAGGAAGAACAAGAAAGCTGTTTTTTTCAGGGTTAAAAGAGGAAAAGGATCAGGGAGATCTTTGTTTCTACAACTAATAGAAGAGCACAGAGAAGACAGCTCCCTACTCTTCTTGCAGATGCACAGGGGAAGGATGAGAGGCAATGGACACAGGTTGGAACATGCAAAATTCCTACTTGACTTAAGGAAAGAAATTTTTCATCATGAAGGTGGTTAAATATAGTAACAGGGGCCCTGAGAGGTGATATGATATCCATCCTTGGAGATATCCAAAACTCTCCTGAAGAATGCTCTGAGCAACTTAACTCAAATTGGACCTCCTCTGAGCAGGAGGTTGGACTAGAGATGTCCAGAGGTCTGTCATGACCTAAAAGGTCACCCAGCCTGTGGGTGTATAGACTTCAACTGTTGATTTGTAGGATTTCATAATATACAAGCAAGTATACCTATGATTAATAAAGCAAATACATATATATAAAGTTATTACAAATTATTATCAGCAATCAATACTATAGAAACAATCAGTAATAGCAACAATCAACAATAGCAGCAACAAATATATATATAATATTGCAGGTTACTACAGATTTATCACTAGTAAACTTACCAATAATATAACAGCATATATACTTATGATTGATTACGGACATGTGTATATATATATGTATGTTCATGATATTACTGGTACTGAGTGCATCAAATCAATCTCAGAATGAGGCCAAACCACCCCAGAAGGGAGGACAAACTGAAATGACCCCACAAGGGGGCCCAGAAAAGGGATCAATAAAATAACGGACAGAGTCTCTCTTCAAAGATGATCCAAGTCACAGAGTTTTGAGTCAGCCAGGAGTCCCTGGTGATATTCCAATTAATTTTCTAGGAGTTCTCATAGAAAGTTCATGCAGGGACTTTGACCTGTTTAGGAGTAGGAAAGGGAAGAGTATGGGGAACATGGGAAGTTCTTCGAGAGAGGAAAGCTCCCTTTTGGGTAAAAAATAAGTCACCTGTATATTACAGACACATAATGAGGCATAGGACATCACCACTTTGAGCAGCCAATGGATGCTGTTAATTTCTATTTTTCTTCTGGAAGAGCAAATAAATTATTATAGTTCCTACTCTCTCAGTTCCTTATTCTCTTAAAAAAATAATTTTTATTTTTCCAGACTCTTTTCCAGTTGCAGTTAGAACAGCTAATGGCAGTTACTGATTCTTACATTCTCAGGATGTTTTTCCCTTTTTCCAGTCTATTTTTCACCTTTTCAGACAATAACTTGCTGTTACAGCTCCTTGGTTTTGTGCTTATTGGTGGTATCTCAGGATCTCTCCAGCTTCTAGGTACCCAGCTGCACTTCAAAGAGGTCACCTTCACTTCTCAGTCATGCTTCTGGTTCACGGGTCTAGTTCCCAGGCTCACAGTTCCCAGGCTGGCAGACATTGTCTCTGTCAGTATTTTTCCTCCTACAACCAGGTCACCTTTATGCTTGCTCACATCAAGATCCCTTCCCACCTGCATGATTCTGTGATTTTAAACAAGGAAAGAAGAGAAATATATAGAAGTGTTTCAGGAGTGACTCCTATGATCTGCTTCAAAGTTTATTTCAATACGTGGTAAGACAGCCCTTAAAAAGGTTTGTTGTTGTGTTTTACCCTCAAGTGACTATAACACATGTCTAGGTGACTATGACAAATGTTGCAGTCTGTATTGCAGAGAAATGTAATATTATCATGGACTATGCCTCTGTACAGATCTAGTCTAGCAAAAATTTATATGAAAATCCTGTTGTAGTATTCATGTTAACGAACACAAAAGTTTTTATTTACTGCTCTACTACAGGTGTCTGTACTCAAAAACCACCTGTATCATTCACTTTTCCCCCTAAACTTTACAATGAATTCTATGGTAGCACAGAGAAGGTGCATAGATGACAAGTCCTGAAGACAGCAAGTCTAGAAGATGATCTATGAAAGAAAATTCAACTATGGAACTCAGGAGAACTGCTGGGCTTCCATCTTCTGATCTTTCTCACCTGTATGTCTCAAAATGTGAAATATTTCAGCCGAAGATACTTCCAGTTAATGTGACATTACATTTTACCATGAAAAAAGCCAGTCTAACCTTTGACAGAGAGCAAGAATTCCATCAAGCCAGTAAAGGGGAATAGACACGAATAAAATCTTTGTCGGAAGAGTCAAGACTGCCTTTGGTCAAGGGTTTGCTTGGAAATGAATAAGTAAAGAGAAGCTATATGCACCTATTACTAACTGAATAAGAACACTTAAATTTATGTTAGTCTTTCAAATCTATTTTATTTAGTTTTGTCTCTTTGGAGACAAAAAGCTAGACAGAAAATATGTCACCCTAGTAGCAAGCATAGGTTTTTACCATGCCAATGGCTGTATTTAGAGGGATAGTTTCAGCACACACAATGAATATTCATCGAGATGTTCAGCTAAAACGACATCATTTTCTCACTTCTGAATATGTCTGCTTAAAAAGAAGCTTAAAATGTCGAAAAAAATTCAAAAATGAAGAGATATAAACCCCTTGAAATTCTGAAAAACTTTAAAAACTTTATATGAGGGCAGAGAAAAAAGACAAAAACTGTCATTGTTCAATGTTTGTTGGATCACTCTTACATCTCTCATTTATTCCATACACACATCCTCCAAGTCTTCACTCAATTTTTCATTTTCTGAGGTGTCCTCTGTAAGGATATGTGGAAGGAGAGTGTCTGTTCTTCCAAGAGTATCTGGTCAAAGCAGACATAAACACAAACATACAGAGATAAACCTGACCAACACATGATAAAGGAGTTCATGATGAGAATAAACCTGGGCAGTCGCACTGATTGGAAAGGATGTGTGGAGTGTGAAAATGTTTATTTTTCAGTCAGATTATCTGATTAAGGACCTTGCCAAATTAGGTTGTTAATAAAAGAGAGGAAGACGAACACAGAGTCATAAAACCTGACCAATGACCATTAACAAAGACAATAGCCAGGAAAAAAAAGTCATGAATTGATGACCTATCAAGAAACTACAGGCAACTGAGACTTGGCAACTGAGACTTTGCAACTGGTACTGATACAAACGTGAGGATACAGAATGTTGGATGGGATTGATGGGACTGTGCCAGCTGATGAAGCAATGTGCAGGGGAAGGGGAGCAGGGAAGAACAAAGAGGGAGCAGACATAAAGGGGTATAAAAAGGGTTACTCGGGTGTAAACCAGGGCCATTCAGTGATTGGCTGAGCCCTGCTCCTGATTGCTAAGTTCCCACTACTGGGTGGACCAGTGTGAGTGGACTGGGTGCCAGCTACTGGAGTCAGACTGGGGGTGTGGGCACCCTGTGGCCTGTGATGCCAGCAACTGGAGCCAGTGGGTCCCAGGGCCAGCTACCAGAGCTAGCAGGGTCTCAGCCTCCAGCTGTTGTGGCAGGAGCAGTATGTGTCCCCAAAACCAGCTACTGGGGAACACTGGTGTGAGGTGAGCGAGGGGCTCAGTGTTGGTGGCAGGAGCGGGACTGCAAGTCACTACCTGTCTACTTGGTGCCAGCTGCTGGGGGGTGAGTGTTTGTATCTTCCTCAAACCAGGTGTGTGGGGTGTGCATGTGTATTCACCAGGAAACTTCGATCCAGACCAGCTGGCAAGTAAGAGGCACAAGGTCTGGGTAGGGATATCAGGCAGGCAGAGGGTGCGTGCTTGTACCTGGGAGGGTCCTGCAAGGGTGGAGTGCCTGTGGGACAAGTGTGAGAGAGCTGCACATTTGGTGCATCAAGCTGGACCAGCCAGTCAGTAGGGGACTTGTGGGGTGGGTCAGAGGGCTGGAATTTGGGCCAGGGTGCGAGCCAGACAGAGGGGCTGTGCCAGTGCTTGAGGGATCTGCAAATGTGTGTGTGCTTGTCTAGTGGGTGGACCTTTGCTGGACACCAGGTGCACACCAAGCCACTCTATCAGTCCCCCTCCTCAGCAGGACAGGAGAGGAGAAAATAAGATGGAAAAGAACTTGAGGGTCAAAATAAAGGCAGTTTAAAAGCAAAAGCAAAGGCTGCACATGGAAGCAAAGGAAAACAAAAGATTTATTCTCTGCTTCCCATCAGCAGGTGATGTCCAGCCACTTCCTGGGAAGTGTAGGGGTTGCTCCGGAAGACAAACATTGTAATAACAACTGCCACCCCCCCACCCCTTTCTCTTAGCTTTTATCGCTGAGCAGATGTCATATAGCATGGAATATCCTTTTGGTCAGTTTGGGTCAGCTGTCCCGGTCATGTTCCCTCCCAAGATCTTCCCACCCCCAGCCTACTCGCCTTTGGGGTGGGGTGGGGTATGTTAGAGAGAGCCTTGATGCTGTGCAAGCAGTGTTCAGCAGTAGCCAAAGCACTGGTGTGTTATCACCCCATTTCTAGCTACCCATACAAAGCACAGCACTATGAGGGCTGCTATGGGGAAAATTAACTCCATCTCAGCCAGACCCAGTGCAGCCTTTTTTGGCTGTGTGTGGGGCATGACGAATTGGAGATAAGGATAGTAATTGGGAGAGGTAATGGGCAAAACATGGACTGAACACAGCTAGAGAGCGAAGAGCGGAATGATCATGGGAAATTTCGGTTGTTGTAATCGTGGTGAAGGGACGAGGGGTGGATTGTGTGTAAATTGTCCACTTTTGTTAGTGTTGTGATTATGTTATTTTGATTTTGGTGGGGGGAATTCTTTTTATTGATGTAAGTGAAGTTTGTGAAGATTATGTGATGAATGTGCATTTTAATGATAATTCTTAAATATGTAATTCACAGAGGGGTGGAATGCACTGGGTTTGCATCGCAAGGTTTTGGTAGCGGGGTGCTACAGGGGTGGCTTCTGTGAGAAGATGCCAGAAGCTTCCCCCATGTCCAACAGAGCCAGTGCCAGATGGCTCCAAGATGGACCTGCCGCTGACCAAAGCTGAGATGATTGTTTCAGTGATGGTGGTAGCATCTGTGTGATAACACATTTAAGAAGGAGGAAAAACTGCTGCGCAACAGGAGCCAGAAGAGAGGAGTGAGAATATGTGAGAGAAACAACTCTGCAGACACAAGGTCAGTGAAGGAGAGGGAGGAGGTGCTCCAGGCACCGGAGCAAAGATTCCTCTGCAGCCCATGGTGAAGACCATGGTGAAGCAGGCTGTCCCCCTGTGGCCCATGGAGGTCCATGGTGGAGCAGATATCCACCTTGCAGCCTTTGGAGGACCCCACACTAGAGCAGGTGGATGCCTGAAGGAAGCTGTGACCCTGTGGACAGCTCACACTGGAACAGGCTCCTGGCAGGAGCTGTAGACCTGTGGAGAGAGGAGCTCATGCTGGAGCATGTTTGTTGGCAGGACTTGTGACCCAGTGGGGGACCCATGCTGGAGCAGTCTGGTCCTGAAGCACTGCACTCCCTGGAAAGGACCTATCCTTTCCAATGTTGGAGAATTTTGTGGAGGACTGTCTCCCGTGGGAGGGACCCCACGCTGGAGCAGGGGAAGAATGTGAGGAGTCCTCCCCCTGATGAAGAAGGAGCGGCAGAAACAATGTGCAATGAACTGACCACAACCCCCATTCCCCATCCCCCTGCACCACTGTGGTGCTTGGTTGCCAGCTGGTAGAGAAAGTCGGGAGCGAAGTGGAGCCTGGGAAGAAGGGGGAGGTGGGGGCAAGGTGTTTTAAGATTTGGTTTTATTTCTCATTATCCTACTCTGATTTCATTGGTAATAAATTAAATTAATTTCCCCAAGTTGAGTCTGTTTTGCCCGTGATGATAATTGCTGAGTGATCTCTCCCTGTCCGTATTTCAACCCACGAGCTTTTCATTGTAATTTTCTCCCCGTGACCAGTTGAGGAGGGGGAGTGATAGAAAGCTTGGTGGGCACCTGGCATGCAGCCAGGGTCAACCCACCACAGTCCTTTTTGGCCTAGAGAACCTAGAGAGTGTCATGTGTGTGTCTGCACTACTGACCTCCAGTCTCTGACAGCCCCAGAGGAACAGGAGACGTTGCTGCCTGTGCTTGTGTGTGATGTAGGTCCTGTATGTGGCTGCTTTTGGCAGCAGACCCTTGGCTATGGCAATCTGTGTGACCGGCCACATCAGTGTCCACCATGTGTAGGTGTCTCTGGGTCTGTCTGTGCATGTCTCTGTGCTTGCTTGTACATCCATGTGTGTCTGTCTGTCCCTGTGTGTTTGTCTCTGGGATAGGTGCTCACCTTTGCTACTGGTTGAACCTACAGATGGAAAAGTGGACTGTAAGACCTTTGCAAATTAAGGACCTCATGATCCACATAACATCTACCCTGAAGACACACATGTGTCTGCTGTGCTGCACATAAGGTTTGGTTTTCAGGTCTGTGTTGTGCTGCAGAAATCCCCTGGCTGCAGGACAAACTCAGAAGCTTATTGTAGCAGAGGAGCCTGCGGGCAGCTCCCACTTGGTATCAGCGATTACCCCACCTGCATGGCCTTGCCTTTATCTAACAGTGGAGCAAGAAGTACTCATGTGAACATCCTTTCTGTTTGACAGTAGAAATGATGGATGTAATTGTTTTCTTTTTAAAAGATCCTATACTAACTCAAATGACCAAAATGGAGTAACCCTTCCGTTGATGGAATGTACATGGCATGCTGCATGTTGATCAGAGGCCCATTTGATGCTTCTCAACTTGGGGTTCCCAGTATCTGAAGCGATGCAGCTTTATCTATACTGTCCTCTCCTCTACAGTGTTAGCTCTAATAAACAGCTTTTTAAATGATACTTGACACAGTCTGTGTGTCTGTCTTATTGGGATTGTAAAGGTCTAGCAACTCCTGGTGCAAAATACCCTCTTACGCTTCTCCCATCTTAATGACCAATTTCACATCCACTGTCTTAGATTAGCAGAGAAAATAAGAAGAGTGAAGAGGTAAACTAGGATCCCATGAATCCTCCAGAAGGGATTCCACAACCAGAGGAAAAAAGGAAAAAAAAATGAAGTTTTAACCTTCCTTTTTAAATGACAGGTCTCAAACCAACCTCCCTATGGCCACTCATTTCCTTAACACTCAAGCAGTTTCTTTCATCCCACAATCAACATTTTATTTGCACAAAAGGGACATTGTTTTCATCTGCTCTCAATTCAGAAGCCTAAGATATAGATATGTTTACATAAACTTATTGTTTTGACTTCACACACAAACAATATACAGCAATGGAGATGTCTAAGTGATAGTTTGTCTCTTACTACAGCAGAAATCTAGTTTAGAACACATAAACTGTGTTTTTATCTATTTCACTTCATTCAATGCCAGTGGAGAAGAGGGTTATCAGCCCAGCCATAGTTCTTTACATTTAAGATATTTGAAGCAAAGCGAATCATTACCGCTTCAGGCCTTCCAATAAACTTTCTTCACAGAATAGAGCTGAAGAGCTCATCTGGGAAAAATCTTCATCAGAACTCACCAGAAGACTAAGGTCTTAGATATTTCTCGAGTGCTCTCAATTAGGTCCACTGTCCTCTTCTCTGATATTTTCTTCCCCTCATCACTATGTAATTATTTTTAGATAAGCTCCACATAAATGTTTTCCTAATATTCAGAGAATATTGTGAGTTTCACCTTATCACAGGTAAACATATCTGCAAAGTACAGAACTATTTCTCTGTGGACAGACAGGACATAGAGGATATGGTAGCATGCCATTCACTTGTTCTCTATGCCAAACCCACCTTAAAATGACATGAGAAATAATCTGAAAAATACCTCTTAAATTAAAACAACAAAAAATCCCAAAATAAAAATGGAGTTATCTGGAGGATTGACTCAGAGTTACAAGGTAGATATGATTTTTTGGTAAGTGATGGCAAGTCATATTTTCCCAGCAGTAATGCACACAATAACAAAGCTACTGCAAGATTTAATTTAATATAATTCATAAACATGCCACATGTTTATATTTTTGGCTATCAGCCTTTCCAAGGCTTGTTTCATCTCTTTGTTCCTCAAGCTGTAAATCAAGGGGTTCATCATTGGAGACATCAATGTGTAAGAGAGAGAAAGCAGTTTGTTACTGCTTGTTGAATTAAAAAAAAAAAAAAAAGCTTTGGGTCTCAAGTAGGTCACAATGCCAGATCCACAAAACAGAGTGACCATGACCAGGTGAGATGAGCAGGTAGAGAATGTTTTTCTCTTGTCCCCAGCTGATGGCATCTTGAAGATGGTGTGGAGTATCTGGACATATGACACAACTATGAGGAAGAAGGGGACCATGATGAAGAGGACAGCTATTATGTAGGTGGTGATTTCATTCTTGTAGGTGTCCACACAAGCCAGCTTCAACAGAGGTGGCAGATCACTGAAGAAGTGATTGATCCTGTTGGGCCCACAATATAGAAGGATAAAGATGAAAGCTGTCTGCCCAGACGGTTGTCTGTTGTGGCCCTAAGGCCAAGACCCCAGTAAGCCAAGATACAGCTGATAGCAGGAAGCACTTATTCCAGCTCATCATGGTCGTGTAGCGCAGGGGGTGGCACATGGCCACCTAGTGATCACAGGCCATGGCAGACAGCAGACAACATTCTGTGATCCCTAAGAGGGAGAAGGCATACATCTGTGTGGCACAGCCCAGAAAGGATATGCCCTTCCTTTGTATGAGGAAGTTCACCAGCATCTTGGGGATTGTGGATGTAGTGTAGCCAATCTTCAGGAAGGACAAGTTCTTGAGGAAAAAAAGACATGGGGGAGTCAAGGGCAGCATCTACCATAGTGATCATAACGATGAGGATGTTTCCCACCAAAATACTGAGGTACTTGAGCAATACCAGACAAAAGAGAGAGCCTTGGATCTCTGGAATGCTGGAAAAAAGGCAAGAATTGGAAACAGGTCGCCACTGCGTGATTCCAGCTGGTCATGTCCCTCAGGTTTTTTTAAACTGCAGAAATCATTACATACCTGTTTTCTAGTTAATCTAAAGAAACACAAAATAGTAAATTAAATATTTGTATATATTGCTTTGTAATAGGACAAGATCCCAGAAGAGGAAGTGATATTTTACTGATGTGTTTCAGTAGTTTTAGTGCCAAAGATTGTTTAGAGGAGGGAGGGAAGGTGGTTCCCTTCACATAACTTTTGATAAGCAAGAACAACTGTTCCAAATGAGTGTACTTCGCTTCTAGTCAATAGAAAGGAAGATATGTCTTCTTTTGAGAATATTTTACTCTTCCTGCCTTTTAGGATGAGGATTGTACTTTACTGCCCCAGTCTTTGAAGCAGACTTTTCTGCCATTATCCAGCTGAGATCTGCTACCCTAACATCTGCTACCAAGCAAAGAAGGCTGGTCCTTAAAACCCAGAAAAAATTAATTCATTGATAGAGCAGGTTTTTTGGCAATGAGTCCCTCTTGCTATCATTCTGTGGATGGGGTTCATTCTAGAAAAGAATCACCTACTGAACACAGATAACCCTGCATACACTCTGTGTACACAGTACCACACGATTACTATCGTCAGTGTGTGTCTTCACTTGTATCCCACTTGCACACTACATAAAAAGAAAAGTAGCATGAGTCCACAAAAAAAGGTAGAACTGAGAGCACATGCTACCTTTTGTTTCTCCACTCAGGGTCAGGTCAAGTTCAGCATACTGTGAACAGACAGGAGGCAACAGGCACAAATAGACATACAGGAAATTCAATTTAAAAATAAGACAGGGTTTTGTTGGTTCGTTGGTTGTTGTTGTTGTATGTTGAGTTTAGTCAAGCACTGGAACAGGTTACCCAGAGAGGCTGTCGAGTCTCCATCTTTGGAGATACTCAAAATCTGATGGGACATGGCCATGAGCAATGTGCTCTAGCTGACCCTCCTTTGAGTGGGGGTTTTTACCAGATGATCTCCACAAGTCCCTGCCAATCTCAGCTCTTCCATGATTCTGTGAAATGAACTTTTTACAGAATAGCACACGTGCTGTTTTCCCCTTGTAATTTATCCAAACACTAGAGAGAGGGGTTTTTGAAAGTTTTTTTTCTTTTACACATACATTGAAGAGAACAGGGAAGACTTCCTGTTTAAATAGCTGCTCTGATTTCATTGACATAAATTGAATGGGACAGGGGACACAACTTTCGGTTAATAAGAAAAAAGCCAGACCCAAAGCACACATATGCGCAGGCACACACACACAGAAACCCCCAGATGTTATAACCCCTTCCTACTAATAATTAGAACAAAAAAGTACTAAAGAATGTGGCTCGCTCTCCAGGAAACTACCTTTGTCCCAGGCACTCTTCAGGAGGAGCAGTTCTTTTCAAGAATAAAAAATGTCTTGGAATTTATTTTCTATTCCAATAATCCATTCACTTCATAGATAGATGAGTCTCCCTTAAAGAGAAACCCTGTGTAGGTGGCAGAAGAACAATAACATATGGAAGAAGAGAAAGAAGACTGAAATAAAATAAGGTAGCTCACCTGCCATTAGAAGGTGGCTGTGGTTAATATTTTTGGAAAAGCTGCATCACAAACCTTGAGTATTTTCCCAGTGGAAAATAGTCTGTTGGGTGTTGATTTATTTGCAATTGTTCCTCATTGTTTAGGTACAACAAAACCCTCTCTGGTTCTCCTGTTAGCTCCTGGAATTAACTTTAAAGAAAGACTTATAGAGCATTTGCATACATCTATTTTAATCTGTTATTTTTTAACCAGTCATGGTCTTGGGGCTGATCCCACCTAAGTTCAGGAATAAAAGTTTGGTATGGAAATAAACTACACAAACTAGGCACAGGAAAAAGGCTTTGCGGGAGGAGAGAATGTGCATAGCTCAGGTCTAACTCTGGCTTTAAGCTCTCTAATTAACGATGAGGGACAGGCCCCTCCATGGGAGAACTCATCATGCCATCTCAGATAGGCCCTTCAGATTGTTCAGAAATTGTCCTGTATGGATAATAATTTCTGTCTTTATTTGGGTGAATCATACTATGTTTCTGTTTAATTAAACAAAGATACAGCACTTCTAAGCAGTCACTTATCATCCAGAAGACACCATTCGAATCACCATTAGGTGATTCTTCCCTACAAAATCACTTTCTCTCTGCTGTTCACAGATGACGACTGCAATGCAGATGTCACTCTACAGTTGAGGACTAAAGATAAGAGCAGGGAAGGACAGTCCTAAGGCCAGGTGAAAGAAATTCAGACTGAATGAGATGTTTTAACACTGACAGTGCAGATATCAGTCAGCAATTCCACTTTTAATCAGATATAACCCTCAGATTTCTGGAACAAATTTCTCTGGTCTCTGTCTGCACTTTGGTCAAAATGCCCAGAACACTACAAGTGGAATTTTTCTCTATTGATTCAGATAACCAACACTGAGTGAGAAAAATCTAAGTCCATCATCTGGTCCCTGTTATGATCAATGGGGCTGGGGAAGGGTCAGGAGGAGAACGGGGAGCGGTTCTCCATTGTATGATTTATCTGAAAAGCTGCAGTAATCTGTCAGAGTCAGGCCTGGAGATAGTCAAGTCTGGGTGCAGATTTACTCTCAAATGAGTTTAACTGGGGTCTGTTTCAATGCTTAATGTCCAACTGAAATGGTGTCATGCCAGTTAACAGCCCAAGCGGTACTTTGCTTTCCTTCTGACTGTGGAAGATGGGCGTCATCTCTTCTGCATTTGGAGAGGTGAGAGAGACAATGCAGGGTTCCTTCTAGATCTCAGTAAGAAAGGCCCAACAACAAATGGCTCAATAAAAGCTTTGTTTTAATAGGATACAATAAAAATGAATATGGGTAGTGAGCAAATCTTATGTCCCTTCCGATTCTGGGAACGCTGCCTTCATGCAGCAGCGGATGGATTTTCCCACGGCGTGCTCCGTAGACCCTGTCCATGGAGGTAGCTCTCCCTTTTGGTAATTTGATTGATTATGTAATTCCCTCACAAGAAAACACCTCTGTCCCTAAAGGATGTTTTCATGAGAACTTGTTGCTTCACTTTTAGACACAGGCAAGGCCACGCAGGTGGTTCTGTTGTCGGTAGCAAGTGGAAGCTGCCTGCAGGCCCCTTGCTTACCATGAGCTGCTGAGTTTATCCTGCGGCCAAGGGATGTGCACAGCACAACACAGACCTGAAGGTCACGTTGGATGTTCAGCACAGCACAGGTTGGGACCTTCTTAGATAAACTGTTACATGCATCACTAGCTCCTAAATGTGCAATGGTCGCTTGATCAGGATCACCATGAGGCCCAGCTTAAGTGATCTTAACTGTAGACCCTGGGCCCATGGGCAGAAGGTGTGGGTGGAGGCCATAGGAGAAGTCTGGGCAGGGGCATTAAAGCCTATTCCTGCACTCAGGGTCTTTACGAGTTGGTCTGCAGTTTATCATCTCCTTGCAGATACCTACAAGGTTGTAGTAAGATAGAGGTCATCTAAGTTTAGATGTCAAAGTAGATGATACGTTGGTGATTGAATTCTTGGTCTGGGAGTCTGAATGTCTTTTATAGACAATGGAGAAAAACTAACACTTCTACGATCTGTTTCACCTGATTCTGACACACTGCAAAGAGCAAGATGATCTAAACTGTGAAAGTGTCCACCTCTCCCCACTGAGTATAAATGTAGTCTAGATGACTGACTCTGGCCAAGACCTTCACAAGGTTAACAGCTTTACTAAAGTGATTTGAGTCTCACTCCTAACATAAACGCTTCCTCCGTGTCTGGATGTGAAGATAAAGGTTCTTTCGAAGGTCAGTTCACCATTTCCCAAGGAAGGTATCCGACGTGAGAGAATGAATTATGTTGCTTAGGCAGTCCTACCTTCATGAAATACTGTTGTGTGAAAAGAATTCTCAAGACCTCTTTCACTTTTTCATTCGTCAAGGTGTAGATGAATAGGTTTAGTAAATGTGTGACACATTCATAACCTTCTTGATATCAAGAGAAGTCAGTGAAATTCTCACATACATGAATATGGCACTGCCCTAGTATAGAGAGGCGACAGAGATATGAGCATCACAAGTGAAGAAAAGCTTTGGTATTCCTGAGGCAGATGTGATCTCCAGCACAGTGGAGAAGATGTACATATAGGAGATGATTGTCCATGTTAATGAGCCCAGTAAAACCATGACTGCTGTCACAAAGTCTGCAAGTCTGTCACCACAGGGAAGTTTCAAGAGAGATTCAGAATTACAGAAGAAATTATCAGTGACATTAGAATGCATGTATGGCAGCATGAACAGAATGATAATTTGGCTAATTACAAGGAGAAAACTTCCTAGCTAAGAAGCAATGACAAGTTGAAAGCACACCTTTGCATTCGTGGGTGCAGGAAACTACATAGCGATCAAAGGACACAACAGGCAGAAGAATGAATGTGGCTATTCCCAGAAAAAAAAAAATAGAAGAAACACTGGTAATGCAATCTGACAAAGATACAACTTTAGTGTCTGAGACAGAAGGTTCATTAAAATCAATGGTTTAATGGATGTGGTGAAATGGATTTCTAGAAAAGACAAGTTGAAGAGGAAGTAATACATAGCAGTGTGCAAATTGTGATGTCTTCAAAACCACTGTGATGTTTGGTTGAGTTCCCCAACAGTGTTGACAAGTAAATGCCCAAGAGCAACAGGAACAGTGGAAACTGAAGGTAGTGAGGGACAGACATTCCCAAAAGAATTTATTTAGTCACAGTGCTCTAATTTTCCAAGGACATTTCTCCTGCATGGAAAATAAATGGGGGTAACTGCAGATAATGTATAAACATTTTGAACAAAGTAATAAAATCTTGGGATCTCTACAGGAAGAAGATGTATGTTTCATCAAAATTTAGGCCACTACATCTCTAATTACACTAGTTAATTATTGCCTAGGAACACAAACTAATTACCTGTGAACCCAAATGTCTTTTCTTTCTGTGTTATTTCCAGAATAATTAAGTGCCAACTTCAGCTAGCATCTGTGGGCTCTAATCTGATACAGGGACACATTAAATGTTGCCTACCTACTATATTTCTCCAGTCAGGAAATTCTACAGAGATGTAAAGTTTTTGTTAGGATTTTATACAGAACATAAACAAAAGCTGGAATAGAATACAGTACAGTTAGAGAAGGGTCAACATTGTTAAATGAAGTGATAAACTCATCTGCATATACAAAAGAGGCACAGAGAAACAATGGCAACTCGATTAAAAACCTGCCGTGGCTACTGCCGGGCCCATCAGAAGAGAGGTACCAGTCCATCAAAGGCCCATTTCCTAAAATTCAGAAAGGCAGAGAGGTACAATAGCTGGGGGAGGGGGACCATGACCCTAATTACAAAGTCCTAAGGAACAAACACCTTACCCAAGCTGCCCTAGGAGACCCATCAGGCCTGTAAAGCTGTCCTAGGAGAATTCTCCTGCACTGGAAGATCCTGGCCAGCTGCATGTGTACGCATGAGTGTGATGGTCTGTACCAGCAAATGCAGTAGGACTGCCATCTCAGGGCCTCGTATGTCCAGATGCCAGCAGCTGTGGAGACTTGGATCCAGGGGAGACTGGCAGCTACTGGGCCTACTGACTGTCTGCACCTGGCTGCTGGAGGCATCTACCTTGTACATTTGTATATACATATATATGTAAGCATATGTAGATATACATATATATACACATGCATATACATATATGTATACATACACATACATACATATATGTATACATATAAACACACACATATATATGTAGGCGTGTATATATATATACACATACACACACACATATATATTTTGAGGCATTTGGACAATGCCCTTAATAATATGTTTTAACTTTTGGTCAGCCCTGAAGTGGTCAGGCAGTTGGACTGGATGATCGTTGTAGGTGACTTCCAATTGGAACTATTCTATACTATATATATTTTCTCACTATTGGACCTCCATACTGCTTAGCTTGAGAAGGAGGCAGGATGAGACCACTGGTGCCGGCTCTGAGTGCTTGGTTTCTGTCAAGGACTCTTATGGAACTGGAATTGTCCTGACATTGCCATTATACCACCATCTTCTGGCTTGGACATCCAGCCTCTGACAGACTGCATGCACGCAGACCACAGGGTGCCTGTGAAGAGACCAGGGCGCGAAAAGCAGAAACACGGACTGCACTCACGCAGACCTGGAGAAGTTGGGAATTTGATCCCTTTTCATGGCTTCCGGGTAACCCCTGGGTTAAGCGTATCTTGTTTTATATGTTGTGTGGTTTAGCAATGTTGTTATTTTTACCGTGTCATTCCATGTTTTGTTCAATTAATTCAATGTGTTGTGACTAACACGCAGTTTGTTGCCGTCCCATCACCAGACAATGTTAAATATATCCGTGCAGTGTACCAGCCAAAACCTTTAGTTGTAAAAATTGTGTAAACAAATGCTCCCTTCTTACCTTACTATCCTCTCCTTCTATCACCACCATGGACCATGAAGACAGAGATCTGCGAGTCAAGACAGCAATCTTTGAGCCATGGGGTGATGTAAGAGTCTGAAGTGTTAAGAACAATTGTGTCAAAGCTTGCTTGGGTGTGTTTATCTGATAAGACTGGACAGCAGACCACTCTTCTGTCTGATAAGACCCAAGGGCGGACCATTCTTTGGCTTATCAAGTGCCACTATCTTGCAAAGAGATGTGCAAACTTGCTGAAGCTGCAGGCTATTCTTTGGCTTATCAGGTACCATTAACTTGCAAGGGAACATGCAAACTTGCTGAAGCAGCTGGGCATTCTTTGGCTTATCAGGCACCACCAAGAACAGGACACCAATTGGTATCCGGGCCAGGCCACTTGCCCACCAACAATACATATTGTGTGACTAGATGTGCATGTGTGGCATACGTGATGTTGCCCTGAGTAACCAAACGGAAATGAGAGGGCAAACTCTCTCTCCAACATGGGATAAAAGACGGCACAGCGAAACCAGAAGGGGGAAGAAAGAAATGGTAGAAGAAGGTTTTCCACCTCTGAAGAACAAAAAGAAGAAGAAGTTTTTCCACCACCGAAGAACGGTAGAAGAAGCCTTTCCACCACCGAAGAACTGAAGACTGAGGACCAACGGGACGCCGCTGGATCCAGGGTGGTGACTGTCCTTTGCTTACCTCTCTGAACGCTTGCTTAATTTCCTCCTAATATTTCTTGCCTTTCCTATCGCTTTACTCTCTTATATCTACCAAATAAAACGTCTGATTGGCGGCATATGACCTCGTTTGTGTCTTAATTTCACCCTTGGGATCATTAAGAACCTTCCCCGAGCCTGACAATCAGACCGGGTCGTAACAGTCTCTCTCTCTGTTTGTGTGGCCAGATGTGTACATATATGTGCATATATTTTATGTAGCATAACTTGCCTACCAGGATTGCATGTTCAGCTTCACTACTGGAAGGAACCAGGGGACCATGTCAAACTGGAAAGAGCTAGTGCCCTAGAGAGTGCTGCAAGTGGTCCAGATGATGCAGAAGGAAGAACCTTCTAGGCTCCTGTCGTGGTTTAACCCCAGCCAGCAACTAAGCACCACACAGCCACTCACTCACTCCCCTCCCCTGATGGGATGGGGGAGAGAATCAGAAAAGTAAAAGTGAGAAAACTCTTTGATTGAGATAAAGACAGTTTAATAGGGAAAGCAAAAGCTGCGCGCACAAGCAAAGCAAAGCAAGGAATTCATTCACTACTTCCCATCGGCAGGGAGGTGTTCAGCCATCCTCAGGAAAGCAGGGCTCCATCATGTGTAATGGTTACTTGGGAAGACAAACACCATCACACTGAACATCTCCCCCTTCCTTCTTCTTCCCCCAGCTTATATACTGAGCATGATGTCATATGGTATGGAATAGCCCTTTAGCCAGTCTGGGTCAGCTGTCCTGGCTGTGCTCCCTCCCAGCTTCTTGGGCACCTGGCAGAGCATGGGGAGCTGAAATGTCCTTGACTAGTATGAACGCTACTTGGCAACAACTGAAACATCAGTGTGTAATCAACATTATTCTCGTCCTAAATCCAAAACACAACACTATACCAGCTACTAGGAAGAAAATTAACTCTATCCCAGCTGAAACCAGGACAGCTCCCCAGATCCTCTGATGGGGTAACCCTAACAAAGACAACATGCAACAACTTTATATTTCAGAAGAATTTGGGTAGAAAACTGTTAGGTAGAACATGTTGGGCAGAAACATGTCAGGTAGAAAACCAACCTAGTGGGATGTATTCTTCTATAATCTATAGAAAGAAATAAGCATGTCTGGATCTATCACATCCTAAAGAAAGCATTTAAAGCATATCACATGGATTGAAAGCTAAAATTTACTAGTAATGTCTATTAACTATAAAAGTCAACCAACATAAAAAATTACTTATTCTTTTCAGGGGAAAAGTATGTCTTATTTCCTTTCATAAACAATAAAAGGATTTTTTTTTTTAATAACTGGATTTCCAAAAGAATAAACATTTCAAGCTCCATCTCTAAAAATTATAAATTGCCATATAAGAAAAAAAAAAAAGCTAGAGGGGACTTGCAAAACTCTGAATGGATGAGACTGATTTCCGTCATTATCTCTATTTTCTACATATTTATATGTATATATGTATTCTGTATCTGTATTATCTATGCTTTTTATCTGTATAATATAGATAAATATTTTCTACCGAAAGAAAGTTAGCAGGGCTTCAAAGTAGTTCTGCCCAAACATAAGCATCCAGTGCTATTTTGGATGACTGAGAGTAACCAAGGCAGCCACAAAATATGGTAGATATTATACAGGTCATCTGCATAGGTAGTAGGGGAGCAGGCACTTTTCTGGATAAACATGTAGAGACGAGGCAGGCACCTTTCTTATGGTGCCTTCTCATACAGAGCAGGATTTATGTCACAAATTTAAGGCATCTACATAAGAGCTTTGACTGTGCTTCCAGTAGAAGAGCTAGTCGGTGGAAATCTGGTCACAGTCTAGAAAACAATTAAGTTCTTCCTAGCATAGACAATTACCCTTAGCCAGCTGAAGCACCCTCCAGAGCAGCCTGCTGAATGTATTGGAATGTCTCTCTTTAATGGACTCTTAGACAAATAGATCACAAGGAGACCTGCCTATGCATAAGTAAGTTTCAGTGAGGTAAATGCACTCTGAGAACTCTAATTTGAGCATTGCTGCCCAAGACAGTACTGGTATAACCTCAGCTGCTGCCAATATCCTGCATATCTGGAAGCGGTCCTGAATACCTGTGTCTTGTTTTACAGCATTTCTGGAAACAGAAACAATTTTTACACCTGATTGAGACATGGTGAGTGATTCCTTCAGTTTCTGTGCTCAGTAGTTTCCATCGCATTGCTTATCCTCTCTCTTTCTAGTCCTAGATTGCCCATTTTTAGGTCAGCATTTGTTTTAGCCTAAGGTAGACAGACAAAATGGTCCAGCTGATCTGTATGCTAAAAAATGCCCAGCTGTCCCTAGTTTCTCAGTCCAGGTGTCTGAACAGTGGCTTCTAATGTAATTTTATACACTGTAGACTATCCTAATTGTCTTCCAGCTGCTATTCCCTAGGGTTATAGGTCTCCCATGTATTCTAGGTCTTCTCTGCCTGCCCTGTTACTAAGGTTTTGAATGCCCTGGGACATCTCAGATGGCACTAAGCACCTATGAGTCACCAGGTGGGTCAAGCAGAGAAATTATTACCTCAGATGTAGACTTTTAAGATAGTGAATTGTTTAGTTATGTGAGTATATCCTACCTTTGACCGGTCTGTTCCTCAACTTGTTAGCTATCTTTTTCTTTTGACTCTCCTTCCCTGGGGGAGTTACATCTCACTTTAACATCCTATCCTATGGCATGATGTTAAAGCTAAGTAAGTGGTCTAGGCCCTCTTCATACTCAATCAGAAGAACAGGGCTTCCCCAGGGGAAGTTAATCTTGGAAACTGATTTTAAGGGTGGGAGCAACGGACATATCAAGCTTTCAGTCCCTCTCCATTGATCATGGATATCAACTACCTGTGAGCAAGATGTCCTGCTGGAGCACTGGCTCCCTAGCAAGGCCTCTGCAGGAAATGACAAGAGTGATTAAAACAAGTCAATGGCAAAGATACTTTTGAGCATGGAAACAGTGCATGGAAAACATGTTACTGTGTTGCTCTGGTATGAAGACTGCATATAAGATAACTGGCTTATGCTTTATTATAACTAGGTAGAGGAATTAAAGCCAAAGTAGAATGATTTGTCTTAGAGGCTGTAAGAGGTAAACAATGTTATCAATATGAACAAGAAAATTCACTGCTGGCTCATATTCAGCTGGCTGTCAACCAATACCCTCAGGTCCTTTTCCACTGGGCAGCTCTCCAGCCACTCTTCCCCAAGCCTGTAGTGTTGCATAGGGTTGTTGTGACCCAAGTGCAGGACCCAGCACTTAGCACTGTTGAACCTCATACAATTGGCCTTGGCCCATCGATGCAGCCTGTTCAGATTCCTCTGTAAAGCCTTCCTACCCTCCAGCAGATCAACACTCCCGCCCAACTTGGTGTCATCTGCAAATTTACTGAGGGTGCACTTGATACCCTCATCCAGATCATTCATAACGTTATGTCCTGGTTTCAGCCGGGATAGAGTTAATTTTCTTCCTAGTAGCTGGTATAGTGCTGTGGTTTGAATTTAGGATGAGAATAATGTTGATAACACACTGATGTTTCAGTTGTTGCCAAGTAGCGTTCATACTAGTCAAGGACTTTTCAGCTCCCCATGCTCTGCCAGGTGCCCAAGAAGCTGGGAGGGAGCACAGCCAGGACAGTGACCCAGACTGGCTAAAGGGCTATTCCGTACCATATGACATCATGCTCAGTATATAAGCTGGGGGAAGAAGAAGGAAGGAGGGGAACGTTGGGCGTGATGGTGTTTGTCTTCCCAAGTAACCATTACACATGATGGAGCCCTGCTCTCCTGAGGATGGCTGAACACCTGCCTGCCAATGGCAAGTAGTGAATGAATTCCTTGCTTTGCTTTGCTTGTGCGTGTGGCTTTTGCTTTACTTATTAAACTGTCTTTATCTCAACCCATGCGTTTTCTCCCTTTTACTCTTCCGAATCTCTCCCCCATCCCATTGTGGGGGAGTGAGTGAGCGGCTGTGTGGTGCTTAGTTGCTGGCTGGGGTTAAACCATGACAAGTTATTAAACAGAACTGGCCCCAATACTGAGCCCTGGGGAACACCACCTGTGACCGGTCGCCAACTGTATTTAACTCCATTCACCACAACTCTTTGGGCCTGGCCATCCAGCCAGTTTTTTACCCAGTGAAGCGCACGCCCATCCAAGCCATGAGCAGCCAGTTTCTCCAGGAGAATGCTGTGGGAAACAGTGGAAAAAGCTATACTAAAGTACAGGTAAACAACATCCACAGCCTTTCCTTCGTCCACCAAGAGGGTCACCTTCTCATAGAAGGAGATCAGGTTAGTGAAGCAGGACCTGCCTTTCATAAACCCATGCTGACTGGGCCTGATCCCCTGGTTGTCCTGTACGTGCTGTGTGATGGCACTCAAGATGATCTGCCCCATAACCTTCCCCAACACTGAGGTCAGACTGAGAAGTCTGAAGTTTCCTGGATCCTTGTTCTGGCCCTTCTTGTAGATCAGCGACACTGGTTGTTTGTTTGGAAGGAGTTCTGGTGAAAAACGGGAAGTGCAAAGGTAATGAAAAGTGAGTCAAGAAATAGAAGAAACAGTGAATGAGATATAAAATCAGGTAAAGCCCAAAGGAGGCAAAGATCTTTCAAAGGTAGGAGTGCCAACACCTATGGACAGTAGTGAAGCTGATCTGTGGCTCAAAGGCCACTTGGATGCCAGAAGGAACACCCTTGGATAACCTGCTTGAGTTTCCACCATGCCAACATACAAAAGGCTTTTTGAGCAAGGGAAGTATGGGCTTGAACCCTAATATTAAGTTGTTTCAGGAGGGAATTATAATTCAATAGTAATCATGCACAATTCATAACCTCTGAGAGTGACAGTTAGTATCTTTATTGGAGTGTGTACTAGTGTGTAAAAGTGTATAATTTTAAATTTAAAATGATGTGTTATCTATAATAAAAAGGTATGTATCTGGGCCAATTGCTTTGGCCTCCCTTTATGGTCAAAGATGAGAAACAGTCCAATTTAAAACATGATTAGTCTCATCTATCTGAGGATGATCTTAAACACCCTGTAGAAGACCTCACCATTGAGCATAAAAAGAGTCTAGACAAATACCTCAGGAACAGGTGTCTCCATTTTAGATATCTGAAGGCAGGTGGATGAACCCAGTCTTCAAAAGAAGTCTTCAAAAGAAGTCTTAAAAGAACTATTTTTGGTTCTGAGAATATTAAGAAACCTTCAGAAAGGATCACAGGTAGAGTTGGTATTCATAATACCTATCTTTAGCAGCTAACAAGTAGGTTAGTTCCCTCAGCAACAATAAGTGCATTTCAAGGAAGCTCAGAGGAATGAATTTACTGAAGTTATTCTTTTGTTTATCTTTAATCCAGAGTTCAACAGCTAGAGCATTAGGATACTTACACTGTGATATGTCTGTAGCCCTGGAAATATGTGACGAGGTGAAATTATTAATCTCATGAAAATCATGATTTAAACATTTTCTACAATTTTTCCATGGAGCATTTAAGGACAGTCAGTGATAGGTTTTTATGTCACAGATGTATGAAGTTATTCATCTGCATGCTAGGTCAGTCGCGTTCCTGGAAATAAATTGGAAATAAGTTGGAAATAAATTCCAACTCAGTTATGTAATTTTGCCCCTGAAGTCATGCTTCTGAGGACTGTCAAAAGCATGAGACTTATAGCAGAGATAACCATGGTACAGATTTCTTGTTGATAAGAAATGTTAAGAGTGCAGCTATTTGGTATTCACATATCAAAGTCCTGCAAGATAAGCTACTTAAATCAGGCTTTTCCTTCTTCACTGATCTTCAAGAGCTACTGAACTAAAAAATACATTTTTTATTCTTGCTGTGCGAACTGATTGTTCACCATGTGATGGTTTTGAAATTAGTTCTAAATTTTAACGTGGGAAAAGCAACAATAGCAACTGCATCCTGAGTTCTTCTATTGGTCTACAACACGTGTAACTAGATTGCTTCTGGGATCATTCTTTCTGACACTGAAGCTGGAACAATTTAGTGTTTATATTAGTTCAAGAACTGTTCTTTTTGGCAGTATGAATGGGACCTCACTAGTTTTCACTCTGTGTTTTTGGCCCAACCTTCCATCCTTATCTCAGCAGGATTTATATCCCCAAATGAATGTGGACTGTACCCCTCCCCCTAGAGCTTCCTCTTCAAATTTTTATGAGAAAGCATAAATATGATGAGCCTATGTGACAACTTTCTCATTAATTTGGGTGCATTATCAAGTAATAGTAATTACTTCAAAGCGAAAGACAGCTTTCGCTATTCCAGTAGGACATTTGGGTTTATATACAAGGGTACTCCAAGTTATCTAAAACTGGAGAGACCAGAAGGTGTGTCTGTGCTTCCAACTAATATACATACACCATGCTTAGCAACCAACCTGTGAGTAACAACTATGCCTTATTGCTCCAATCAGCACTACTGACTCTCAGTGTGCATATATAGTGCTGGGGAAAATCATCTCTCCTGCTTCACTGAAAGTGCTGGGAGGAGAATGTTTTTCTGGAGACCCCATCATCTGGCTTCTCTTTCTTTCTCTTGTTCCACCACTCTCCCAACAAGGTAACTTCAGAATATGACTTCCATCAGCTGAGAATCCCACAAGTAAATCCTTGTGCAAGCAAAGCCTGTCTTTAACAGCCCTTTAACTGTTTAACATGCTGTGTAGCCTAGCCATGAATATAGTCACAAGATACTTTGGACCAATTGGCTTTGGGAGCAGCAATCATCCCCTGGAGCAGATCACTTAGATAACAGAGAAATTATCTTTGTAATATTCAAATGCTGCTACTGATGTATTGATGCTGTTGGAACTTGAAGTGATTAGTCCATAAAAAGATATCTGATATAAACATTTTTTGTTGTTGTTCTACAGGATAAAAACTGTAGCTGAGTGTTTGAAGACAGTAGTAAATGTGAAAACTTCAAAGGCAATGCTATGAAAGAAGAAAAATCAACCGAAGAAAAATCAACCAAAGAAAAAAAAAGGGGGATGAAAATATATGCATAAAACTGCGTGATTTTCTTTAGAAACTTTTTATAATCTGTTCAGAAGATCTTTTCAAACTCTGGATCATTTCTAAATTCTACTCATCCATTTGCCTGTTCAATCAGTCAATTTTATTTTGATTGCCAGTTTGCCTGTCTGTTTGTAACTTCGTCAACTACTGAGCCCTAAATGAAGAGAGAATAGTTCTACTAGATACCAAAGTGGGATGATGCCCGTGAACATCAGTGAAGTGAGTGAATTCAGACTTCTGGGTTTTTCTGAAGTCTCGCACTTGCATCCTTTGCTCTTTGTAGTCTTATTTTCTCTTTACATCCTCACCTTGATGGCTAATATAGTGATTGCTCTGATAATAAATAGTGATAACACCCTTCATACCCCCATGTATTTCTTCCTCACTCAACTGTCCTATTTGGATATCTGCTATTTGTCAGTCATTGTCCCAAAGATTCTTGAGAATCTAATTGTGGGAACAATAGGTATTTCCAAGATAGGATGTGCAATGCAAATGTTTTTCTTCTTTTTTTTTGGAGTTGCAGAATGTTTTCTCTTGGCTGCCATGTCATTTGACCGTTATGTGGCAATATGCTACCCCTTGCATTACACTATCATTATGAACAGTAGAGTCTGCAAAAACCTGACTGCTGGAACTTACATTTGCGGGACTGCTGTAGGCTTAGTACATACCATTGTAACATTCAGCTTACCATTCTGTGGTCTTGTCATCAACCACTTCTTCTGTGAGATTCAACTCCTCTTGGAGCTGCTTTGTGGTAACACTTCCTCAAGTGAAATTCAAGTCATTGTGGTGGCTGTCTTTGCTATTGTGGGTCCCTTCTTACTGATCATTTATTCATATATTCGTATCATTTCCACAATTCTTAAGATGTCATCTACTGAAAGCCAGCAGAAAGCATTTTACACTTGCTCCTCACACCTTTTAGTTGTGACTCTTTTCTATGGTACAGCAAGCTCCACATATTTGCTGCCAAAATCCAGCTACTCTGCATCTGTTAAGTTGCTCTCACTTTGTTATACTGTGGTGACTCCTTTATTGAATCCTATTATCTATAGTTTGAGGAATGAGGAGGTGAAAGGAGCCCTGAGAAAAAGATGGAGGAATATTAATATTGTGTGGAAATGAAATATAATATTCCCATTGTTTCAGGTGGGTTTAGTGGTATTTTTCACTGTAAATTCTTGTTCAGTAAAAATAATTTCCAAATAATTTCCAAGAATATTTCTGCTTTTGGGGAGGGAAGAAGGGGAAGAGTGGAGATTTACAACCATTTATAACCACAGTGTTAGCAGAGTTGTTAGGACTTTGAAAGGAAACTTCTTCCAAATACTTAAGAAATGCTTAAATAAATAAACCTTTTTTTTCTTTTTCCTTGCTATTTGTCAGAAACTCTAAAATTGTCTTTTACATTTTCTGACTTTTTGAACAAAAGCATAATGTTCAGGAGCCTGATTTTACTGAAAGAATTGAGAAGAATAAGTTTTCATCTGTTTGTGTTGATTTCCTGAAAATGTTCAGTAAATTTCTTTGGGGAAAGGAGAGGACATAATTCAAGTTAGAATAAAGAGCCCAGGAAATTACTGATTACCAATTCTTAGTTCTGAGATTGTTATTGACAAAAAGAAGTGTGCAAAATTGTGTTCCTGCACCAGAGATCTTTGTTTAATTTCAGAGTTATTGTTTTAAACATTTTAGAGCAAGTCTAGACTTAATTTTTTATGGATGAAGAACAGTCTATGGTGTAGAATTTGGATCAAAATCTCTTGTTACTTTCATATATGGTTTTCACCTTTAATATTTGTACTACTGATTGTTATGATGGTGTTATTAGGACATATTTGACTTTATTAACTAGAGAACTTTGCACTCCATGACGGAAAAGGTAGGATTCACATGCCCTAATTTAAGTCTATAAAGGTCACTCATCTAAGTCTGGGATAATAAATCTAATATTTCCTTGGAAAGGGAGGCAAATAGCTTCCTCCAGAAAGAAATTTTTCCTACCTATTGTAGGTATCTCTTTCAGAAGATGAGCCATCTTCTGAAACTACCAATTTGGAGACTATAGAGGTGAGACTCACTAGCCTAAGAGTGAGTTTTTAATTCTATCTCATATGCCTTAAGTAATCAAAGGCATTTCTCAAACATGACTCGGGATCTATGGGAGACTCAAACCCTTCTGCAATGACGATGAGAAGACAGTAAGGGAATTCCAAAACATCTAATATGCACCTAGGTGGTGCTTTCTTAAGTAGTGGATTCCTACCATAAATTGAACCTGGAGTCCTGTTCAAATATGCCCAGTGAAGGCAGATGAATTCCACCCCAAATACAGAAATCCACAAATGCATTAGAGAAGCTAAATCAACACCATCATTAGTAACAGCAAGAAAAAAGGAGCTGTCTTCCATATATTTGAAGAGAATGCAAGTTAGTTGCCTCACCAAAACACCAAACAGCTCTCATAACTACTCCCATAGCTGCTTCAGTTGATTTGCAGGCACCAGATACTTTTTTTTCACATATTCCATAACTGCTTTACCAAAAGCCCTGAGATGCACAGAAAAGCAAAACTTAGAACAGGACTGATAAACCCACCAGCTTGCTTCACCAGCAGCTTCTTTCTTTCAAAGGACACACTTTTACTACTCAAGCTTTTAATAAATTTGTGGCCCTTTATCAGGACGTGTATCTGGTGTTCTGCAGCCTTTGTCCTGTAAATCTTTTATAAAGATTGCTTATGAAAGGCAAAATAAATATTATTGTACTAAAGTTTTAAAAAAACAAAGATATATTAAAAGTGATTAAGTATTTGTGGCTGTTAAAGTTCCCCTTGAGAACCAGAACTTGCAGTTCTACATCCATAGCCCTGGGTCACTTTAAAAAGATTCTTTTGTAGGCCTCCAGTCCATCCAAGGGCCTGATAGTTGCAATTATAGACGGATTTCTCAGTGGCAAAGGGCATCAATTGAAATACTGTAAATTCTACTTAAAAAATAAGAAAAAAACCCTTTTTTAGTGTTAGGGTAGTCACATGCTGGAATGTCTTTCCTAGAGAGGCTGTGAAGTCCCCATCCTTGGAGATATTCAAAAGCCAACTGGAAAAGACTTTAAGCAGCTCTAGTTGGCCCTGCTCTGAGCAGAGAGTGTTAAATTATGGCGCTCTAATGGTCCCTTCCAGCCTCAGCTATAGTGTTCTTGATGATCTGGGCCTAATGTAATTCATCGTATTGTCTGGAGAAATTTCAAAGCTAGCAACAGTTATCCTTGAGATCTTACAGTGAAATTACCTGAAGTCAGGAGAGAAACAATAACAAAGCGGCAAGGCTAAGAGGGCTTTCTTTCATCTACATCATTTCCTGTAAATATCATGTTTATTGAGGTCTAAGTAATTTTGTTTGCTTCTTCTGTACTCAGCAGTTAGAAAAACCCAGTTGTCTTTTTGAACCCACCAAAAAATGAATTTCTTTTTCAAATGAAAAAGAGACAGGAAACAGCCAAAATAATAATAATAAAAAAAAAAGCCAAGTATCTTAGCCCTATTGTATGTCAGCAGTGATGTAAACTCTTAGAGAATGATTCATCTTGTGAAATGTAGATAACTGCAGTACTGGTTACTGCAACTTAGATAATTTGTATAGACCTCCTTTATTAGCAAAAATATTCTGGGTTGTAATTAATCTTACCCTAAAGAAACATCCTTGGTCTTTTCTTATATGTAGACATACGTGATATAGACACATAATTCTGATCAGATAGGGTATTCCCTGGTAGCCTTAAATGTACCCACTGCAGTTTTTGTTTGATCATTTTTGCAACATGACTCTTTCAGAAGAGGCCATTTGATTGAACATAGCCACTGTAATGTTCTATAACTGTTAATGAAATTCTTTATATTAAATCTTCCAAACCTAAATGTAATTGGAAATGAAAGGACATGAATGACTCCTTAAATTAATCCTTCATTCCTGGAAATAATTGTAAATATAAACACCATAATTGTACAATGTTCTTAATTCTATGTCATCTGAATTTTTATCTTGAGAGCTTGCAATTCCACAGAACAATTACAAGGTGGACCTCTTTTGCAGAAGCTTAACATGTTTGGTTTTATTCATATCTTAATTTGTACAAAAATATTAATTAAAATAGAAAAATGAAAAATATTTTTTCGGCATTAATTACAACAGAAAATGAGCTGGCAATGAGAAATTCAATTCATCGGCTTTTCAAATCTCATCTCTGATTTAAAATGTAAAAGCATATTTGAGACATATTTCATATCACTGCTGATGTAATCAGAAAATAATGTACCATATGAGCTGAAGGACTTATACTGAGAGGATGTTTAATTTATTTATAATGGAGGGCATGGATTGTTGATTTAATCATATCTTTACTTTCACTATGCCAAAGATAAGTAGGACTGATTTAGTGGTAGTTATAAAAGGTTGGAGAGACAGATATTCTAAGATAAATTTAGAAATTCTGTTCTTCAGGAACAATTGATTTCATCTTGGACTTATCGCATATACTTTCTGAATGATGGTCTCAATATCTATCAAGTGATTATTAGCATGGATTCCTAACACAGTGTAACTGAGAATCAATTTATAAGCATTATTTTGGCAGCAAACTTTAGCTAGTAAAGCTACTGCAATAGTTTGTAATGTCACTGCACATAACAAAGATCTTTGAAGTTCCAAGCCCCCATCACCTCTTCCTGGATCTGTCATGACATGAAACACACTACCATAAAGTAACTTATTAAGGAGTTTTAATATTCAAAAGCTTCATAAGACATGGAAAATAGAGATGTTTGCTCACAGTTGTCCACATGCAGACAGGCACACAGAAAGATGTGTCATAAGGAAGTGAATGAGTTCAGTGCCACAAATGTTGTTGGAGGATTTGCCTGAATGAAAAGAACCAGTCCTTCAGTGGTGTTTCCAATATGGACTAGTGGAGTCCTGCCTTTACTAATCTAAAAACGTACATGTTTGGAGGTTTTCACTGGGAAAAAACTTTGTTATTCCCAAATGGGAACTCCCCAAGTAGGAGAGTGTAATGAACATGGATCTTGACAGGTGAGGAGCAAGGATTGCAGGGGGCAACAGAGGAAATTCTAGTGAGATACAAGGAATTTTTTATTTACTTTTTTCTTTATCCTGAGGGTGGTCAGTATTATGTTATGATGTGATGAAAGCTTGTCTGCACATCCATGAAGGAGTAAAGAACACAAAGGAACACAAGAGCAGGTGGGGAGCACAAATAATACCCTACTGGGCTACTCCCAGGTCATCATAGGGGCCATCAGCCCATGAAAGACTCATCTGCACAAGCCCAGAGGAGCACAGGAGCACATGGTAACCCAAAACAAGGACTCTGTGAGGAACAAGCACCTTGTACAGACCCCTCCCAGGGCTGTCCTAGCAGATTGATTAGCCGCAGTGTCCAAGTGTGACACCCATTAAGAAGAGCAGCTCTCCAGATCAACTTTCAGACTGAGAGGGATCACTGCCTAGTGGTGTGGCACACATTGATTTTCAGCTATGGGACCAAGAGACTCCTCTTGGTGTGAGAACACCAGTGTGTCTAGGCGCAAGAGTATGAGGAGGTTGGCTATGGGACCAGAGGAGTCCTAGCCAGCTGCATATGTGTGTTTGTGATAGTCTATAACAGTAACTGGAGTAGGGCTGCTGTCTCAGGGGCTCGTATGTCTAGATGCCAGCAACTCGGGAGACAGTGAACCAGGGCTAGCTACCGGGAAGACTGACTGAACCTGACTGCTGGAGGGATACACCTTGTACATGTGTGTATATATACGCACACATATATATTTTCACTGGTGGACCTCCATTCTTCTCAGCCAGAGAAGGGAGCAGGATGAGGCCATTGGTGCTATGTTTGTGTGGGTGCTCTGAGTGTCTGTGATCTGTGTGGCCAGCCATGAATATGTGTGTATATATGTATACATGTATGTATGTATATACGTGGTGTATATGTGCTCTGTGTGCATGTGCCTGCTGGGAATACAACTTCAGCCTTGGGTACATCGAGGAGCAATAGCCTTGTCTCTCTCAGGCTGCTAAATCCAGCATGATATATTTTTCTCTAGCACTGAAAATATAGGAACTTGCACCTAGAGTGGCATATATCCTTAGACATATTAAAAATTTACTGAACAGGTCTCTGGGCAACCTGACCTAGTTAGGCCTGCTGTGAGTAGGTATTCAACCAGACAACCTCCAGAAATCCCTTCCAACCTAAATTATTGTATTATTGTAAAATTAATATATTTGGGATCAACCAGAGATACTCTATTCCCAGCATCCCATTTGAGGTTCATGATAACATTTGCTCTCCAACATGGAGGACATCTACGGTGGAGTATTTCTAGCAGGTTTTTTTTACAGTTTACTATAGAAATGTTCCTCTTACCAACCCCATTATTAATGACTGGTCTCTAGTTCGGAGTGAGTGAGAACAGGGGAAAGGTTTTTTTCATAATCCCTTTTCTAGAGTCTCTGTTGCAGCTAAAAGTAGCACTGGATGTCAGGAAATTAAAATCAGCTCTTATAATCCCTCTCTGAAGAGCTACTCGATCATGTCTGCTAATAGTGAGATGAAGTCAGTCAGGTCACAGCCCAAATTCCAGCAGATGGTGCCTCGGTGTGGATGGAGGTTTAGGAAATTCCAGGACACATTAGTTACAGACAGCTTGAAAGTAGATATCTAATTTAAGAGTGTAAAAGACTTTAGTTTTAGACATGTGGTTCTTTGGTATGCCAGTTGGTCTCAAAGCTAGAAAATTGTCTGTGGTACATTTCGTTTGCAAATATAGACTGTTTCATACTGGTGAATCACCACTAAAAAAACCCAGAGTAATTCTTTCTGCTCCAGGGAAGTGGAGTTCCCAAAAGGTTCTGTTTTCCAATTGCAAGCACTCCACAGATGTCTCAGATACTCTGAGACATCTAAATGGCCATAGATGCCGTTCTGTAGGTACCTGAATCACTCTTGTATATCATTCACAGCATCCAATATGGGGTGAGTCCTACCCAGTGATATTCTTACTCCTGCAACCCAGTGTCCCATCATGAACAGCTGCTCAGATTTTCATATATATACTGTCTTGGGAAAATCCTCCTTTAAAAGGATCAGGTCCTTTGACATAAGAAACTTAATATTGTTTTTCACCATTGTTTGAGAGTGTAGCACCAAGAAGCAGAGCTATTTCTGATTTGTACAGGGATGAGCAATAGATAACTTGAGTCTTACCATGATCCTTTCTCACACACACATAGTATCTCTAATGGTCTTACTTCTGATACATACTGTACTGAGTGAAAAGAAAATTCGTCTTTTTCATTTACGAGAAAGTATATGCAAATCACAAGTCCAAAATGGTCCTCTCTTCCTGGAGCACAGATGGTATGAATTAACCTATGTTCTCTGAAACAAGACAATCATTCTTTTGCTAACAAGCAGATTATTTTGATTTTAAACTGGGATGGGTCAGGAACTAACTGCAGTGTGTCAGTGTTCATACAGTTGACTGAGTCTCAGGAAGACCTACACTGAGAAACACTGATAAGCAGGATGCATTTTAGACACAAGACAAATAACAGCAGGGTTTGGACCTCAGATTTGCCCACTGATATTAAAAATATCTTGAATTTGCCTCTGTCTTTCAGTTTCTCCAGCTCTTCCCCTCTGCCTTTGCTCACATCCCCTGCTTCTTGTCCCCTCTTCCCAAGACAATGAAGTTTCTTTCCAAGATGCTGAGTGCATTCATCCCAAGGCACTAGAGTTTCACCAAGTTTTAACTAGGCCTTTGTGTTTAACTGAGTCCCTCCCAGGGGAGACACTGGGCTGTAGAGAATTGGGGAGAGGGCCAATAACCAGCTAGGAAAGTTTTTAATCTCAGGAGTGAGTCTAATCCCAGAAGTCCTTGTTAGCTCCAGTTAATTGCTCTTAGTTTTTTTACTGAAGACAAATATTTCATTGTCTGAAGGAAAGACAGGATCACATCAATCTAAATCTAGATGAGAGTGGGAATACCAGTCTCTCTGATGGTACACCCTTGTAACATCAGAGCTGGAGAGAGTTAGGGTTTTTCAAAAACTTCTGAACAGCTCCAGGGGCTGTCAGGACATTGCATTGGGGTCACTGGGCCAGTGTGCATCTGCATGCAAATAGGGCCTTGCTTAACCCTGGCCAGAGAAAGCATGATGTTATTTAACAGCTCCCAAGAACAAGGACCAAAGTCAGGAAAGATTGCTTTTCTGCAAGGGACAGAGATCATAGGTAATATTCCTGGCTGGTGTAAATTGCTTTAACCACAGCTAATGCATTCCTACCGAGTCATGCTCAAAAGTTCAAAGACGCATGCTCCAGTGTAAAACAAATATATTTCCACTAGAACCAGCAGGGCAGGATGTCCTCCTGTATCTCCTAGTGTAAAACAGCAATGAGTGCCCTGGAAACCCTCAGACTAAACCTCCTCTTTCTCACCATTACAAGTACATAAGAAGGTATATTAAAAATCGCTCCTTTCCTATCAATGTACTGATTCCCTTTTTTACACCAGAATCTACAAATAAACATTAGGAGAGTGCCTTAGAGTAAGAGAGGAATGGGGCCATACCATTCCACGTTACAGACTTCTTCCCCTTTCCAGTCCTGAAGCACTGCACTGTCAAAGTATACCCAATGCATGGCATAGCAGGACCAGGTCAGGAATGGCCCTTTTTCTAGGCTGTAACTTTCAGTCTAGGGCCCATTAAAGTGGTCAAAGGAAACTGCCATCTGAAAGCAACCAGTGACCTTACATGGCATTTACTGGTAAACCTGAACTGTATTCCAAGCAAATAGGAGCCCAGAGTTTTGGACTCAACCATGCTGGTCTGACACACACCTGTACCCAAGTAACTCAGCTTGTTGTAGGAGCCCAGATTTTTGGACTCAACCATGCTGGTCTGACACACACCTGTACCCAAGTAACTCAGCTTGTTGTTGAAGCCCAGAACCTTCTGCTCGGCTGTCCTATTCATCGCACTACTTGTCACAGCACATTTCATACATATTAAACTATTGTTCTGTCATGGATTATCCATTCTATCCTTTATCCATGCTAAACATTGTCTTAACCATGTTATCTGCACTCCAGTCTTATGTTATCTCACTGCTGTTTCCAGCTCCTCATGACATCCCATTCCCTCAGTTGGTCTGTTGTACCAAATACAGTTCTTAGTTGTCTGACTTGTGTTACCCAACTTTCGTGTCCCCTGCTGCTGCTGTCTGAATTAATGTGATACCCTTGCCTGGGCTGTTCTCCATGCCCCATTGCCAGTGACTTAGTCTGAACAAATTCATCTATTGACTCTAACTATTTCCCTAGCCCACTCTATTCATTTCATGTTATTTTATCCTACTGCCCCAGCATGGCCTGACCATTATGCTCTATTCATTGGCCTTGGACATATTCCTTATCTTTCTGTCTTTGTACTGTCCACAGTTAACTACACTAACTCTGCTCTGACCTTATCCATTTTTTATTCCTTCACTACCTCAGTTCAGCACATCTGAGTTAACCTATTGATGTGGCCTTTTCCACCCCTTTCAAAACAGCTCCTTGTCTAGTGAACGCATTTGATTCCTGTGTCATACCTGACCCTTGACCCTAAATCACTGTTCCAAAATTCCCCATTCTCTTGTCCTGACTTGGCCTACCCACTTTAAGGTATGCCTTTATCCTGCTCCAACTGTTACCACACTACTGACAGCTGTTACTTCCTCATGCATCATAGCCTTTTGAATGAGACCTTCAGCCTTCAAAGACATCTCAACCATCTGCTCTTGTGCTGTACATCCCTACTAGACTTGCCCCCCAAGCCATGCCCATTTTTGCTACCCACTACTCCAGCTGAGTCCATCGTAGTTCCATGGTGGACTGAAATACCTCTTCCATGCCTTGGTTCCTCCATTTCCTCCTACCCCTTATAAAATCACGCTCGACTAAAACTGACTGAAATCAAGGTCCTGTTCAGCAAATGGAGCTACGACAGCACCAGCTGTGCTCTGCTTTATTGATAACCACACATGCAAAACCCTTTGGAGTTCTTTTCTTTATCCACAGTTTTCAGTGTTCATCTACAGTATGATCCTCCTGATGTTTTGTTGTGCAGAGAAAATTGTTACCAAACTCCATAGGCACAGATTAGGAAAATGGCCTTGAACATTCCCACATGTAAGAGGTTACCAGGAAGATGAAAGAGGTACTAGTTGCCTGAATTGATGGTCTTGGGCAAATGGAAACATAAGTGCACAGCAGGAAGAAGTGTGTGTGGGAGAGTGTTCCTGCTGAAACCCAGCACTATCTGACTTGCAGAACACAGCCTATTCCAGCTTTATGAGCTAATCACATTTGGAAGTATCTCCAGATTTGCCTGGGAAGACAGCTGTAGCAAAGGATCTTTGGTGAATTTGACTGTAGGAAGCTGTAAGATTCACCTTGGCATATTCAGAGTACCTACATTTAAACCACTCTCCCAGGCTGGCCTTTTAGATGTAACTGACTTCCCTGATCATGTTTATCGATATCAGCACACTGCTCTCTTCTGGATTACCCAGTATGTACTGCTGTTTGCTCTCCTCTCCATGTGTTTTTCCATAAGCCTTGCCTCATTGCTCAATTGTGTACTATGTTCTGATTCAATCTCCTGAACATAAATCACAGCCTTTCCTTAGCTTGCTCCATCACTGTTTCAGCCTGCACATTACACCACTCTACAGACTAGCAGCATCTAACTCATTGCCTGATCAAGCACTTTCCTGCCACCTGCTACTCTGACATGGTCTTTACTTGCTAAGCTACTGTTGGTCCTGATCATGACATGTTTGAACCATGTGAGCACATAGCCAGTTGTCTGACCTGGACCTCCCCTCTTCACCCAGACCCCTGATATGCTACATTCATGCCAAGCTCATTCCTCAGGCTCATTCAGTCACATTCTGTTACCATAGAATCATAGAATAATGGAATCATTTAGGTTGGAAAAGACTTTTAAGGTCATTGAGTCCAACCGTTAACCTAGCACTGCCAAGTCCACCACTTAAGCACCATATCTACACATCTTTTAAATACCTCCAGGGATGGGGACTCAACCACTTCCCTGGGCAGCCTGTGCCAGTGCCTGACTACCCTTTTAATGAAAAAGTTTTTCCTAACATCCAATCTATACCTGCCCTGGTGCAACTTGAGGCCATTTCCTCTCGTCCTATCACTTGTTACTTGGAAGAAGAGACCAACACCCACTGTGGCAGTGTGCTCCCCCACCTGACCTTTTCCTATAACTCTGCTCAAGCAATAACCACCAGTGGTGGTGGTGATGAATGCATCTGGTCATGATGGATGCATCCAGCTCAAAGTGGATTTGGGGGAGACAGATAACAACACAATAGCCAAGGGCTAATTTATGGCAATGCGTCCACCTAACCACAGTGCTGGTCAGTGTCCAACTCAAGCCACATTTGGAAGAAACTAACATCTTCAGTTGATATGTAAATATGACTATGAGTCAATCATCTTACCCCCATAAATAGTGAGCAGCCCAAGAGCCCTTTGAGCTCTCCTGCACAGCAGCAGGCTGCATGCCAGGATCTCCCCTTGAGTAGGGATGCCTCTCAAGGTTACTCCTTGAGGTTGAGAGATTCCTTGCCGCAACAGATCCTCATTAAATGACTAATAGCATGCTAAACTTTGAAACCTTAGCTAAGTGATATAAAGGATTGATTGCAGATATATAATCCTTTGGATATAAACCATTGACCAAGTCTGGGATTGGATCCAGCTGCACCTAGACTCCTCTCTGAGGAAGGAGTTTAGAAAGCAAGGGAGTCCTTTCTGAACCTCATGACTCAATGGGAGTGTCAGTTTTGTCTTACCATATCCTCTATGCAGTAAATACCTTGCCATCAAATCTTGTTAAACCACTGTTGCGTTTACCATTGAACTTTGTTAACTCACTGTTTTATACCAATAAAATATATGTTTGCTTCTCTCTCACTCCGTCCATGACACCCACCTCACTACAACATCCTTTCAGGTATTTGTAGAGAGCGATAAGGTCTCTCCTGAGCCTCCTTTTCTCCAGACTAAACAACTCCAGTTCCCTCAGTCAATCCCTATAGGACTTGTACTCTAGACCCTTCACCAGCTTCGTTGCCCTTCTTTGGATGCGCAAATAGTTTCCATCTGGAAACCAATAGTTTCCAGATGCCTGACAGCAGTGCAACATCTTTTATCTAGTACATCTATAGTGATTCTCAGCTGCTTAAGTCCTCCTTTCTGCTGGGTAACCCTGGTGCAGCAGGGCTAGGGGCAGATTACTTCAGGCTGCTGCTTTCTGCTAGCCCTGCTGGCTCACAGGCAACAAGTAGCTTGCAATGAACACTGATGGGCAGTAGATGGAAGAAGTTGCCTGAGTATGTGCTGCAGGCACTATCTCCCGAGACAAGTGTGCAAACTGCTAGAGATGCTACTGCAGAAGGGAGAGTGGGGGAGGGCGGGGCAGTTCATCAGACTTGTAGAACTGTGCCAGGAGCACTGCTGGAGTTATTTCTGAAGATAGTTTTTTATGCGCCTGGGAAATTCATTGGCAGTGGAGAATAGTATGGCCACAAGATTGACCTTTGTCTCCTTATTTAGCTTGATAAACTTTTGTATCACAGCTAACGTGGTCTGGCTTCATATTTTGCCCACTACCTCGGTCTTTATGAATGTTGGCCTGTTCTGGTACATTTATTTTGACTCATTGCCTAGCCTGCTGCATATATATTTTCTTAGAAGCCTGGATATCCCATGCCCTGGTCCTATCAAACCTGACCCACAGCCTAGTATCTCTAGAGTCCATATGTTTCATCTTAAGCCACTGATTTATCATGCTGTAGACTAGTCCATAGGTCATAAAACATTGATCCACTCTGATTCACACTTGTCACTGACTTCCTGGTCTGCTCCACCTTATCAGCAACCTGTTACACCAACCGCAAAACCCTGACATAGCCAGTCCTTCTATGTTCACCAGCTGGACTGGACTCATCTGTTAGTATTTCACTGCCCTGGACAGGTTCAGCTACATGCCCTTTCATCCCCCAGATGCCAGTGAAAATACACAGACCCCTGTTGACTCAGTTTCCCTTGTGAGAAAACTGGCTTATGCCTGGGAATTCTTTTGGATGCATCATATTGAATTTCCTTCAACCCCTTGGCTGACAGAGTCTACCAGAGAGTCAGTCTGACCTCTGAAGGCAACAAGCTGTGAGTTCTGTCTTATGTTCCCTGCCTACAGATCCACCTGCATTTCAGATTCCTGCAGGCAATGGATAAAGAAGCTTGTAATTAACTTATATAGGCCCTAGGTGGAGCTAAAATATGCAACAGGCAGCTAATGTGCTAGCTGCGAGATTTATTTTACCAGGAAGAAGAGTTTACATAGGAGTCTTCATTCTCCTTCAAAAAGTCCTGAGGCTTCACGAGCTTTTGTCTTACAGTACCAACCTTCCCTTAGTGTCAGGTGTCAAAAGCCAAAGATTTCTGAAGGTGTCACAATTTTTAATAAGGAAACCAACAAGCAGAAAATAATTGATTCCCACTGCGAGCATGGACCATAACTTATACTACTGCCTTGCCCTGGTCCATTCAGTGTAACAAAATGACAGAACTGGCCTACAACAGCCCTTTGATTTGGTGAGTTGAACCCTACTGCAATTCCTGGCCTTGGTGGATCTTACTAAGACATTATACAAACATGGTTCCAAAAATCAATCAACTACCTGACCTCATTCAAAAAGACAAAACAAAAAAAGGAAAAAAAAGAAAAAGAGATTACTGTTATAGTTTTGTCCACTCCTAATAACGTAGTACCTTTGCCTGATACATGGAACTTACTGTGATGATCTGAGTTAGCCCACCCAGGGTACCCTAGTCCCTAGTCTGTCTATCTGTGCTCAACTCTCTTCTCTAGGGATGCTGATTAAGTTAAGATAGAGGATTAATTGATTAGTTGGTTAATTAAAAGGGTATGAAGAAGGTCTCTGATGTCCATTACTATAATCTGAGACTTCTTTGATCTGAAATTTTACCCTCGCCATTACAGAAATGGAGATAGCTTGTTGGTCCTAAGACAGATTGAACTTGGATCCACTCCTGAGGACTAATCTGTCTAGTCATGATTGAAAGTCCTCCAAGCTATTAAACACTCTATTAAACCATCCCTTGCAGCCAGGTGTTTGACTGAATGGAAATCATAGTAAATGACATTTACTATGACCTTTTTGTATCTGGCCTACATTCACTCTTAGAGGGTTGTCCTGGTTGTAATAGAGTTAATTTTCTTCCTAGTAGCTGGTATAGTTCTGTGTTTTGGATTTAGTATGAGAATAATATTGATAATGCACTGATGTTTTAGTTGTTGCTAAGTAGTGCTTGCACTAGTCAAGGACTTCTCAGCTTCTCCTGCCCTGCCAGCAAGAAGCTGGGAGGGGGCACAGCCAGGACAGCTGGCCCAAACTGGCTAAAGGGATATTCCATACCATATAATGTCATGCTTAGTTTATAAACTGGGGGAGTTGGCCGGGGGGCAGTGACCACTGCTCAGGGACAGGCTGGGCATTGGTTGGCGGGTGGTGACCAATTGCATTGCACATCACTTATTTTGTATATTCTATTATTATTATTATTATTATTATTATTATTATTATTATTATTATTATTATTATTATTGTTATAAGAGAAGTGGAGGAGGAAGAGACAGAATCCATAAATGAGATGGTAACAACCTGATCCCTATCCCTGAGTGAGCTGTGAGATATGCAAAAAGATTTCAGCTGTCATCCAGGTGAGCACATAATCACCTGGCTGCTCCAACGCTGGGATATCAGAGCCAGCAGCCTGGAATTAGCAGGTAGGAAAGCCAAGCAGCTGGGATCCCTTTCTAGGGAAGGGGGCAGTGACAAAGCAACTGGAAAAGGGGCACAAGCCCTCAGCCTCTGGTGACAACTCCTGTCAGGCGTGAAGGAAAGGTATCCCTTCAAGGAAGATGTTATACATCACTCAGGCAAGTGGACCACCATGGAGAGGTATCCAGTACCTGAGGGAATTAGCTGTGCTGGAGGTGATTTATGGTGACCTGGACAATGAGCAGTTATCCAAAGATCCAGATGAAGTCCAGTGCACATGACCCATGTGGCGGAAGTTTGTACGGGGCGCACCATTGTCGCATGCAAACTCATTGGCAGTAATGACCTGGAAAGACAGAGGAACAAACGGTAGATGAATTGGCTGGCCAACTCCGGCAATACAAAGTCTCTCTTCTGTCAAGAATATGATTTATTACATGGCTTTGGTTTAGCAGCAATTTAGGATTTATTAATATTTTTGAGATATATCACAAAATTAGGTTGTATAATTCTGAACAGCACTTAAGCATCAGCCAATTTAACAGAGCGATTCGATGGAATTTGTTACAATCAAAATAGCAACTTAAAGATTCGAGAATGGCAAGGATCACCCAAAACTTACAGCAGGGTTGCACACACAGATGGGGTTTAAATCAAATCACACACACAGACAGACCGACAAACAGCTCTAAATCAAATTGCACACACACACACAGAGGTTAACCTGTGATTAAAATTTCCCTTTTCATGAGTTTCATTCATTACTCACTTTTGTGTGCTGGCATTCATCAATGGACAGTCGGTAAACCTCGCGAAATCAGGCCTTTGATTCCTCGCAAAATCATAAATGGACGATCTTTCAGTCCTCGCAAAATCTACCCTGAGAGGCGTCCCAGCTCAGGGGGAGATACTAGGTCACATAGCCCACTGTGGTCCTGGAGAGCTCGAAAGGTCTCACTTTTGGATCGCTATTTATAAGATCTCGAGATGATTGGTTTTGGTCAGTATTTTCCATTCTGGCCACAATTCGTGCTGAGTCATTCTGGTATACAACTCAGGCAGCAGATGGCCCAGGTGTGGCCAGGGGGGTGCCTGGCCACCCCAGCTCAGGCTATGGCACTTCCAAAAGCATGCATGGCTTATTCGGAGATCTCAGGGTGGTCCTGATGTTCCATTTAAGCAGGAGATGGCCCAGGTGTGGCCAGAAAGTGCCTGATGCCCAAGTCACTGAACTTGTGACCAAGATAATAGCACAATAGGGCTTATCCTGGGATCTGGGATCCCAGGGCAGGCTGCACGACCACATCTTCCTCCCTACAAACCTGTATCTTGCCTGTGGGAAAACTGTCTGAAAAACTGTCCTGGAAGTTCCAGCAACTCGAAGAGGACATGTCCTACTCCCCACCTGTACAGACCAGTATCTCAGCTGTTAGAAGTATCCCAAAAGTATTGAGTCAGACAGTGGGACTCATTTCTGAAACAACCTGATAGACACCTGGCCCAAAGAGCATGGCACCGAGTGGGTATATCACATCCCCTACCATGCACCAGCCTCTGGGAAAATCAAACTGTTTTGCAAAGGATAGGAGAAGGTTTCACAGATGTGTAGAGCATTTTGCAGTGTCAGAGATAAGTCGTATTCACCAATGCCTAGGAACTGATTAATCTCTATCCAACAGATATGACTAATTCACTTTTATACACCGTACTGCTCTGCATAATTTGAAGAGTTGGTGATAATGGCTGCAACTGCAATAGCAGTGCTAGACGATGCAATGTGATCACCCATTATGCTAAAAGCATAACACAGAGGGTTAGTGCCAGGACCCTGAGTGCACTAATAGGCCTTAATTGCTCTGACCAGCTGCACCTTGGGCTTCCACCCCCACCCTCTGACCAAGGGCTCTGTGTGCCTCTACCAGCCCTCTTCCTGAGTTGCTGTCTGGATTTCCTGAGCTGACATACATAAGTCCACATAGCTTTTGACATAGTTTGTATCTTGTCTTTGCCTGATGATCACTGGCTGTCGGCTGTTCTTGTCACCATCTTGCTCTGCTCACCTGTCTCTACGTCCACAAAACCGTATCCTGTTGCATGGGGTTACTCTGGCCCAGGTGCAGGACTCTATATTTGTTTTTGATGAACTCCATGAGGTTTATATCAGCCCATTTCTGCAGGCTATTGATACCCTCTGAATAGAAAGTCTTCCCTCCATCATATCAACACTCTCCTCAATTTGGTATTACTCATAAATTTGCTGTATGTACTCCAACCCTTTGCCCAGGTCTTTAATAAAGATATGAAGCAATATTGACCCCAGTACCAGTCCCGGAAGGACGCCACTAGTAACCAGATACCAGCTACGCTTTACAGCAATTATCACAATCTTTTAAATCTAGTTGTCCAGCCAATATTCCACCCACTCTATTGTCCAGTCATCAAGTTCATACCCCATCAGTTTGACTATACTAAGGGAGACTGTTTCAAAGGCCCAACTGAAGTCAATGTACACAACATCCAGCGATCTCCCCTTATGCCCAGAGCCAATGATCCCATTACAGAAAGCAATCAGGTTAGTCAGGCATGATTTGCCTTTGGCGAATCCATGCTAGCTCCTCCCAGTCATCTTCTTCTTCGTATGTCTTGACAAAAGCCTTGGAGGATTTACTCCATAACCTTCATGTAGACTGTGATGAGGCTGCTTGTCCTGTAGTTCCCTGGATACTTCTTGCTCTTCTTTCAGATGGGAGTAACATCTGCCTTTTCCAGTCATAAGGAACCTCTTCCAACTGCCATGACTTTTCCAGGATGAGAGTAGCCTCACAATAACATTGGCCAGCTCCCACAGTACCCCCAGATGAGACCCATGTGGTTCTGTGGGCTTGTGTATGTCCAACTGTCTTAAGTGCTCCTCAATGCTGTCTTTCTCTCCTGTCAGTAATGCTCCACAGGTTCTGCTATTTAGCTGGAGGACCACAGAGGTATGAAGGCAGACCTTACTAATGAAAACAGGCAAAATCACAATTGACTTTTTGCTGTCAGTGTCATTTTAGCAGTTCTTCCTGTTGCTTTTCACAGCCCTTGCTGGTTCCAGTTGGGTAATTTTATTTTGGCTTTCCAGCTGTCCTGGTTCCCTTCAGTGAATTATCCAGGGCTATCTCCTTTGAGATCCTGCCAGCAACATCCTGAATAAGCAGACATCTACTCTCCTGAAGTGCAGGACTGTGATTCTCTTATTTGCTTTGCTCATTTGCTCTCATGATTTTACACTCCATAACCTCATGGACTCTGCAGCCAAAGTTGCCCTCAACCTCCAAATCCTTGACCAGTTCTTCTTTCTTTGTGAGCAATGAGTACAGCAGAACCCCATGGCAGTTTTTCATCACCTGCAACAAGAAATTGGTTTAAACACAACAGTTAATAATACAGTTATAATGTAGACATAATTCTAGTTGTAAATTGTATAGTTAATATACATCTCTGTGTATACTGAATCATGGAATCAGAGAATCTTCTACGTTTGGAAGGAACTTCTTAAGACCATCTAGTCCAAACCCTCTGCTGAAGCAGGGTCAGCTAAATCAGGTCACCCAGGATGATGTCCAGTCAGGTTTTGAGTATCATCAAGGTCAGAGATTCCACAACCTTCCCGGGCAACTTATTCTGGGTTTTGACCACCCTCACAGTAAAATAAGTGTTTTCCTGTGTTCAGATGGAATTTCATGTGTTTCATTTTGTGCCCTTTGCCTCTTGTCACATCACTGGGCACTACACACAGATAAGATCCCCTGAGCCTTCTTTTCTCCAGGTTAAGCAATGTCAGCTTTCTCAGCCTCTCCTCATATGAAAGTTGCTGCAGTCCCTTAATCATCTTTGTGGCCCTGTGTTGAACTCAGCCCAATAGCTACACACCTTTCTCGCACTGGGGAGCCCAGAACTGAACATAGCACTCCAGATGTGGCCTCATCAGTGCTGAGTAGAGGGGAGGGATCAGTTCCCCTGCCCTGCTTGCATAGGTCTTCCTAATGCAGCCCAGGATGCTGTTGGCCTTTTTTGCTGTGAGGGTGCATTGCTGGCTCATGGTCGGCTTGTTGTCCAGGACCCTCAGGTCCTTCCCTGCAGAGCTCCTTTCCAGTTGGTCAGCCCCCAATGTGTACTGGTAGCTGAGGTTACTTTTCCCCAGATGCAGGACTTGGCATTTCCCTTTGTTGAACTTCATGAGATTCCTCTATACAGAGTATGTATATAATATATACATGCATATAATTATATATCCATATGTAGTCTCTGGTGACTTCAGAACAGTACCATTGATTTATTTCAGTTGAAGGTCTACCCCTATAAACTTCTCAGGTATTCTTGGTACTATGTCCTAAGCATTATGTACTCTCTCACACACACTGAATTTGGGTCACCAGTTGCAGCTGAAATCCATGTAGGAAAACGTGTACATAGTGGAGGGCTGACATTCCCAAAGGTGTCTGGGAAGTAAGCACATTGTAATCAACATCTTGCATTCCAGCAGTGTCACAGCAATTTGTGCATGCTGGGGATCGGCTTGATTGGCCTCAGACAAGCTGTGTGACCTTATGCCAGATGAATTTTTTACCTCCTTTGTGTCAGAGAAGTGATAATGCTGTATCCTTGGCATAGTTCATTCCAAAAGAGTGGTACTCACTTATCACAGAATCATAGAATGCTTTGGGATGGAAGGGACCTTTAAAGGTCATCTAGTCCATCCCCCCTGCAATTGGCAGGGACATCTACATAGATCAGGTTGCTCAGAGCCCCATCTGCCTGGCCTTGAATGTTTCCAGGGATGGGGCATCTACCACATCTCCGGGCAACCTGTTCCAGTGTTTCACTACCCTCATCGTGAAAAATTTCCTCCTTATATCTAGTCTGAATCTACCCTCTTTTAGTTTAAAACCATTACCCCTTGTCCTATCGTTATTGGCCCTGCTAAAAAGTCTGTCCCCGTCTTTCTTATAAGCCCCCTTTAAGTACTGAAAGGCCGCAATAAGGTCTCCCTGCAGCCTTCTCTTCTCCAGACTGAACAACCCCAGCTCTTTCAGCCTTTCCTCATAGCAGAGGTGCTCCATCCCTCTGATGATTTTTGTGGCCCTCCTCTGGACCTGCTCCAACAGGTCCATGTTCTTCCTGTGCTGAGGACCCCAGATCTGGACACAGTACTCCAGGTGGGGTCTCACCAGAGCAGAGTAGAGGGGCAGAATCACCTCCCTAGATTATGTGGTGATTTGCCTACAGCTCTAAAGGGATAATATCAATTTATCTCAGTTAAAAACTTGGTCCATTCTGCTCATATGTGGGCTCACTACAAATCTCCTCAAAAATACCCATTCATTAATACTGTGTATTTTTCTCTTTCCTCCTAAATTTCATGAATGCAGGGAAAATGGCATTTGTTTTGAAGGCTGAGACACCTTCTCTGAAAGATTGCCATAGCTAAGACTATACCTAGATGACATGGAAGATAACTAAGGCTTCTGTTTATATAGCTGCATCCTGGAAATTACTGTGCTATTCTCTGTGTAGAAATTTTCTTACCAAGCCCATAGGAATAGAGTTGGCTGGTCATCTAGACTGTGTTACAGTCTGTTCCTATGGAGACAAACATTAGGCAACTGCTATCATTAGGAATTTATGAATCTGACAAGATAATTCTGCAGAAGACCACTCCTAAGCATCTGGGACAAGTGACCTGCAGAGTGACTGTCAGGGAGCAGGAGTGATGGGCACTCCCTAAGGGAGGGGCAGCTGTCAGGCAAACATGATAATATGGCTGGCAGGGCAGTTTACTCACCAGTAAGGACTCAGTGCTACAGTACCTAAGTGAGACAAGCAAGACAGGCCCAGGGATAGTAGCCAGGTTCAGCTGTTGGTCATCAGACAAATTCATGGCGATGAGGCAGGTCCAAGGTCAAGCCAGAAAGTCAGTTAGGGTTAGCGTTCAGGACTCCGTCAGTGGAGTCCATAGCAAGCTGTAGGCATGTCTGCAGTAGAGCTGGAGCTGTAACTCAGACAAGGCCAGAAATATCTGGGAGCCTCTCTCCAAGGTCACCAGAGGGAAAGGAGGGTAGCCCACAGCTGCAGTGTCCAAAATTTGGTCCTACACCCAGGGACCCAAACCACAGGGAGGGGGATTTGCTCAGCATCCTAACAGTTACCTCTGTTATTTGGTGGCACCAGTAAAACAGGTTTGGAGACACAGCAAAGCTCGGGAAAGGATTCAGTTTCTCAGGGAGCTGTTGAAAGATTTACCCCAACACTGCTTCAGTCTTTTGCATCCGATGTCACTCATTGTCCCAGTCTGGTGCACCTATTTGAGCCCTCTGTACCGTCCCAGCTTCCTGCATAATCTACGTATCCTTAATCATGTTAATCCCCTTTCCCCATTTTTAGCCAAATGTAGTACACAGTTATTATAGATCCTTACTAAGCGAACACCCCTGACCCATAGACTCGCTTGAACCATCCAAGCTAATCTGCTTATTCTTATTTTCATTCAGTCTGATAGACTGGATTATCCAGTGTGTAATTACTGTAGTATTTGACCTGGAGATAACCCAGAGAAGGTAACTTGAAGTATTAGGTCCTTATACAACATGACAGACCTAGCTATGATGCACACAAGTGATTTTTTTCTGCCGTTAATCAGCATCAGCAGAGGAATTTTGTAAGTGATGCGGGGAACAGGCTGCAGACAAGCACTGAGTCTTACAGGAAACCAGCTTTAAGATTTACCAAGAGGTAGAATAAGTTCAGTGACACCAATGACGTTATCTGATAACAGGATAAAATCAGCCTGGCATCAGATACCATAAGAATTAGGACAATTCACCATGTTCATAGCAGCCAGTGTTGAACCGACTGAAAAGAGAAACCATTCTGGCACAAAGACTGGGATTTCTAAAGCAGACCAACAGAGGCAGGAGTTCGTCTCCAGCCTGCATCTCCTCTGACTACCTCAACAAAAAATACCAGCCTTGGTATGACTGTTACAGGACCCAGCAATTGAGATTCCTTTCCTGTCTGTGTACATTCATTCTGCAAAGCTTGGACACTGTTTTAGTTCTTACCCAATGTTAATTTTGGTAAGCTAATTAAAGGTCTTCTAAGGATTTTAAGGATTTCTTAGGAGAGTAAATAGCCCAAATTCATCCTTTTGAGTTCCATCACTGAAGGCCATTCTCTTTTGAGTCTTCCATGGGGGAAGACTTCCTGAGTTTCCTTTGTCTAGCCAAAGTTTGGACCTGAGGCTGCTATGGCTACTAATCTAAGGAGGAAAATTATCACCTGTCACTGTAAGAGCAGGCTGCAAAGAAGATAACTGTGCTGTAATCTACTGCTTTGGAAACAGATACACCCAGTGCCAGCTTCAAGGAATGAGAAGCTGAGGTTTATGAGGAAAGCAAGGAAGCAACCTTGTTTCATGAGAGGCTCCTTCTGACTTCCAGAGTTAAGTAATCTGCAAAGTGCAGTCTTCTGAGGTATCCTCAGAAATGTATTCGTGTAGATATTGCAGATCTTAAGAAGAAAAATGGAAGTCAGGAAAAAAAAATGCCTTGCAGAGATCAGGGTCTTTGACATTTGCTTTATCCTTCTGTCTTGGATTTCTATGATCCTTATAGGTCCCTTCCAACTTGAGATATTCTATGATTCTATAGCAAAAATATTCATTGGCTCAGACAGGTTCTTGATAACCAAGTCCCTGGCTTGGCACATCAAATTCAGCTCATAGCCCTACCTCTTCCCTTCTCTGTATTACCTTTCTTGGTTAATTCTAACCCATTTCCTGGTTTTCCTTAGCCATACTAAAGTATTATTTTATTTTAAATCAGTGCGATAGATGCACTTGACCCCTTGACCCCCTTGAACAGACTGGCGGTGGCTTGGTGCAGGCTCCAAAAGAGATAAAGGCCTGAGCTGCAGATGGGCTGTGAATTCCTCTAGTTTCAATCTGTTTTCTGAAAACCCACAAAGGAACAGAGCGACTCATTTATCAAGGAACAAAGTTAGTTGTGGGTACAAGGGGTCTCCTGCATACCTTTTCTATCTCTCATAATTTGACTACAAGCCAACTACTTTATCCTATAAATATGACAGCCTAAGTGAGCCTTTTTGGAGCTCTCCCTACTAGGCAGTGTGGCTGCATGGTAGTGATCTCCCCCAGGCCCCAAGACACCTCTCAAGGTTGCTCCTTGAGGCAGAGACCTTTTACCAATGACGGATCTTTGGTAAGCGACTGATATCGTGCATAATCTTTTGCCTTGGTAACTTTGATTGCATGCTGAATTGATGCTAATGAAACAGTATATAAGCTTTGCATATATAATCCTTCAGACGTAAATGGTTGTCCAAGTCTGAGACTAAGACTGAATCCAGCCACACCTAGACTCCTCTCTGAGGAAGGAGTTTAGAAAGCAAGGGGGTCCTTTCTGAACCTCGTGACTCAATGAGAAGGTCCTCCTTACTCTCTGCAACTTCAGAATCTCTGTGAATCATTCTAAACTTGAGTGTAACTCAATTCCTTTTTGTATGATTCTTCCATGCAGTAATTGAGTGAACCTTGCCATCAAACTTTGTTAAGTCACACTTTTACAACATCATTTTAAAACCACTTTAAAAACACTTTTGCTAATACCTCTGTCAGTGATTCCCTAAACATTGTAAATCCTGGCCCCCCCCCATTTGCAACAATCAGAGCTGATATGAGATGAGAACAATATATTTGGCTGGGAGGATCACATGAGGTTAAAAAAAAGTGTCTTCATTCTGTCTGCACCTCAACTTCTGGCTGATATTTGGGTCCAAATTTTCTGTTTGTGTATATTTTCTCTGTGAGTGGGTCTCACTTTGGCACTGGTCTGGCATGAGCAACTACTTTGGGAACTTTGACAGAAACATGATGGAGCAGAAAGATGGACCAAAATCCACCTCTACAATTCCTAGGGACACATCTAGCTTGATTTATATCAAAGTAAATTCTTGGACGCATTAAAACCTATAGCAGGTGTCTCTGAGTTGAATGATCAGTTCAGATTTTCCAGAGTTGCAGCAGTAAAATTAAATGAAGAACTGGGCACAAAGTTCAGAAACTCCAAGCAAAATGACCACAATACACCTGTCCTTTTTCATGCTAGACTGGTGTTTCCTAAGAACCTTGTTGCTAAGATCCCAGTCATCCAGTACTCCTTCATTCTCACATGCTCGCAAGAATCTCTGAGTCAGAGCAATCAGCTTCACTGACTCCATTAGAGCTGTTCTGGTGCTCATTAAGTGACATCTACTCCCAGCAATGTCAAAGAAACTATATCAATGTATCCTGACTTGTGGCAGTTGACACAAATGCTATGACTTTAAAGGCAAAAGTAATGCTCATTTACCCCAGCTGGAATTCTCACCCATTAAAGTCAATTAACCAGGAAGCCCTGTGTAAATCCCCATGGGGTTATGCATTCTGCTTGGAATTTGTGATTTTACTTTTCATTTACAGGAACACTAAAAGCAGCTGTTTATGCCAAGAATGGTTATTTCTAAAGAATTGAGATAATCCTTTTCTGTCCATTGGTCCATTTCTGCACTGGCTTAGCTAGCTGAAAATAAGCTAGAACTTTGTCTTGACCAATTAACTTTAAACCCTTTTATCCCTCAATGTTACCCCATTGTTTCAGTATTTTTGACAATCACCATACACAGGCTGGCCTGGTGAGGTCATCTTAGCCTATTACCCTAGGAAGTCCTACCTTTACTCATACAGGCTATTCCATAGTTCTGACCTTCTTTACCTCTATCAGTGCAGTACCTTGTCTTGGCCCACTCATCATTTGGACTGTTCACTAGAGTCTATGTACTTTCAGGGCTGTCTGTCCATATGAAACATCATCTGCACTCTACCTTCCCACAAGAGTGCTGGAAATTTCAGAAGAGCCAAAGGAAGAAAGGAGCCCACATTCAACTCCCAGTTGGCAGCTGTATATTTGAACACCTCTGCAGAAGGCCATGCCCAGGCTGAGCCTGGCTCACAAGGAGAAAACAAGCCAGTGATCCCTTTGGTCACAGTTTGTGCCTGGTCCTGCTGCTACAAGTCTGGAAAGAAATTTTCTCACTATCCTTATGGGAGCAGGGTTGGCTGAAGGCCCAGATTGTGTTACACTGAGTCACTATAGAGACAGAAATTGTGCTACCGCTTGCCACTGCTACCACAAAGACTGTGTTTAAAGCTAGGACAGGTGGATTTATGTCTTCTCTCAAAACCACATTTAGTTACAGTAGAGTGACCTGCAGCACACAGCTTTTTCTGGTATCAGCTGCCAATGTAAAAACAGGTTTGAAGACAGTGCAGGACTTGAAAAGGAATTTGCAGAAAATGTTGAGTTTTGCAGGGAGATGGGCTGTAAGATTTCACTTGAATTCCTATCTTGTCTTGTTTCATCCAGAATAGCTTTCACCTCAGTCTTTACTAGCAAGTCCAGCCTTCAGGAATCCCAGGTCCCAGAGACCAGGGGGAAAGGCTGGGGCAAGAAAGATGTACCCTTGCTGGAGGAGGATCAGGTCAAGCAACACTTAAAGTAAACTGCACATACATAAGTCCATGGGACCTGATGGGATACACCACAAGTGCTGAGGAGGTTGGCAGATGTCATTGCGAGTCCATTCTCAATAACTGATCAATCACAGAGATCAGGAGAAGTGCTTGAGAACTGGAGGAAAGCTAATGTCACTCCTATCTTCAAGAAGGACAAGGAGGACCCAGGGAACTACAGGCGAAGCAGCTTCATCTCAGTCCCTGGGAAGGTGATGGAGCAGTTAATCCTGGAAACCATTTCCAGGCACATGAAGGATAAGAAAATTATCAGACGTAGTCAGCATGGCTTCACCAAGAGGAAGTCATGCTTGACCAACTTGATAAACTTCTATGATGAAATTACTTGTCTGATAGACAAGGAGAGAACAGCGGATATTGTCTACCTGGGCTTTAGTAAGGCTTTCAGCACTGTCTCCCAAAAGATCCTCATAGAGAAGCTGATGATGTATGGCCTAAATGAGCAGACAGTGAGGTGGATTGAAAACTGGTTGAATCGCCAGGCCCAGAGGGTGGTGAACAGTGGAATGAAGTCAAGCTGAAGCCCAGAAACTGGCAGTCTACCCCAGGGATCAATACTGGGTCCATTTCTTTTCAACATCTTCATTAATGATCTGGGTGATGGGGCAGAGTGTACACTCAGCAAGTTTGCAGATGACGCCAAACTGGGAGGAGTGCCTGGTACACCAGAGGGTTGTGCTGCCACCCAGAGGGACCTCATCAGGCTGGAGAAATGGACTGACAAGAACATCATACTGTTCAACAAGGAGAAGTGCAAAGTCCTGCACCTGGGGAAGAACAATGCCAGGCACCAATATATGCTGGAGGCGACCCAGGTGGAAAATAACTTTGCAGAAAAGGCCCTGGAGGGTCCTGGTAGACACCAAGTTGAACATGAGACAGCAATGTGCCCTTGTGGCAAAGAAAGTTGATGGTGTCCTGTGCTGCATGAGGAGGAGTGTTGCCAGCAGGTCAAGGGAGGTGATGCTTCTCATTTATTCAATGCTGGTGAGGCCACCCCTGAAGTACTGTGTCCAGTTCTGGGATCCCCAGTACAAGAGAAACATGGACATCCTGGAGAGAGTCCAGCAAAGGATCACAAGGATGATGAAGGGACTGGAGCATCTCTCCTATGAGGTAAGGCTGAGAGAACTGGGACTGTTTAGCGCAGAGAAGAGAAGGCTCAGGGAGGATCTCATCAATGTATAGAAATACTTAAAGGGAACGTGTAAAGAATCCCAGAATCCCAGAATGGTTGAGATAGGAATGGACCTCTAGAGGTCATCTTGTCCAACCCACATGCTCAAGCAGGGCCACCTAGAGCCAGTTTCCCAGGACCGTGCCTAGATTATTCTTTTTTTTAATATCTCTAAGAAGGGAGACTCCACAACATCCCTGGGCAACATATTCCAGTGCTTGGTCACTCACACAGTGAAAAAGTGTTTCCTGATGTTCAGACAGAACCTCCTGTGTTTCATTTTGCCTCTCGTCCTGTCACTGGGCACCACTGAAAGGAGCCTGGCTCTGTCCTCTTTGCACCCTCTCTTCAGGTGAAAAGAATTGCAGCTGAATTGCACCATCTAAGAAGATGGTGATGAAGTCATGTTCATTCTGGATCCTTCAGTCTTTTCCTGACTTTGAAGACAGAAGGGCATCTCATGACATGAGCCTAGTCAGTAAGGACAATTGCCCTGGAACTTTCTGGGTGCCTGAAGCAACATTCAACACCTGTCTTTGGGCATCTGAATTACTTCCGTTTATTCTGTTATGCATTTGGGACAACATTGTACCTCTGCTGAGGTGAAAAGAAAGTTTTCTCACCAGCCCTGTGGGGTCTGGGCTGGCTGACAGCCAGTATTGTGTTATAGTAGGTTACTGTCGATACAACAGTCTGCTAGTGCCCCTGTCTCAAAGGGGTAATGTTTGAGGAAGAGCAATAATCATGCTTTGACAAAGAGCCTTTTACATACCAGTGAGTTACCCAAAAGGCTGAACTTTATCTGTGTCAAAGAAAACAATTTTAAAGGAAGTACAGAGTATTACAAATGTTCAGCCAGATTCCCCTATGAATAATACAAAATCTACCCTATAAGAGGATAACTGGGAAAGAATGGAGAGGTGGTGTCCTTTAAACATGGGATTTAAAAGTTCTTGCCCAGGTGTGAGATTAACGCTGGGAAATAACATCTGTGCCTCCCTCCCCCTCTTTCTTCTTGAATTGCTGTACTACACGTTTCAAACATTATCCTGCTTTGCTTGTAGGGAGGGTTTTCTCTCCATCCCTGATATATAGAAAGCAGAGGTGTAGAGTTTAATGTGCTCTAAAAGTATTTTCATTTGCCTCACAGGTGCAGATATTCCCCAGGTTTGAGTGGCCTGCTGGCCAGGTTGGAGTCGGTCTCTTCTGCCAGATAGCAAGTGATAGGACAAGAGGAAATGGCTCAAGTTGTGCCAGGGGAGGTTTAGACAGGATATTAAGAAAAATTCCTTCACTTAAAGGGCTGTCAAGTATTGGAACAGGCTGCCCAGGGAAATGGTTGAGTCCCCATGCCTGGAGGTATTTAAAAGACATGTAGACATGGTGCATAAGGACATGGTTTAGTGGTAGACTTGGCAGTGCTAGGTTAGTGGTTGGACTTGATGATCTTAAAGGTCTTTTCCAACCTAAACGATTCTATGGTTCTACAGGATGAGGTGATACAAGCTCCAGCCCACAGTAAATGTGTCTAATGATGTCATGGCAACTACAGCTTAAGGTCCTCCTAGGTAACCCTGAGGAACTGGTGCCAGTAAATACAGTGTAAAGGCAAGATCTTGCAGAATTATATCAGCATATTATGTAAGTTAATAGGGCAGGGCCAAAACCAAAGATTTCTCAGTTTCTAGCAGGAAAGGGCATGGACTACCTGATAGCAGGGATACTATCCTGATTACATTAGTGTGGTGCAATAATCCTGATATCACAGGAGCAACCAAATCCACACCATCTTTGTTTTTAGCTGTGATTCATTCTTGTGGGTTCACAATTACTTTATTACTTTTATCTGAGCCCATGGGTTTCACTTTTTCCCCCCCGATTCCTGGCCAAGTGTGTGGTGTGTGGTGCTTAGTTGCCAACTGGGGTTAAACCACAACAGTCCTTTTTGGCACCCAACGTGGGGCCTAAAGGGTTTGAAATAACAACAGATCTGACCAGACAGTGCTAAAACAAATTTGTGATAAGCATTCATTATATTGATTTAATAGTCGCTGGTCGCAATGTTGATTTATTTGCTCTCAGAGTTGTTGGGTTTGCTCTCAGAGTTGTGTTATGTAACACCTCACTTGCCGTATGCACTCTCTGTGGTGCTGTTTATCACCTCTGGGAGGTGGATTAAAGTTATCGCTTTGCTGAACTATGTAACACTGACTTATGGTATGATAAAATTATCAGTCACGAAATTGTACTCAGCGCTGCCATCATCACCGTAACTTCGGGAGCCATCTCTCAGAAATTATAAATAATTATACTTCTTTACTTTTTCTCCTTAGGGAACCAATCTCTGGGGGAGAGAGGGGGAACACCTTCCCCCATTCCTTCACCTTCCCTTTCTCATTCAGGCTAGTTACAACAGCTCCTGAGAATTTTGAATATCCTTGGGATGTTCAAACTAGCATGTTTTTATTGCTATGTCTCCTGAATTTTGTTCAGGTCTTGTTTAGGGTTAAACAACTATTTAAGAATACCATCCAGAGATCTACCCCCACGACAGCCACTGCGGCTACTCAAGCATCAGTGACAGGCACTGCAGCTACTCCAACCCCGCAACAAGCACTATAGCGACTCAAACCCCAGAAACAAAAACTGCAGTTGCTCCAAATCCCACAACAAGCACTGTGGCTACTCACACCCCAGTGACAGGCATTGCAGTTACTCCAACCCCTGCAACAGGCACTGTGGCTACTCAAACCCCGTAACAGACACTACAGCTGAACCAGAGAACCAACCTGTGCCGATATCAGTCGCCTCTATACAAAAGAAGAAATGTTGGAAGTAAAAGTCAACTTGTTTAGAAAGGGATGAAGAAAACACAGGGCCATCATGAGGAGAGGAGGAGGAAGAGGAAGGACTCATAAACGAGAAGGAAACCACCCATTCCCTATCCCTGAGTGAGCTGTGAGATATGCAAAAAGATTTCAGCTGTCATCCAGGTGAGCACATAATCACCTGGCTGCTCCAACGCTGGGATATCAGAGCCAGCAGCCTGGAATTAGCAGGTAGGAAAGCCAAGCAGCTGGGATCCCTTTCTAGGGAAGGGGGCAGTGACAAAGCAACTGGAAAAGGGGCACAAGCCCTCAGCCTCTGGTGACAACTCCTGTCAGGCGTGAAGGAAAGGTATCCCTTCAAGGAAGATGTTATACGTCACTCAGGCAAGTGGACCACCATGGAGAGAGGTATCCAGTACCTGAGGGAATTAGCCATGCTGGAGGTGATTTATGGTGACCTGGACAATGAGCGGTTATCCAAAGATCCAGATGAAGTCCAGTGCACATGACCCATGTGGCGGAAGTTTGTACGGAGCGCACCATTGTCATATGGCAATACAGACCTGGAAAGACAGAGAAGGATCAACGGTGGATGAAGCAGCTAGCCAGCTCCTGGAATATGAAGAAAGTGTGTCTTTCTCCCTTGTTTTGGCTGTAGAGAAACTGTCCTGGAAGGTACAGCAACTTCAAGAGGATAGATCCTACCCTCCACCTGCACAGACCATTATCTCAGCTATTAGGAGTCAGCGTTCTTCTGCTCAAGAGAGAGGATATAGAGGGTACACACCACAGGCCACCCTATGGCTTTTCCTGTGTGACCATGGAGAGGACATGAGGAAATGGGATGGAAAACCTACCTTGATCCTAGAGGCACAGATATGTGAGTTGCAAGGAAAAACAATCACACAAGCGGGTTCTTCCAGGAAAATTGCTGCTCCAGTTTCCAGTGAACAGTTCCCCAGGCAGAGTAGAAGGGCTGATCTTACTCCTGATCATAATGAAGGAAACGCTGACTTGTATTGACAAGAAGTGAGTAACAGATATTATGACCAGAATTACAGGGCCCCTGCCTCCAGCTAGGTGGAAGAAATGGACAACCAGGTTTACTGGACTGTGTGGACTCAATGGCCTGGCACATCAGACCCACAGGAGTATAAGGCTCTAGTGGACACCGGTGCACAGTGTACCCTAATGACATCAAGCTATAAAGGGGCATAATTCATCTGTATTTCTGGAGTGACAGAGGGATCCCAACACATAACTGTATTGGAGGCTGAAGTGAGCCTAACTGGGAATGAGTGGCAAAAGCACCCCATTGTGACTGGCCCAGAGGCCCCATGTATCCTTGGCATAGACTACCTCAGGAGAGGGTATTTCAAGGACCCAAAAGGGTACCTGTGGGCTTTTGGTATAGCTGCCTTGGAGATGAAGGAAATTAAACAGCTGTCTACCTTGCCCGGTCTCTCAAAGAAACCATCTGTTGTGGGGTTGCTGAGGGCTGAAGAACAACAGGTGTCAATCGCTATCACAGTGGTGCACTGGCAGCAATATCACATCAACCGAGACTCCCTGATTCCCATCCATAAGCTGATTGACTGACTGGAGAGCCAAGGAGTGATAAGCAAGGCTCACCCTTTAACAGTCCCATATGGCCAGTAGTCTATCGCGGTCTGAATGAAGTTATCCCACTGCTGAGTGCTGCCGTGTCGGACATGCTAGAACTTCAATACAAACTGGAGTCAAAGACAGCCAAGTGGTATGCCACAGTTGATAACGCCAATGCGTTTTTCTCCATCCCTTTCGCAGCAGAATGCAGGCCACAGTTTGCTTTCACTTGGAGGGGTGTCCAGTACACCTGGAATCGACTGCCCCAGGGGTGGAAACACAGCCCTACCATTTGCCATGGACTGATCCAGACTGCACTGGAACAGGGTGGGGCTCTGGAACACCTGCAAGACATTGGTGACATCATCGTATGGGGCAACACAGCAGAAAAAGTTTTTGAGAAAGGGAAGAAAATAATCCGAATCCTTCTGGAGTCTGGCTTTGCCATAAAACAAAGTAAGGTCAAGGAACCTGCACAGGAGATCCAGTTTTTAGGAATAAAATGGCAAGACGGATGACGTCACATCTCAATGGCTGTGATCAAGAAAATAACAGCCATGTCTCCACCAACCAGCAAAAAGGAAGCACAAGCTTTCTTAGGCCTTGTAGGTTTCTGGAGAACGCAGATTCTAAATTACAGTCTGATTGTAAGCCCTCTCTATCAAGTGACCCAGAAGAAGAAATATTTCAAATGGGGCCCTGAGCAATGACAAGCCTCTGAACAAATTAAATGGGACATAGTACAAGCAGTCGCCCTTGGGCCAGTCTGGGCAGGGCAAGATGTAAAAAACATTCTCTACACTGCAGCTGGGGAGAATGGCCTTACCTGAAGCCTCTGGCAGAAAGCATCAGGGGACACTCAAGGTCAACCCTCAAGGTTTTGGAGTCGGGGATACAGAGGATCTGAGGCCTGCTATACTCCAACTGAGAAACAGATATTGGCAGCATATGAAGGGATTCGAGCTGCTTTGGAAGTGGCTGGTAATGAAGCACAGCTCCTCCTGGCACCCAGACTACCAGTGCTGGGCTGGATGTTCAAAGGGAGGATCCATTCTACACATCATGCAACTGATGCTACGTGGAGGAAATGGGTCACATGGATGAAACAACGAGCTCAAATAGGGAACCACAGTCACCCAGGAATCTTGGAAGTGATCATGGACTGGCCAGAAGGCAAGGATTTCAGAATATTGCCAGAGGAGCAGGTGACGTGTGCTGAAGAGGCCCCACTGTATAATAAACTACCAGAAAACAAGAAGCAATATGCCCTGTTCACTGATGGGTCCTGACATCTTGTGGGAAAGCATTGGAGGTGGAAAGCTGCTGTATGGAGTCCTATACGACAAGTTGCAGAAACTGCTGAAGGAGAAGGTGAATCGAGTCAGTTTGCAGAGGTGAAAGCCATCCAGCTTGCTTTAGATATCACTGAATGAGAAAAGTGGCCAATGCTCTATCTCTATACTGACTCATGGATGGTGGCAAATGCCCTTTGGGGGTGGTTGCAGCACTGGAAGCAGAGCAACTGGCAGCACAGAGGCAAATCCATCTGGGCTGCCACATTGTGGCATGATATTGCTGCCCGGGTAGAGAACCTGGTTGTAAAAGTATGTCACATAGATGCTCAGGTACCCAAGAGTTGGGCCACTGAAGAACATCAAAACAACCAGCAGGTGGACCAGGTTGCTGAGACTGAAGTGGCTCAGGTGGATCTGGAGTGGCAACAGAAGGGTCAATTATTTCAAGCTCAGTGGGCCCATGACACCTCTAGGTCATCAAGGAAGGGATGTAACATAGAGATGGGCTCGTGATTGAGGGGTGGACTTGACCTTGATTGTGAAACATGCGCTGCAATCAAGCAAGCCAAGTGGTTAAAGCCTCTTTGGTATGGAGGATGATGGCTGAAATATGAATATGGGGAGGCCTGGCAGATTGATGATATCACACTCCCTCAATCCCACCAAGGCAAGTGCCATCTGCTTACAATGGTGGAAGCAACAACTGCATGGCTGGAAACATATCCCGTGCCCCATGCCACTGCCCGGAGCACTCCTGGGCCTTGAAAAGCAAGTCCTATGGTGACATGGCACCCCAGAAAGAATTGAGTCAGACAATGGGATTCATTTCTGAAACAACCTGATAGACACCTGGCCCAAAGAGCATGGCACTGAGTGGGTATATCACATCCCCTACCATGCACCAGCCTCTGGGAAAATCGAACAATCCAATGGACTGTTAAAGACTACACAGAGAGCAATGGGTGGTGGGACATTCAAACATTGGGATACATATTTAGTGAAAGGTCACCTGGTTAGTCAACACTACGGGATCTACCAGTTGAGGTGCCCATGCCCAGTCAAAACTTTTACGTACTGTAGAGGGGGATAAAGTCCCTGTAGTGCACATAAAAAATATGCCGGGGAAGACAGTCTGGGTTATTCCTGCCTCGGACAAAGGCAAACCCATCTGTGGGAATGCTTTTGCCCAAGGACCTGGTTGCACTTGGTGGGTAATGCGGGAGGATGGGGAAGTCCGATGTGTACCTCAAGGGGATTTGATTTTGGGTGAAAATAGCCAATGAACTAAATTGTATGATGTTAATTACTATATAATACTGTATGTCATCACTTCTATGGTGGCTATATGCCATATCAATGGTATTACAGTAAGAATCACCCAGATTAATAAAGAATGAACTTTGATGAAACTGAGCAAAGGGCAGCGGTGATGGAACCAGAACTGAATTCAGCATGCTACAGTGCAACACCACACACCATCTCTCCTGCACTGAAGGACTGTTATGACGGATGAAGCCCAAAGTCATGGACTAAATGAACTCAATGGACATTTTAGAGGGATGTCCCATAGAGTAAGGAAATTATACCTGTGAGTATATATCAAAAGATGGCAAAAGTGGTGGTGATTAACTGGAATGTATTGGAAAGGGTAGGACCGGGACATGACATAGATGGTATGAAATAAGGGGTGGATAATGTCCTGGTTTCGGCTGGGATAGAGTTAATTTTCTTCCTAGTAACTGGTATAGTGCTGTGGTTTGAATTTAGGATGAGAATAATATTGATAACACACTGATGTTTTAGTTGTTTCTAAGTAGTGTTTATACTGGTCAAGGACTTTTCAGTTTCCCATGCCCTGCCAGGTGCACAAGAAGTTGGGAGGGGGCACAGGCAGGACAGCTGACCCTGACTGGCCAAAGGGCTATTCCATACCATGTGACATCATGCTCAGTGTATAAACTGGGGGAAGTTGGCCGGGGGGCAGCAATCACTGCTCAGGGATGGGCTGGGCATTGGTCAGTGGGTGGTGAGCAATTGCATTGTGCATCAGTTGTTTTGTATATTCTTTTATCATTATTATTATTAGTAGTAGTATTTCCTTTTCCTTTGCTGTCCTATTAAAACTGTCTTTATCTCAACCCACGGGTCTTGCTTTTATGCCCTTGTTCACACTTCAGATTGAACTTTTCCAATTTAGAGAGAGGGAACAAAGCTGTTTCAGTCAGTATGACCCTATGATTTTTAATGTTCCAAAGAAAAGTACTTGTATAAGTGTAAGCTGGGTCCTAGAATAGAAGCCTGCCTTGGATGTATTTTGGTATTTGCCACTGTGGTGCTGAACCTAGTGGTACTGGTGAGGGGAGAACTCTTCCACCTATGCCAAGATAAAGGGAAGATGGAGCTCCATCTGCTGCCACTGATGCAATAGGAAAACAGATGTCATAGGGGCAGGTCCCTGCTAAGTCACAGAGTTAACAGGCCATTGAACCATGTCTGGTGCTAATTACTACTGGAAGAACAGATTTGAAGTTTGTATACAACCTGGCCTCAAAAAGAGCTGGGAGCAAAAGTCTGAATTGTGTGGGGAACAATGGTATCAGAATTTCTTAATTCACTGGTATAACGAGTTTGTACTACCTTGCACCCTGGCTTGATGTGTTGAACCTTCTTTGGAGCAGTTTAATTTAATGTTCTATCTCCATATCTTCTGTGTTATCCCATTGCCACCGGTCTGGCCTGATTCAGTCAAGTTAACATATTGCCCTGGCTTAGCTGCTCATGCTGACTCAGCACAGGTAGATCACATACAGCTACAATCCATTCTACTCTTGATAACCCATCATGTTAGCCTGCTCAATCCACTGTAACCAGCTGATTTTGACTAAGCCACCTAAGGTAACTATTCTTTTGATTTGGTTCCTTTTTCTCCAGGACATTGATCTGTATCAATCTCTACCTCAGTTTCAATAGACTTTCCTCCAGAAATCTGGAGATTTAAATAAGTCTAAAAAATTGTAATACTGCATTCAGTTCAGCCACCTTCATCTCATTTGACGAGCATTGGTAACAGCTGGCACTTTGGATAACACCATCAGAAGTCCAAGCTATGGCTGTGCCTGGCTCACAGAAGAGGTGAGGAGAGGAGAGGACAACTTTGAATCCTTTTGTTTTTAGTCCAGGCCTTATCTTACTTCTGATATTTCAAGGAGAATAATTCTCACCAGCCCCATGGGAGCTGGGCTGGCTGGCAGCCCAGATCCTGTGATAGTTGGTTACTAATGGAAACAGGAGCTCTGTAAACTGAGTTCAGCACAGATAAACCAAACATGACTTTAACAATCCTACCAGTTACCAGGTACTTCTCTATTGCCTTTCCTCAGAACTCAGTCTAGCAATTGAGTTCAAAGTCTCAGTTAATTGATGCTGTCTATTCAAAGCAGAGGTGTCGTTATTGACTGTGTCAAGTCAGGCTATTCCATACTTACTAAAGTTAAAGTACAGGCAAACCTGTAACAGTCTAGTTTTATAGAATTAAGAGGTATGATTTTACTTAGAGCAAAGGAATTCTTCTCATTAAAGCAATCACATTGAAGTTCATAGAAAGTGCGAAAATGTGTTAATTGATAGCATATGGGTACCTGGCCCTTGCTTGCTCTCACCGGGCCATGCTGATGTACTCCTGAAATTGAATCATAAAATCAAAGAATAATAAATTTACAAGGTGGGGGGAGGAGTGTGTGTAAGATCCTGTTCAGCACTTAATAGGGCTAGGATTCCCAGGGAATCTTAAACATAAGAAAAATGGTTATGCAGTGAGGATAGTCAAATGCTAGAATAACTTGTCCAGAAAGGAGTGGAGTCTCCATCCTTGGAGACCCAGCTGCATATGGTCCTGAGCAACCATCTCTAGTTGACCCACTTTAAGCAGGGAGGAGTGAACTAGATGACCGGAGATCCCATCCAACTCTACCCATTCTGTGATTCTATGATAGCCTTTGAAGATGTTTTCAAGGGCCTGATCACTTCTCATGAATAAAGTTATGTTCATATAATAGCACATACACTTTGCTCAACTGATCCACTCCTGTGAAAGCTCTGATATTTCCCTGTCCAATGAAAGGCAGGGAATAGAAGAGATAATTACAGTCAAGCGACTTGAAATGCAGAGTGGAAATGCCTGATTTGGAATCAGTGTAATCCTTGTCTGAAGGTATTTAGGGTTCCCTTCCCAAGTCACTTGTCCATATCTATTTTTTACCCACGTTACGTCTGAAACCCCTTTCATTGTGTAAGGAGAATTTCATCTCCAGCCACTGAAGCTGCAGTTTGCAGGTATAGCTTGTGAATGATGGCCAATAGCTAGTATGGAGCCACGATCTGCAGCTGTCAGAGGTGTTGAAATAGAGTGGGGTCTTTATAGAACCAGGGGTGTCTATTGCTTTCTTTAGGAATGCCTTGTGCTATGTCCCTGGAGTAACTAACTTGCAGGCTGGCCTGTTGAGGTTCACACATTTGGCCAGTGTTCTGGCCTTGTCCAGAGAGGAGCAGTGTCCTGCAAAGAGCTATAGCTGGCTATCATGGATATGAGAGATATATTAGTCTTCAGAGGTGCCGCTCCAAAATAGGAGTTTCATGGGCGAAAGAGGTGATCAGTACTCTCTAACAAAGCCTGCTGCAAGCGGCAAGAGGTCAGTGACCTGGCTCTCACTCAGGCTGCAGTCAGTTCTCTTCAATATGAAAACAAAGAGCAGTGGGCAGAAGAGGGTGGAGACTACAAACTCCAACTGAATCCCATCTTACTGCTGCTGCTTTATTATAGACATGCGGTCTTGGTGAAAGCAGCTGAGCTAATCCTTAGCACTTTATCCTGGCATCTCAGTTCATAGGAACAATGATAACTAATAAACCATGGTCTTCTAGCCCTCTCTTCCTTTCTGAGACCACAGTGATTTATTCATATTGTATGTTGATTTACCTATGCTGTGTACATTTATATAGTAGGTTCACTACAGCAAAATTGTCTACTTTTAGTGTTGCCATGTCCTTGACATGATTGTCTTCCAAAAACAGCTAGAGCTAGGTAGTCTTCCCAGTTCCTGAGTATTGTTTAGAACATAGCACTGGCTAGGAACCATTCTCAATAGCTCACCTGCATTTAGTGAATTATTTTTACAAAGTAAAAGAAAGTAATGTCATGACTGGCCTGTACCGTCTTCAGCTGAGGAAGTCTGCCGTTCTTTAATTGTTATGAATTGACAGTCTCTCAGAAGTGTGAGTCCACTTTCCTTTTGAATTTAGGATGCTATTTCCAATTTTCAGGGCTACAAATAAGTGTTTATTGCTATTGAATAGCCTCCAAAAGTGATTAAGAAAAAGGGATATAAAAGTCAGATTGGTTTTCTGAGTGCACTTTGAAACCTGGGCTGAGAACCTTTGGTCTAGTGTCTCTGCCCATGACAGAGAAGGATTGGAACCAGATGATCTTTAAGGTCCCTTCCAACCCAAACCATTCTATTATTCTATGATAAGTCTTACCTTGCTTAAGTCCAGCCCTAAGGACAATGTTTCTGTATCTCTTTCTCCTCTCACAGCTTGGCTATGATACTGACTTAAAAAAGAATTTTCTCCTCCACCCCTGCAAGCAGCCTGTGTTGCAGTGGTTGCCATGGAGGTAAGAGTTTTTCCAGCTGCTCAAGCTTTATCCTCAGTACTAGATAGTACAAGGAAATACAGCTCTTTTCACTGTGCATGAGGCCACTGCTAATCACAATAGCCTGCAGATTCAAAACTGCTTTAGCACCACTTGTCAGCAGAAAAAAACAAACAAACAAACAACATGTTTGAAGGCGGTAGAGGCCATAACACTGATCTGCTAACTAGGATAGAGTCCTTTGAAAATCAGCAGTCATTATATTTACCAGAAAAGAGAAAGAATGCACCTTATACCTGATAACATATTCCTTCTATTAGTTGTCATGGGAATAAAGACAATCTAGAACACTGATACACAGGACTGTGTATTTGTACAGGAAGGTAGGAATTTCTAAGAGAGACTAGGGGAATGAGAACATGCTTTCTGCTTGGATTTGTGCATCCATCTCCTTGAACACCATAACGATATTTAAGCCTTTCCACAGTACCTCCATCAGTATCTTCCATGTCCCCTAAGTCAAGAATTTCATTTCTCACTCCATGATAAACCACTTCTGCTGACCTCACCCTGTGGCACAGATTGCTCTAGCCCAGGATATTGTGCGGAACCACTGACCAAAGGATGGAAAACCACTCTGGGACAGGAAGTAATTGTGAACAGAGCACAGCAGGAAGGAGGTTTCTCTTCAGAGTTATACTGCCTGGGCTTTTATGCCAGACTGAGCTTACTGCCTACACTTCAGCACATGCTTTGGCTCCATTGTCACAGGATCACAGTGACAGAGATTTGCAAGGGTCACTTACCCTACTGTACTGGGCCTGGCTAGGATAGAATAGGAGCTCATATGGTGCTGTGTTTTAGATGTTTGATCAAAACAGTACTGCTGATACATTAATGTTCTAGCTTTTGCTGAGCAGTGTTTGCATAGCATCAAAGCCTCCTCTCTTTCTCACTCTCCACCCATCCCCACCCCTCCCAGGGAATAGGGGGTACGCAATAGGCTGGGAGTGGACACAACTGATCAGATAATGCGAAGTAACCAAAGAGATATTCCATACTATATAATGTCATGCTCAGACATAAAAGGGAAAAGAGAGGGGTTTAGGGGGCGTTAGCCATCTTTTGCTCAGAAATTGTCTGGGCGTTGGTCTACCCCCAGGAGGTGGTAAGTGATTGCCTTTGCATCACTTGTTTTATCTTGTTTTCTTCCCTCTTCTTCCACTCATCTTTCACTTATTATCTTGTTTATTTGTTTATTTGTTTTAACTTGACCTCAAATTTTTCTTGCTTTTAATCTAGGCCCCAAAAATCCTGATCATGCATTCAGATTTGGTATTGTGTTCTCACAATTTATATTCAGTTTATTAATATCAGTACATTCTGAGGCAAGAAAGTGATTAGTTGTATCAGAAAACAAGGATTACTGAAGATGTTCAAGGGAGATAAAATCAAAGTTTCAGCCTGTTTTGCTTGATTTTTTTCTGAAAATTCTACTTGAGCTGTCTTATCTAGGTCAGTCCTGCCTACTAGTTGAGGGAAGACCATATGGGATTTACTTTGGTTACAGCTTTGATCAGCTTCTTTTGCTTCCACACAGTGTTTGTCTGTAGTCCCCAAAGGAAAGGAGCCCAGCAGACAGTCTATGATTGCTCCTTCTGTGAAGATTAGGTGGAAGATATTCCAGCTGTGAGAAATGCTACTTCGTACTGGAGAGCCCGGGGAGAAGGGGTATGGGTGTGAGAGGGTGTGTGTGTACAGGGACATCCATTTGCAGGCTGTTAAACTTAAAAGACAACACACTAGATAGGAGAATTAATAAATTAAACACAGACATATGCATACTATAATGAACAGCAGATAATGGATATAATAACAAAGCTCAAAAATAAAGAGTAATAATTTAAGTGTAGCCTTGAAGACATTCGAACAGTAACTTTGTAATTCACAAGAAGGAAACAATGATTAGAATGATTAGAATGGGTCTCACTGGTAAATGACAATTTAGTATGGGATGTTTAAAAGTTATGGGATGTTTTAGAGGATTGTGGGAATGCATGAAATTCATTGTAGGATGTTCCAGAGAATTATCAAAGGTCGGGAGAGACCAAGTTGAGGTGAACTGAGGAAGAAAAGTGTGTGAGGATGAAGAGAATTAAGAGAAGGATGGATAGAAAGGGCTAACAGTGTCTAAGCAGGCTGCTGGTCAGTGTACTTGCTTGGCTAGCCTTTTCCCCAGTCACTAAAATCTTTCCTAAGTACTTCCTGTATGTGTGTGAGTTTGTGGTCTAGCTTGTCTGTGTGCATGTTTTTATGTGTATAAGTGACTGTTCTGCCAGTGAATTTTCAGTTGGACTAACTGGGAGGTAGGAAACTTGAATGTGAAAAGACTCAGAGCCTCTGCTGGAGACTGGATAAAAGGTCCAGGGCCTGGGATAGATATTGGAGGGACTTGAAGTCTTGGCTAGAGATCAAGAGATACCCATGAATAGAAGTTTATGTGTAAGTTAAGTGAATTAGGGTGTATGTATAGTCCAATAGCATATTTTATGCTTGATTAGCAGGAAGAAGATCAAGTTTTCTCTGTTGTTCATGTTTATATGAGTGCTGCTTGTGTTTGTGTGAGTACCAGTAAAGGTAGTGTACTCACTGTTTTGATCAACGTGGCAGCCATGCCTGTACTCAGTTTTTCTGTGCCAATGCTCACATTTGCCATATGTGCTCTGTTGCTACTGGCTGGACCTGTGAGCAGGAAAAAGCAGAAGCCTTCTTTCTAGCAGGACGGCATAAGAGGATTTCCCTAAGACCTTCGATCCACCAGATAAGAATATGCTTAACAGAGAGGGTGTGTTCAGTGAGAGGAGGATCGCTGTCCACCAAAATCTCCTGCTAAGCTTCAGGAGTGTGCGACTTCTGATACTAAGACTCCTCTTGTGTCAGCTTTCATGGTCTAAACAGGTTTTAACGTGACTTGAAACCACACCATCAGCCGGAGAAAGCAGAAGGTGGATCCCTTATCCCACTGCTATGGCATGGCTAGTCTAGTTAGATCACTGCCCTCACTGCTCATTCCTATTCACAAAAGCTTGCTTGTTGTTCACTGCCCCCTTGTGGCTCACACAGCTTTGCCAGTGCTTTTCTCAGTCACCTGAACTGTGATGGACCTCACTCAGCCTATCTATCCACTTTAGCTGTACCCCAGCCCCTATATTCCCATTAAGCCCCAGCCTAGGCAGCAAATTCAAACCTGCCCTTTTTTTCGTGCCTCACCCTAGTTCAACCTATTATTAATTCCTCTGTTTTATTAATTTTTTGAAGACACATTGTTCTGGACTATTTTACTCATGCTAAAAGTATATGAGCTATTTATGAGTTTGGCTTCACTCTCACGCCATCATCATCCAGCCTGCACAGTGACATGGAGAGGGTTTTGGTCTAATTGACTCATACATGCTCTCTACTCATCACTGTGAGCAAACTAAACCAAACAGGCATAGAGCTTGTGCTTATTTTAGTTTTTTTTTAACATCGAGATGGAAAGCTTTATTTTGCTGCCATCCCAGGTAATTAACATGGATCAACAGGAGAACTGTGGAAGACTTTTTGCCCACCCACAGTACCATACTGTCCATATCATGTTCAATCCATCACCCATCAGGGGAAGAAATTTTATCTTTACCTCCCAGAGACAGCAGCTGAAGATACTAACTGCAGGTAGAGCAGGGAGAAGAGCCCCCTACCAGAGTGGCTGCTCTGGTTTGGGAAGCGGGGACAGGGGGCAGAGAGAGAGCACAGTCAAAACTGAGTTGTATGGCTCTTCTGCAATAAAGGCCACTTCTCAATAGCAGGATGAGAAGCTCCAACTGCTGTGGCTTCTGTGGTGGGTGTCATAAGCTAAAGATTGAATCTGATGCAGATTGAATGACTGAAAGTTTGAATGGCAGCAATGGGCTGAGTACTGTAGGGAGGAGAGGCCATACAAGTCACCCTTTATTGCTGCTCTATTCTAGTACAAGCATGTTTGCCTACTGACCCACGAACATCACCTGTTCCACATCTGTTAACCCATTCAATTTTGCTGCAGTATTATCATTATTTTTCATCTCTCTATATTAACCCCTTGCTTTGGGCTGGTTCTGCTACATTGCTTTGACAATCTCTCCCAACCTTCTGAAAGAAAAAAGCAAGACATGATTACTCTTTCCCCCATGGGCAGAGTATTTCAGTAAAGTATGTTAGTGTGAATGGTTCACACGGGCTACCCTAAGAACTTGGCTTCAAAGGTCTCTCTCTGGTATGAGCTGGGATTTCAGTCAGAGTGCTGGAGTTCCTTTTACTATTGACAACTCCCACATCATCTTACCTACGGAATTAACTGCAGACAACAGAACTTAGTTCCTCCTGTTAAACAACAGAGGAGAATGACTGGCCATGATGAACCTTGTACAATAACAGATTGTAAAAGCTATGAGATTTGAAGGTGGTGCAGTGTATGACCAGGAGTACAGACGTTAAGGAGTGAGAGAGTGCTGCAGATAGCAGAAGCTGTAACATTAACCTAATCTCATTACCCTTATTTAGTCCATGCCCATTCAGGTCAGTCTTGATTTTCAGAGCCCAAAATGTGCTATAGACTGTTACTGTGAAGAAGAAGACCTGCCACTGCAGGACAGAGAATTTACACAAATATACATGGCCCATACAGAACCCCTGCTAGGTTCTAGAAATGAGTCAAAGACCACTCCGAGCTTTCTTTTGGTCTGGATGTCATGAGCTAAGCATGCCTGAAGGTGGGCCTGAATCTTGAAGCCAGCTGGCAGTGAGTAATGGTAAACATTAAGGTCATCTTATTCCACCACCCTGGCATAGTCCACCCATATTCAACTCCTTCTTGTGTTACTGAGTTAAATCTAATCTAATGTCCATCATGATGACCAGCATCAAGCCCATGTGACATCCACCATGGCTCAGTGCCTGACCTATCCCGTCATGCTTTCTCTCGTGCCTGGTCTATTCCATCCAAGCTATCCTAGTATGCCAACCTATTCTATCCACCTTAATTTACTAATCCTGCCTGCTCTGTCTGAGTTTATACTGTATCCCAGCATTCATGCTGATCTGATGCCTAAGACTCATTCACTCACACTGCAATAATGATAAAGTCTATTCCGTTCATACAGACACAGTCTATTTTGCCATGACCCACCCCCATTAACCCTCTATCCTGGCCAGGTTTAACCTTAGCACAAGGAAGTAATTTGGATGGAGCTCTGGTTTTTAAAGATCAGCCAAATTTTCTTACCTTAATATGATGCGGGCTGCTAAGGCAGCACATTTGGTAGTCCTTATTCATAGTTACCAACTCAGCTCTTCTCTCTGCATCGTATGTTCAATCTTGCCCCTGAAGGTGGTGGAAAACTTGTCTCTAGTCTCCAGGTGCATTGGGCAGGGAAATTACATGGAGGGAGCAGGCATGGATAAGGGAGATCTTCCAGCCCTCAGACAGGATGTTGCAAGAGACTGGGACTGTAGAACCTGTGGGGGTCTTTGTTCTTCACTGAAAAGTGGGAGTGAGACACTTGCAGTGTAATGCCTCCCAAGGTGTCGAGTTTCACATGTAAAACCGGTTTGGTGGTGGCACAGAGTCTGGCTGAGAAATCAGACAGCAACAGAGGATTAAGTCTTGCAGAGGGGAAATGCTGCAGAAAGAATCTTACATCACTCCACATACCTAGTTCAATGCTATTATTTCATTGCACCATCCTGGTCTATGCTTTCTAAAGTGATTCAAATGGGTCAGTTCATACTGAGACTGACTCTCTCTAACTCTTATAACTCAATCTGTGGCCTGTTCCATTCACCTTAAATGATTTGATTACTTTTGCCTAACTAACTATACTAACTCAATTGACCAGAATGCTTCAGCCTCACTTCCCCACTAATCTTTATCAGAAAGGTGTCAGTATCACACAGATTCCTCTTGTCTGGCCCATCTTCAGCAACGTTTTACTGCCCACCCCTTGGACAATCCAAGCTTGAGTATGGTGTTACTTTCTTGCTCTATTTTCAAATCTGGGAAATCACTCTTAAGGAACACAGTTGCGATAAAATGGGTAACAGCATCAGAAGGCTGGGATTACCAAACCGGATTTGCAGAGCAAAGAGCAACACATTCATAACAGATATTATGAAAACCCAGACAAATGGACCCTTGTGAGCGACTGTGCCGCTCACCTAAATCTTCTTCATAGCCTGGCCTATTCATGTGTCCTGAGTATATGGGTCAGGTCTAGCCATGCTATCTCATGTTCTGACTTGTGCTATTGAGCCGATTGCACAGGCTGGATTGTCATTCAGCAAGAGGCTTATTCCTGGGGCAGAGCATATGGGACTTCTTTCCACAGACTCCTTTCCCTTGTTCCACACCTCACAACTCATTGTAGAACTGGCACCCTGGAAGAAATGAAGTGAGACACTGTGGGGAGGGTTGATGGACTAGCCTAAAGAACTACAACCTTGGGGGAAAGATCAGAGAGTGTTTTCTTTGTCTGCAGCAAAGTTTCCCATAACTCTTAGAATGACCTAGGTAATTGTGACCCCTTTGTTTTGAAACAACACTACTTAGCTGGGTTTGAAAGTGATCATGAAAATGGTTGAGTTTTAAAGTGACCCAATAAGCAGAGGAAGACTGAATACTTCCATAGACAAGGACAACTGAGTTCTCCCTAATTCCATGGTCTGTCTTGATCCACCTTTGTTAAATTACTTCCCTTTACAAGTCCATTTTTTGACACTGTGCTGTTCCACTTTCATGTATCAGTGTTAACTCTCAATTTCAATTTGATCCTTCAAGTCTAACCTGCCTAGAATAAAGTAAGTCACTATCCTAATGTGGCTTTAATATTCAGGCTTCACCCTGATCTATTTCAGTCATGATGTCCTGTACTCTGTCTTAACTGGAAATTTAACCACTGTGCCAAACTGATGTATCCAACACATTGCTCCAATTTCTTCTTAACAGCCCTGCGTTCATCCTCTGTCATGGCTAGGAATTAATCTTCAAATGAACAGATTGAGCCCTGAAAGATGCAGAAAATTCAAGATATATATCAACTCACTGACCTCCCGTTGTCCATGTATGTTTATGTCCAGCCCTGGTTCACCCATCTTAACTTAGATACATACAGTGCTTCAGTTATACTCACACATTAATTTCAGTCAGCCAGCACAGATTGCCTTGCGTGAAGACACTCAAACAAAATGACTAACCTCTGCTATTGCAGCCCAACCAATTTGGAGCTGCCATTACCATTAATAGGCCCCAGGCTTACAAGAATAATAGGTATCATGCCTCAGAATTTGACAGGTCTTGTCTGGATCTGTCCAAGTTTAGAACCTGTGTTCCCAGTTCAGCCTTTGGTAACAGGAAAGTTATAGCTACACCTGACTGTATATAGCCATGCCTGACTGGTAGCTCAGCTTCACAGAGCCATGTGGACTGAACCATTTGTGTTTACAGAGTATTTTATTCTTTCATCCAATTTTAATACCCAGAGAGTATACTGGCTCAGTCCAGCATATATCCAGAGTGCAAGCAACCATGTAAACAACACATGCAATCAGGGGATTGTAGATGCACACATCTGAACAAGTTGTCAGGGATCCATTATTGTAAGTGAAGAGAAACAAGCACTTCTATGGTACAATCAATCTTTTCATAATACAAATATATAGAATATGTTTATGCCATAGACATATTTACAGTTCCCAATTTACTGCAAAGGAAGCCTAAGAGACTAGATGTGGACACATACAGTTCTTGCACTGCATGGGATAACTTCTGATAACTTCTCATAACCTTCTGATAACTCCCCAGTGCGAACATCTGCATATGAGCAATCTAGGCCACATTCACAGTCAGCGGCAAGAAGTAGGCACTTCCAGGGAAACTCCTCCAAATTATTTTAAATATTTGGATGAACTACACCTAAGAATTCCCTATTTATACTTACTGAGTATAACAGGGAAATCTAGCATCATTAGTTAAAGGTAGATATTGTTAGAGGAGTTGCTGAATCTGGTAGCCCAGTAGAGGCAAGGCTACTACAGCTCAATGTCTCCTGGTCCAATCAGTAGTGAGACTGAGAATATATTCCCAATAAACACACACAAAGGGACACGTATACACCATGCACATATATATGTCTGGCCACACAGATAATACAAACAGAAAACACAGCACTCATGCAAACACAAACAGCACTGACAGTGTCACCCTGTCCCCCTTTTCAACTACTGAGGATGAAAGCCCTTTAGTAAAAAGTATATATAAACATATATATTACACACAGATATATGTGTACATACATACGACATGGATCCCTCCAGCAGCTGGCCTTGCAGAATTTATCCAGTAATTGGCCCTGAACACCCAGCCTCCCAGTTGCCTCGCAAGCCCACGTGCTCACTGGCACTGGCACATATGCAGTATCGATCTCCCATGCTCACACATGCACAGTCGATCCCTCTATTGACTGGATATTGTGGTTTAACCCCAGCCAGCAGCTAAGCACTACACAGCCGCTTGCTCACTCCCCTCCCCTGATGGGATGGCGGAGAGAATCGGAAAAGTAAAAGTGAGAAAACTCATGGGTTGAGATAAAGACAGTTTAATAGGGAAAGCAAAAGCCGCGCACACAAGCAAAGCAAAGCAAGGAATTCATTCACTACTTCCCATCAGCAGGCAGGTGTTCAGCCATCCCCAGGAAAGCAGGGGTCCATCACGCATAACGGTTACTTGGGAAGACAAACGCCATCATGCCAAACATCCCCCCCTTCTTCTTCCCCCAGCTTTGTATACTGAGCATGACATCATATGGTATGGAATAGCCCTTGGGCCAGTCTGGGTCAGCTGTCCTGGCTCTGCTCCCTCCCAGCTTCTTGTGCACCTGGCAGAGCATGGGAAGCTGAAAAGTCCTTGACTAGTATAAACACTACTTAGCAACAACTGAAACATCAGTGTGTTATCAACATTATTCTCATCCTAAATCCAAAACACAGCACCATACCAGCTACTAGGAAGAAAATTAACTCTATCCCAGCTGAAACCAGGACACCGGCCTTAGACATTCAGTCTACTCAGTAGCTGGCCTGTGGATCTTCTCGTCTCCAGTTGGCTCATACACAGATGCAGACATGCAAGTGGATCTCTCAGGCAACCCCCCCAGACCTTACAGTCTCTTCAGTGACCATCTGGTCTCTCCAGTATCTGAAGCAGGCTTATGGCCACTTTGATATCTACCTCCCAAATCACTTATCCTACTTGCCAGCAAGTACAGCTTAGCATTTGCTAGCCATTACACCCTGACATATGTACCCACACAATATGCATGCACTCCAGTCTCTCCATTTGCTGGCATCCCAGGCATGTGGGCCTCCATGACCTGTGGTCCCCAAGCCAGTTGCTAGCACTTACATCCTCACTCACTCTATTTGTTGGGACCACAGATGCACAGGTCCCTATGACCTGTCGTCCACCTAGAGTCACTAGCACTTATATTTTCACTTGCTCTGGTCTCTTCAACTGCAGGCACCTCAGACACACAGGTCCCCAACCCATGGTCTACAGTTGCTGGTATTTGGGCCTCCATAAAAATACATGCACACAGAAGAACCTCTTACCTAGGAAGACAGAAATAGAGCTTAGTAAGAAGACAGAGCAGACTGTGCTGACCAGGTACAGGGCATTGCCACATAAACATACTGACCAGCATGCCTTTACATGCAACCACCCCCTTATATAAACTTATCCTTTTATTTTCCCATGCTTGTTCCTCCCCAAACCACCTTGATCCCTCCCTTTCTCCACTTGTGGTTCCTCCTCTCAACATCTCATAATCAGTCTTGCATAATCCCAAAATGCTCTTCCCTGCCATCCCATGCCCTTGTAGGCAGTAACTCCTCTCAGCCTGAAAGTTGCTCTGGAGAGCCTCTCCCTTTGACTCATCTTAATAGATTTTATCCCTGGACGATGAGGCCAATTGCTCTCCCATTACAGCCTTGGTAGGCACCTTTACACTGTGATTGTTTCTCTTATTAGGTTACTGGGGTTCCCTGTCTCCCATTGTCCCTCTGTGCTCCTTTGTGTTGTGTAGAAATCAATCTTTTATTACATAACCTAAAAAGTACCTATATGACAAATCTCTGAAGTTATCTGAGAAGAATCATCCTTGATACATCTTCTTTATCTGTTCAATACTTACAGATTTAAAAAATCAAACTTACAGTGGTTTTGTCAGAAGTGGCTAAGGATATCATATGCTGTAGAAAAGAAAAAATATATATGACCTTGGAACAACATACATGGTCATTCATTATTGCTATAATCCAATAATAGTAATAACAAGAATAATAGGTATTTTAAGGCTATGTGGAGTGTAAAAGATTTCTGGTTTGAGAGGATATCTGGTTAATGGCTATTCAGCATCAAAGGCAAAGAGAAGAAACAAAGGACATAATTAAAAATCAGACACACAAACCGTAATGAGCAGTAGATTATTAAAACAATAACAAAGAAAGGAACTCCCAAGTCAGCAACTGGTGGGTTGAGGTGAATTGTGGGAATGTGCAATATTTAGGTTTAGCAGAAGAGCCAAAGCAGAGAAAAGGAGGAATAGAGAGAGACTGGGGAGAACAAATGTGTGAAAATGGAGAGAAGGTGGTGGATAATAGGGTCTGGTCTTGTATAAATAGTCTGTTGGTCAATCAGCTAGTCTGGCTAAGCCCTGAGCCTGACCACTGCAATCTGTCCTGTTTTCTTTCTGGACTCTATGCTTATTTATTTTCCATGAGACCCTGCTCTCTAGTCTGTGCATGCTGATGGATATGTCAGCAAATGTCAAACTGCTCAAGCCTGTGATCAGGAGGAGACCAGAATCTGGAAAGACTGGAGCTGGAGACTGGATAAGTGAGAACCAAGGTCTGGGCATTGAGTCTGGACAGAGTTACTGCCTGGTCTAGGCTTTGAGGAGCTTACAGGTACATGCATCCCTGTGGAACAACAGAATGAGGGGGTATGTTTCTCCACTTGTGAACTATAGCTCTGATGAGCAGGAAAGAGGAATAGGATCAGGAAGTCTGAATTGTTTACGTGAGTCCTGCTTATGTAAAAACACAGCTTTCTGCTCTGTCTGAGTCAATCTTGGTGGCCACCGTGCCTTTATTCTATGTGTGCTTCCATCTTTCATATTTGTGTTCAGTTTCACCATAGGCTGGAGATAGACTGAGAAGGAGAGATCCTTGAGTCTTAAAGATGACGAGATTCAGCTTGCTTTAACAAGAATAATAATTACACAGGCCTATGTTTTACACTAAGGAGACCATGGCAGTTCTCTCTAAACTTTAGAAAAGGGCAGCTGTGTTTGAAGTGAAGAAGTTATTCTTCACACAGACCATAAGATGGCATAAGAGGCCAAGGGAGAAATCCTTCAGGGTAATCCCTTGCAGGATGTTTTTAGGCTTTTGTTTCAATACACTGACTCATGTATAATCAGAGTCCTCCCAGTTACAGGAACGTGTTTCTGAATTACTTTACACAGACATTATTTGGAAACAATCCATGCAGTCCAGAGGGCCTGTGGATCACTACATGCAAAAGGATAATTGGAGACAATGGTAAAGGATAATATGAGATTATTTTACATCTAAATAGCTCCAAAACAGTCCCGTTGTTAATAGTGGGAAGGTGTGTGCCCAGGCGTGTATGAGTTCGTGCATAATGTGGATTGTCAAAAACATTATCAGTAGTTAGAGAGTCAGGTAAAGATTTCAGCTTAGAAAGATCTTTCTGAATATGACTAGGGAAGGTCAAGAACAGAAGAAATAACAAAACAAAGAACAAAATTCCTCAGAAATTCCCAGGAGAAAAAATTAACTCCCTACTTTTAGGTTTGCAGTGGTGAAACTTAAAATCTGGGGGTAAAAAAATAATTAAAGAAACATTAATGTGGAATATATATATGTAAATTTCTACATCTGAAATTAAGTTAAATAAGTACCAGAGTTCAGTCATCTAAATATGAATTTGTCATCTATGATTTTTCACAGAATCACAGAATGGTTGAGGTTGGAAGAGCCCTCTGGAGGTCATCTGACCCCATGCTCAAACAGGGACACTGTCCTGGTTTTGGCTGGGATAGAGTTAATTTTTTCCTAGTAGCTGGTATAGTGCTGTGGTTTGGATTTAGGATGAGAATAATGTTGATAACACACTGATGTTTTAGTTGTTGCTAAGTAGTGCCTACACTGGTCAAGGACTTTTCAGCTTCCCATGCTCTGCCAGGTGCACAAGAAGCTGGGAGGGAGCAGAGCCAGGACAGCTGACCCAGACTGGCCAAAGGGTTATTCCATGCCATACGACGTCATGCTCAGTATATAAGCTGGGGGGAGTTGGCCGGGGGACAGCGGTTGCTGCTTGGGGACAGGTCAGCAAGAGGTGAGCAATTGCATTGTGCATCACTTGTTTGGTATATTCTTTTATCATTATTATTATTATTATTATTATTATTATTATTATTATTATTATTATTATTGTTATTTCCTCTTCCTCTGCTGTCCTATTAAACTGTAACTCATGGGTTTTACTTTTTTTTCTGATTCTTTCCCCCATCCCACTGTGGGGGAGGAGGGTAAGCGAGCAGCTGTGTGGAGCTTAGTTGCTGACTAGAGTTAAATCACAACAGACACATAGACCCAGTTGCCCAGGAGCATGTCCAGACAGCTTTTGAATATCTCCAAGGAGGGACAGTCTGCAACTTCCCTGGCTAACTTTTTCCAGTGCTCAGTCACCGTCACAGTAAAAAAGTGTTTCCTGTTGTTCAGAGGGAACCTCCTGTGTTTCAGTTTGTGCCCATTGCCTCTTGTCCTGTCACTGGGGACCACTGAAAAGAGCCTGGATCTGTCTTCTTTGCACTCTTCCTTCAGGTATTTGTATACATTGATCAGTTACCACTTGAGCCTTCTCTTCTCCAGGCTGAACAGTCCCAGCTTTCTCAGCCTTACCTCATAGGAGAGATGCTCCAGAGCCTTCATCATCCTTGTGGCCCTTGGTTGAACTCTCTCCAGCATGTCAATCTCTCCTCTGTTTTTCTAGAGCCAATGGCTCTAGAATAGGCAATTCCAGAAAACAATTCATCCCACTGACCTAAAACGTCCCTTTCACAGACATTTATAAATCATCTGGAATGCTGACTGTTACCACTAAAAATAGCATCAGCCAAGGACTCTTCTTTTTTAGCTTCTGAGATGGATGGTGGCAGGGGAGGGAAAAAACGAATTAATTTCTAAGTAAACCAAAAACATTTCAGCATTCACCATAATTTCCCAGTTTACTTTCTGAAAGCAAACAAACAAAAGATTCTGCATCTATGCATTTTTCAATGGTTTCTGGAAGAGTACCTTCTCTAAATAGGCATCCTTTCCCATTCATTCAGCCTTGTTCTCAGCTGTCCTGACTTGTATGTGCCAGAAACACAGGCATGAGAACAAGGTAATATCACGTTAATGAAGCCAGAGAACTTATTCTTACCGTGGAAGCATTGGAGATGTTTCATTGAAGTCTGTTTGTCTGTAAATAAGAGAGAAATAAAAGACACATAAATACCTCATGGCACAGCAGTTTCAGATTTTCTTTTTCATGCCAGGAGGGATGAGCCCCACGAGAGATCCTTATGTGTTTCAGCAGTACTCCACTTTGATCCCATGTCAATGGTTATCCGGTCAGTTAGGTTCCATCACAAATACTATGATATGATTTATATTACTTCACCTCCATATACAATATTAACTACATTTAAGTAATGTTCCTCAGACATACTACTCAGCTGGTCTAACTAGGGCTGAACGCAAAATTATTTTAAGATTGTTTTCAGCACGTCTGTTCCTGTAATGCATCTTCAGGAAATTTGATTTTACTTTTACATGGTGAGCGTCTGGTCCAATAAGGCCAAACATCCTCAATAGGGTTTGTATTTTACTCATGGGTGTATGTCTGCATGCCTGCACTCTAGAGTAGATAGGACACATCACAGAGAAGATGACACTGCTGTCCATTCTCATTGTTGATGCAGGTTCCTGTAGATGGGTCACCAAATGGGAACCCACAAGTCTTGATTCCTAGATTTTCCAGTAGGCAAAGCAGGTTCTATAAAGTGGAAAACCTTCCTAAAAGTAATGATAGATTTATCAGGCTAAGAGAGAGATATAAAAAGAATCACATATATACATACACAGAAAGATATGGCTAGCCATATTAACTTGGGGGGGGGGGGATGAAAATACTGTCTCATATTGGATCCTTTTTAATTTCAAATCAGTTACAAAAATAAGGCATTCTGTCATATTGTTTTATTGGAGTTAAAATTTATTTCTCCTTCAGTCACACATCCTAGACTCCTTAAAGAATAGTGTGTACCACTGTGAATGTATTTAGAGCTGCATTTCTAGAAAGTAACATGACTGTGTGTATTATAAGAGAGGTGATGAAGAGGGGAAGCCTAAGTCAAAAAAGTAATGGGGATCAGAAATGCATAATTCATAAGGCAATGAAAGAAACAGATTAAATATGGCTCAGTTAAATGAAATGAAGCATTTTTTGTTTAAAAATATGGAAGCGTTTCATTCTGGTAAACCAACAGATTAAACTCTTCCTTGCTTCCATATTCAGAATCTGTTACTTCTCAGCGAGTTTGTGGACAACACCAAATTGGAGGGAGCTGTCAATATGCCAAAGGGCAGGGCTGCCTTTCAGAGGACCTGGAAAGGCTGGAAAAATGGGCTGACAGGAACCACATGATGTTCAGCAAAGGCAAATGCAACCTGGTCCAGAGTAATCCTATGCAACAGGGCAGGCTGGAGGCTGCCTGCCCAAAAAAAGGTCCTGGTGAACAAGTTGATCAGGAGTTGGCAATGTGTACTTATAGCAAAGAAATTAACTGCATCATGGGCTATATTAGTAAGAGTGTAGCCATTAGTAAACGGGGGAGATTCTTCCCCTCTCTTTGACACTTAGGAGATACATCGGCAGTATAGTGTCCTGTCCGGGGCTCCCCAGGACAAGAAAGAGATTGACATACAGATGAGAGACCAGCAGAGGCCACCAAGCTAGTGGGGGCTGGAGCACATGAAAGAAGAAGAGAGGCTGACATAATGAGGCTTGTTCATCTTTAAGCTGAAAAGGCTAAGGGGAGACCTTGTTGCTATCTAGAACTACCTGATGGTAGCAGGATACAAAGAAGATGGAGTAAGGCTGTTCTCTGATGCGCACAGGAATAGGAGAAGAGGGAACAGACATAAGTTGGAACTTGGGAAATTCCAATTACATATGAGGATTTTTTTTAAATTTTTTTTTAACTGATGAGAGTGGTCAAATACTGTAATGGGTTGCCCAGAAAGGTTGTGGAAGCTCCACCTTTGGAGGTTTTTAAGACTTGACTAATCAAGTTTTTGAGCAACCTGCTCTAGTTGACCCTGCTTTGAGCAGGGGATTGGACTAGATGAACTTGAGAGGTCCCTTTCAAAATAAATTATTCTATGATTCTGTGAAAGGGTCTTTTCTCCTTGCTTTGCATTTTCTTTAATAGAATATTCTGATCTTTCAACTGTGCATGTAATTTCAGGGCAGAATTAATGTCGGTGGCCACATCTTTCTGCTTAAGACACTCCAGGAAAAATTGCCCAAATGTGTAGAGTATCCCATATTGGCAGGGATCCAGGCAAATTACTAGGCTGCTGGCTATGCCTTACCCTCAGGTTAAGCTAACTGAACAAGATGTGGAAAACTACTGCACAAGACATAAGAAATTGCTGGATATTACAAATAAGAGTGACAGAAACTACAGATAGTGATGTGAAGGATGGCTGGATTTCACAGTTGGTTAAGGGGGAGTTTTGTGAGAAATGACCAAGATTCATGGGTAATAGAAATGTTGTTGGGGACTTCTTTGGGATCAGATTCTTGCAAGGCCAATAGCTCCTAGGTAACCATATCAGTAATACTATAGAAGGCCAAGTCAGGCAAAAATATCAGAAATATAAAATTTAGGTCTGGATGGAGCAGAACTGTGATCACTGCATAAAAAGTACCTAGAGGTGAATTCTTTATTTGGGACGGGACTGGGGTGGAGAAATGGAGGTACACAGCTGGCAAATAGGAGAGTCAAGAAATGGGAAAGTGGTAATAAGGCAAATCATGTAATCAAGGCTGTCTAAGTGCACCCATTGGGTAAACCTGGGTTTCAGCACAACAAAGTATATCAGGACAATAAATCAAACCTGTTTTTCTGATGATACCACAAGAGCCAGATCTGCTTCCATGGTCAGTAGAACGACTGTGGGAGAGAGGTGCCTCCCATGCCTCAGAGGGGAACATCCAGCACAGATGGACTGAACATTGTGGTATTACTGTGCCCACTCTTATTTCAGTTGCACTAGCAACTACCCATCACTTCCTCACATATATCTGCTATGTTCTTATCCCTTTTTGCTTAATCAAGTGTGTCTATGTGAATGACATATAATCCAGGTCTCTACTGAGTCTGACATAGTTCCCTTGTTACTAAGACATAATTTTGACTTTTGGCACTGTTCAGGTTCAAAATTCATGGAAAAAATGGGATCTGTGTCAGCGACCATGAGTGTTATCTTTATTGATTCACACTAAGGGTGTCAGTTGCATTCCCTCCTTGTGAATGAATCTTGTCCTCTTCTGACAAGAACATGTGCAGATATTTTGAATATCTTCAGGGAAGCCCTGAAAAAGTAAAGAGAGGTAAACCTAATGTGGTCTGTGCCATATTTTCTAGAGGAAGGAGTTAATGCAGTGAACTGTCCCCTGTACTGAACCCATATGTTTGCCTCCCATTAAAGGACAGCCCAGGATTCAACATATTCTTAAGGTGGACAATCAGAAATTGTCATTAAGAATAAAACTCAGGAATTAAATTATTTGACAAGCTAGCTGTTCTTATAGGACAGAAGACCCAGCTTTGGCACTAGGTGTTATTCAACATGGATAAAGGAAGAGGACTGATGTGTAGCAAGATATCCATACATATTCATAGGTCAGAGCTGTGGGAGAGCAGAGGTAAGAGGTCCTTACCGTGAAAGCAGGCACAAGCTCTGATTCATGTTGGCAATACGAAAAACAAAACAAAACAAAACACAGAAAAGAACTTCAGGTTAATGAAAACAATATCAGGGACATAAGGCAGGTCCTACTTACTTATATAGTGGTATACATCCCAGGTTTCACTTCTCAAGGCAATGGTTTGGAATTAAGGTCATTGAAGACACACATCTGACCAAATAAAGCTAGTTTTTTTCCCTATAATCAGCTACAACTCAAACATACTTTAATTGTATAATTCCTTTAATGTAAGTTACCCTTGACACATGCATGTGTGCATTGCACGCATGCGCGCGCGCACACACACACACATTGTTTAAATAATTCAAAATGCAGATGTACTGATTTCAAAGGATTTACTTCTGGCTTACAGGAAAATAAAAGATCCTAGTGGTCTTGTCTTTGTATTGACATTATCTTATAACAGCAACCTCAGATGTAGAAATATAATTAGTCGTCCAGAGTGTTATTTGGGTAAGAACATGACACAGACTAACTATCTCTAGATCCCTAAGTATGGGATTGATAGACTTTGGCAGGGCCCACTTCTGTCTAATGATTACAGAAGAAGCCTAGATGACTTCCTTACAAATAGAGAGCCAACTTTTAGATGTCTAAACCAGGTGGGATTAAGCTGTCTTTTCATGACATGCGTTTGGGGGTACTGGAATAATTTATTTGTATTTCCCTATTCAGAGTCCCCCTGTTAAATCTCTATAATCTAAGTCTGTTCACCTAGCTCAAGGCATTCACAGTAGAGATGTCTGCATCTTAGCTGGTGTCGTGGTTTAACCCCAGCCAGCAACTAAGCACCACACAGCTGCTCACTCACTCCTCCCTGGTGGGATGGGGGAGAGAAAGGTAAAGGGAGAGAAAGGTAAAGGGAGAGAAAGGAGAAGGGTAAAAGTGAGAAAACTTGTGGGTTGAGATAAAGACAGTTTAATAGGGAAAGCAAAAGCCACGCACACAAGCAAAGCAAAACAAGGAATTCATTCACTATTTCCCATGGGCAGGCAGGTGTTCAGCCATCCCCAGGAAAGCAGGGCTCCATCACGCGTAACAGTGACTTGGGAAGACAAACATCGTAACTCTGAACGTGCCCTCCTTCCTTCTTCTTCCCCCAGCTTTGTATGCTGAGCATGACATCATATGGTATGGAATAGCCCTTTGGTCAATTGAGGTCAGCTGTCCTGGCTGTGTCCCCTCCCAGCTTCTTGTGCACCCCCAGCCTACTCGCTGGTTAGGTGGTGTGAGAAGCAGAAAAGGCCTTGACTCTGTGTAAGCACTGCTCAGCAGTAACTAAAACATCCCTGTATTATCAACACTGTTTTCAGCACAATTCCAAAACATAGCCTTATACTAGCTTCTCTGAAGAAAATTAATTCTATCCCAGCCAAAACCAGCACAGCTGGTCATTGCAGGATGACTTATCCCAAAATGGAAATAAGCACTTCTAGGACATGACTCTTCCATTTAAGAATTAGTTTTATCAGAATGAGTCTTATCCTAGTGGCCTAGAATGAGACACGTGCTAGATCGTGCAAGGCATACAGAATGAAACTCAGTCCCTTACAGCAATATACCCTCTTCAGAGGAGGCTGTGGCCTCCTGGTCACTGGCTGGGAAAAAAGGGTAATGGTACCTTGGACAGAATAAGAAAGCAATGAGTCAACGATAAAAACAATAAATCAACCCCTCCTCCACCCCCTTTATGACTGAAACTATAAAAGAAATCTAACAGAATATATATTTGTGGGGCCAAACTGGTGACTGGAAAGCTCACTTGTTTCAAGAGAGCTGTCTGTCCTGGTGTTACCTGCAGATCTATTAACTCTGAAAATCTGTGGATGATTTAATTTGCATTTCATGAGGCCCAAGACCACTTGTGCCAAAGGAAATGTGTCTGCTTTACAGCAGAGCTTGTTCTCAGCTGCTGCTAGAAACTGACTGTGTAGTCCCCTTTTGGAATGAGGTGTCTACACCATCACTTTGGCTCTGCTCTGGCCAGTATGTGGGATTTCCTCTGATGGGAACCAAATTGTATCGTCAGCAAAAATGTGAGCACTTGTGATGAATGCTCTATATCAGACAGAGTATACAGATAAAAAGCTTGTCCTAGTTCCTCCATCTGGAACAGTCCTCCAATATTATTCCAGCAAACTCTGCATTCCCAAATATCCTCACTTGATCTTCTGCCAGGCTCCAGGGCACTGAGCACATACTATGAAAGCATCACTGCAATAGGCTACTATAGGAACATGCAAATCAAGGGAGACCCAGGCTTAACCATTAGGCAGGATAAATACGGCTAAGTCCACTCCAAAGAGTACTAGCTCTATGCCAGGATCCTTCTGTTGGTCTGGATTCCAGGGATGTCATCGTGGTATGTAAACATGAAAATATACACTTGGGCTCACAGGAGTAAACAGAGCCCAATTCATCAGATTTTTAGAATTTCACAGAAGACATGAAAAGTGTCCACAGTTGCTTATTTTTATCTTTGAATATAAAAGAGGATTAGGAATTTAGCTTTGTGCAAATGCTTACATTGTACCTGCCTAAGTATAGCTGGAAGAAACATCACTCAAGCTGGGCAACAGAAATATATACTAGTTGAGAATATCATCCAAGGTTAAACACCCACCAGATTGCTTCAGTGATTCCTGCTGACACTAGAATAGCCAGTCCATGTAATTCCGTGATTCCCATGTTGTTGCTGTTGAAAAAAAGATTGTGAACCCTGGACTGACACTAAAGTGAAAAAAAACACACAGAAAATACTGTAGTTATTAAATATTGAATAAGCCTCCTGTTTTGGACAGCAGGTCTGGACACAATACAATGAAAAATTCTTTCTAAAGAGAAAGTTTTACATCTAGGTATTTATACTAGGTACTAGGTATTTACAATCGATATTCCACAGACTGAGCTCTCATTTTAAAATGGTAATACACTGTACTATTTTATTATTGTACAAACATATAATTCCCAGTTCAGGTTTTCTTTGGATCAGGTTTTCTTCTTTTCCTGGCCAGTGCCCACTCTGCTCTTTATCGTCTCTGTTCCAATTTCTCTTTCATCCTTTCTTCCTGTCTAGCTCTCCTTTTTGACCTGGATTCCTTGAGTTTTCTACTGTGCCTCTTACCTGTGCAGTTCTCTGTCTTTCTAAGTAGAAGGTTGCAATCCCTTTCTCTAGGTCAGCTTCTCTTCCCCATCCATTCTGTGACTGTTCACAACTGTGGTTCAGTCAAATCTTCCTTTGTGCCAGCCTTCTGAAAAAAGTCTTTGTAGCACTTTTTTTTGTCCATATTACCTACCCCTGCTCTCAGCTGCTCTTAAGCATTCCTTTCACCTGTAACCATGTTTGTTAGCCACCGTGTCCTAGCCCCAACCTATTACCCTCCAGCCACAGTACTCACCTACCGTACTTTCAGTTCTTCCACTTCCACAGCTCCTGTTCTCTTCCTCTTCTGCTTCATCTCTTCTCACATACCTGCTGAACCAGTATCCGCACAGGAAATCCTTTCTGTATGTCAACCGTGTACCAGCAGCCAGGCTCAGGGCCAAATGATGGGCCTCCACCCAGTTCTTTATGTGGGAGTGCTGCCTCCTGAGTAATAGGGAAACAACAAGAAACTTGCAACAACCAGTTATTCCCTAACATGGCAACACTGAGCTTTCTGATGAGCAAGAAGGTGGCTGCCTAGACTTCTGATATGGAGATTTTTTTCTTAGAATGTGGGCATTTTTATTAAGTTATTTGTCCTAGCTGCAAATATCTGTAATGTAGACATTTCCAACTGCACTGAACTTAAGATACTTTTTGTACTCACAGGAGAGAAATAAACATTTTCAGAACATAATTAATTTAATCTTAAGGGGGACCTTTCAAGTCAGTAGCCTAGATTCACTAGACCTAATGGATGCCTAAGACAGTAGGCCCATTGTCTGAGCCTCTTCATTTACTGGAGGAAAATAGTTGCCTACACAGAATGATTCAAGTCCTGCCTAAGATGAAACTTTCCTGTTGGTGCCAGTCTGTTCACTTCCAGTGATTGTCTAGAAAGTATACAACTGCCATGAATACTGTTACAGTAGTTGGATGGATAACAACTGGGTTTTTTTGAGTGAACCACAAATAATGCAGGGAAGGTTGGATTGAGAAAGATAATTGTGAGTTACCTGCTGCTTTTCAGTATTTGCAGGTAGGTTCAGACTAGTAACTTGGGGTCAGTCAGTAACTTGAAGTTTCTTATGCCTAACTTCACATGATTCAACCAGACTACTATATGTTTACCATCAATGGAGATAATTAGACAATTCTAGGGAGTCTTCATGTGACCTACTTCCATTAATCTATCTGAAAATAATATGACTGAGATCCTCACCCTTAACTATTAAAAGAATCAGACTGTGAGGTTAGGTATAGGTTTCTATGCCCTACATGCTTAAAATGAGGTGAGATGAAGCTTATCCCTAATTTAAATTGCTAAGAGACAGAAAGTGTAAGAGAAATAATGAAAGATGTAGGCTAAAGAAATGGTAGGGGAATGGCTAACAAGAAAATAAGGCATAAAAGTGGAGTTAAGTGGTCACATATGCAAAATGACTTAATGTCTTGCAGAGTTCTCTTACACCTCTATTGTTACTATTTACATCCCTGAAGGAGCATTAATTAAACAGAATGCTGGGAAGCAGGAAGAGGGAATGAGAACTAACAGGTCACAATCAGACTTACAAATACCCACCTTTCCTGAATTTCATCCTCCTGCTTTGGTCTCCAGCCATCCAAAAGTACTGTGTTCCAAGTTGATTATTTATGATTTTAGTTCTGTTTGGTACAACTCTAAATGTCTATCCATCATTCCTGCTATGGGCATGTATGCCATCAGTACATCAATAGACACAACAAACACAAAGCCTGTCTAGAAGTATGCTCTTAATAACACCCCACCTCAAGTGAGTCATGGTTCCCCAGATCAAGTGGTGCAAAGTTACTTGGCTCTGCACTGGACAGAATTAAACCCATATAAAGTTGATTGCTACATACACATCAAATCATAGCATTTCACCCAGGTCTTCCCCGGGCTCTGTCTGGTGCCCTTGTGGGTCTTTGAGATTTCTATTTGAAGTAACTACAAGTTTTGTTACAGTCCAGAAAAGTATTGTTTCACTTGCATGAATGAGTATGAGTTCTGTGTTCTGTAACTCTACGTGAAGCACTCAGGTGTGTTGGACAACCCAAGGTTTCCTTGGACTAAGTCAGAAATTGAAGTTATTTGCCAATGTAGATACAGGACTGCCTGAAAACTTAACTGTGGTCTCTTCTGGAGTGCTGCACTGTTCCTTTATTGCTTTTGTTTGCCTATATTCTGAAATAAAAGTTGGACTAGACTGAGAATTCGGGTCTCTAAAGGAACTTTGTCCCATTTAAAACAATTGTTTGTGGCAGCTTTGAACTTTAGCTCCTCCTCAGGCCCAAACTTTCTGACTGTCTGCCTGGCTTATATTTATTTGCACTCTACTTCTAATGAGAATTAGATTTCCAGAGATGATGACTTAACATCTTGAACCAGTGGGTTTTCCAACAGCACAAAACTGAAGTGAACGTGTAGACACAGATAGGTGTCTGGGATACATCTGCTTTACTTTAACCATTGAAGAAGGGAACAGATGGTTAGTGCCTTGGGTATCCAAGACATCTACATGGGTCTGGCAGATACAACTCAGAAAACACAGAGATCAGTTGAAGGCTAAGAACACCCAACAGTGTTTGAAAAGACACACATTTTGGAGAATGAATCCCAAGCAATTTGGCTACTTTTGAATGAGGTGGAGCACAGTCCAGGCTTTTTTCTATTGATTCTCTCCCCATTGTAATGGGAGTTCAGCCATGTAGTTCATATATGGACACTTGCAGTATTGTCACCTGTATTTAGGCGTCTTAGTCTTTGAGCTGAATCTCACTCTGAGTTTGTAGGCACATGGTGGGAGCTGGGTTTCCCCTCTGAAAGGTGTCTTTCACATCTACAATATTATTGATACTTAATGCTTGGGCACCACTTTCTCTGTGGAACTTCAAGTCATTTTCAAGGCCAGTATAATCACTGTTTCATATATGGAGAAACTAAGGCACTGATAAGTGAAGAGATTTATTGGTCAAAGCTGCCCATCATGTGATTATGAGCCAACAGCAGAGTAGAAATGCGCTGAGTTCCAGTCCAATGTCTTATCACATAGGCAGCATTGACTTTGGAGAAAGAAAAACAAGTATCAATAGTTCTACAATAGCTGGTTAGCACATAACAAATAAAAAGCAAACAAGCAAACAAAAAACCCCAGATGATCAACCTCTTCCATGAGGTTTAGAAAAAGGAGAGGAATTATTCCCTCTAATTTTGTTCTTAGTTCTCTTGGGCTTTGAAGGACATTATAATGCGTGATATTTTCCATCCTGGGAAATCTTTGTCTCAACGGAAGCTGCAGAAAGTCTGCAGGAACTGTATGTGCTCACAGCATTTTACAATCCAGCCTGCTTTCAACCATTCAGAGAAAAACAAAGGGGTAAGGTTCTAGCTAAATGAAAGAGAGAAACAGAAGCATAGATGCTGATCTCTTGTTTGGACAGAGCATTTAATATCTTTTTCTCTAGCTTTGTTAGAGATCTTTCTTGTTGCCTCATCTCACCAACACTCTGAGAATACCAACATAAGTTGTGAGAGTCTTGGACATGAGTAGTTTCCAAGAGAACGAAAGTGTGAGAGAGAAGAAAGAAGGGTTGTTTGGGAAGGAAAATGGAGGTGCATATAATAGAACAAAAGATTAGAGAGATGGAACTTTCTTATTGTACTTCATGTGCTTTTAAAAATTCTGTGACCTCCATTGAGACATGAGGGTGACAATAGCAGCAGCAATAATATATTTCAATGGTTTTTTTTTTTACATTAATATTACATTTTTTCATTGTTTTTCCCCTTAAATTTAAGCAGTATTCTAGTGTGAGTTACATATAATCTTCCCCTCACCCCCTCTCTGTGTTATATGCAATGGTAGTTCTTCTGAAGATAGTGAAGATATTTATGTGGTGAAAACTGGCACTTGTATTCCACTTTCAGTGTACTAGAATATAAAAAACATTCAGCATAATTTTTACCCTGAGAAATTTCACGTGGCATTAATAATTCTCAAAATTAAACATGTAAGTTATCTTTATATATCACCTGAGAGTGATCCATTATTTGATGGCAGGTACCTGAAATACTCTAATTAATCACCCTTTTTTATTAAATTGGTTTCAGTCAATATTCTAGGCTACTATAAGGTAGTTTGGGAATTTTTAAAGTCTATATTGGAATGTGTAAACATAATTTTTATTTTCTCTTTTTGACATCCTTTTCATTCATGCGCTTTTCAATTATGGTTTATATTCTATAGCATGCTAAGATCACACAGGCTAGGTTTTTTTCTTGTACTGCTTAGATCTCCATTGGCTGTACTGGAAACCAAGCTACCTGCCTTGCCTGTCAGCATTTGCCACAGCTTAAATTAAATGCCACAAATCTCATGGAAGGTGCCTACACCAAGTTGCTAAAATAGGGTTGAGGAGTCCCACATACAGTACAAGCTAGGAAATGTGAAAGTCACCCTTAGAGATAAAATTATATTCTATATTCTGTCACTTTATTATTTGGCAGCAGTTATGTACTTGTAATAAAACATATAAGTTATGTAATTAGACTACTTCTACATGGACAATCCATATGCAAAAAAAAAATCAAATTTGAAATAGGTATTTTGAAACTCAAAGACAAACAAATAATGAAATCAGTAAAATACATATTTCTTTTTCTGTGGAAATTTTTATAACATTTCATAACATTAATGGATTTTTTTTCTTAATGTTTTATATGAAAAACACTTGGTGAAGGACAAAGCCTGAACATCATTCTAGAAAGGCAGCTGATTATTGGACATGAATGTGCAAGAACAGGTCAAAAAACCTTGTTTGAAACCTTCACTAAGAAGGGGAAAAGAAGAAGAAGAAACATCAAACTTCAGGTATATTGTGATAAATCAAGATTAATTCTATCAGGTAATGCAGAAGAAAAATGATGGATGGGTACTGTAATTACTGTAGTCTAAGTCTGTATGAAAGCTGCTGTTTGTGAAAAGTGACCTGTTTTAGTCAATCAATCTATATACTAGAAATTAGAGAAATTTTCAGGTGTACAGGTCCTTCCCAATTCTGAAAGAAAAAAAATAAATGCATATGTCCCATAACCGTAGCAAACTTAATTAAAGTACTATATTTGAGAGAACAAACACTTATTTGCTTTTGCCTATAGCCAAGAGAAAGGGACAGAGAAAAAAAAGCTCAAGCCAAATTTACCTTACATGTGTTCAGCCATTTAGCAAGGCTGTGCTTTTATCTAGGTATCTTTTGGCATTAGTGGCCATCTGGGGTGTAGCTCGGAACTGAGATGAAAAGCACATTTAATAATGTTTCCTCTTCCCTTTTACTGTCTTTTAAGTGAAGATAAGGATAAGAAGGCCTGTGAGGAAATCAGTGAAGCCTAAACATTTTCTTGGAACCAGGATCTGAATCACCAATCCTACAATGCTGTAGGACACAAAAAATTTCAGGACAGGTAAAATAATAAAGAATGTCAATTAAATAACTGGTGTGGGATGTCTACTTAAATTGGGTATTTGCAAGTCCAGTATGGAGAGAATGCTTGGAGGGGATGATACAAGATGTTCCTTATTTCCTTACTTTCTCCTCCTTACATGTTCCAGGTCTTCAAGGTCATCATGATACAGGAAAATGATACCCACATCCGTGAGTTCATCCTCTTGGGATTCCCTACCATCATAGAGCTGCGGGCTCTATTGTTTGTAATTTTCCTCATTGTGTATTTGTTGACTGTCCTTGAAAATGTAGTCATCATCACTGTAATCAGAAGAAATCACCAACTCCACAAGCCCATGTACTTTTTCTTAGGCCACCTATCTTTCCTAGAGGCCTGGTACATCTCAGTCACTGTTCCCAAAATGCTGGCCAACTTTCTAGTGAAGAATAAGAGCATCTCCTTCACAGGTTGTATGGCCCAGCTCCACTTCTTCATTGCCCTGGTCTGTACTGAATGTGTCCTCCTGGCTGTCATGGCCTATGACCGCTATGTGGCCATCTGTAACCCCCTGCGCTACCCAGTCATCATGACGCACAGCGTCTGTATGCAGCTGGCCATGGGCTCTTGGCTGGTTGGCTTTCTGACATCGGTGCTAAAGGTCATCTTTATTTCCCAGCTCTCTTTCTGTGGGCCCAATGTCATCAACCACTTCTACTGTGACATCAGCCCTTTGCTCAACCTCTCTTGCACTGAGCGGTTAGTTGCAGAAATGGTGGACTTTGTCTTTGCCTTGCTTATTTTGTTGATCCCCCTCTCTGTCATCATAATTTCTTACATGTGCATCATCAACACCATTTTGGGCATTCCCATGACCCAGAACAGGAAGAAAGCCTTCTCCACCTGTATTTCTCACCTGACTGTGGTCATCATCTTCTTCTCAGCCACCCTCTTCATGTATGCCCGACCCAGGAGTATTCACTCCTTGGATCTCAACAAACTGGTTTCCATAATTTACACTATAGTCACTCCAATGCTAAATCCATTCATTTACTGCCTGAGGAACCATGAAGTAAAAGACACTTTATGGAAGGTCTTGTGTGCCATGGGTTCTGTCTCCAGAGTGTCTGGGTCTGATCACTAATAGAATACTTGGAAGATATTCTTCCACCTGAATTTGTCTGAATCCTATGAATATCTAATAAGACTTTTGCTTTCAAAAAATGAAGATTATGGTTTTGTTTAGACATCAGTGGTTAAGGATTGCTTTTCCTGAGCCAATCTGCATGTTAAGCAAAAATTAACGAATGCTAACACTGTGTGAATGTAAAAGAAGGTGTTTCTACTGCAGACGTCACACATCATTCCTGACCAGTAGAGAAGGCAATAAACATCTTCACCTTCTCTTAATGTATTTTTTTTGGTCTGCATCAAAAAACACAATTGCATTCTGACCTTGATCGAGCTTAATGTGAAACTGGGATTCAAAGAACTTGAAGGCACCAAATAAATAGATATGTCAACTTTCTTCACAGTGATTAGGATGAGAACTTCAGTATTTCAAATAATATCAGTCATTTTAGATAGCTGTCAGAGGAGAACATGAACCACCACTGAGAAGTTCCTTTTTCTCTTCATTAACTTTAAATAGAACTTTGGGAAGTAGCTTGGATTTACAGAACAAACCTTTACTTTTGGGGAAGAATGTTAATTTACATAGTTTAATTTCCATTTTAAATGCTAAATGAGCCTCCTGATTTTCAAGTGTAATTTTCCTCTGCTCCTTCTGTAATACATGAGGAGATATAAGCACTAAGAGAAGAATCAATTATCTAAACATAGGCATCTAATAGCATTTCTGCTGCCATATGGTATCCACACAGTTGGCAAATTTGACACAGGACCTATGGGAGTCCCAGCCCTTTGTAAAGTAACATTCAGAAGGAGAGGGACAAGAAGAACTTTAAGCAATTCAGCAAAGAAATAAAAAATCCTGAACCTGGGAAAGAATTACCCAATACTTCAGTATAAGTTGGGCACTCACTGACTAGGCAACAGCTCTACTGAAAAGGACCTGGAAGTCCTGGCAGACAAAGTAACATGAGCCAGCAGTGTTCCCCCTGCAGTGATGAAGATCAACTGTCTCCTGGGCTGTATTAGCAGTAATCTAGCCAGCAGGCCAAAGAAAATGATCCTTCCCCTCTATTTGTCACCTGCATACATTTGTAAGACTACATCTGTGTCCAGTTTGGGGCTTCCCACTACAAGAAAGACAACACGGACAGAGTCTAGCAGAGGGTTACCAATAATAATAGAGGGGTTGGACCACATGGTGTATGAAGAGAGACAGATGGAAATAATTTTTTAAGTCTGGAAAAGAGAATATTAAGGAGGTATTTAGTTGCAGTCTGTCACTACTTGAAGGGTATTATAGAGAAGATAGAGTCAATTCTTAGTTTTGCACACCTGAAAAGACAAAAGGCAACAGAAACAAGTTGCAACAAATTAAATTCAGATTAAGTAGTACAAAAAACCAGACAAGCAAACAAAATCAGAGTGATTAAGCACTGCAACAGAGTCCCAGAAAGTTTATGAAATCTCCATCCTTTGAGTTTTTCAGTGCTTGACTAAACAAGTCTCTGAAAAACCTGACCTGACTGAAATACGCTTTTGACAGCAGAATGAGATAAAAACTTCCAGAAGTGAAACTCTGTCCTTCCAACCTAAGTTTTTTTATGATTCTTTGATTTGGATGTCAGGTGGAAAAGCCTGTGGTGTCTCAAATTGCAACAGAAATTGATGTTTAGGCAATTGAATCTCACTGTAGCTACCTACTGAGTAGGTTTCAACATAGGAGTTCAACATATGAGTTCAATACAATCTAGGCAACACGTTCAATGGCTTATAGACACCCATTCAAACTTATGGACAAATGGAGCTCAGTTCTGTTCTCCACTCAGAAGAGTCTAGTGCCATTTGGCATCATAGAATCATAGACTCATAGAAATGTTTTTTAGGGACCTTTGAATATCACAAAATCACAGAATGGCTGAAGTTCAAAGGGACCTCTGGACGTCATGTGGTCCCACTCCCATGCTCAAGCAAGGAAAAGCTAGAACTGTTTGGCAAGGAACATGTCCAGACAGCTTTTGAATATCTCTGAGGATGGAGACTCTACAACCTCTCTGGACAACCTATGCCAGTCCTTGGTCACCCTCTGTGATGGGTGCACTTGACCCCTAGTCCAGACTAGTGGTGGTTTGGTGCAGGATCTGGAAGAGGTAAAGGCCTGAGCTGTAGCCAGGCCGTGAACTTGTGTTTCAATCTGTTCTCTGAAAACCCACAAAAGAGCAGAGTGGCACAGTAAGCATCAGTGCATAGGAGCTTGGAACACCGATCATGTGATTAACACATGAATAGCAGGTGGCTTTTCCAAGACTCATTTATCAAAGAACAAAGAATGTTATAGGTCCTGCATACCTTTTCTATGGCATGTAATTTGACTACAAGCCAACCACTTTATCCTATAAATATGACAGCCTAAGTGAGCCTTCTTTGAGCTCTCCCTACTAGGCAGTGTGGCTGCATGGTGGTGATCTCCCCTTGATCTGGGACACCTCTCAAGGTTGCTCCTCGAGGCAGAGAGACCTTTTACCAAAGACAGATCTTTGGTAAGCAACTGATATCGTGCATAACCTTATAGTACGGTAACTTTGATTCTGTCTTGGCAACATTGATTGCATGCTGAATTGATGCTAATGAAACATTACATAAACTTTGCATGTACAATCCCTTAGACATAAACTGTTGACCAAGTCTAACATTGGACCTAGCCGCACTTAAGCTCCATCAGGTGTTTAGAAAGCAATGGGGTCTACTCTGAACCTCGTGACTCAACAGGAGGGTCTTCCTTACTCTTTGCATCTCCGGTCTCTCTGTGAATCATTCTAACTCGAGTGTAACTCAATTATTCTTTGTATGATTCTTCCACTCAGTAGAGTAGAATAGAGTGAACCTTGCTATCAAACTTCGTTAAGTTGCACTTTTACAACATCATATTAAGATCACTTTTGCTAATACCTCTGTCGGCAATTCCTTAAGCATTCTAAATCACCCATTTGTGACACCCTCATGGTAAAAAAAGTGTTTCCTCATGTTCAGGGAAAACCTCCTGTGTTTTAGTTTGTTTCCATTGCCTCTTGTCCTGTCAGTGGATACTGCAGAAGAGGCTGGCTACATCTTCTTTATACTCTTCCTTCAGAAAAAGTTGTAAACGTTAATGAGAGCCTTCCCTTCTCCAGGCTGAACAGTCCCAGCTCTCTCAGCCTTTCCTTAGAGTAAAGATGCTGCAGCCTCTTAATCATCTTAGAGGCTCTTCACTGGACTCTTTCCAGCATATCCATGTCACTCCTGGGGAGCCCAAAACTGGGTGCAGTACTCCATGTGTGAGTATATCCATAATTTGACTTCCCTTTTGTAGCACAACTCTCACTATCTCTATATTATGCCAGTTGTGGCTTGGTCTAGCTGAGAGTCAAAAACCTTCAAAAACAGAGATACTATAATCCCTCTGGGTAACTTGTTTCAGTACTGTTCTGACCTCCTAGTGAAGAAACTTCTCCTAATGACCTATTTGCAACTACTGAGTTGCAAGCCATTATCTTTGACCTTTTTAATAGTATCTGTCATGACCAAGAACTGTTTGTCCCCATTGTCTTTATAACTGTAGGCTTCTGTTAGACCACACCATAGCCTCCTGTGCATCACATTAAACAAGCCTAGCTGTCTCAACTTCTTTTCATAGTACATGTACTCTAGGACACATCTTAACATGTTAGTAGGCCATAGTAAGAACCTCTCTAGTTTCTCTGCATTTTCCTTGAACTGGGGGAATCCCAAAACTGGACACAATAGTCCAAGTGGAGCCTCACCAGCCCAATAGAAAGGAGAACTAACCCTTTTTCTCCTGGCAACACTACTCTTCATTCTCCATGCACTTACATTATTCTAAAGTTGCTTTCTTCATGAGATGCCCTTAGATGTCCAAGCATGCACATAAGGCTTTGGCCAGCCATTAGAGGTCAACCAACATACTTTAACATATGTCAAATGTCACTAGATTCTAATATATTGGCAAATTAAATCAAACTCTATGTCTTAACAGCCAAATAACTTCTATAATTCCAACTCTCCTAGGTGCTAATCCCCCACTTAATCTCACTGTATGAATATGATTTTAATCTTATGCTTTTGGTTTAAGTAAGACATCTGACTCATAAAAGACCAACTCCAAAGTGGTTTTACAAATAGCTCTCTCCAGGGACTCCTGCCACTGGGCAGTATGGACAAGAACAGATCAGGTTTTGTACTCTTTGTGCTACAAAATCTTGCAACAGTACCTCAGCAGGTCTTTGATCCTCAAATTCCATTCTGCCATGCCCCAGGATATCTAAAATTTAATCTTCTTGCTATTTGGTAAAAATACACTGAGGTGACCTGCAATACAGTCCCCATATTTTGGGGGCATATATGGAATTTAAAAATTGCCTGACAACCATATTTATTTTAGCAGACATTTACATGAGGCAGATAAATGAAAGAAGTTATTTTAGAATCTCTGTAATGATATGGAATAATTTCATTTACCTCTAGGGGTGGGTTTAGCTATTACACCTAATCTGTAATATCTACGTAGGAGTTCAACTATTTCAGCATTGACAGTTAATATAATCTGAGGTCACTAAAGTAATAAACAAACCTTCATGGGTTGACAGATTTGACACAGAACTTACCAGAAACTTATAACTTTTGGAAACCCTAGTGAAAAGTACACAAAATACCACAAAATCTGAAATTAAACACCTCTCTCTAGATAACTGAATCCCCTCCTAAGTGCCTACAGTTGCATTAGGGTCATAACACTTAGCTCTAGTTTTTGATTCAGGTGAAAAACGTGGATCCAGAGTGTCATTCAAACTGTTCAATGGTCGTCTTCATGAGTTTCAGCTGCTACTCCAGATGGGAACAGATCTGCTGTAATTCTTGTGTTGTACCTGTTAGCCTCAACAGTAGACAGCTGAAATGAGAAACTAGTCAGAGCAGTCAGTAGACTCTAGAGATCTATTCAACTGAGTAAATGTAGGTATGGTAAGGGGATCTGTGTAGGTGTCTGAACTCCTAAGTATATACAGAAAGCCTTCTCCACCTGTGTTTCTCACCTGACTGTGGTCACCGTCTTCATAATGACCCTCTTCATGTATGCCTGACCCAGGAATATACACTCCTTGGATCTCAACAAACGGGTTTCCATAATTTATACAATAGTCACTCCAATGCTAAATCCATTCATTAACCATGAGGAACTAGGAGGCAAAATATACTTTTATGAAGTCTTGCTGACTGCCTCAGATGTGTATGTTTGCAGGTGAGATAGTGCCCATCCACAAAGGTTAAATTTGGTGTTATCTTCCATTATGACAGGGTGAACAACAGGGCTTAGAGATGGGAGTGAGTTGAGCTCTCAGGTGACTTTGACCTACCTTAGTTGCGTATTTTAATTGTCAAATCTGGTCTTTGATAAGACTTAAATTTCCTTGCAGTCGAGAGAGGTGGAGTAGCAAGAGCCTAAGAGTTATTAAACTTCTGCTAAGGAGAGGAGTCATATTACCTAATACAAGCATCATAAAATAGGGTAACTAATATAAGGTAATGGTCTAGATTAATTCTGGTGATATCTGCAGTCACATATACACACACACAAAACCCACCAAATCCCATATTTTTCTGTAAACAGTATGAATCTCATTCTCTCAGTAAGCAAAACAGATCTTCATCTCAAATCTGAAGAATATATTCCATAAAATTCTATGGAATTTTAAATGAATCTCAGGAATTTAGATTTTAGTTTTGAGAAAGAGTTCTGGGCTATTAACTCTAGTATAGGTACAGTATTAACTACTGGATGCCTCCAGCTCTCTGCATTGATTATTATATTTTATCCAGACTGCTCTAAGTCTATTGTCTCCTGGGATCCATCTTTGACATCCATGCTGCATGGCTTTAGCCTGATGACAGGTTACATTCACATTGCATGGCACCCCAGGCTACATGGACTCCTTGTGATTCTAAGGAATTCATTTTCCTTGGTTTTCAATTTGAAAAACCCAAATAATGACAGACTGGTACTGAACTTTTCTTAGTTATGTTTTTCAGTATGATGTTAGGTGTTGTGTATCCTGTGAAGTGGTATGAAGGAATAAAGACTGGTGATACAGTGCTTGAGGAATTTGCAGGCCAGAGAAATCTTTCCCGTACTATCTATAGCAGACAGTAATTAGAGGAAACTAGCCACAGAGTTACATTTTGATCTGGTCTAATGGGGAGCTAGTTGGCTCTGCTACAGCTAAAAGACAAAGAGGTTATGAACTAACAAAGAAGCAGGTTCTTTTACAAAGACATTCCCTTACATGGACAGAGTTGCCTATTCATATTTTAGATATGGCAGGGTAGCCTTCCTTCTCTCCATAGACAGGCTAAGGTCTTACCAAAGGTCTTGAGTGAGATCTGCCACACCCATACATGTTTCTGAAATGACCACAAAACATGAGTATGTAGAAAAATTAGTTCCATTTGCAGGGTGATAGGCTTTATGAAAGTGCAGTTAGTTGATCATGTAGGCACAGTAACAGATAATTAGTCAGGTATAGATTCATATTATATAGTTTTGCCTAGCTTCCTGAGGAACCTCTGTCTGTAGCTTGTTCATAGGAAGAATCATTTGTAGCTAACTGAGGAATAGTCACCTCCAGAAAATGTTTCACAGTAGCTAACTAAGGTTATTATTTTGTTTCACAAACCACAAATGCTGCAGAGAGAGCCTCAGAAAGCTAGAATTAGTCTTCATGAGTTTCCTTCTTGGGTATCTCAGGTATACAAAGGCAAAGTAAACACTGAAATCCCATGAGTAATTACTTATATCTATGAAATCTTATACCGAACTGCTTTTTTATGAACAGGTAAGAAGCAATCACGTCAGTATGTTTTGCAGAAGTCCCACCACTTGGGTTATGTTTTTTCAATTAAATCATGGAGAAAGGTTGTCTTCCCTAACCAGCCCATGAATGGGACCACAAGCATTGCTGAAGCGCTGTGAAGGTAAGAGGAGAAGAAAGGTTTTCACTGTTATTCTTCTTCAGGAAGAATTCCTTCCTTCCCAAGGAGGAATTAATCCACTGGCATTTCAACTTCTACAGCGTATGTATGAACTACACTGAGCAACACATCTAGGCTTCTGAGATGCTTGTTGACATGCACTTATACAGTCAAAGAACAGAGAAATAGACGTGGCTATGGAATGATCCATCTGACCTATTTTAGACCTTTTCCTCTCAATGACAGCAGTATTACCTGGAAATGCCTATATAGCTATATTCCCTAGAAGGAAGACAAGCTGAATACATTGTATATTAGATAACTAAACTGATAGCTATCTAAATTTCAGAGATGAATTCCAGCTTCTCAATATACTCCTGATGTTAAGACAGCTCAGGTATTTACTCCAGTTCAAGTGACAGAGAAATGTAAGTGTTGTATTTGACTTAGGAGAATCGCTATCACTCTCTTGTAATTTTTTATTTAGAGATTTGACTGATGTGCAAGATGAACAATTTGAAATTTTAAACACTTGGATATCCACGGTTTTATAGGTAGGACTAATACTGGCCAGGTACGGAGGGACTGAATACTTGTACTATGGAGACAAATTGGTTAATAATGCATTTTGCGCTAAGAAAAAAAGAAAAAAGTTTTGCAGCTTCTCCTTAGACCTGTGGAATTTCTCATGGTAGTAAAAGCTAACAGTAATATGGTTACAAAGTTACATGAGTTTGAACATTACAAGTCTTCGATTATGGCTTATATTACCACTTCTGAAGCTATAAAAGTTTTTAAATGAACAATATCTGGACTGGTGTTTCAGTGTCAATCAATTGTTTTATGAAGATGACTGTTCTTCCATCACTGAAAACCTAGTTTATTATATGCTTTTCTTTAATAATTCTGGGGAGGGGGGAAGAGGTGGTTTGTTCCTTTGCTTTTAACATGAAATAAAATATTATACTAGTAGAACTTTAAAACAAGATGAAAAAGCATTTCTTTCTTGGAGGTGGTAAGGTTAAAGGAGAGAAGTGTGCATTTTCCAGTTTGAGGGGTTTTTTATCTTTTCAATTTTGACCTGTAGAAATTCAGAATTATATATGAAAAATAGATCATCAAATTTTTAAAAAAGGTGGATAGATAGAGAAATGAAAAAAACAGGGAATGGGAGGGGAAGAGACACAGCCAGAGAAATACATTCCTCCAAAATGTAATTCATCTTCCCTGAGAGCTTTATTTAGAATAGCACATATTTCTCTCTGGAAATACCTGTTTCATTTAGTGAATATCTTGAGGCTATCTATGCTGTGAAAATGTAGTGGGAACCAAGCTCTACTCCACAGGCAGTGCAGGAATGACTTGGTTTTGCAGAACTAAGCCAAATTGCCTAAGTCATTGCAGATGCATCTTGGATATCCAGTATCCCTTGCAAGTTAAAAAGAACTGGGTATCCAGCTGTTATATGGGCATTCAACACCCATGGATTTCAGTAATAATCTAGGCCACTAATTATGAACCAGATATCAAAATATCATACTGAATTTGTTCTTATATCTTCAAAATGGTATATGATCTGAATGTAATAATGTTCTCCCTTTTCTCCCTTTCCTTATGTTTTTCCTTTTTTTATCATTATCATTATTCCTTTCTTCTTTTCAACTTGCCATTTTTTCTTTTCTTCTGCAGTTCTTCTGAATATTTCTTTGATTTTAAAAATATTCCATATTTTTTCTCTTTTATTGTCTTTATTTTTTTCTGAAGCTTGATGCTATGCCCTTTGCCATGAAGCAGAAAAACAGCACAAAATTCCAGGAATTTATCCTCTTGGGATTTCCAACTATCATGGAACTTCAGATATTGCTCTTTGTGATATTCCTGGTGGCCTACATGCTGACCATCTTGGAAAATATACTCATAATTGTCTTGATTAAGATGAACCATCAGCTTCACAAGCCCATGTATTTGTTTCTCAGCAACCTGTCCTTCCTGGAGGCATGGTACATCTCAGTCACTGTCCCTAAACTGCTAGTGAATTTTCTTGTGGAAAGCAAGAATATATCTTTTGGAGGGTGTATGACCCAGCTTTACTTCTTCAGTTCCCTTATCTGTGCTGAGTGTGTCCTCCTTGCAGTCATGGCTTATGATCGTTACGTGGCCATCTGCAATCCCCTGCGCTATGCAGTCATTATGAACCACCAGCTCTGCATGCAACTAGCCACATGCTCCTGGCTCATTGGTTTCTTGGCCTCCATGCTGAAAGTATTTTTCATCTCTCAACTTTCTTTTTGTGGCTCTAATGTCATCAACCACTTCTTCTGTGACATCAGCCCCTTGCTGAACATAGCATGTGCTGACATGACAATGGCTGAAATAGTGGATTTCACCCTGGCCTTGCTTATCTTGCTGGTTCCTGTCTCTGTCACAATTATCTCCTATATATGCATCATCAGCACCATCCTACATATCCCCACAGCCCAGGGCAGGAAGAAAGCCTTCTCCACCTGTGTTTCTCACCTCACTGTAGTCATTATCTTCTTTTCAGCCACTCTGTTCATGTATGCCCGGCCCAAGAGAATCCACCCTTTTGACTTAAACAAGCTGGTGTCAGTTGTGTACACTATTGTAACTCCTATGCTCAATCCCTTCATTTACTGTCTGAGGAACCAGGAGGTTAAAGGGGCTTTGAAAAAAACCTTCAGTATTAGACAGACTGCCTCAATCCATTGCTGTCCGCCTTTAACATAGTTCCTTATAGACAGACTGTAAGTGCGAGAGTTAGAAGGAAAGGTTTTACGATTTAGGTTGTACTTAGTCAGAACAATCATCATAATGCTGGTAACTCAAGAAACTGAGGTATACATATGACCATTTATCCTCAACAAGAAATCACCTTTCTACCTATTACTTTCAAATGATCTTTCTTCTCTGATGAAGGCTTATGCACAATGAAGTTACTGGTTTGACTCACAGGCACTCCAGGGAACAAAAGGGCATGTCTAAGGATATCATACATCTATGGCTTTGAGAACACAATTGAAATGTTCTGCTAATAGCATGGGATCCAATTCCAGGCAATGTCGGACAGCTCAGCTAAGGTGAGATGCATGTGCCTAACTATAGAAATATGCCTAATGTTTTAAAGACCTTGGGTATTCTGCTCGATCCACAAATGTGATGCAACAAGGAAGGTTCTCTTCTGCAGTTCCTGTATCATATCTGCCTATCCAAAAGGGGAGGTCTCAGGCACTCCACAATATTTCATATTCTATAAGAAGCCTGGACTTAGGAACCTGAATCAATCCTCCTGGAAGAGAGTAACAAGCAGAAGGAAAGCAAGTGTTCACAGTGGAATGAGAGAAGCCCAACTTCTTAAGGAAGGTTGAAATACTCTAACTAAATTGTAGTCACTGGTCACTGTAAATAAAATAACTTTTTTTTTCCATTTTGTAGGACATTTTCATTCATTTCTGTTCTTATAAATTCTGCTGAAGTCACTATGTGTGTTTGAATATGAATGAACATACAGTTGTTTGGGAATTTTGTGTGTTTTAGGAGCCGGGGGCTGCATCTCTGCTGCCTTTGTCAACATCTGCACCACTAAATTAATTTACTCTAGGGAGTGATCAGTGGCCATTTTGCTAAGCATATCACAGTGTCAGACGCTGATAAGGTTCATGGCTAGGCCCCTTTTGACCAAGCTCGTCATGCCAATGAGCAATCCCCTGATTGCAACCTGCTCCAAAGGCTTTTGCATCTGTTCACCCAGGTCTTCTGCCAGTGTGTTGTGTGTGTTTTTCACTGCCATTTCTCTGTTCCACAACAGCAATGTGATCTTCCCAGTTTCCCTCCTGGATCTTACTATACGCTGCTTTTACGTGCTCCTTTTTTAAGTATTTGTTTATTTACTTGTTTATTTATTTATTTAGAATGACACTGTGGTTAAAACACTTCAGATGCAACTACATTGATGTCTCATTTAGTTACAAGCAAGATTCCTGCATTTCCAAACATGATGTCCTGGGATGTTCTTGCCTTCCTGTGGCCCTTCACTGGGCTGGAAATACTGTAATACTTCTAAAAGTTAATCTAAAATTTCACATTTTTTGTAATACAGCCAAGAATTACCCTACAGCCTGTGATGTTTATGCTTCTACATGATACTGAGCTTCTATGCTGCATGTAATGGATGGAGAGCAGACAAAATGAGATAAGTAAAGATGCCAAGACTGGTGCAATAGTTTTGGAGTGTTGGACCATGTGGATAGAGCAAAAGGGAGATGTTTTATATTTGCATCCAAGTCAAATGGGCTCTAAACTGATTGGAACCACAGTACCACTGCTATGTTTTGTTTGAGGAAAGAATCAGTTTTCCATTGCAGGAAAGTCCTAACCTACATTCACTAAATAGTCAATATAGACTTTATACAGAGACAGCCAGATGAATAGCACTTTATAGTGAAACACAGAGAGATCCATAATAACAACACAGACTCAACACAGTATGGACTCAGTTCAGTAGAACCATTATCTGATTCCTGATTGACAAGCTGTGTTTAATAACTATGAAAATGCCACTTGGAGGACAAGTTCAACTTCATGCTTACCTTTAAATATGCAGATAAATAATAGGGCTGCAACTCAGCACAGCTGGTTGGTATTCATCTCACCTAATTTTATGAATGTCATTCAACTCCAGGTTTAAACATGTAAGTGGGAGCAGATGTCTCAGCGTTCAGCATTATCAAGGAAGTTTTAGGACTTGAATTAGTTGCACAGTCATGGGTGCTTATTGCCTCTTGAAATGACCTTGTATACCCTGGCTGTCCTCTAGTTGTTCCAGAAGGACACTGGCCATACACAGAACCTATGTCATATCTACCAGTGCTATAAGGCGCCCTGGAATCTCTGGGGTGCTCAAAATAATAATAGACATCTGGCTGTAGCCAGAGAAAGTATAGCGAAGATCTGGGAATGATGAAGTGTAACTTGCACACAGAAGGTGAAACTTTATGCATATGCTTTTTACAGGGAGGTGAATTGGGTTAGATGTCTATTTTGCAGTCACTGAATTGCAAAAAGCATGGTAGTTTGATAATGGAGGTTAGACTATATGTGCCTACAGGGAGTAGGTACGTAGACGAAAACACTTATTGCATGTACCTACATTGCATGATGGTGTAACCTAAGGACATAGTCAAGCTGAACGATTCCTGTGTCCAGATAATTTATAAAAGCTTTAAAGAACACTGGTCCTAAAATTGAGTCCTGGGTAACCCTACTGGTGACTGGCCACCAGCCTGATGTAACTCCATTTACTATAACTCTTTGAGCCCAACCCATCAGCCAATTGCTTACCCAAGGTATTATGGACTTGTCTAGCTGAACATTTTGTCCAGAAGGATACTGTGAGAGACAGTATCAAAAGCTTTGGTAAAATCCAAAACCAATCTACTGGCCTCCCTTGGCCAACTAGATGGGTGACCTTGTCATAAAAGGAAATTAAGTTGGTTAAGCAGGAATTTCCCCTCGTGAACCTGTGCTGGCTATGCCCAATGACTGTGTTGTCACTCAAGTGTTTTTCAATAATTCCCAGAATAACCTTCTCCATAATTTTACCACACACTGAAGTGAGACTGACAGGCCTGTAATTACTAGGGTCTTTCTTCTTACTCTTCTTGAAAATTGGGACATTTGCCAGCTTCCAGTCAACTGGGACCTCTTCAGACTCCCAAGACCATTGAAAAATAATGGAGAGAGGTCCCTCAGTGACATCAACCACCTCTTTCAGTACCCTGGGATGAATCCCATTGGGCCCCATAGACTTATGTTCATCTAGCTGGAGCAGCAAGTCTCAAACAAGTTCAGAGTCAGCTGGGAGTTTATCATCCCCACAGTCATGGTCTTCCAGCACAAGGCTCTTGGGGTCCCAGGGCCCATTATTGGTGTTGAAGGCAGAGGTGAAGGGGCCTTAAACATCTTTGTTTTGTCTACGTCCCTATTTGTGAGGTAACCGACCTCATCAAGTAACAGACCAATGTTATCTCTGATTCTCCATTTGCTGCTAACACATTTAAAAAAAGCCCTTTTTGTTGTTCTTCACAGTGCTGGCCAGCTTGAACTCTAATTGAGCTTTGGCTGTATTAATTTTCTCCCTGCAGTGGCGAACAGCAACTCCGTAGTCCTCCTGTGTCACCTGTCCTTGCTTCCAATGTCCATACACTTTCCTTTTGCACCTAAGTTCTAGAAGACCCCTGCTTAGCCAAGCCAGCCTTCTGCCCTGCTTGCTTGACTTCCCACACTTTGGAATTGCCTGCTCCTGCACTCTTAAGAGATGGCTCTTAAAAAGTGACCAGCATTCAAGGACACCAATACCTTAATAAGCAGATTCCCAGGGGACCTTGCTAACTAGCTCCTTCAGCAGTCCAAAGTCTGCTCTCCCTATATCCAGGGTCGAAGTTTTGCTGGCAGTTTTTCTCCTATTGCCAACAATTTTAAACTCAAGTACTTCATGGTCACTGTGACCAAGTCAGCCACCAATCACCACTTCATCCACAGTCCCTCTCTGTTTACAAACAACAAATCTAGGAAAGCACCTTTCCTAGCTGGCTCTCTTAGTACCTGCACCAAGAAGTTATCTTCAGCATGCTTCAGGAATTTCCTGGACCTGTTTGTGTCTACTGCATGGTATTCCCAGTTGATGTCTGGGAAGTTAAAATCACCCATAAGGACAAGGGCAGTTGATCTAGAGAAATCCCTTAATTCCTTGGTGAATAATTCATCGGTGTCATTGTCTTGGCTGGGTGGTCGATAGCAAACTTCCACAACAACATCAGCTTTATTTGCTTTCCCCTTCATCCTTACCAGAGGCTCTCAGTTGTGTCATTGCCAACTGCAAGCACCATACAATCCAACTCCTCCCTTAAATACAGCACCACCCTCCTGTCTTGCCTGCCCTGCCTATCCCTCCTGAAGAGCCTATAACTGTCCATCATGGCACACCAGTCACAGGACTCATCCCACCAGGTTTTGCTTATCATCAGAATCATTCTGTTGAGGCTGAGGGAATAAATCCTGTGTTAGGAGTGCTAACAGAATGAGTACAGCTATAAGTGTTATCTTTATTGGTGGTATCAGCTATCGGTGAAGTGGCATCAGGTATCAATGAAAGGAAGCTAGTTTCAGTGTATCTTACACCTGTTCTTCTTGCATTATGGGGAGCAACGGGTTATATACAGCCGAGTACTGCAGTCTCCATTTCTACAGGGCATCAGTAATGTGGCTTCTCAGGACTACATGTATCCCTTCTCTCCAAGTATCTTCTGTGAAGGCTATAATTTCCAGAGCGTCCTTTGTCAGATTTGAGCAGCATTCAGGTGTATTGGCAAGTACCGTTATTTTAGGTGTTGTAGGCTGGCTTCCAGATACTATTTAAGAAGGAAATCCTGTAAGTCCTGTACCACATCTTTCAACGCTCTGCAGAGCTTTGAAATATGTAGAGTATTTTAAATGTCATTAAGCTATTTGAGTGTCAGAATCAGTCACCCCAAGACCCCTCTGAAAAACACAGATTTTATCAGTAAGCATAATTTTTCCCATGGAAGTAATTTATTAATTATAACTCATCCTATTTGTCCTCCAGGGATTCTTCACTGTTCTCCGAGAACTGCAAGTCCTACTTGCCATCACCTTCATCACTGTCTATGTATTGACACTAGCAGAGAATATGGTCATCATTATAACGGTCCGTATTAGCTACTGCCTCCATATCCCTATGTATTTGTTCTTAAGCAACCTCTCCTTTCTGGAGATGTGGTGTATTACAGTTCTTGTGCCTAAAATGCTTAGCAGCTTATTGACAGCATACAAGATCAGTTGTCTTGCAGGGTGCCTGTCCCAGATTTTCATTGCCTTGGCCTGCACTGAGTGTCTGCTTCTGGCTGTCATGGCTTATGACTGCTTTGTGGCTATTTGCAGCCCCTGCTCTATCCAACCATCATGATCTATGAGCTCTGCTTTCTTTTAGTTGCTGGTTCTTGGATGGGAGGTTGTACCATTTCCATGCTCAAGGTAGTCTTAACGCATGAATTTCTGTGACTCAGTCACCAACCATTTCTTCTGTGATATATCACCCCTGTTCAACCTTGCCTGCAAGGATATGTCAATGGCAGAGACAGTGGATTTCATTCTGGCATTGATTATAATTCTTGTACCATTGCTTGTGCTGGCAGCCTCTTACTTCTGCGTAGCAGCTACTATAATGAGGATCCCTACAGCTCAGGGTAAGTGGAAAGCTATCTCAACCTGCGCTTCTCACCTGGTAGTTGTCATCTTCTACTCTATTTCTCTGTTTACCTATGCCCGGCCTAAGGCTATGGGTGCCTTTGACTCCAACAAGATGGTATCAGTTCTATATACAGTTTAGTACCTTTCTGCAACCCTGTCATTTACTACCTGAGGAACCAAGATGTCAAAGAAGTACTAAGAAAAATAATAAATGGCAGAAATGTATTTAACAATAGGAATCCTGTGTCCTTCATAGAAAGGATAACATAAACCAGATGTTAATGGCACTCACAGGAGCCTTTCAGATTACCTTAGTATTGGATGCGTAGCAGATAAATTCTAAGTTTAAGGTAATTATTGAGGCTCCTTCTCCAATCAAATCTTCATGGTGGTTTCATGGTCTCCAAAGATAGGTGTGTAGAATAGATGGGGTAAATTCTCCTCAGAAATATATTTTCTCCACATTTACTGATACAGAGGACTTAGATAGTCAGGATAACTAAGGTACCTAATCATAAGCATCTGTGCTATTTTTAGATACTATAAAGTATATTGCCTGGCTTCTGTCTGCCACCGTAAAAGGATGTGGGTCTCTGGTAAATCCTTGTTATATATGCTCGCCCTGTGCAGATATTTTAGATAACCTACAGCATCTGAAATGGCAGAGAATATCATTGGTTAGCTAGCCAAATTTCTCCCCTAAGTTTTATCACCTGAGACAAAATGGGTTAGTGGGTGAAGATATTCCTATTACATAACTTCTCCTTATTTCCTCTACGAGTCATACTGTTTTAACTATTTTATACAGTCATTCCCTGGAGCTGTTTATGTCTGTTCATTGTCTATACTGGGATGCTAGGATGATTACACTGCTAATTCCCAATTAGGAGATTACATGAAGTGGAATAACCTGGAGCCACTCTCTTTTGGGCTAGAAGAGTAAGGTTTATCTTTGCTATATTTATGCATCCAGAACTGAAATATCCATAGCTAATATATGGGTCTAGACTGTCTTTGAAGTAATTGACAGCAAATGAGAACCCCCAAGGCTACAGATTTGAAAGTAATGCCAGATGGAGCATACTGTGGAAGTGTTAATTTCTCTCTATTGAATGTTAAAGGAGGCTAGACTACTTGAAATCAAGTAGATACCTATACTGTGCAATTTTATTTATGACAAATCCAGCCTATAGATGGGATTTATTTTGCCTTGCTTCAGATGTCTAAAAATTACCCAAGTCTACACTACTCATCTAGACACTCTGAAACATTACTGAAGAAAAATAGGCAGCTCCCATGTGTGATTTACCCCATCCTTCAACAGGTATTTAAGATAAATTAGATTAATTTACCTTTGAACACTTTGGTCTTTTCCTGTTACCACACAGGAAACACAGCTGACCAGTTCAGATATCTAATATATATACCCTTTTAGATATCTAAATCCAGGTGAAATGAATTCCACTTTATTTGACCCTGTTTTATACAAATATAATATATACCCCCAGTAAGCTTGGAAATCTCAAATTCCTCTCATAAATCTCTATTATAATAGAGTAAAAATCATCTGGAAGTAGTGAACAATGTCAGTCTCTGCACTATGTTGAATGGTTCTCATTATTTGTTTTCAGGGGAGGGAAGGTCCCTCTGCTCCATTTCAGTCCACTCCACCCAGTAGAAGAAAATCATGAACCATCTTAAAACTTTTTTTTTTTCCAGAAGACTAGTTTATTTTCACTTTAATCTTCTTCATTGACTCAGTTTTCACAACTGTTTGACAACTCCTGCTAGTTTGGATTACTCTTTCCAATGAATAAAATAGTTAGCAATTTTTCCACTGTGCCTTAAACTTCAATTAAGTTCGTGGGACAAGCAGTTAATACTAAACAGTTGAGTAGAGTATGCAGCAGCACCAAACAACTTGTATTACAAAATGTGTACTGTAAATTAAATATGCATCTCCTTTTATTTTTCCAAATTTCTTAAATAAATATGAGAATATAGTCAAATATAAACAATGTAGACTTTTTCTCGATTTTGAAAATCATAGAATAGCATGAATATATGTATATAGAAAGCATTGAAAAAAATAATATCCTGATCACAAAGGATGTGAGTCATGAGAATATTTTTAGATGGAGGAAAAGTTCCTCACAGACAGAGTTGTCTAAGTCTAAGTTATTCATCTGGGCTGTCTCTGGAGTGCTTGTGGGAGAAAAACACTCTCTTCTGTAATGATACATGTTATTCTAACAGAAGTATTTAAGTATGACTCTACATTATCAATAACTTAAGCACCACTTCATTCCTAAGCTGTGATTCCCAACTGTGATCCCAAGTCACTGTGTGTATGTTTATTCGTATCTGGACAATCTTTTGGAGTGATCTAAACATTTCCAGATCTAGAGATTGTGTATTTAAAAGTGCCCTCCTTTTAGGCAATGTAAATGAAAATGTGCTGGTTTGGTTACCATTATACTAGACTAAATTCCAGCCCTATTCCAGCAGATCTGATACCCTCAAATATCCCTACATGCAATGCATGCTATACACATCATGCTGTAAGAAACAATATCCTGGTTGGATGAAACACAATTCTGTAATTATTTCAGGAAACTTGAGGTGGGAGAAAAGAAAGGTAATAATAAGGAAGGACTTTTTCTGAGATCCTCGGGGCATCAGAGAGTTTTAAGAGGAGATCTAGATAAAATGCTATGCACAATTTTCCTGGACTTTTCATCATCCCCCGCCCCCCCCCCTCCCCCAAGGGGGATTTGTCTTGAGCAAAATGAATGTAAATCCCTCTACACTCCTTGGCCTGTTTTTTGGGAATCAATCCCTTTAGCAGTGTAGAAGTAGCTAATAATTAGCAGAATGAATGACCTATGAAGATGTTAATATCTCATTGCTGACGCATAAGATCAGTGACTAAATTCTTAACTAGGCAGCTCAGCTAAGCTTCTGAAATCTGTAGTCAGGGTTGGGATTCATCTCATCCAGCACTAACAGTATCTAACATTTATCTCCATTTGAGCTAATCATACAAGGTTGTTTTGTAATGAGTCAATCCTTTCCAGACCACAAGTCAAGTAATTTGTGTCTCTAACTGTTTTCTTTGGGATAAGATAAATCCCTTCCAATGCTTATTTCTCTCCACTGTTTAAGACAACTAGCTTATACAGATACAATCTTATGACAGGTCTTTAGATGTGGGATAATGAATATTTTCCTTGTCATACTTGCAGTGTCAAGAAAGACAAATCCTAACAATGGCGTGTGAAGCCCCAAATCCGTTTTTCTCTGCTGAGTAAGATAGACCTTTTTGTTATATGCCTCACATTGATTAGAAGAGAAGCCTTTAAGAAGATCTGTTTAATGAGCAGCTGTACACCTTGTTCAGCAATTTCATCAACAGTTTTAGTCACAAAGCTTTGAAAAATTAATTCGTCAAAATCAAGAATGCTGCTTATTTGCTTAATCTAGTTCTAGCTACCAGAAGATTATCAGACGTTCTGTTTTCAGGATTGAGGTATTTTTTTTAAGCTCCATGACATATACTATTGCTAGGATAGGGAAGAGAGAAGAAATAATTTGTTTGTTTGATTGGTCCCTTTGGAAGAACAAACCAAATGCACAGATGAAGTCTTAAGGAAAGTGAAGAAATAATAAACAGACGTCACGGCACAGTCTCTCTGAACTTCAAACAGTTCATTCAACTTCAGTGCAAGGACTCAAATTTGTAAGTGAAATAGAAGTCTTTACTAATCTAGTATTTCTTATCACAAATATTATTACCACTTTCTTTAAGTCTGCTGAGTAGTATATTGGCTAATGAAGCTAGTAAAAAAAAATTATGACAGAAAAGATGGGGGTTTAATTAAATCTTTTTAGTGAGAAGCCACATAGTAAATCTTATCTCACAGAATCTGTGAATTTTCATGCAAAGAAAAAAAAAAGTTAAGCAGTATCTTTCAACTGAAGATAATTTTTGTCAGTCTCGCTCCCCTTCCCTTCCCTTCCCTTCCCTTCCCTTCCCTTCCCTTCCCTTCCCTTCCCTTCCCTTCCCTTCCCTTCCCTTCCCTTCCCTTCCCTTCCCTTCCCTTCTGAGATATAATGATTCATTCAAATAACTTTGAGAAAAAGGACCTACAGTTACAAAAGACACTATTGCAGGCCTCTATAGTTAGACACTCAAGAATGAAATGCATTGTTAATGTTAATAGACTACAAAAATAGGGAGTTTTGAAACATTTTTTAAGAAATTATTCATGGTATTACTTGTATGATTTTATTTCATTAACAAAAAATTTGTGCTTCAAAGCCTTTAAAAATTAAACATCAAAGTTTGGGAAGTCCAACCCTGGCTTTCTTATAGTTAATAGAGAAAAACATGAAAGAACTTCAAGGTTGTTCATCCAGGTACATAATATGTCATCTGAATTTCACTTTGCTGGTGTCTCTTTTTCCCCATTGATTAGACAGCAGTGATGTGATTCTGCTCTCAGATTAAGTGTTCTTAATTTTTGCATCTACATGTAGAAGTGTGAAATAGGAGTTAAGATTCAATTGCCTAAGTGTAGCTGTCTAGTACCCCTTGAGGTATCCTAAGTGACATCCTCCAAATATTGTTTCAGATGGTCGTGTGCCAACTGATGAGGTACATCTTGGATAGCTTAGGCTATCTCAAATAACAGTAAGTAACTATATTTAGACAACTGCATCAGTCTGTAAGTCTCTGAACTTCTACTGTTAGTGAACAGGATTACATTGGTATTCACAAGAAAGTCAAGATACAAATTTAATGTAACAAAATGAACTTGAATAAGTTGTCTACTTTTGAGATGCCCAGAAATATCCTGCCTAGCCTCCAGCTGTCATTTCAGAAGGGCAGAGGCCCCCTATAGATCCTGTGTTATGTCTACCTGAAATTAATTGATAATTCCAGTACCACACGGTATCTCAACTGGTAGTAGACAACTATTTATGGGCAAGTAAGTCAATCCCTTAACACACAATTCACTTGCTTGAAATAAGACTTAGCTCTTAGCTATCCCACCTGGCCTCCAGCTGCTATTCCAGAAGTGCACAGGGCTACTGTATTTCTTGTGTCATATCCTTCATACCCATTTGGACAGCTCAGATATCGTGGGGTTTCTTAAGTGGTATTACATATCTATGTGTATCCAACTGAATCTTGCCCTTATCATAGGAAAGAGAACTCCAACACTCATTAGTTAGTCAGGCTTGAACGCTGCTTATACAAGCACTGGAATATATTATACAAAATGCAAACAAGCTGGCAAATTTCTCACAATTCTTGGAAAATATGAGACAATGTACGGAGTTTTCAAATTGAATTTTGGATTAAGACCACAATTTCTGGACACATGGGTTATGGAGCAGAAAAGCTTTTTTTATGCTTATTATTTTAATTATGCTAAAGTTACAGCTTGAATTCTGACCTTTATTAAAGTTTCAACTTTACAAAATAATAATGCATTGGTGATTATTATGTAAATACTGCTATTGGTGTTGATAATATTTTGTGATTTTAGAAGTATCTACAGTGACTGATTTTCTGGCAACTCTGTTCACAAATTCAAAAATAAGTTCATTGTACAATATAGAAGATTGCAAGACATAATAACAGATAATTCCCTCTAGAAGGTCAAGGAGAAGTTAGACATTATGTCACTGAGAGAATTCAGAATTATTGTTAGTTTGTTCTAAATGCCATGTCTTTGAATACTTTAATAATAAAACTAGTATTTACAGGAGTATCAACACTAATATTAGTTTGACAGCAGTGTGAAAGAAATGTAAAACAACTGTAGAATGAGAGAGAGAGAGAAAGGTATTCTAATGTATTATAATCACTAATAAAAAGTCATTGATGTCATTGTCTTTACAGAGGTGGATGGGAGACATGGAGGTGAGCAATCACAGCACGGTCGAAGAATTCATTCTCCTTGGATTTCCCATTGCTCCTCGCTTGCAGATTCTCTTCTTTGCAATATTTCTCATTGCATATCTCTTAGTTTTAGCAGAAAATATCATCATCATCCTGACTGTCTGGACAAACTACAAACTCCACTCCCCCATGTATTTCTTTCTAAGTAATTTGTCCTTCCTGGAGATCTGGTATGTGACAGTCACACTCCCCAAGACAATGCTGAGCTTTGTGTCAGTGACAAAGCAAATCTCCTTCATGGGATGCATGACACAGCTGTACTTCTTCCTTAGCCTGGGCAACACTGAGTGTCTCCTCCTGGCTGTCATGGCATATGATCGCTATGTTGCCATTTGCAAGCCTTTCCATTATTCTATTATCATGAGACACACTGTCTGTGTCTACCTTATTATGGGATCTTGGTTGACTGGTTTTTTAATTTCTGGATGCAAAGTATTTTTTATCTCTCAGCTAACATACTGTGGACCCAATATAATCAACCATTTCTTCTGTGATGTTTCTCCTCTCTTGAACTTAGCCTGCACAAATATGGAAAGGGCTGCTCTTATGGATTTTGTGGCTGCCTTATTTATTCTCCTGATGCCTCTCTCCATAGTAATCCTATCCTATACCTATATTATTTTCACTGTTGTTCACATTTCATCTGTACAAGATTGCCAAAAAGCCTTCTCCACCTGTGCCTCCCACCTTATAGTGGTCATTGTCTTCTATGCAACAAGTATTTTCATCTATGTGAGGCCCAAAACACTTCCAGTTCATGACACAAACAAAATTGTGTCTGCTCTCTACGCTGTTGTTGTTCCTCTCTTCAATCCTATCATTTACTGCCTGAGGAACCAGGAAATCAAGGATGCTTTCAAAAAGATCTTGTTCAGAAAAAGAGTTTCCTTGCAGAAACATTAGCAGGTTTAATGACAGAAAAGAAGAGATTGTATAGGTAAGAAAACCATATAGAAATAGTTGGATTTTATGATTAAATCACTTCATGAAAAGCTCTGGTTTGTGCTTCAGAAGCTGAAGCAAGGCAGTCCAAATATTTTTTTCTTGAAATTCAGGAATTACAAGGAACTAATTGATATCAGTGAAACAGTCTTATGCATGATCTTCTGTCATTTTGAGCCCCACCAGTGACTTGTTTTAAGGAAAGACAAAGTTAAATGTTTTAAGGGCAGGGGAGATGACCTTAGCTTTGCTTTAGCAGTCAGATCTCCTCTATAATCAATAGGTAAAAGTTTATACAGAAAGACAAGGCTAGGCAAGATTATCTGAATTTTTCCCTGGAGGACCTTGCATTCCTTAACTGAATACATGAGGAAACCATTCCCATTTTGTCTAGTCTAGGGTGAGAGCTATCTTAACTTTAGGAATAGAGTTATCTATATACAGACAGAAGGAGCAAGGCCAGATAGCTATAAATTATGTGAATATGTTGTCCAGATGATATCCCCCTAGCCCAACCTCAAGCAATTACTTCTGGGAAAAGAGGTCTCAGCTCAGATTTGAGATTCAAAGGGAGGATGCAGCACTTCAGGTCTCCAGGAATTCCTACTTTCTCTTGATGAAGCTGGAAGATGTTGTTTGTGCCTGTCAGAGGTGTATGCTGGTTGAAGATCTTTGTCGACAAATTAAGGAGCTATGGGAGGAGGTCAGCAAACTATATGAAATCAGAGACGATAATAAAATTGATTCACAGGATCTTCTGAGACCCTGCAGATACAAGAGCATGAACCCCCAACTGTACGGAAGGAGGGACAGCCATAGTGAGTCCATATCAGGCTGGGTAATGGAAGCTTGGGTAATGGAAGCACCATGACAGTAAAGGCTAGAAGCTTGTGACTTCTGGCAAGAGAAGGATGGCTCTTCTTCTCCCTGCAGATCTACAGCTACAGAATTGTTTCAATGCCCTCAAAGCAGATAGGTGGCTGAATGCTCTGTTGAGAGAAGAATCAGTGCCATCTGAGCCTGAATCACACAGCAGTACCAGAAGGATGTGGCAAGCCACAGTAAGAGGGGGAGTCCCCTCTGTGGGGCATAAGGGCCTGACCTGTCAACCTGAGGGGCTCTCTAGAAAGATTTGCTGCTTGCAAGTGGCTCAGTTCAGAGGATGATTTGGAGAGACGGCTTTGGTGGGTTAACCTTGGCTGGCTGCCAGGTGCCCACCAAACCACTCTCTCACTCCCCCTCCTCAGCAAGACAGGGGGAGAAAATAAGATGAAAAAGCTCATGGGTTGAGGTAAAGGACAGGGAGATCATTTACCAGCTACCCTCATGGGCAAAACAGGCTCAACTTAGGGAAAATTAATTTTTTACCCTTTCTTAAATATGTTATCACAGAGGTGCCACCAGCTTCACTGATTGGCTCAGTTTTGGGCAGCAGGGGGCCTGTTTTGGAGCTGACTGAAACTGGCTCTGTTTGACATGGGGCAGCCCCTGGTGTCTTCTCACAGAGGCTGCCCTGCAGGCTCCCCCACTACCAAAACCTTGCAATGTAGACCCAACAACTGCCAAGCTTGCCCAGACTTTCCAACTCAACAATTCTATGATGCTATGATTCTGCAACCTCAGATACGCTCCTCTATTTAAGTGAAGTAAAAATTTAGTTTAAAATTCTTTTAATAAAAAGTTCATCTTTATTTTGACTATTTGACAACATCTGACTCTCAAGTATTGTCGATTGTGATTCTGTTCTCCTTGCTAGGTGGCCCAGAATGCCTAGATTTCATACTGTTCATCACTCATCCTTTTTAGATTGGTCAGGCTCTGCCTGCATTGCATTTCAGGAGTTACAGACTCAGAATCAATTAATTCCACAAGCTTTTAACTGCTCACTGATATATATCCCAAGAAGACAGCTGCATGCCACACACATCACTTGTCTGCTCCACACTTGTAATTTGACCATGTTAGTGTTTACTGTGAACATATTAGTGTTCACTTCCAATTCTGTTTTTTAAATGCTAAGTGGCACCTTCAAGGTGTACTCCAGGCACAGAGGATGAAGCTGCTCTGCTTTATCTATACAGGTGGTCACAGAGGTTCCTGTACTTAAAATCCTCTTCTTCTCCCTATCCTGGGACTAGGGAAGGTCATAGAACACAATATGTACGAAGGCTTGTGGTTCTAATTCTAACCTCACGTGGCCCATATGAACCAGGGGCAGTCTGTTAAAAAGCTCAGTTTGTTCTCTGTTCATTTTGGGAGTTCCCTCACCAGCACTAGAGAAACCACTCCAGATCTCTGACAGTGAAAGCAAGTCAAACGCATGATAAGATCAGAATAACAGGTTTATTGTCCTGCACCAAGCTGTACTGACTAAGTACAGGGCTGCTCAGCATAGATCCCAGAACAGCCCTAATGATATTGTTTGCTACCCCTCATAATCCCTTTTTCTCCCTTTCCTTCCTCCAAATAAACAAGTCATCCTTATTTTATTTGTTTCACGTTTGTTTTGGTTTTCCTGATTTTGCAACCTTATATGGTATTACATCCTTAGTATGTGACACCTTGTAATCCAGCAGCCCTCTCTCAGTACCTTTTAATATCTTTCACCCTAGGGAATTTCCCAATACTCCCCTTTCACTGTCTTAGAATCAGGTATCTTCCCCCATCATTGTTTTGTTGTCTGGACTTACTAAGCACTCCAAAAGAACAACAGGCTTTTTAAACTTAAATGACAGACCTTGTTGCAAAACGTATAACATCTATCAGCTTTTGTTATAGAAAAAGTCCCCCCAAAAATCTGCATTAAATAGAAGTACAATATGTTTATAAACAGGTCCTTTCACTGTAGGAGACAGTATCTTTGCAGGAGGATCTCTTTTTTAGTGTTGGTTTCAGGCCACTGTCCTGTCTTTCTTTATAGGAAGTCCTTCTGTCCCCAGTGGGTTGGACCAGATGATCCTTGAGGTCCCTTCCAACCTGGGATTCTATGATTCTATGATTCAGTGTCAGAGGCTAGACAGTGTGTTTACTGCCTGCTCTTCTCTGCATTTTCACAATCTTTGTTATGCTGCAAGGTCTTCCTTTGCTTTTTGTTTCATATCCCCTTCTTTTCCTTTCTTCTACATGGGTCATTTAGCTGTGTGGAAACCTCTCTCTTTACTGCCCTCACCTGAGTTCTATGTCAAAAGGAATCCTCCCCAATATACCAGCTGTCAAAGAGCTTTTCCTAAACAAGACAGTCCTTACTTAAACAAACACAACATAATTAGAAAAAAGTAAGCATAGAAAATAAATGTCATTTATTATATCAGAATACCAAAGTCACCAGATGAATGATGGTGCTAAGATGAAGTTATGTCGTCTTTCTCCTCAACTTTTGATATTTGGTCTGAATAGATCAAAAGATACCTCCTTTGAGAAGTGGAATGAAATGTTGTCCATAGTTGCTCAGCTGCCCATTTCCTCCACTACAATAGAGACCTACAGCATATGGCCAGCTGAGAGCTCTGATGTAATTTTTCTCATCATATAGTAGACATGGAATAAAGGTAAGACAAATGACATCACAGGACTACTTTTGTGTGTGTGTGTGTGTGATGGTTTTGGCTGGGATAGAGTTTATTTTCTTCATAGTAGCTAGTATGGGGCTATGTTTTGGATTTGTGCTGAAAACAGTGTTGATAGCACAGGGATGCTTTAGTTATTGCTAAGTAGTGCTTCCACAGAGTCAAGGCCTTTTCTGCTTTTCACACCACCCCACCAGTGAGTGGTCTGGGAGTGCACAAGAAGTTGGGAGAGGACACAGCCAGGTAGGGATTATTTATTTAGTTAATTATTTATTTCATGTTAGATGAAAATTTAAAGAAGTAGGAATTATTTACATGGTTTGGATAATGATCTTTATTCCAGGACTGACTGACTATTCTCATTTAAAAGATATTCTGGTTATGATGATATAAGAAAGAGCATCAATGCTCAGGCACATATCTTTCATCACTATCCCAGTAGGTCTTTGATCTGCCACACTATCATGCCATGCTAGTGCCTTAAGCAGACATCTAAAACAGATCAGGTGAACTGCATTCAGAAGCTGACTTACTGTCTAGATCTACTGTATACATACCTTTTGTCTGTTAGAAGAATTGAGATAGCTAGCTCAAACACACATGAGAAGTAGTTCTGACACCATATGTCTGAGGGCATTGTCCAAATGCTTCTTGAATATTGTCAGGCTTGGCACCATGACTACCTCCCAGGGGAGCTTGTTCCAGTGCTCCACCACCCTTTGGGTTAAGAACCTTTTCCTAATGTCCAACCTAAACCTCCCCTGGCATATCTTCCTGCCGTTCCCTTGGGTCCTATCATTGGTCAGCAAGGAGAAGAGATCAGCACCTGCCCCTCCTCCTTCCCTTGTGAGGAAGCTGTAGACTGTGATGAGGTCTCCCCTCAGTCTCCTCTTCTCCAGACTGAACAGACTAAGGGACTTCGGCCACTCCTCATACGGCTTCCCCTCTAAACCCTTCACCATCTACGTGGCTCTCCTCTGGACACTCTCTAGTAGCTTCGTATCCTTTTTATACTGTGGCACCCAAAACTGCACACAGTACTCAAGATGAGGCTGCACCAGTGCAGAGTAGAGCAAGACAATCACCTCCCTCGACTGGCTAGCAACACAGTGCTTGATGCAGCCCAGGGCATGGTTGCCCCTCCTGGCTGCCAGGGCACACTGTTGGCTCATGTTCAACTTGCTGTCAACCAGAACCCCCAGATCCCTCTCCGCAGGGCTGCTCTCCAGCCTCTCATTCCCCAGCCTGTAGGTACATCCAGGGTTGCCATGTCCCAGGTGCAAAATCTGGCACTTCCCCTTGTTAAACTTCATGTGGTTGGTGATTGCCCAGCTCTCTAATTTGGCCAGATGTCTCTGCAGGGCCTCTCTGTCCTCGAGAGCATCAACAGCTCCTCCCAATTTTGTGTCGTCAGCAAACTTAGATAGCAAACCTTCAAGTCCTGCATCCAAGTCATTTATGAAGACATTAAAGAGCACTGGCCCTAAGATGGATCCCTGCAGAACCCCGCTAGTGACTGGTTGCCAGCCCAATGTAACCCCATTTACTATAACCCTTTGAGCCTGACCCATCAGCCAATTGCTCACCCATTGCATTATGTGTTTATCCAGCTGTATGCTGGACATTTTGTCCAGGAGGATACTGTGAGAGCTTTACTGAAATCCAAAAAAGGATTTTTTATATTATAAAAAGCTTTACTATCAAAAAAAAAAAATAAAAAGCTTTACTATCAAAAGCTTTACTGAAATCCAAAAAATCCAAAAAAGCTTTACTGAAATCCAAAAAGATTACATTGACTGGCTTCCCTTGGTCAACTAGGTGGGCAATCTTGTCATAGAAGGAAATCAAGTTGGTCAAGCAGGACTTTCCCCTCGTGGACCTGTGCTGGCTGGGACCAATAACTGCACTGTCTTTCAGGTGTTGTTCAATAACTCCCAGAATAATCTTCTCCATAATTTTGCCAGGCACAGAGGTGAGACTGACAGGCCTGTAGTTACCGGGGTCATCCCTGTTGCCCTTTTTGAAGACTGGGACAAGGTTTGCCAGCTTCCAGTCAACTGGGACCTCCCCAGATTCCCAAGAGCATTGAAAAATCATTGAGAGGTCTCGCTATGACATCAGCCAGCTCTTTAAGTACCCTTGGATGAATCCCATCAGGCCTCATTGACTTATAGGGATCCAGCTGGAGCAGCAAATCCCACACAAGTTTGGGGTTGGTTGGGAGTTTAACATTCTCACAGTCATGGTTCTCTAGCGCAGGGCTCTGAGGGTCCCAGAGCCCATCATTGGTGTTGAAGACGGAGGCGAAGAAAGCATTAAACGTCTCTGCTTTGTCTATGTCCCTGTTTGTAAGGTGACCATGCTCATCAAGTAATGGGCCAATGTTATTTGTCCCCTGCCTTTTGCTATTTACATATTTAAAAAGCCCTTTTTATTGTCCTTCACAGTACTGGCCAGCTTCAGCTGTAGTTGAGCTTTGGCCCCACGTATTTCCTCCCTACAGTGGTGAACAGCATCTCTGTAGTCCTCCCATGTCACCTGACCTTGCTTCCACTAGTCATACATTTTCTTTTTTCGCCTTAGTTCTAGCATAAGATCCCTACTCAGCCAAGCCTGCCTTCTACCTTGCCTGCTTGACTTCCAACATTTTGGAATTGCCTGTTCCTGTGCTCTTAGGAGGTCGTACTTAAAAACATAAACAGCTATTGCTGTTTTAAATTCTTGGAATGTCTCACTTGGCTACCAGCAGCCACTCAAGTAGGGAACAGGCCCCTTTAATAAACCTTTCACTTTGCTGGCACCATACAATGTCTGAGATAGCCCTAGGAACATAAAATGGCAGTGGACACCCAATGGTCAGGTAACAAAGCCCATCTAGAAATGAACCTTGAGATTTAAGTTAGCACACACAAAACAGGGATAAGTTTAGAATGAGAATAATCAAATAAATTGGCTACTGCAGAGAGGTTTGCAACACACCCCGCTGATCTGCACACATAGTATCTGTATGTTTAAACATGAGTCAGAATAAAGACAAGAGACAGAGTCTTCTCTCACTAATGAAAAGATACATAGAAAGAAGAAATCCTGTTCTAACACTGAAAGTTTGTCATGTAAAGATGGTTCTTGTCTCTTCTTCTTCCTTGTGATGTAGTGTGATTACTGCTTTACTAGATTTGCTGTATGTATATCTCTTCTTTTATTTTGTGAATCCTAGATGCATTCAGCAGGGGACAGATGGTAACCTACCCAGTTTAACTAAATGGTGTTTCCTTTTGACTTGCTTACATGGGGCTTTAAGATTTTCTTTGTATTCAGCCCAGCACAGAAGGCAAATATTTAATAAGCTGAGTCAAAACCAGCTGCCCTCTGTTCCCTTTATAGTCCAGGTCATAAATAGATACTTACAGAGGGAAATTCCTCTCATCATGAGGCAGGCATCTGCCTTAAAAGCAATGTATTCTCCAGAAGTGCTGAGTTGCTCTCACTGACTGTAAAGGTAAAACAGAGCAAGCTGCTTTTATGAAGTTGTCTGTGTTGCAGACAGATGAAAGCAGATGAGATCAATCCTATGACAATCTCAGAGACCGCAGAGAGCATAACTGGTAATTTGTAGATCAATTAGTTTGAACTGCATGTGTGGGGGGATTCTGGCTTCAACTCTTGCTTATGTATAAGGATCTAGAACCATTTGAGATCACAGAACCAGAAGCCTGCAAGTATAGACATTCAGCCACTCTCCGGATATACTCTTGCCAAACACTGCATTTCCCTCTGCGTAAAAACGTTTCTCCTGATGCTCCCTGCTAAGTTACAGTTTGTGGCTTTTGCCCTATGTTAGTCTTTCTGTCACAACTGAGAAGTTCACTTTGTCATCCTTGTAACTCCCCTTCAAGTTGTTGCAAGCTGCTATTAGAGCACCTCTTAGCCTTCTCCTCACCAGACAAAACAAGACCAGCCCTGTTCTTAGTATCTGTACTCGAGACCACTGTTGGCCATATTGGTAGGCCTCTGGTGGACTCTCTCCAGTTTCTCTCAGCCCAACCTGAGCCACGGTGCTCAAAACTGAACACAGTATTCCAGGTGTGACTACGTGAGAGCTGCATAGTGGGCAATCTTTACATCCATCAATCTGCTAGCCATACTACTTTTATGGTAGTCCAGAATACAGTTTGCCTTATTTACAATAAGAGTGACTGCTGCTTGTTATTTGGTTTGGCATCCATAATAACTCTCAGGTCTTTTTTATCAAGGCTGCCACAATGGATTCTCAGCCTAACTGAAGTATGTGGTTATTTTGGCTTAGGTACAGAACTTTGTATTTTCCATTCTGAAAATTCTGTATTTCTATATGAGGTTTCTTTTGCCCCAGTCCTGCATATATGCTACATGCTTTATAGCATCCTTTTTGGTTTCCAGCTGCTGCTCCAAAAAGGCATCGGTCTTCTGTAGGTCTTGCAGAGTATTTGCCAGCCCATTGGAGAAGATTTGGATACAATAGGGCATCCAGAATGCCACTAGACAACAACATATACTTACCTGATCCAGGGCTTTCACTGTACTGATCATAGGAGGAGGATTAATTTAACCTAATTTGAGGGGTCTACCGTGTAGATGCAGATAACATGTAATGTGCATATTTACGTGTGTGCTGAGGGTTTTGGTTGTGGTTGTATGAGCACAATCCAACTCAGTACAATGAAGAGAGTCCAAATAGCTATCCAGCTGAGCAAATAAATGAACTGCTTACCGAAACTGCTTTCTGGACTCCTTTGTCTCTACTGTTTGGAACTCCTTTAAGTGGAAGCCAGTAAGAATTGAGAGCATCCCAAATGGCACTAGACTGCTGTGTTTAGGCAGCTGAACTCAATCTTAAATATTTACATATTAGGTGTAAAATTGGGATGAAAGAATCCTATATCTAACATAAACCTAAATACAAATATATGCATAAAACTCCATTTTGAAGCTGAGATTTTCATTGATAATTATTGTACATGACTGCGAGTACTTAAATCAGGCATGCAGGTACTGAACAGAGTTTCTATATCTCAGTGTGATCAATGGAGATAGATAGATAGATCAGGCAACACGAGAAACTGATTCAGTCTATCTAACAGAGGTATTTCACACTATTGGAGGAATCATTTGAACATAATATTTGTACTGTACTATTCAAAAAATACATAGCATGGCTATTCATAGACCTGAAGGTTGTAAAAGTAACTCCAGTGTAGGAGAAAACAGTTACTCCAAAACTGATTACCAGTTAAGGCTCTGGATTTAGATTTAGGGCACTAAAACCTTGTTCTAGTTTAGCCTTCGGTAAATGACTGCCATATCCTCTGCTTCAGGGCTTTTTGGTTTTGGTTTTTTGGTGGTTTTTTTTTTTTTTTCTCCTCTGCCCTATAAAAATCAGTAGACATCAGCTGGTGTTATTTCATTGTTCAGTGTCTCAGACAAAATCTTAGACATTTTCGGATTTTCTTACTTCTACTCTGTATGGAATCACAGAAGAAACAATAGCATCCCTCCTCTTTCTGTGATTGCTTCCATTGGGAGGCTATCTATAATTTCTAGGTCAAATCTCATGAGGCACCGAACGTAAATGAAGTTGTTGATTTATCTGTATTGCTATAAATCATGCAACTGACACTACAGTCTACACTTCATCTGTTCCGTATTGATCGTATTCTCCAGGATCAACTAAGGCGGTGGATTCCACTCTGAATTTCCACTACAGAAGGTTGAGAACAGTTTTGTTTTTAGTAGTACAGGATGAAGCATTCTTATTTTTGAAGGAACAATCTGTTAGCTACAAACAAACCAGATCCACAACTATAATTAGCTTGCAATTATGCATGTACCTGGGATGCTATGCGTACCTTTGTATCTCAATAAGCTTTATGTAGATATAAGTCTCTTTAGAGCTAGCCATAGAAACTTCTAATGGGGTCCTTCAGATGTGTATGGAGGTTTTTTAAATAAGATTATATATATCCTTGTTGTACTTTGCATTTTCCTCACGGTTCATAGTATAACTTTAGAAATGTATAGATGTAGAAACTAAAACATCGGCAATGTAAATGTCTACCCATAAGCTCATAAGCTAACATTTCTTTATACTGGATGGACATTATGATAGAATGATTCATCTGGCTTATTTTAGACCTGTCTTAGATGAGATAGGACTGGTAGTGCCTATTTATCTCCATGAAGTACAAAGTAAAAAACATGCTTACATTTTTACAATGAAAAATTCTGAATTGAGTAGATGAATTTCACACAATTTCTAGAAACCCAGCAACAAAGCATTTGAACTTTTACAGTGTCTTAAGTGGTGGTGTAACATATTGATATGAATTTAAGCCTGTCTGGTTAGGTTTCATTGTATTAATTTATTGCAGGTGGATAAGGTTCATCTTTCCGCTACAGAATGGGTGGAAGGAATGAAACCAATGTCATGTATTTCATTCTCCTGGGTTTTCCCACCACTGCTGAACTGCAGCTGCTCCTCTTCTCTGCTTTACTTCTGGCTTATTTATTAACTGTGTTGGAAAATTTCCTTATCATTCTCATCATCCGAAGTAACCACAGTCTGCAAAAACCCATGTATTTTTTCCTAGGAAATCTGTCTGTCTTAGAGATTTGGTATGTTTCTGTCATTGAGCCAAAGATGCTCATAGATTTCCTCTCTCAAGACAAACATATCTCATTCCAGGGGTGCATGGCACAGTTATATTTCTTTGTGACTTTTGTTTGTACTGAGTATATTCTGTTAGCTGTTATGGCCTATGACCGTTTCTTGGCCATATGCAAACCTCTCCGATATTCACTCATCATGAATCATCAGTTCTGTGCTCAGCTGACAGCTGGCTGTTGGATGTGTGGTTTGATCACTTCTTCCATCAAGCTAAGCTTTATAGCCCAGCTCTCATTCTGTGATGTAGACAAAATCAATCACTATTTCTGTGATATTTCACCCCTACTGAGTATCTCCTGCAGCGATTCCTCTTTGGCTGAGCTAGTGGACTTCATCCTGGCTCTGATCGTCATCATGGTGCCTCTGTGTACTGTGGTCACCTCCTATATTTGCATCATATTCACTGTGTTGAAGATCCCTTCTTCTCAGGGAAGGCAAAAGGCCTTTTCCACCTGCAGCTCCCACTTGACTGTAGTGATATTGTTCTACTCCACCACTCTTTTCACTTATGCTCACCCTAAGGTCATGTATACCTACAGTGCTAACAAGTTGGTATCAGTTTTGTACACAGTAGTTGTGCCACTTCTGAATCCTCTCATATATTGTCTTAGAAACAAAGAAGTCAGGTTTGCCCTGAGGAAGACCTTTACTTGCACAAGACACATCTAAGAAGGGGCCTTGCTCATAAAGATCAATTGGCAGTGCTGATGAACTAGAGTCAGGAGGTCCAGACCTTAACCCATGCCGAAGTGAAACTCTCCTATTCATGCACCCAGTAACCATATTTATTGAGCTAGACCTTGATAAATCTAAGTTTGATCTAGGTATATACTGTGGGTTTGGGTTGGGAGGGTTTTTTTGCTTGTTTTCCCGCTATGCTTCTGTGCTGCCTGCCTTTCTTAGAAGTCTTCAGCTGAATGACTACTCCTGTTTTAAAAAGAAGGTTTGGCAATGCTAGAAACTGAACCCCAGATTTTGTTTGCCCTAGACAGGTTGCTAGGTACAGAAAACATTGGCTTGTAAAAAGCATATAAAATGCAGATATCTACATCTGATTTATTTAGTCTGAGATTCTGTTATTGTCCCTGGAAAGAAAGAAGCAGTGGAAAAGGATGAGTACTCTTAACTTTCTTAAATGCCTGATTTAGGATAAAATGAAATATCCTCTGAATGAGACAACTTTTCTAATATAGCAATAGAGGGAGTATAATGTGAGTGCTCATGCTGTGGTATAATTACAGTGCCACAGGGACTCAGTCTCTGGTTCATGCCAGGGCCCTGGTACCTTGAATAACCTTATTGTACCCAGGGTACACCAAATAATTCACTCCAAGAAGAAATTCAGGCACAACTGACAGGATAGATCACTTCAATGTTTCCTTCAGGCTGCATGAGCCTTGGACCCAACAGTATTCCAGCAGGAGTCACAACCTTAAACTCTTGACTCACAGACTACAGTCCAGATCTTCCCATTGAATATGAAGGAGTCTAGAGACATAGCTGACGCATCTGAGTTAAATACTGATTATCCATGAGAAAATCTGATTATCAATTAGAAGTCTCTCTAGGTAAAAAGGTGTCTCTAAGAAATCTACTCCATGCTCAGAATATCACACTGATTCAAAATGTTTAATACTCTGTAACAAACAAATAAAGATAAAAAACTGTCAGCTGAGTGCATATCTGTATGACCATGTTAAATGTGGGTTTGAGTTTATAGTTAAGACCATAGTTTCTGATATTCTATGCTCCGTATAGAGCAGACAGCCTTTTCAGATTTTGCAGTTAATGAAACACATAGCTTTCCAGGGAGGAAACCTTAAGACACTTGCTGGAAGAACTTGTTCTGTGTATATTATTGCCACGGATACAAGTGATCCAAACAAGACTTTTTGAGGACTTGAGCACAATTTTAAGGAGAGGTGTCAAGAACAACTTCAGGTTAACCACACCAGGAAGCTATCACCAGAAATGTAAGGTGCTGGCTGTATTCCAGATATTAGCAGAAAATCTGCTATGAGAAGATAGGTAATTGATACAATATGGATATACAATACAATATGAACCATGGCATGGGAAAGGAGCCAAACAAAAAAAAAATCCAGTAATTCTTTAGTTTTACATTTCAGATCAAGAGCCACAGCGATAATCAGATATATAAGCATGGATTCCTCCAAAACTACCTAAAAATTGGACATCTAAGTCTAATGTATGATTAGACATGTAAGTAAACTACCCTAGGCTCTTTTACTATTCATGGACATAGATTATCACCCCCAGGGGATATTTATTCTACTTATCTTTAACAAATGCCTTTTTAACAGAGAGATGTTATGAATCATTCTCCAAAGGTGCCTATTTCTCTCACAGATTTTAAAGATAGCCTGCGATGCCTAGATCAGACTTGTGTGTTAGTTGTGGTTTAACCCCAGCAGGCAGCTAAGCCCCAAAGTGTCACTCACTCACTGCCCCCTCAGTGGGATGGGGGAGAGAATCAGAAGGGTAAAAGTGACAAAACTCAAGGGTTGAGATAAAGACAGTTTAATAGGTAAAGCAAAAGCTGCACACACAAGCAAAGCAAAATAAGGAATCCATTCACTACTTCCGATCAGCAGGCAGATGTTTACCCATCTCCGGGAAAGTAGAGCTTCATTATGTGTAACAGTTACTTGGGAAGGCAAACACCATAACTCCAAGTGTCCTCCCTTCCTCCTTCTTTCCCCCAGCTTTTATTGCTGAGCATGAATTCAACTGGTATGGAATATCCCTTTGGTCAGTTGGGGTCATCTGTCCCAGCTGTATCCCCTCCCAGCTTCTTGCCGACCCCCAGCCTACTCACTTCAGGAGCAGCGTGAGAAGCAGAAAAGGCCTTGATGCTGTGGAAGCACTGCTCAGCAATAACTAAAACATCCCAGTGTTTTCAACACTGTTTTCAGCACAAATCCAAAACATAGCCCCATACAAGCTGCTATGAAGAAATTTAACTCTATCCCAGCCAAAATCAGTACAGTGTCAAGCCCACTTTTATTCTTATTACAGTATATTAAAGCATTTATACACCAATGGTCACCTAACCTATTTCTCCCCTTATTTCAATTTTTCATACGTAAAGTGAAAACCATAGCATTTCAGTACTCCTTAGTGAGCTTTCCATTGAAATATTATATTTTGCAAGGTATGTAGCTCCTCTGATACTGTGATTTGGCTACGCACATAGACTGGTTTTAAAGCATTGATCTGAAGATGATTGCTTTGAAATTATGTCAAGAAAATCCTTCAAATATACTGTGAAGAGGATTATCTTCCAATTGTTTTGTTTTTTTATATCCATTAATAATGATGTAGTTAGATAACCTGAAACAAATAATCGATTACCTATTCAATAGGGGTCCCTAAGTGCTCTTAGGGAAGGAGAGAACACAGACAAGTATCATCCAAACACAAACCTTCTGAGAATGCAAGTCGTCTCTTGCATCTAAAAGTTTATTTCTGGAAGCTTTCCTAATGAACACTTTTGTAAATTGAAGGTTAGGTGCCTTTAGAGTATTGCAAATAAATCACCTTCCACAAGTAATGTATATAAGAATAGGAGTCCGATCTTAGCTCTTGAGAACCTTACCATCTCTCTTAAGCTTATTGTCTGCCTCTGAGAGCTGGTGAGAATGTCTGCAAACGTAAAATAGTCTGGTTGTAGAAGGTATTGATCTATCATGAGTCACAAAATTTGGGAAGCTTTTATATCAAGAAGAGAAACAACTATTTCATGTAGATTTATTTAAAACCACCCTTCAAAACAAAGATAATTTATTATAGTCTACTGTAAATAAATGTGATGCTCCTGTGCTGAAAAGAATACAAGTTTGGTTGTTGAAAAATACCAGCATGTCCTAGGGTGTCTGAGATACCCACACAGGAGTTGTGAGATGCTTTTTTCTTCCTGGAATGGTTGGTGGAATCCAGGGTAGTTCTCCCTTAGAGGCTGCACCCTCAGTTTCATCCATGTGAATCACGTGTCCAAGTTTAGGAGGTGAGTACTGTCTCTCTGCCAGAGAAGAGAGCACATTTCGTTTAGGGAAGGGAAACACACTGGTTGGGAAAAAGGCACTAGTGTCTGTTCTATTTTGATATTCTGGAAGGAAGCAGATTCTAATGGCTAATAGGGTTTTGATTAGGTCCACAGTGTTTTGCTTATTGGAAAGAAATCTAAAAGGGGCAGGAGGAGTACTATGTAAGAAACAATGAAAAAAGTAGGGATAAAAGACACAGAGAAGCAGCATTACACTTTATTGTTTGGGTTTTCTTCCTGGGTTCTCTACTTTTGCAGGAAAAGGCAAATAGCACAAGGGAAAAACATCTCATTTGAGGTTCACATGTCTGCTGTGAAGATCTAAGACTCTAGAAGCTGAATCCCTACTGTTTTTATGCACACCTATTAAAGTACATATGAGCAACTTGCTAAGGAGAATGCCCTCACAACCAGCAAGATGAAAGGCCAGTAATCTATTGATTGACAAGAGACTATTGAAAAATCAGTTGAGTAGAAAAAATGCTTAATGTTTTTGGCAATGTGTTCAAGAAATCTGAATTCCATAAAACATACCTGCCTTTAATCACAATATTACAAGGTATGGGTATTGTGGTTTGTGAAGTCTGAGCTTTGCTTTGCTAAGTTTAGTGACAGAAATGGATTAAAAATAATTGTGTCTTTATTCTGATTCCATAGCACTTAGAGTAAACAGGGCTTATGAATGCAGTTAGTTCACTAATAGTTAAAGGAAAGACATATGCATGTCCAGCAATACATACATAGCATACAATTTAAACAGTCAGATTTTCTGATGGGTTGAATTCTCCTGTGAAGGTACTTTTAGAATCATAGAATAGCCCAACTTGGAAGGGACCTCAAAAGATCTGGTCCAGCCTTTCACGGGAAAGGGAGCCTAGATGAAATTATCTAGCACCCTGTCCAATTGCATCTTTGTCGTGGTTTAACTCCAGCCAGCAACTAAGCACCACTCAGCTGCTCGCACACTCCCAACCCCCTGGTGTGGTGGGGGAGAGAATTAAAAGGGTAAAAGTGAGCAAACTCATCATATGGTATGGAATAGCCCTTGGGCCAGTCTGGGTCAGCTGTCCTGGCTCTGCTCCCTCCCAGCTTCTTGTGCACCTGGCAGAGCATGGGAAGCTGAAAAGTCCTTGACCAGTGTAAGCACTGCTTAGCAACAACTAAAACATCAGTGTCTTATCAACATTATTCTCATGCTAAATCCAAAACACAGCACTATACCAGCTACTAGGAAGAAAGTCAACTCTATCCCAGCTGAAACCAGGACAATCTTGAAACCTTCCAGCAATGGGGACTCTACCACATCCCTGGGGAGGTTCTTCCAGTGAATGATTGTTCTTACTGTAAAAAATTTCTTTCTTATGTCAAGATAGAACTTCTTCCAGTGCAACTTGTGTCCATTGCCCCTTGTCTTCCCCATGTAACTCCTTGTGAAGAGAGAGCATCCATCTTCTTTGTCACCTTTTAAATACTGTGATGAAGTCCTCCCTGAGTCTTCTCCAGGGAGAAAAGACCTAACTCCTTCAGTCTTTCCTCAGGGGGCAGATTCTCAAGCCCTTTGATCATTTCCCTTTTCATTGCCTATTAAAAGAAGTTCAATTATGAGCTTAGACTAGAAAACTAACATTTAAAAAGATGGAGAATAAGATGGTATAAAATTAAGACAACTGAATTAAGAAAAAGAAATGTAGTTATCTACATGTTATATAAACATCAAGAGAGCCATTTCAAATAATAGAGATCCAATTTATCTCAATACAATAAAGGTAAATATTCAGCTCACCTTGAAGGAAAAGTTTATAGGCTGGTAAATTTCTCCCAGAATTAAACTGACCATATGGACTAGATCTGACAGGTTAGGTGCTCAGAACAGCTTCCACATGTAGATGCCACATTCACTTTGGCGTGCTTTAGGGAATGTGGGACATCAAGATGGCATTGCTGGATGTGCAACAGGACACATAGGAGACTTGTACCTTTCTGCAATGATGGATGAAGATCTGCTAGGACATCCAAGGTACTTGAAAGATTGCTGACAACCTACGCCTAGGTAACTGGAGCAAGTCCCATCCTCAGATTTGTTACTTAGGTTAGGTGCCTTATAGTCAAATGTCTCTTTAAGTCAGTTAGGTCAGTGTAATTCCCTCCCCCACCTGCCAACCCCCAATTCTCCATCCACAGCTAGGATGTCTGTGCACATGCAGCACTCAGGAGATAATGATGTTCTTGTGAAGGATTTAACCTGTGCTAACCTTCTGGATGTCACATGAGGCTGCTCATGGCTTCCACCCCAGTCAAAGTTAGATGTGCTAGGCAGAGCCTACATTGCTGCAGGAATGACTGAAGCTTCGATACGATCTCAGCCCTCCAGCCTAATCTCATTCTTAATTTCCTGCATTTCCATGCAAGCCTTTGCAGACACTATGATCACGTGTTCCCTGTGAAGGTACTTCCCTGAGAGAACATCTTTACGGAACAAGTCTGTTTTCTCTTCCAAAGGCAACTTGTCAATTTCTCCAAGGAAATATTGCCTCTTAGTTACAAGCAGAGGCAGTAGAAATAACACTTCTTGCTACGGGAGGAAAGGTGTAGGCACTAGAGCTTTTCAAGTAGCCAGCAGTGACAGTTATATGGACAGAAAATTATCTTCTATTTCCAAAGAAAGAGAAGGTGCGCTTAGGCAATGCCTCTCTTTCTTCCACTACCTGTCCAACAAGAATCCTGTCTTCGCCTAGTCTCCCATTGTCAAGATCTTACCTTTTCCTTCCTCTCACATAGGTGTGCCTGGTGAAGGGATGGATGACAAGCCTCTGGAGTCAACTGCTTAAGGCATTTTTCATGGATTCTGCACAGTTCTAACTCTCTGGTGTATGCTGGAGTAATGGGGTGCTGTCTCTGCTTACTATTTATTAATTACTTTTATTTTTTATTATTATACTCTCTTAGTAGGGTCTTTAACAGCTGGGCACTTAGGGGAATCCTTTTCACTTAAAAGCAGAGGCAGAATTCTCCGAGACATTCCTGAAAATTGTATCCCTGCAAAACATTTCTTGGAATGCTGTTTATATATTTCTTTGGTTTGGTTTATTTATTTTTAAGTGAAAGTGCTTCCTTCACCAAGCAAGCAAACCAATACACAAAAAGAAACAACCCAGTAACAGGACAGACAGAGTATTAAGAAATGAGACTCTAAGGGACAGAAGAGAAGACAAGGAAAGAGTAGAAGGGAAAGAAAAACTCTGTAGGTGGGAGCACGGGGACAGAACAATTATTTGGTTCACTTGGCTTGTGTCCGAGATATGTATTGACATGGGGTTAGCAGGGGGATTCACGAGTCTGAGTGGTTTGCAATGTAAACATCCTCAGATGAGACTGAGGTCTTGCTTTGTTATCTAAAATAAGCAATGGGCACTCCTTGAGGGTCATTCATTTGATTCTACAATGGCTTCTACAAAAGATCAGAAAGTTCATGCTCAGTACTGTATCTGCTTCTCTCCTGTGAAGAAGGTGGATCAATCTGTTGAAAAGAACTTTCTGATAGACATCAGCTCTAAAGTCTCTATGTCTCCATGTCCCCATGCTCCACCCCAGAACATCCATGGCTCTGTAGCACTGCTTTGATTCAACTTCTGGAGTAATTATTCAGCAGATTCTTGAGCTGCATTGAACCAGGGATTGTGTTCTCAAAGGAACTTTTAGGAAGTTCACATTCACTCATTCTGGAAGCTCAAATTAGTTATACACTGCTGCTTAATGTGCAACCTCCACTTCAAGGACGCCTTAGATTAGCTTTTACTGCACTAACAATATTATCTTGGACCATCTCCCTATGTTTAAAATTAATCTCTCTACATCTCTCTCTCACACACTCACACCCAAACAGAGTTCATCCATTTCTCTAACTGGATAGCTGTCTTTCTCTCTGTTGGTCTGTCTGTCTAAACTTAGAATCAAATAGAAAATTGCACTACAAGATAATTTGACTCTTCCAGACATCTACTTTAAGTCCATTGCCATGCCTTGTTTGGGCTGATAATGTTTTTAACCTGTTTTTAGACACCTGCATTCATGGCAAGAGCAACTTTTCCCCAGGCTCTCTTTGTACAAGTTTTACTGTAATTTCTTTCCTATAGTGATAGTGTGAAGGCTCTTGCCCTGTCCAAGGGAACAAAGGGAATTGTGATGTCCATTTTTAGCAGCAAAAATCATCTTGCATTAGTAAAGGCTCTAGCACACTGCTTCTCCCAGATATTTAAGAAGGGAAAGTAGGTGTTTTTAAGTGGGATTCTACAAATTATTTTTCCATCTCTCCAATGTCTCTCTTTAAATTGAAGTTGGAAGGGATCTCTTGAGATGAGTTCAACTCCAACAAGTTCTGGAGGTGTTTGTCTCTTTTTGTAGGTGGTCAGGATAGCCAAAATGGTTGGGCATAGGCAATCGCTTCTTTGATGTGAAGGGAGGTAAACAGGAGCAAACAGTGCATTCTGCTCAAAAAAATGCAGTATGCTTTGATTGAAAGAGAAGCAGATATTGCTATACCCTCTTCCTGAGAGGAAGATGGGCCACAGCTAAGGAATCCTTTTTCCTCTTTGGTTTAAAGGGAGTATGGGGCCTTGCTGACCCAAGGTTTCTCTAGGCAAGCATTTCTAGAAGTCCTTCTTTCCAAGAAATACAGATGTATAGAGCTAGATCTGAAGAGGGTCATCAACTCAGCTTTCCATATCTATTTTTGCTTCTGCACCCTAGCTCATGTTGGAATTAGAACAGTTGTGCATGTCACCTTCAGCCTGTAACACTTTCACTTCTGTTCTTCAGATTTTCAGCTATACACCTGCTCCCTGTGGAGAACCACACTTCCCCAGACAAAGTTGTACTCCTGGGACCCCCCTGCATGCAAGTTCTCATTTTCTTGTTTATCTTGGTAATCTATACTGCAGCTGCGGTGGGGAATATGGGACTGATCACAATCATCGTCAGCAATCCAGAACTCCACACTGCACCTATGTACTTCTTCTTCGGTAATATTGCCTTCATAGATGTCTGTTACGCCAGCAGTGTTGGCCCCGAAGTCCTGGTCAGAGCACAAAGGCATTTCCTATAATGGCTGTGTAACTTGGTTTTTCTTTGGAGGACTCTTTGTTTCTACTGAATGCTTTCTTCTTGTGACAATGTCTTATGACTGCTTCACTGCCATCTGCAGTCCTCTGCTTTACCAGACTACCACATCTCAGAGGGTGTTACCTGCTGGTTCTGGCTTCCTACCTTTGTGGCAGTTTAAACACTGCAGTACACACCAGTTTAATCTTTCTGCTGAACTTCTGTGGGTCCAATGAGATTGATCACTATTTTTCTGAGCTTCTACCACTCCTAAAGCTCTCCTGCAATGAAACTTATGTCAATAAGATTGTGCAGTTCTCCTTCTCCTCTTTCTTTATTATCACTTTATGCTGTGTCATCCTGGTGTCCTACTGCAACATTATCTCCACCACCCTGAGGACCACTTCTGAGGCAGGCAGGATGAAAGCCTTCTCTATCTGTGCTTCCCACTTTATGTTAGTAGCACTGTATTTTGGCACAACATTCAAAATGTATGCCATTTCTTCTGACTCCTCTTCACCAGACCAGATCAAATTAGTGTCCATGTCGTACTGTCTTTTCATCCTGTTAAACCCCATTATCTCTAGCCTGAGGAACAAAGATGTGAAGGATTTTCTGAAGAAAACACTAGAAAGGAAATTATTCTAAGGAATTACAACTATTAAGTCACATGCTTTTAAAGAAAGCATTTTCAGAAGCAGCCGGAAGCAAAGAGGAACAAAGCAAAGTATCGCAATGGATCTTTCTAATCAAAACTCAAGTTCTCTGTTCAACTGATTTTGAAAATTTTCCTCATAATTTCGAGCATATTTTCCTCAAAATTAGTTTGCAAAATACTGCTGCCTGTTTTCTTGAAGTCAATCCTGAAAGTAAAGTAGGCTTAGCCACTACTAGAAGTGCTTCAGTACAACTAAAAGGTTGCTGATACTGTGACATGAAGAGATGATTTTGGAAAGCTTGCAGCCTAAACAGACATTAGGCAACAATTCCTTTCAGTTCATTTGGTGTGAAAACATAGGAGAAGAGGGTGATTCCTGCTACGTCCCTCCACACCTCTTTTATGGCACCTAATACGGTGCCTATGGGTGCAGGAGGAGATAGATAGAGAAAAAGGGAGGTGGGCAGAAGAGAAAACATCTGAACTTCAGATTTTTGATGGAAAAACAAATCAACAACAGTTACAGGGAACAGGTGGGGGTTTTTGAGGGTGACTATATCTCCCATTTCTTTCTTCTTCATGACAAACAACAGAAAAATGTTCCACTATTTTGTTTTTCCAAAGGTGTAACAATAATTTTTGGGGTTTATTGATAATTGCAGAACCAGTGCAAGGACGTTTCTGCATTTGTATATCTACTACTCTTTAATTATTCCCTGGTTGTAAAATATCACTATCTGAGACTGTGCCTCTACTGAAGATCTTTGATTCATTCAGATTTCTGTTTGGAACATTTGGTATGTTTAAGTGGGGAGTCAAACTATCGTCTTGTTTTCTGAGTTAACAAAAGTAGTCTCATTGCAGTTAAGTCCGTGTTGTTTACATGCTAGGCTTACACTGTTCCTTTACACTTCAGGGAGAATTTGGCCCACAGAAAAGGAAAATGAAGCCTAGGATAGACCAGTACAGCTTCAAGCTGCGTAGTCTGGCTGCAGAGAGTTTAATCTATTTGGCTCTGGAAAACTGAGCTTGCAGAAGAGAGAAAAAATAGCAAAGATGGCAATACATAACTGAAAGAGAAAGGAATTTCCAAAAACTGTTTCTGTTATCAGAAAGGTGAATCACATCCTGGAAGTGTCTGTCAGTTACCACTGTACATAAGGTGAGATTATGTTCATAAACAAAGAATAATTATAAACATAGGTAAGAGAATGTAATTGCTGAACACCACAAGTACTTTTCAAAAAACCCTATTCTTTCTTTGATTGTTCTTTTGGAGGTGACACAATAGGAAGTAGCACTAAATGCTGTACTGATTTTGAGGGTGTATGACTGTTTGGTACAAATGATCTCACCCTTTGCTTATGAATCTTCCACCAAATCAAGTTTCACCAGTATTCCTAAGCAAATAAAATCTGAGCATTAAACATTTTGGGGGGATTAAACTAAGCCAAAAATAGATTGCTGAAATTTATGGGGTAATGTTCTCCTGGATTTGCAATAGGAATCATATTGATAGTCTCCATATGAACTGCTGAAATAATGGATCTTTATTTTTATATTTACTTAATGACTTATTCATTTTCCCCCTGAAATATATTTCTAGGAAGAAGCAGACGCAAAAAAATTTCACAGGCTAGCAGCTATGATACAGGGACTAAAGGAGACCTCTAGCCTTCTTGAACAGCAGCAGGAGTCAGACAGACTACCATACAGCCATAAAATGGTGTTGCACATTTGCATTTTGCCACGTTTATTGACCCCTTTTAAGTAACTGAAGGTAGGCAAAGGAAATTTAATTCTAAGAAACACAGAGTTCAAATTGGTATTATCTGTTTACATCTAGATACTAGGAGATTACTTCATCTGAAGCAGTCGTGTAATACTTCTACAATAAATTTAACACTTCTTAAAATCACTACTCTTCTAATAAATTAGGTACTTAGATGACCGTTCTCTGGCATTGCCTGTTTCTCTCCAATAGCCATACAGGGAAGCTAGACAGTTGCCTCAGATATGAATGTTAACAATGCAAAATATACAGTAAGCAATATTTACTATATATACTTATACTTAGAACAAAGAAAAAAAACCCCACTATTTCTCCTTATATGAACTCAGTTAATTTGTTTTTTCTTAGACTAAGGTGATCATGAATATGAATATAAATATGATCTTAGGAATATAAATATGAGTCCATAAATTAGAACAGAATAGAAGCCAAATCCTCAGTGATGGCTGGATAAAATAAAGAAGGATAATCTGCTTTCTTTTCATCACGAGAACGGTTGAGCTAAATGAAAAACTGGCTTCATTGGTATGTCTGAGTTCAAAGGGAGTTAGAATAATTTTTACTGCAATATTGAAATTTTCAAAACTAAAACTTCTTTGGAAATAAAAAGAGATTAGAAACTATACTGAATTTCCACTTGGTTATTAATTTACTCTGATCTTTTCCACTTTCACAAAATCCCACTTCAAAAAGGAAAGGGAAAAGGTGGAAGGGGAAAAGTTAAATTTGTTCCTTGGATTTCTTTTGTTTATTTCTTGTCTTTTATTAATTCTACAGATAAATATAGCTTGTGGCAATAATATGGAAACAGGAAAGTAATGTATTATGCTTACATATCATGATATATATGCACAGGTACATACATTATGTGTACATGTATGTGTATTATGTATATGTATGAATTTATACATATACACTTACATGAAGAAATACTTGGATGTTTTTACCTCTCATTTGAGGTAGAAAGCAGAAGTAACTCCAGCATGAACACAACTTTATTCTGTTAACTTTTGTTCTTCATCAGGCACCTGCCATGGAAAATTGCTGCATGGTGACTGAGTCCACACTGATGAGATTCAAAATCAGCTATAACTGCAGATGTTTCTTTCATGGTCTTCCTACTGCTGTATGTCACCACGCTTTTGGGAAAGAATGCCATGACTGTTATCATTCGTATAAACACTCATCTATTACCAAACAACCATGTATTACTTCCTCAAGAAATTCTCTGGCTGGGACCTCTGCCACCCCTCTGCCATTGTCACTCCTGGACTGCTTCTTTACTGAGAGGCAGGCCACTTCCTGTGGCGGTTGGTTAGCCCAGATGATGTTGTTTCCTCTCTTTGTCACCAGAGAGTACTTCCTCATAGTGCTCACAGCTTATGACTGCTTCATGGGCATTGGTAACCCACTGTTCTACCTCACCAAGATGTCAAAAAAGGATACCAACAGCTTGCATTGGCATCCTGCACCTGTAGCTATGCCAACAGCATTCTACAGACTGCAGTTCCGTATGGGAAGCTAAATGAACCACTTCTTTTGTCATGTCCCAGCTGTTATTATTCCTACCCTTTAAAGGCAATTTAATTGTGTCCATCAGCATGGCAGTGATATTTACCTCATACACATATGTTACCTCCATTACCCTGAAGTCTGAGAAAAGTCTCAGTAAAATGGGCAGCAAGTCAGGAAAGACCCATCAGTTTGGGCTCATCTGTCTCAGTGTGGGTACTTATGATACAGACATCTCTGTCTGGACTTGTTTAAAATTACCTCTGTATACATAGACTTACTGCAGAATAAATTTTCAAGTTCTAGAGCAAGCAAGTGCCACTGTGGCAACCAGATGAGGTGAACAAAAAATAGAGCTGCTTTCTTTGCTGCAATACATTTTGGGTGTAATGTGAACATTTTCAAAGGACAATCTGAGAAACTACAGACCATTCAACATCCGCACTTCTGTTCCTGGGAAAATCATGGAGTAATTCTTGGAACACACTTTTGGTCACATGAAGAAGAAAGTGACTGGGAGCAGTCAGCACAGTTTTACCAAAAGTAAAGCATTCCTGGCCAACCTATATCTGTCATGAAATCACTGGATTTGTGGATGAAGGAGGAGCAGCAGATGCCATTTACATGAACTTTAGCAAGACTTTCAACACTGTCTTCCATCATATTGTAGCCAAGTTATGACTTTACAGTCTGGATCGATGGACAACTAGATGGATAAAAAGGCTGGTTGGATTATAAGGCTCAGAGAGTACTGGTCAATGGGTCATACTCTACCTAGAGTGATCAATGAGTCTACTCTACCCTGAAATACTGCAGGAGGAAGTGAAGGAGTGCTTAACCACCAGGTCTACAGATGACAGCAAATTGGGGGAGGGGAATGACACTCAAGGGCATAGACTGGCTGGAAGAACTGGCCAATAGGAACTGTATGAAATTCAACAAAGATGCAAAAAAATGCAAATTCCTGCATGTGGCAAGGAATAACCCTGGCAATGACACAAGCAGGGGACTGACTGGCTAGGTAGAAGCTCTGCAGAAGAGAATCTGGGAGTCCTGGTAGGCAGCAAGCTGAACATCAGTCATCAGAGTGCCCTAGCAGCAAAGCAGCTCAACTGTATTCTGGGCTGTATACACAGCACCATAGCCAGTAAATCAAGGGAAGTGTTTATCCCCCTGATTAGCATTCATTAGACTGCACCTGCTTTGAGCAGGAGGTTGTACTTCAGATCTCCTGAAGTCCCACCCAGCATAAATTGTTCTATGAGTCTATAGAAGGTAAGGATAGGATTCATGTGCCTTTATGTCATTAGGTATTAACATTTTAGGTGTCCCAGAGCATTACACCCGGCTTCCCGCTCCCACTATGGAAGAGTATAATTTAACGTCTTGTACAGAAGTGTCAAATACCCTAAGACTACTACTACTACTTCATGCCTGTGTTCAGGCAGCTCGCTTGCTCCTTTAGTATATACCAGGCTAATCATGGTAGTTTTCTTTCTAGTCAAGGGAGAGTCACTAAATATAGATTGTGGATTCTAAGTAGTATTCAGTCTCACTATAACACACCCATTCAAAACAGAACAGATAAAGGAAATTCTAGATTACTATGTCATGTAAATATATATATAGAGGGGCCAAATCCTGCGTATCATAAGTATAAACTAGTGTTTTCCCCTGGCACAGATTCTGTGTGGATCTGATTTGCTTATCAGTTCTCAAAGTAAAGGTTCTTGTACTGCGACTTTGGTCTAGTTGAAAAAAAATGAGGGCGGTGTCACTGACCACAGGAGGAATGGGGTTTTTACCTCTCATGTTGGAGAATGAGGAGCAACTCAACATATGCAACTCACCTTGGTCCCTAAAGAGAGAGAGGTTCATTTTTCCCATGCAACAGGAGATGAAACAATGCTTTCCTAGCCTTGTCTAATTCTTGATCTCTAACTTCCATAGAAAACTGTTTCTTTTTTTTTTTATATGAAACTTCATTTTTTTTCTGGCAGATTTCTATTTTCATGTTTTAAAAGGCATTTTTCCCATGACATTTCTTTTCATCAGCTATTTAGAACAAGCAGCAAGGAAAAAAAAATAGGCTGGTATGTTCATCTTCATCCTTTTCTCTCAAGTAAGTAATGTTTTGTGTTTTAGCATTTATGTTAATGCATATTTATCATAGAAATAGTTTTTCTCACTCTCTGTCCTTCCTTCCTTTCTTCCTTCCTTCCCTCTTTCCCTCCTTCCCACTTTTTAATTTTTCATTTTTTTATCATTCCCCTTCTTTCCTTTCTTCCTTCTTCCTCAGAGTTGGGTACTAAGACCTTAATTTCCCCTAAGTGTATGTATCGACATCAATACCAACAGCAAAGCCCCTTCCATAGTTTCTCTCTATCGTCAATATCTCTGTTGTCAACCACTCTTTGAATACAATTAATCTGAATTATTTTAAAGTCTGCTTCAGGTCCTTCATGCCATAGAGAGGAAATCTGCAGAATTCATTGATTAAAATCTGTATTTAATATTTGCATTGGTAAGACTCCTCTTATGAGTAAAGTTTATCTGTCTTGAAATTGACCTCACATGAGATTTTTCCTGCCTGTGACTTACAACAGAGCAGGCTGTTATTAAATGTCTGACAGTTTCTGCTGTGTAGAGGTTCATGGTTCATTTAATTTTGTCTAATTAAGGGATGGAATCCGACCTTCTGATCCCAAATTGAACTAATCTGATGAGAATTGTTTGTCAGTTTTTGATAATCACATTTTCTTAAAGTGTCTTTAATTGAGAAGTAAAAAAAAAGACATTGTGTAAGAAATATTGCACACAAATATTTAATTCTAGAACATACAAACCTACACATACACATATCTATATTCAAATATAAGGTATGAAATACTTTTACTTTTATTCCTCTTCCCAGCTATGCATATAGATAGACAGATAGAGATATGGAGGAACAGCAGAATATTAAAGTGGACAGTTAAGAAGTCATGGGAAAAAAACAGTCTTCCCACCATGGAAATAATGTAGGTATGTTCAATCTACACTCTGTTAGTACAGCATATCCTTTTCTGTCTGCCCAAATCTGGTATTAGAAACATATATGTAATACATATATAGAACGAAAGATTATAATCAGCTAGACAGTGTTGTTATGTTGGTATAAGCACAGATGAATGGATAGCTAAATGTGTGTGTGTGTGTGTGTGTGTGCGTGTGTGTGCGTGTGTGTGCTCTCATAGCACATTTGTGAAAGGGATTAACCTCACAGTTTAGTACAAATATAGCATAATAGATGCATGTAAGATTTAACAAGCTATCTGCATGTGAAACAGTGAGTTTGTGCATTTATGTTGGTTGTGTCTAACCATGGGATTTCTGTCACCTCACTTAAACCATCGAGAAGATAGGTCAGATTCACTGTAGCTACTCTTAGTGGCTTAATACAGTTAGTAAAATAAATGCCTTTTGCAGGTTATCCAAGACATCTGCACAATGCCTATAAGTTTCTTATAGCCTTAAGTTTCTACATCCTTCAGAAGCAAGAGCTGGAAGCTGGGTGGCATAATCTTCATCATCCCTCACAGCAACAAAAACATATTTTTAGACAATCCCTGCTAGCTCACTTCTTAATCATACCTAGCAACAGAAGAGGAATTCAGGTACTTAAACATAGGCATCTCTAGTACTATTTTTGACCTTCTGTGGTACTCTGCATGGCCTTTGGCCCTGCTCTGGAAGGACTCAGATCTTCTGTGGGTCCCATGTTATATCTGCCAACTCCAAGTGAGTGGCTAAGATATCACTGGCAGCTAAAATTGCATTATCTCTGCCTGAATATCACTATGACTGCCTGAAGTGGAGTAACTTATATGCAATGTTAGCTGTCTAAACTCTGATTATAGTCATATAATTATGCATAATAAAGTGGAAGTGTAAGCCATATAGATAACAGTGTCCAGAAATATTTAACCCATCCCTAACTAGAACACTATATAAGGCCAGATGAATCACTGTTTAGAGTCACAGATTGTATTAATTAGGGATTTGATTTGCTGGTCCATACATAGGCTTTCAGTGATGTTTTGAGAGGCCCTTCATTCTCCAGCTGGCAGGTGTCATTCCAGAAGGTTCTGAATGTCCTGTGTCCTAATTTTTTGCTCCGTATGAATGACCCAAACAACTACAGCATGCAAAAGACATTACATGTGTCCACAAACATTGAAGGTGGGATTCAAGAGCCTAAACACAGCCATAGGAAAGCATTTGAGATGTGCTAGAGTGTTTCACAAAGTTCTGCCAGATGTGACACAGAACCTATGGAAATCTCATCATCTTCTAGACTGAGAGCTGAAAGGCCAGGATATCTACAGCATCTCAAAATATGCTTATGTTTAGGTACCTGAATCACTAATATACAATTTAGACACCCACAGTGTGATTAATTCCACACTGTTTACTTAGAAGAGGTTAACTTCATATTTGAATGTCCTCTTTTAGTCAAAGGAGAAAGACCAACACTTCGAGAAGGTGGATTCATTCATTTTATCGTGCTTTATGAGATATTGTCACTTCTTAACAGTGTTTGTGTATCTCCATTAACTTTTGTATTCACTACATAACCAGATTATTAACAAGGAGATCCACCTACCATATTTAAGCAGAGACAGGCACCTGTCTCAATCTTAAAGACTAACAATAGGAGAGATGGAAGTATATCTAGAAATGATATCACAGGCATTTACAGGAAACACATTAATCATTCTGTGAAGATGCTAACTTACTTACACAAGGATGACTAACCTTAAGATTTAGTGAGATGGCTTAATTAATTGTGTCCCTAATAGTTCAGAGGCACTAAAGATCAGTGTCCAGAACAGTGTTACAACAGTTGAGTTCTGGATGAGGAGAAATGTGGAGGTTGGGTGAAAAACTTATGTAAACCAATAGAGTATGGGAAAAAAAATATCCTAAGCATTGCACCCTTTCGTGTACCTAGCACGTTTCAGATCATGCTGTGTTAGTATCATGAGATGCTTGAGGTCTGGATCAGAAATGTAACTTGCAGTTGTGTGAGCATGATCCTAATTGTACTTACAAAAATGGTCCTAGAAAAATCCTGCAGTCTGCTTTGAAATATCCCCTTTGTGCCTCAATAGTACTTTGTGAAGTTGCTATGTTGTTGCCATTGGTTGGGTTTTTTCATTATGAATCACTCATTGCAACTAATTTTTTTTTTTTCTCAATCCAGACAGCTCTAATTACAAATACAGATTTTCAAGTCATGGTCTGTGTATACAAACTAGCTTGAGTGCATTTTCAAACTGCTGCTACATCTGCTTCTCCTGCAAAGTCTATAGCAGCTTCTGTATGATTCTCAGCATGCCCTCAGATAACCTGACCCATGTGACTGACTTCATTCTGATTAGTTTTCAAGGTAAACAGGAAATCAAGCTTCTGCTCTTTTTTATGTTCTTCCTGGCTTATGTGCTGACAGTGACAGAAAATGCAATGATTGTTGTGCTTGTTTGGACAAATCTTCAGCTTCACAAGCCCATGTATGTTTTCCTGGGCAATCTTTCCTTTCTGGAGATCTGGTACGTCTCCGTCACAGTGCCCAAAGTGCTTGTGAGCTTGGTGACAAAGAGACAAGGCATCTCCTTCACAGGCTGCATGGCTCAGCTATTCTTCTTCCTGGCATTGGCCTGCAGTGAGTGCACTCTCTTGGCTGTCATGGCCTACGATCGCTATGTGGCCATCTGCAAGCCATTGCATTACCCAATCATCATGGATCACACCCTTTGCATCCGTCTGGCCATTGGCTCCTGGATGAGTGGCTTCCTGATTTCAACAGGGAAGATTTACTTCATTTCTCGTCAGACCTACTGTGGGCCCAACATCATCAACCACTTCTTTTGTGATGTCTCCCCCTTACTGAAGCTAGCCTGCACCAACATGTCAGTAGCTGAGCTTGTGGATTTCCTACTGGCCCTACTCATCCTTCTTGTACCACTCATTGTGATTATAGCCTCCTATGTGTGCATCATCTCTGCTGTCTTGGGCAACCCCTCAGCCCAGGGGCGCCACAAGGCCTTCTCCACCTGTGCCTCTCACCTTTTAGTGGTCACGGTGTTCTATACAGCCTCCCTGTTTATCTATGCCAGGCCTCAACCTATTGATTCCTTCAGCTCCTACAAACTGGTTTCTATGGTATACACTGTCCTGACACCCCTCGTCAACCCGGTCGTCTATTGCCTAAGGAACCAGGAATTTAAAATTGCTCTTAGGAAAACAATATACTGGAGAGACATCTTGTCCTAGAAATTTCATCTAGGGTTTTTCTTATTTATTTAACTCCCTTTCTACTCTGTAAAAGTGATTTCAACAAGTCATAATAAATTACCTAGTGTCCATATCTCAAATTTGGGACATTTGGGGAATCCTGAAGAAAGAGAGGATGTGCACCACCTCCCATGAGGAAAGCAAGTGGTCAGGGGGACAGAGCCTAACAACAGGGCAAAATAGAATCAAGGACACTTGTGGGTCTCAGAACCTCCTCCCAGTTTCTCTGCTCCCTAGCCCCTGTGAGCCTTAATTAATCTCAGAACCCTAACCAGATCTAAGACCCCTAAGCTGGCAATAACTTTTTCTCTCTGTTCCCACTGAAGGTACTCTATTTAGTAGTATTAATTCTGAGAAGTCCTTAGGATAACCTACACCTATATCATAGAATCTAGAATAGAATCACAGAATAATATAGATTAGAAGGTACTCTAAGAAGTCTATAGGCCAACCTCCCGCTCAAAGCAAGCCCAATTAGATCAGGAACTTGTTCGAGTGAGTTTGCATACCTCCAAAGATGTAAATCCCACCACTTAGCTAGGTTCCTTATTCCAGTGTCTGATCACTCTCAGAATCACAGAAAGGCTGAGTTTGGAAGTGATGTCTGGAGATCATCTAGTCCAGCATCCCTGCTTGAATAATGATCAACTACAGCAGGTTGCTCTGGGTCATGTCCAGTCAGGTTTTTAATATCTCCACAGATAGAGACTCCACGACCTCCCTCAGAAAACCATTCCAGTGTTCAACAGCCCTCAGAGTAAAAAAGATTTTTCTTATGTTTAAAAGGAATGTCCTGCATTTCAATTTGTTCCCATTGCCTCTTGTCCTGTTGCTGGGCACCACTGAGAAACATCTGGCTCCATCTTCTTTACTACTCTCATCAGGTATTTATACTTACTGATAAGACTCCTCCCTGAGCGCTTTCTTCTCCAGGTCAAACAATCCCAGCCCTCCTAGTCTTCCCTCATATGGAAGATACTTCAATTGCTTAATCATCTTAGTGGCCCTTCTCTGGACTTGCTCCAGTATTTCCATGTGTTTTGTGTGCCACAGAGCCCAGAACTGAACACAGTATGCTAGATGTGGTCTCACAAGCACTGACTAGAGTGTAAGGATCACCTCCCTCAACCTGCTGGCTATGTTCTTTCTAATGCAGCTGAAAAAGCTGTGGGCCTTCTTTTTGCAAAGCTACATTGGTTTTGCAAAGGCCCCTTTTTGCAAAGATGCTTTCCAGACAATAGGTCACCATAAGGTATTGGTGAATGGTGTTATCCCTCCCCAGTGTCAGAGTCTAAAACTCTCTGACCATGTTCTTTTAGATATTCCTCACACAGACAGTTTAATGCCTTATTTGAAGTTATTTGACATTGCACAGGATTTTGATTTAGTGTGACACAGCAACGTTCTTAAATCACAATACAAGTATAAACTGCACATAGCAGAGAGTAGCAATTGGAATACCCAGTTGAATCACAATGCAAATATGAATTTTATTACCGTTCTCTATAATATGCTCACTGTCACAATGCTGGTCATACCCAGTGAACAAGAGGAAACACATGGGTTGAAACCAGCTCAAGCCCACTGCTCTTTTGGAAGTTCCTTTTATTTGTTGTCCAGTTTTAACACAATATGTTGGGCTGAACCATGTAACCCTGCCGCTGGCTAAGTTAGGAAGACATACGCACTCTTTTGATTAACTCAGAGACAAAGAGTTACACAGCTGGTTAATCTACTCAACTGATACAGCTGGCTGATCTACTGAACTGGTATTGCCATTTACCTAGATCAAGGCTAGCCTCTGGTCTCCTTTGTGTTAAGTTCAGCTTTCTCTGCAACAGCTGTGTAACTTCCTACATTATTCCAGGAGCTCCACGAGGACAAATCCCTTCCCCATCTCCTCACACCCTTCTACCATTGTAGAGGTTCATTGACTGGTCACAACCAAGTGCAGGACTTTGCATTTCCCCTTGCTGAACTTCATAAGATACCTGTCTGCTTATTTCCCCAGCTTGTCAAGGTCCCTCTGAGATCTTGTTTATCAAACACCTCTCACAGTTTTGTATCATTTGCAAACTTTTTGCCAGTGCACTCTATCTCATCATCCAGGTCATTAATGAATATATTAAAAAATACTCACTTCAGTATTGACCCCTGGGGCGCACCACTAGTGACTAGCCTCCATCTGGAATTTTCACCTCTGATCACAACCTTTTAAACCTGACAGTTCAGTCAGTTTTCAATCCACTTTGCTGTCCACTTATGTAACCCACACTCCATGTATATATCTATGAGGACATTATGGGACACAGTGTCAAAAGCCTTGCTAAAGTCAAGGTAAAAAACATGCACTGCTCTCCCCTGACCCACAGAGCTAGTCATTTCATTGTGGAAGTCCATCAGATTGGTCAGGCATGATTCCCCTTTCATACACCCATGCCGACTACTATCAACCACTTTCTTGTCCTTCATATGGCTGGAAATGGCTTCCAGGAGGGTTTGTCCAATCACCGTCCCAGGGATTGAGGGGAAGGCTGACTGGCCTGTAGTTATCCAGATCTTCCTTCTTGCCCTTCTTGAAGGCAACAGTGACATTTGCATTCTTCCTGTCCTGAGGAACCTCCCTAGATCACAATGACCTTTCAAGGACAATTGAGTGACCTTGCAATGACACTGCCCAGCTCCCTCAGCACTTGTGGGTACGTACCATCAGCTCCCATGGGCTTCTGCAGGTCTAGTTTGTTTAATGTTCCCTAACCTGATCTTCTTCCACTGAGGGTAAGTCTTCCCTGCTCCAGACTTCCCATGGGTCTCAGGGTCCTGGGATTCCTGAAGGCACATCTTATCAATAAAGATCAAGGAGAAGAAGGCATTAAGTACCTAACCTTTTCCATGTCCTTGGTAGCCAGGTCCCCTGATCCAGTCAGCAGCAGGCCTATACTTGCCCTAGTCTTCCTTTTACTGCTGATATACCTGCAGAAGCCCTTCTTGTTGCCCTTCTTGTGCATCTCCAGACTCAGCTCCAGAATAATTTTTGTGATCTTAACCCAAACCCTGCCTCATCAGACAATGTCTCTATGTTACTCCCAGGGCAACTGACCCTGCTTCCACTTCTTGTACGCTTCCTTTCTGTGTTTAACTTCAGTAAGGAGCAACTTGTTCACTCATGGCGCCTCCTGCCACCTTTGCTTGACTTCCTGCACATGACGACAGACTGCTCTGGAGCTTGGAGGAAATGAACCTTGAAAATCAAAAGCTCTCTTGGACCCCTCGTCTCTCCAGAATGGTCTCCCAGTGGATTCTTCCAAGCAAGTGCCTGAACAGGCAAATTCTGTTCTCCTAAAGACCAAGATTGTGATCTTGCTATTCGCCTTGTTCCTTTGTTTCAGGCTTCTGACCTCCACCATCTCATGATCACTTCAGTCAAGGCTGTCCCTGACCTTAACATTCCCAACCACTTTGTTGTTGTTTGTAAGTATGTGGGCCAGCAGACCACCTTGCCTCATCAGCTTCTCAAACACCTGTGTGAGGAAGTTAGCATCAATGCATTTCAGAAACCTCCTGGATTCCTTGTGTCCTGCTGCTTCCAGCAGATATTGGGGTCAAGTCCTCCATGAAGACCAGGAGCTGCAAATGTCAGTCTTCTTCCAGCTTACTGATGAAGGCTTCATGTACTTGTGTGGGTGGTCTGTAGCAGACACCAACCACAAGGTCTCCCACACTGGTCTGCCCTCTAATCCTAACCTAGCTTCAATCAGTGACACAGAACAGTAACATCATAGAAAGGAAGAGCTTTTCTGACCTGAGCTCTAGACAACTCTTTTGCAACTCACTGATATTTAAAATTCATATTCAAATATAACAGCTTCCAGTAAACCTGTAATTATGTGTGTGTGGTGGTCTCCTGTCCCTGGGAGCAGTGGAGGAAAAAGGATCAATAGCACTGACAGTGGCCTACAAAGTAGGAAAAGAAGGAATAGAAGAAAATGAAGAAAAAAGCCTAGAATAAAACCAACAAAAAAACCAGTATAAAGTGGTAAAGTGTTTCAGGTTCTCTTACAGAAACATTAATACAGAGAATAATTCAGTCTGGTATTACAGATTCCACCAGATATAGGTCTGAATGTAGTCACTTGTTCCATGTCTTCCTTCGTTTATGAGGAAGGAAAATATGAAAAACAGATGCAAATCTTTTAAATCTCAACTTTAAATTCAACACTCATTGAGCAAATTCTCCTAGAACCTATTTACAAGCCCATGAAGGACATGAGGGTGATGGGAAACAACCATCCAATTACAAATTGTGCCTGACCAACCTGATTGCCTTCTATGAGGACATGACTGTCTTTGTGGATAAGCAGAGAACAGTGGATATGGATTTCCTTGACTGTAGCCTTTGAGATGGTCCTCTAAATTATATTTATAGCCATACTGGTGGAGCATGGGCTGAATAAAAGGACAATGAGATGGGTGGAAAACTGGCTGGACTGTCAGGCTGATAACATTACGATCAGTGGTATAATGCCCACATGAAGGCCAGTCACGACTGGCATCCCACAGTCATGAAAAATCCAGTCAACACTATTTAACACCCTTATCGCTGATCGAGTTGAAGGGATAGCATATACTCTCAAAAAGTTCATGCATGATACCAAATTAGAGAGAGAGGTCAATACTCAAGAGGACATAACAGCTATTCAAAAGGACTTTGAAAGTCTGGACAAATGAGCTGAGAGGAACCTCATGAAATTCAACACGGGCAAATTCATTAAGTTCAGTAAAAGTAACCATTAAATTCACATAACCAGACAGGCTGTGGGCCAATGAGTACAAAACAGCTTTGCAGTGATTCTTCCACTATACTCTGCACTTGTGAGACCTTATCTGCAGTACTGTGTCCAGATTTGGGCTCTCCAGAACAAGAAAGTCACTGACATCCTGGAAGGAGTCTACTGGAGGGCCACAGAGATAGTTAGGGATCTGAAGTATGCGATGTACAAGGAGAGGTTGACAGCTGGATTTCTTCATCCTTTAAGAAGAGACAGTGAAGGGTTGATCTTTTTCCTGTCTTCTAGCTAATGGTACATAGTTAAGATGAGAAGCATCAGACACAATTTGCAACATACGAAACTCCAGGCAGATATACAGCATGGGAAGCTGAAAAGTCCTGAAGTCTGAATGCTCAATCATGCATACGTTCCCCTTTGCTGCTTTCTCATTATATTTATGAGAATTTTGCCAATGAATTTGTGATAAAATGGATTAGATTTCTTCCTTCAAATACTGGCCACCATTAGTGATCTTATGTCACTCTTAATAGAATATCATGTATAGAGCACGCTGAGAGTCCTCCAGTGTATACATCTAAATACGGATAATCATGTAAGCTTATAGAGCCAGTGAAGGCAGCTGGAGAAATGTAGAAGGCTATTTTAAGATGGACTTAATTGTTCGCTGTAAGTGACTCTGTCCCTCTGCTGACTGCTTAGGGAATGTAGGGCTATAATCTAGGATGTGGAATCTATATTTTGCCATTCCAGAAGGGCACAGATCTACCATTAATCCTATGTTATACTTACCAGATATGTCTGGTTTTCTTGGGTATTCCAAGACATGTAAAACAGTGCGGACAATACCATTAAGTGTGTTTCGGCTCCTGAAAGTCTTCTGTCCTGTGTTTCAGGTCAGATAAATCTATTTACTTTTCCCAGATTACTGTATATCAACTTGTCAACTAATCATTTGTAAAGGATGTGTCACTGAGGAACTAGAGGATTGGATTCACCTCTTTAAATCTATCCATGTACAAGATTGGCCTTTGAACAGGTGAACTGGACTCCCTCTGCAATCAATGGAGAGAGAGAGGTGTGTTAAAGAGATGATACAAATAATAAGCTCTTTTACAAATATATTCAGATGCAAAGACAATCCGGAGGTGTCTGTTATTTTCTGTTGTAGAAGTCACTTTTTAGCTCAAATAAGAATCCAAAGACCTGCTGAAGCCTTAGACTGCAAGCTGTGAACTTTCACCTAGATACGCTGACCGTGTGCTGAACTCTTACTTAGCTACACGAAGGAAGGCCCTGAATCCAGTGCAAACCAGGAAGATAAGGGAGCCAAAACCATCGGCAGAAGCTGCAACTATTCAAGATAAGAAAAGGAATGTCCTGCTTGGAGACAGGGAAAGGATCCAATAAGGAACAAGAACCCCAGACCCAAACATTACTATTGGATGGACCAGTCGCATGAAGGGAAGGGAACTTAAACTGTAAGGGTATAATTGCCCAGGGATTTCTTTGTTCTGGGTCCCTCCCTGGAGGCACCCAGCTTGAGCTGCTCTTCACTGCTGTAGCACTCAATAAATTCACCTGGCGTATGTTGTGTCGGAGACTCTGCTTCAGGGAAACCTAGGGTTGAGCCTGAGGGCAGAGGAAGCGCCCGAGGGTGAGTGTGTGTGTGTGAGCGAGGAGTCGAAAAGGGGCACCCATCAGCTCAGTGGAGCTGCCCGCTGCGAAGGGACTCTAGTCCTAGCAGTTAAAGTCTCGGGTGGGGTGTGTGCGACTCCCTGAATGGTGTGTGAATGCTCGGGCAGCTGCTGCTCCTTTAACATTTTCCATCCCACCTAGATGGAATCTAGAGGATTCGTGTCACCTAGATTCTTAACTCTGGGATACCTCAAGTTAGATGAGGTCAATGTGATCTGAAGAACTGAAGAATCAGCTTGTTTCTTGATTGTCCTGAAGTTTAATCACCATTCTGTTGGATGAGGTCATTAACAAAAGCCTGCCGGCTTTTTCATTCCCAATATCACTTTTTCTCCTGCCTCTCCTTATTGGATTAAACAGTAGCTTTCTTATTATTGTAAACCCATCACCATACTGTAATCAAAACTTTTACAAATTTCTTTTGGGGAGAATTCATCTCCTTAAATATTTGTCAGACATTTTATTTCCCTGAATTGTTAAAGGTTCCATTAATTTTTACTGTCACAGGGGGAAAAAACCAAAACATAGAGTAGGATTCCTCTGACTTAAAATATCCACAATGTAGGTACAAGCCTTCATTTAGAAACAGGCATTTTTAGGGTGAAATATATCACTACCTGAGGCAGACATTTAAAGTAGGTCAAATAAATTGTGGTCTGCTAATGCACCTTCTCTCCTTTGCCTATACAGATTGTCTAGGCAGCTAGCTCAGTTTGTAACGCTTACATTGTAGATGTCTAACATTCGCACACCTGAATGTAATCCTTAAACTCCTATAGACAAAAATGGTGAGATTTATCAATCAAATGTAGATTCTGCAACAGGTATGTCTAACTGAGCCAGTCACTCTCTTTAGAATAGATCATGGCAAAACTAGCCAAGGTGAATAACCTTAATTAAATGCTTAGGATGAAGGAAGTGTTTGATATGGGACAGTTGCCCCAAACCAGCCAAAGGGATATTCTGTGCTGTATTATGTCATGCTCAGCAATAAAAGCTGGGGGAAAAGGGGAGAGGATATGGGGACATCTGTCGTTATGGCATTTGTCTTCCCAAGCAACTGCTATGCATGCTGAGGCCCTGCTTCCCAGGAAAATGGCTTTATTTATTTAACAGTGTAAACCAATAAGGACTCAGTTTGCTTTCATCATTTGTGAAGTAATTCAGTCGGTCAATAACGGCAGAAGGAATGACATTGTATTTAGATCTCTGTCATCGCTGGACCATAATGTGGGGTGGGACTTACCTCAGTTAATTTTTATCATTTATAGTGTACGCATCTCAGGGAGCTGACTTGACTGCTTTCACAGTTAAAGAAACAGATTTTTAACACTGTTTATCGAATTGATTTAAGATTACAAACTCATGTTGAGAAGAACTGTACCTAAGAAACACACATTTCTTCCAAGCAAATAGATTAACGCCATCCTGGTTCTCATGAAGCTAATGGTGAGAAGAATATGCAATGCCTAAGAAAAGTCTAGATATTCTAGGCAGTCACAAAATGCTATTTATCTTTGCACACTGGGTGTACTGGGAACTAAACTATTAGAGGTGGGGAACAGTTTTCATTTGCTTCTTAGTACCTTAATCTCTCTCCTGAAGAAGTACATTCTGTACCTGTGTTTTGGGTTTTTTTCTTTGTCAGAATAGAGACAGGGTACTAGCTTAGTGGTTACAGCAGTCAGCCTGTTTCTGCTCTAACTTAAATATTTTAAAGTAAGTATGAATTCAAAGTCATTGCCTAATGATTATTATCTTCCCAAGTTAAGGGTAGATGAAAAGATTGGAATTTCAATTCCAAATATCTGATTTGTCATATTTAAAAACAGATTGATCATTTTTTAAATACCTAACTTAAGGCTGAAAAAGAGATGACTAGAAATCCACATAATGTGTCAGGTTGAGCTGTTGCCAGCCTTTGATTACAGGTGCACAGATGGAATTCCAAATTTCCCTCTACTACATAAATAACTAGTCCAAATGTTTTAATGCCAGTAGAAAAAAATTGAGCACTATCTCACCAAACTGAGTAAAATGAGTTTCCCTTCTTTGGGCCCAGGTCACAGGATAGATGATGCAGGTGAACACTGGGTCAGAAGAGTGTGGGGACATATTGCCATATGCAGGTGGAGTCTGATGAATCACAGGGTCCTTGGAAAGTTGTTCAGTGTTATACAACCGAACATAACACCTTGACCTTCTTCCTGTTTCATATTTCATGACTCTTCACCATTAAGACAGCCAATCTGCAGAATACCAGATATGACAACAGCTGCCCTTTACATGCAACTGAGTGTGAAGTGCTAACTCATAGAACGGCTTTTATTCTTAGGGCATGAGTCTGGACAAATCTGTTTCATTTATGGTTAGAAAAACTATTTTTTCTACCAGTTCTTATCAGTGCCATAGCTGTGTACCCAGGATGGTTTAGAATGAAAAAAAAAAACCCTGGAGCAAACCCAAAATACTCCTGCCCTGTCCCGCCCTTGTCTCCAGTTCCCTCTGCTCTTCCTCTGCTCTCAGAGATGGATTATAACCTGGATTATGAAGGGGAAATTCAAACTGTAACTGTTACCACAGTAACAGTGCTAATTTGTGACCAAGGAATGATCTGACATGGAGGGCAAGAAGGCCCAACTGCAGAAGGGGTTAAACTGGATGGAAGTAGGGATGCCAGAGACAGAATGACTCCCTGCAAGGGAGTGAAATTGCCCTTGGTGATAAGATAAGAAACGGTCACAGTATTGTCTTGTAGCCATCCTGGAGTGTGAGGGCTCAGGGACAGGGGATGAAGCTCAAGGGCCACCTTTGGGCAGCAGAGCTGGGGGCTAAAGTGCCCCATGCAACCACTCTCGGGATTGGTGCTGGTGCAAGTGGATATAAGGAATCAGCTTGTGATGCATCTTTGCAGACTCCTTGTAGAACCACTTATGGTGGTAGAACTCTGTCCAATGCATTGTTCACTATTTTTTTGGTATATATATTTAAGCACAAATGTGTGTTTAATTCACCTCAAGGGGTACCATAAAAATTCCCCAACAACTACACCCGAATGTAGACAGCCACAGTTTAAACTGTTCTGTTTGTACTGGTCCTCTGGAGTCATACTGGAGTCAGTGCAGAAAAAATATACTGTAGGGGTGTGAATTATTTTCTGTATACCTGGAGATAGGATGAATTGTGCAGGTTTCTTTTTTTCTTTTTTAACTGAAATAGAGGAAAGTGTGAAGCATCAGAGTTTTTAAGTGATTAAATAAAATATTGAAATTACTTCCAGACTAGACAAAACTTTTCAGGATTATTATTATTATCATTATCATTTTATCATCATCATTAAAGTTTTGTTGAAAATGCAAAGTACAATATAATTTCTAACACAATAGCAAGAAAATAATAACAATTATTTTTATCCTTTTATTCAGGCACCAAATTGAAAATTCCATTAAACACATAATGTTATTCAGAAATAATAAGATTTTGAATACCTTCACCCCCAAAATTTTCAAAAGTGATTTCTGATTTTAAGTGTCTCAGTATGGTGGGAAAGAAACTCCACACAGCACAACACCCAAATCAAAAATCGTTTATGGAAATCAAGGCTACACAGGGTGGGATTTTCAGAGGGGCTTAAAAGATCTAAATTTTCCATTACCACCAAAATTTTAAGAGGGGGGGGGACTCTAATTCTCCTTATTTCCACTGAACGCTCTCCTTATTTCCACTGACGTCTCAAATTACAGAAGCCAAAACTGCTGGCTGGATTCAGTGGCATCAAACTTCAGCCCACTGCTTTTATTACTGGTTTGTTTGCAATAGAAATTACTCTGAAAGCACTGTTAGGATTTTCAAGGGAATCTAAGAGGTTTAGATAACTACATCCCACTGATTTGGGGAATCCTGTTTCATTAAAAAAAAAACAAAACCCACATTAATCTGCATGTCCTCGACCCATGAAGCGACCCAGCAAAAACAGTTTAATAAATGCTTCAATTAATCCCTGATGCTGTTCTGGTATATGTGGTCAGTGAGGGGAACTGGACGCCTTACTGATTCCTACCTTTTCTGTTGATCGCTACCTTCCTGATGAGCCATACCACTTTTACTGAGGTATTGTGGGAGAGACTGGGAGGGAGGACTGCTTTCCAAAGCAGACACTATTCTGCTTCATTTGTGATATCTGAGGTGTTTTTAAAAAGTCCCAGTGATGTGGGTACCCATTTCAACTGGAAACAAGGTGTCTAAACCCCCTTTGTAAAGAGAGGATGTCAGCAAAATCTACTGATTTGGTTGCCATCCTTAAGTCTTCCGGGAAGAAGATAGCCATTCATGCCTGAGCAGCCTGAGAAGAGATGGCTGTACTTAATTCACTGACATGATTTGGGGTTGGAGAAGGTGGAATCTGTAGGGGGCAGGACAGAAAGAACTCATGAAAGGTTACAGAAATGAAGACTTTAGTCAAAATATGATCAAAGGTTTTTACAGGGAAAGCATCCAAATTTCAGATAGCATAGACATAGTCAGCATAGATACATGATGTACATGGAAGGGTTTCTGTCTTGGAAGTTAAGCTCTCTATGCTATTTACCCAGTGTAATGGCAACTGGAGATAGAATTAGTTTGATATCAGCTAAAAATCTCATGAGTTTGTTAGGTGTTCCCAACAATCTGGAATGACTTAGTCACAAATCGAAGTCTGTGAGTTGCCTTCTAGAGAACAGGTCTTACAAGGAGCCACTGAAGGAGCTGGAGTTGTTTAGTCTGGAGAAGAGGAGGCTGAAGGGAGACCTTATTGCTCTCTACAACTACCTGAAAGGAGGCTGTAGTGATACGACTAGAGGAAATGGCCTCAAGTTGCACCAGGGGAGGTATAGGTTGGATATTAGGAAAAACTTCTTCACTGAAAGGGCTGTCAGGCCCCGGCACAGGCTGCCCAGGGAAGTGGTTGAGTCTCCATCCCTGGAGGTATTTAAAAGACATACAGATGTGGTGCTTAGGGACATGATTTAGTGGTGGACTTGGCAGTGCTACATTAATGGTTGGACTTGATGATCATAAAGGTCTTTTCCAACCTAAACGATTCTATGATTCTACGATTCTCTTTAACATCATCCTCATTTTCTTTAGGTGAGACATATATAGGAGCAGGACAGCAATGTTGTATATTATTTCAGAGTCTATTGGTACAGGGGTGCATAACTATATTGCAGCATTGCCTCTTTAACATGCTTCTGTTAATAACATGATAAATAACTGATACTTCTGGAAAAAAGGGGACAATAATACAACAACTGGATAACCATTATTCTTGGCAGAAAAAACATTTACAGAAACAAAGGAAGGGCAGTGTCTTGTCATTGTCAGAAAGTGCTGAAACAGATAAAATAGAAGTAGTTTGAGGATATTAGATGGGATTTAACTTTTTCTAAAACATGCATTCAATATCAAGATGAAATTCAAAATGAAATTTAACCTCAGCCCTGGGTTCTAACTCTGCTCTTGGTTTCAAAGGCCACTGAAGACTTTCAGATCCCTTGGGACTCCCTGAGAATACTACCTGTATTATGAAGCCCTGTTCACCATCAATACCTTTTTTATGTTGCCAAAATGGGATTAAAGTGTTGTGAAGGCCTGTTTCTTATTGAAGCCTGAGATATCATAACATCACAGGCATACCAGTTTCTTACCATCACCAATATTAATAAACTGTTTAATAATGTGAGTTTACAAAAAGTTTGCCATTATATGATCCCTTTACTTTTAGAAATACAATTAAAGAATTTCTTGCACGTGTATTATGTTTACTCCCCTCACTTTTTCCCAATTTATTGTAAGTGTGTATGACCAGTGATTCATATCTCATGTATTTGGGATGTTAGAAAGCTGGACTCTGTTGTTAAACAGAGCAAATGCTAAGATGATTGGAAACATTTAACTGAGTGTACAACAATCCTTGAGCTTTAGCTGTGCCATTCTTCTTCTGTTTGCAGACACTTATTTAAACACTGTTAGCAGCTGCAGAAGGTCATTACAGCAGAGAACACTTTGGCCCTTCGGGGCTCATTACAAGCAATGAGGACTCCAAGTGCAAAGTTGTGAGCATCCTTGATGCAGTTGTAACTAGAGTCACTGATACTTCCCAGGCTGGTCTTTTTAGATGCGATCACTTAATAAAGGTCTTGATCTGGCCAAAGCCTATAATAGAATTGTCAAACGATACTCTCCCTGGTGCATTTCCTGTGATATGAGTGATGCTCAGTTATTCACAATGTTTTCAATTGATACCTCTAGCCAGGAAGCTTTGGGGTAGAGGTAGATTATCCAGTTTCGCATTTAAAAATCTGAACTATTCCAAACATAGTAAGAGGTGCAATTTCTGATCATAGTATTAATAATGAAAAAATAATAATAATTCTTCTGGATTCCTTCTACTTCACTTAACTGAAGTGGCTATATCAGTCACATTTAGAAACCCCGGGCTCTTCTGTTGTTAACACAATAAGTCATAAATTTCCCAAAGACTCTTCTCATAGAAGTTAGAGCTGCAGTAGCTGAAGATTTCAGATACACATGGGACAAACACACACACCAATCATGCATAGTACCACTTGTAATGTGCTAGGGGATATTGTAGTTTTTGTTCTGGGGCTAAGTCAGCAGTATATGTATTCTCTGTACCATAGTCTCAGAGGTGTGAGTTTCAGCCAGGAAACAACAGTACTATTCTTGTCATAAAAAACAGATGCAGGATTAGTTTGGCGGCAAGGATTCAGCATGAAATGCTCTTATTACATTCTTTCTAATGTTCCTAGTAGGGCAATGGCACAGACCTGTGTCCTCTCGGCCAATTCAAAGACTGCACGATGATTTCCTTTTTATAAGAGATCAAGACAGTTATCTATTGGACTCTACTTGTATCTATTATGTCTAATTGTTGCTGTTCACATCCTTATCATCCTTGTACTCCTATCATTATCATACCCATGGAAGCCATTTTGTACCTAATAAACAAAGACTTGTCATTCATTTTTGACAGGACAGTGCATCTGTTAACCCCTCTCCCCAACACACTTAATCTGATATAAAGAAGTCAATCAATCATTTCAGTCCCAACTTGTACGAGGATCATTTTTATGAATTATTTAGCAGAGTCCTCATTCATTTATCCAAAGCAAGGAATGTTCCAGTGAGTCTTACATAGGGTTTGCTAAAAACTGAAGCTAATTAAGTTTTCCCAGCAGCAATAAAGTTTAAGAGTATGCTGGCTGGGTCTGCACAGGTCTTAGCCTTCTAGGATCAGGCAAACAGTTTAAGTGTAAGAGGTAAGTGCTGCAAATGCTTACCTCTTAGGTGTGGTGAGATTTATTATATTTTCATAGAAGTTAGTGTCCTACATGCACTTCAAAACTGATGGAATAAAAGATGCCCTTTGGAGTGCAAATCAGCTGACAGTTTTTAGATGGCTTCTTTAGGAAAGAGGAATCCAGACATAGAAATGCTTAATTTCACTTTCCTGACAGGGTGATAGTGCTTTTATCCTTTTCCATGCTATGACTGTCCTAAATTAAATCAGATGGATTTCATGCTGGGCAAGAAATGATGTGATTTGATGCCTGACTCCTACTTTGGACACATGGGTTGATAAGATGAATGATGGCTGCTGTGTTTGCCCTCCCCCCCAGTTTGTGTGTTAAAGTGTGATATTTATATCTGTGTCTTTTGATGTGCTACCTCACTGTTCTTGCAAGGAACTCTGCTGAAACGCTGAGTAAAGGTGTCTCTTTTAATAGTTGTAAACATGGTTATTGTGTTTGGGCGAGACCTGTATCTGAGTGATATTTTTAAAAATCTAATTCCTTAACAAACAAACTTTCCCCATATAGCCAGAACTTATAAAATGTTTTTCTCAGAAGGGCCAGCTCATGGAACCCAGATTATGTTTGTGTATATAGGAAAGGTGGATGAAGAAAATGTATCTCTGAGGGGGATGAAAAACCTAGGTAGTAGTGCCTGGACAGGTGCTGTGGCTTGGGATGTTAGTAGGAATGTCTGGGTAGACAATACATGGTAGAGCTCCCTGTGGAATGGAAAGCCACTGTTTCAAAAGCTTCACTAAGATTTTTCTGTCATCTAATTTGGAGATTCTGGGGACAAGAGCTCAGGTGACCCATACACGGGTGGGTCACAATAGCAACTTGAAAGTGAAGAAAGAGAAAAAACAAGTACTTATCTACAAAAATAAAGACTGTGAAGAGTGTGAAGTCTGGGCTCAGTAAAGTCAAAGTAAAGCAGGAAAATGTGGGTATCTGAATGTGTAGTATATTTGGGCCTAGGGTCTGGTAGAAATTCTTTGACAAACACCTAATGAAGGGAATGGAAATACCTAAATTTGGATAAGACGGAGAGCTGAGGAGTGTGTAGTGTTTTAACTGAAGGGACGTTAGAGGGTTTTGCGGATGGACTGAGAGTGCACTCGTACGAGCAATATGTTTATTGATAACAAAGTTTGATAGTAAATGCGACAGTGGTTTAACAAGATTCGATGGCAAGGTACACTTGATTATTTACTGCATAGGGGACAGGGTCAGACAAGACTGTCAGGGAGACCCTCCCATTGAGTCATGAGGTTCAGAGAGGAGCCCCTTGCTTTCTAAACTCCTTCTCAGAGAGGAGTCTAAGTGCAGCTGGATCCAATTCTAGTCCCAGACTGGGTCAATGGTTTATGTCCAAAGGATTATATATGTGCAATCAATCCTTTATATCACTTAGCTAAGATTTCAAAGTTTCAGTGCACTTGTTCCCAATTCACTTACCAAGTATCGGATGCGATAAGGATTCTCTCAGCCTCGAGGAGTAACCTTGAAAGGCATCCCTACTCAAGGGGAGATCCTGGCATGCAGCCCGCTGCTGTGCAGGAGAGCTCAAAGGGCTCTTGGGCTGCTTACTATTTATGGGGGTAAGATGATTGATTTATAGTCATATTTGTATACCAACTGCAGATGCCAGTTTCTTCCAAATGTGGCACAGACCAGCACTGTGGCCAGGTGGGTGCATTACCATAAATTAGCCCTTGGCTATTGGCTATTGTGTTATCTGTTTCCCCCAAATCCACCTTGAGCCTTGAGTCGGATGCAGCCATCAAGACTAGATGTACCCATCATGGGCACCACTGGTGGTTATCACTTGATCAGAGAGGGATGGTATAGGAATGAACAGCTTCAGCCTCCTGTAGCCCTGTTTTATTGTGTCTGAGTCTCTCCTTTCCACATCATCTTCAACCCTGTGCTTTCCAACACGGTCCACCACTTTCTTACTTGACTGTGGGGTGCAATTTCCCTCCCCCATCAATCCCAGTTTAAAAGCACTGTCACCAGGGTGACCAGCCTGTTGGTAAAAATGCTTTTGACCCATTTGATCAGGTTGATCCCACCTCTTTCACACAGTCCTTGGTTGTCAAAGTTGCTCCCATAATCATAAAAGCTAAATCCCTCTTAACAACAACAGCTGCACAATTAGTTGTTGACCTGCAGGATCAGTCCACTCATCCTCAAGCTATTCTCTCTCCCGGCAAGATCAAGGAGAAAACCACCTGGGCTCCCATGTCCTTCACCATCAACCCAAGAATCATGTTGTCACTTTGTAAGTTCCAGGTTTCCCCTGGCAGTATCATTGGTACCCACAGGGAAAAGCAGTAGGGAGTAAGAGTCCAAGAGCTAGAGAACTCTCAGCAGGCTTTCCACAACATCCTTAGAAGGTTAAGTTGGCAAATGGGGGTCACTGCGCCCCACAGAGGCATGCCCCCCATTACTATCACTGCCACTTCCTCCTGGTGCTGCTCTGTGGTTTAGGCTTAGGTGACTCATTCTTTGGACAGAATTTCCAATCCCTCATCTGATAACAGGGCCCTGAACCTATTCTGTAGTTGCACACATGCAGGTGGAGCAGGAAGCACTCTTCTCTTGCCAGAAGTCAAAAGCTTCCAATGTTCATCATTATAGAATCAGTGAATCAGAGAATGGTTTGGTTGGAAGAGACCTTTAAAAAGCATCTAATCCAACCTCCCTGCTGTGGGCAGGGACATCTTTCACTACATCAGGTTGCTCAAAGTCCTGTCCAACATGACTTTGAACACTTCCAAGGACAGGGCATCCACAGCTTCTCTGGGCAACCTCTTCCAGTGTCTCACCACCCTCATTGTAAAAAGTGTCTTCCTTATATCCAATTTAATCTACCCTCTTTCAGATTAAAACCGTTATCCCTTGTCCTGTCACTACAGGTCTTGGAAAAAAAGTTGCTTTCCATCTTTTTTATAAGCCCCCTTTATGTATTGAATGGCTGCAATAAGGTCTCCCCAGACCATTCTTTTCTCCAGGTTGAACAACCCCAACTGTCTCAGCCTTTCTTCATAGAAGAGGTATTCCAGACCTCTGATCATTTTTGTGGCCCTCCTCTGGACCCACTCTAACAGGTCCATGTCTTTCTTTTACTGGGGACCCCAGAGCTGAACACAATACTCTAGGTGAGGTCTCACAAGAGCGGAGTAAGGGAGGAGAATCACCTCCCCCAACCTGCTGCCATGCTTGTTATTACGCAACCCAGGATACAGTTGGCTTTCTGAGTTGCAAGCAGACATTCCCAGCTCATGTCCATTTTTTCATCCACCAGTATCCCCAAGTCCTTCTCCACAGGGCTGCTTGCAATCCATTCATCCCCCAGCCTGTATTGATAGTGGGGATTGCCCCAGCCCAGGTGCTGGACCTTGCACTTGGCCTTGTTGAACTTCATGAGGTCCACATGGGCCCACTCGTCCAGCCTGTCAAGGTCCCTCTGGATGGCATCCCTTCCTAGTGAATCAGCTGCACCACTCAGCTTGGTGTCATCTGGAAACTTGCTGAGGGTGCACTCAACCCCACCATCTATGTCTGATAAAGATATTAAATAGTATTGGTCCCAGAACAGACCCTTGAGGGATATCACTCTGTAGAGAACTGCTAATGTAAAACAACAAGATGTCTCAAACAGCCTGGGTGCTAAAACCACAATACAGAGCGACGGTCACTAGGACCCAGGACTGGACGGTGTCCGGGAGTGAGGGTGAGGGAGGGAGCCCTGTGGAGACAGGGCGGCCTTGCCTTGGACCCTTTCCCGTGGGCTGTGAAGCGTCTCATTCCCCCCCACACCTACTGCCTGGGGACAGTCCTGGTATCACTCCTCTCGGTTTGACTGGTCGCTGATGTCATTCTCCAATTAGCAAAACTACTAACCACTTGTGCCTTGGGAAGGGAATTTGGGAGGGAGCTAAAAGGTAACAAACTGTGGAAAACTAACGGCTCTAACCTTGAAGAAGAGCTAACAAGCCGATAAAAGTGAACATCTTGGCACCAAAGACTGGACTGTGGCCAGAGAAGATAAAACTGCAGAAAGTAGGTGAAAGGTGAATGTGGCGAGGGGAGATCACGACCACCGACTCAATTCAGGACCGAAAAGACTTGCCCCCCCACACCTGAAAGGAGCATGCGTGCTAATTTACATAGCAAGCGAGGCTAATTTAAATACAGTAAGCCAATAGTGTATGAAATGTTAATCACTAACCAATAAGTGTAAATTTTGGTGGGTTTATACTAATCATGTAGCCTGATAAATGTGCATGTGCTCGTGCTCATGGTGTGTGTGTGTGTTTGTGTGTTCGTGTTCATGCTCGTGCGTGCATGATTTGTGGAATTATCATCACCGAGCACCCTGTGCAGAATCAACATCTCTAGAAGAACCTTCACTTATCCTCACTCTTCTTTTTTCCTCACCGAATACCCTTGTTGGCAGGACCAACACTGGATCCATGGTGGTGACTATCCTTTGCTTATCTCTCTGAATGCTTGCTTAATTTCCTCCTAATATTTCCTGCCTTTCCTATCACTTTACTCTTTTATATTTACCCAATAAAACGTCTGATTGGCGGCATATGACCTCATTTGTGTCTTAATTTCGCCCTTGGGATCATTAAGAACCTTCCCCGAGCCTGACAATCAGACCGGGACTTAACACACTCGTTACAGGTTTCCACTTGGACATGGAGGCATTGACTGTAACTCTTTGGACACAGCCATCCAGCCAATTCCTTACCCATCTAACAGTCAATCCATCAAATTCATATCTCTCCAGTTTAGAGGTAAGAATATTGTGGGGGAATGTGTCAAAGGCCTTACAGAAATCCAGGTAGATGACATCCATAGCTCTTCCCTTGTCAACTGATGCAGTTACTCCATCGTAGAAGGTCACTACAGTAGTCACACATGGTTCACCCTTGGTGAAGCCACATTGGTTGTCTCTAATCACCTCCCCATCTTCTATGTCTTTCAACATATCTTCCAGGAGGATCTTTTGCATGATCTTAATGGTAATGGAGGTGAGGCTGACTTGTCAGTAGTTCCCAGGGTCATCATTTTTATCCGTTTTAAAAATGGGTGTGATGCTTCCCTTTTTCCCATCACTGGGGACTTTGCCTGACTGCCATGACTTTGTGTCCTGGTTTCAGCTGGGATAATTTTCTTCCTAGTAGCTGGTATAGTGCTGTGGTTTGGATTTAGGATGAGAATAATGTTGATAACACACTGATGTTTTAGTTGTTGCTAAGTAGTGCTTACACTAGTCAAAGACTTTTCAGCTTCCCATGCTCTGCCTGGTGCCCAAGAAGCTGGGAGGGAGCATAGTCAGGACAGCTGACCTAAACTGGCCAAAGGTCCATCCCATACCATGTGATGTCATGCTCGGTATATAAGCTGGGGGAATTGGGCAGGGGGCAGTGACCGCTGCTCGGGAACTGGCTGGGCACCGGTCAGTGGGTATTATTATTATTATTACTATTATTATTATTATTATTATTATTATTATTATTATTATTCCCTTCCTTTTCTGCCCTATTAAACTGTCTTTATTTCAACCCACAAATTTAATTTTTTTTTTCCTTTTTTTTCCCCCCAATTCTCTCCCCCATCCCACTAGGGAGGGGGGAGAGTGAGTAAACGGTTGTGTGGTGTTTAGCTGCCTGCCAGGTTAAACCACAACATTCATACATGACTGAACTGCATTTTTTTTGTGGATCCAGATAAGTAACATGAAATGTAACTTCAATAAACAGATGTTTCTAGGAACACAGTAAGGACACAGAAGGGAGATGAGAACTTTTGACCATCCTCCAAAAACACTTCCAGAATTCCTGGGTTGTGTTTCAAGCAATGTCATGTAAAATCTGGCTGAGACATTTACGCTAGATGAAAGAGCTGGAAAAGCTCAATAACATGACAGTTTAAGTCTATATGCTTATGGTGGCATTCATATTACCTACCATTACACAGAGTAAGCATAGCCATGCGGTTTAGTTGTTCAGAATCCCTTTACTGGGTTTCTCCTCCAGCAAGGACGCAGGACTCCTCAGCTATGCTAGTATATCAAACTGTGACAATGAGCTCTCCTGTACATCACTGGCTATACAAGTACATGATCAGAACTCTCCTGTCAAGCTTTTTCTCTGACAAGCAACACTGTCTCAGACATTAGGCATTGTTCAGGAGTTAGCACTGGCTAGGGATAAATCCCAAAAGGCATTAACACTCTACTTAGAAAGTAACAGTTTAGTTATATGGATCTGACCAGACCATGCCAGCTGGTCTTAGCTGGGGAACATATCTGGAGACTACTTAGTTTATCACTACATACATAGCTCTAGTTCAAATCATCCTGGAATAGAAAGAGTCCCTGCAAAGTCCCATTCACTGCTTTCATCACTGTCTTATTTTTATTCTCTTTTAAGTTAAAAACCATGAATCCCACTATTTAGGGAAGGAAGTCAGTCTCATGGTATTTGAAAAGCTGTGTCTCTTCAGCAGTTCATCCTCTCTGGGACCTTCTTGTTCATTTACACAGTGGGTCTGATGGACACCATGCTCACTCTCCTGACGAATAATAAATCCAGATCCCACATGCCTATAGACAAAGAGATTTAGGGTGTATTTAATCCCTAAATTTAAACTACTAAACACAGATACCTAAGCCTGAGTTACTTGTCTGACTCCCTTATGGTGAAGGAAAGATCTCAAGAAAGCATTTCATCTAACCCAAGCTATTTCCATTAGAATGAGATGAATCAGTCTTTGGAAGTGTTTCTTCTATACTTTGAATGTCTCAGAGATACAGACCTAGTTTGTTTTGTCCAGCAAAGCTGGGATTATCTGAGTCACTTTCACCTATTTTAGTAGTCAATGTAGAAAAATAGATACTTTCAGAGGAAAAGCTGGAGTGTCACACTTTAAATGTTAACCTTAGGGTGGAGTGAATCACATCTGTTGCTCTCCAGTGACTGTATATGGGAGACAAGCGACTGACCCAGGTGTATGCATGTACTCTGTAGTTATCCAAATTTTGTGAGATTAGTTCTGCCGTGGACATCTCAGAAAGGATTCATCAGCTCACACTGAGCATCCATGTTTGTCCCTGACCACCAAGCCTGTCCAAAGTTACATGAGATTACTTTCATTGCTTCTCATTACATTTAAGCCTCAGTCCAGGCATGGAAAAGATGAGGATGGTAGACAGGGATGCATTTTGGTCACGGAAAAGAGTGGTTTAATGACCCTACCTCAAGACACTGCAGAGATCCTTGTGTCTTCTGTAGAGATCTTTAAAGAAATGTAAGGTTCCAACTATGATGCATTTGAGCAGCTCAGAAAATAAAGAAATCTTCACAAAGTTAATATTCTGGAGTCCCCTCCATTTCCTAGGATCATTGGAAGCCTTGCAGCTGAAAGATATGAAAGGTCACAGCAGCAGCAGGAAAAGAAAAGATACTGCTTTGTATGTTAACAAGGATAAGCATCTGGGGTAGGAAGGTATGCCTGAAGTTGAGCCATGACTCTTGCACTGACTCACCAGAGCGCACATGTATGATTCAAGAGATAATAGCAGATAGGAACAATATGACTAGATGATTGCACTAACAGAATCACAGAACAGTTGAAGTTGGAAGGGACCTCCTGTGTTTCTGTTTCTGCTCATTGCCTCTCATCCTGTCAGTAGGCTTCTAGGCCAAAAGAGCATCCCACACCCAGAGCAAAGCTGCAGCAGAGGACTGAGGGATGGAGGAGAGAAATGTAGCTCAGTGTGAAGGTGGTGAAGGCTGCAGCTACACCTTGCTGCTCCCTTCAGCTTGTGTCACTACACTCAGAGGGGCTGAAAGCATCAGATTGCACATGCAGAGAGACATGGCGTGGAAGATGAATCCCTCTCCTGCAATCACCTGCCCTGGTTTGACAACTTCCCTCACAACCAGGTGGATTTTGCAATGATTCTTGTAGCAAAAAGCCAAAAGTTTCTTCTCAGTAGCAGCACACAGACATAAGCAAGGGGAGTCACCTGTGTGCTGAGTTTTTTTCCAGGATAAGAGTGACTTTGATGCTGGTTTTTTGCCCTCCTCAAGCTTGAATGCACTGGGGGATATTTTTATGTTTGCTAACACTGCATATTGCTTTTTCTTCACTGGTTGTAAATCCATGTTACATGTTTTATACATGTGGGATACTTGTTCTTTGTTCTCTTTGCCACTTCTAAAACTGGTTCTACGTGGTTCACAAGGCTGCATATCTTTAGTGAACAGTAATTAATTGACCAATGGTGGTTCCATGGTGTCGTGGTTTAACGCCAGCCGGCAACTAAGCACCACACAGCCGATCGCTCACTGCCCTCTCCTGGTGGGATGGGGGAGAGAATCGGAAAAGTAAAAGTGAGAAAACTCTTTGATTGAGATAAAGACAGCTTAATAGGGAAAGCAAAAGCCGCGCGCACAAGCAAAGCAAAGCAAGGAATTCATTCACTACTTCCCATCGGCAGGCGGGTGTTCAGCCATCCCCAGGAAAGCAGGGCTCCATCACGCGTAACGGTTACTTGGGAAGACAAACGCCATCACTCCAAATGTCCCCCCCTTCTTTCTTCTTCCCCCAGCTTATATACCAAGCATGACGTCATATGGTATGGGATAGCCCTTGGGCCAGTTTGGGTCAGATGTCCTGACTGTGCTCCCTCCCAGCTTCTTGTGCACCAGGCAGAGCATGGGAAGCTGAAAAGTCCTTGACTAGTGTAAACTCTGCTCAGCAACAACCAACACATCAGCATGTTATCAACATTATTCTCATCCTAAATTCAAAACACAGCACTATACCAACTACTAAGAAGAAAATTAACTCTATCCCAGCTGAAACCAGGACACATGGCCTGCAGTGTGGGTATCTGCTCCACCATGGTCCTCTCCATGGGCTGCAGGGCAATCTCTGCTCTGGCACCTGGAGCACCTCCTCCCCCTCCTTTTTCACTGACCTTTGTGTCTGCAGGGCCGTTTCTCTCACCCCTCTCTCTCACAGCTGCTGCACAGTGTTTTTACCCTTTCTTAAATATGTTATTACAGAGGTGCCACCAGCTTCATTGATGGGCTCAGTTTTGGGCAGTGGTGCGTCTGTTGTGGAGCTAGTTGAAACTTGCTTTGGCTGACATGGGGGCAGCCCCTGGTCTCTTCTCACAAAGACCACCCTGCAGGCCCCATGCTACCAAAACGCTGCCACATAAACCAAATACACTCCATTTCATTTTTATTCCAGGGTCATAGATAATTCAGTCTACACAGAATAATAACTAGTTATAATAATAATAGTGATAATAGTTATAATAATAATATAATTATGATCTACTCATTACAGAAATGTATCAAAGTTATTATAAGCATCACTCCATTGCCCAAAGCAAATCCAATGCTAAAAACAAGCTAGGTAATAATCACCGAGTCATTCTCCAAGCAGAATAAGACAAGTCCCGAGGTTTGCAGTTCTAACACAAAGTCTATGGCTTGCCAATTGCAGCACTGTGCCAACCCACGTCAGAGCTTGCAGTATAATTGTGGTCTGCACAAAACTAGCCTGGCTGCCTGCAGGCAAGACCAATTAACTCTACATTGGAAATACTTATTTATGGATTACTTATTTAAGAACTAGCATTTGCTTTCACACCACAGTAAATCCGGAGGATCCCGTGACAAGAAGTGACCGGGGATGGATTCTCATCTTTCTCCTCTTGTGTAAATCCAGACTCATGCTTGGATCATCGGAGGTCTGGAAATGAGCTGGTTTCCAGCCCCAAGGATGTCCCCAGCACAGCTGTCCTGAGGCAACTGGAGATGGGGTAGCCGCAAGCACTGAACATCAACACTCAGTGGCATACATTTTAGGTCCAATTTACGAAGCAAGATGGCTATAGCAGGTGGATACTGATTTTTATTCATACAAACACATGTCCATGCAGAGCATGCACGACTCAACGCTTCTCATCCAAGCCTCCTGGGCAAACATGCTGGGTTTAGCTGGGATAGAATTAATTTTCTTCATAGTAGCTAGTATGGGGCTATGTTTTGGATTTGTGCTGAAAACAGTGCTGATAATACAGGGATATTTTAGTTATTGCTGAGCAGTGCTTCCACAGAGTCAAGGTCTTCTCTGCTTCTCACACCACCCCAGAAGCGGGTGGGGTGCACAAGAAGGTGGGAGGGGACAGAGCTGGGACAGCTGACCCCAACCGACCAAAGGGATATTCCATACCACATGACATCATGCTCAGCAATAAAACTAGGGGGAAGGTTGGCCGCTGCTCAGGGACTGGCTGGGCATTGGTTGGTTGGTGGTGAGCAATTGTTTTCATTTGCATCCCTTGCCTTTCTTGGGTTTTACTTCTCTCTCTCTGTTATTTTCCTTTCCATTACAATTTTTTTTTGTTATTTGATTTCAATTACTAAACTGTTTTTATCTCAACCCACAAGTTTTCTCCCTTTTACCCTTCCCATTCTCTCCCCCCATCCTGCTGGGGGGGAGTGAGTGAGCAGCTGTGTGGTGCTCAGTTGCCAGGTGGGGTTAAACCACGACAGTCCTTTTTGGTACCCAATGTGGGGCTTGAACCCACACCCCTGGGATTAAGAGTGTCATGCTCTACTGACTGAGCTAGCTGGAGAATGGGACATGGACTGCAGCTCCTGGAGGTGTCCAGACCTGGCTGGCGTGCTGGCCTTTACATGTAGCAGTTCCACTGTGAGGACGGCCCTGGGCACAGTGCTGGGTGTAGGTGGGTGTATTAGCCAGCAGGTTATTGTTTTCACTATTTAACACTTTCCAACAGACACATGCAACATAAGCTGTCAATGGCTTCATTGGTAACATCACCTCAGGTCAGCAGCTGAGTTTCTTCATTTCCAAAGCTGTCGTTACCTGGGTTATTATCACAGTCTGGTCTCCCTCTCCAAGTGTGATACAGAGGTGTGAAATTGTGAAGAGTTCATCTGTGCTTCCTTGTTTCTTTTCTGCTCACTCAGACCATTGCAGCTTGTCAGGTGCAACCCAGAGCTTTCAGGTAACCCTGTCCTGTAGAGCAGATCTGTGCTGGGTTTGTCTACCCAGCACTTAACAGAATCATCTGGTGAGAAAGAGATAGACACATGAAGTTCAACAAGGCTAAGTGCAAGGTCCTGCACCTGGGTTGGGGCAATCTGCAATATCAATACAGGGGATGAATGGATTGAGAGCAGCCCTGAAGAAAAGGACTTGGGGATACTGGTGGATGAAAAATTGAGCCAGCAATGTGCACTTACAGCCCAGAAAGTCAGTTGTATCCTGGGCTGCATCAAAAGAAGCGTGGCGAGCAGGTTGAGGAAGGTGATTCTCCTCCCTTACTCTGCTCTTGTGAGACCCCACCTGGAGTTCTGTGTCCAGCTCTGGGGCCCCCAGTAAAAGAAAGAGATGTATCTGTTTGAGCGGGTCCAGAGGAGGGCCACAGAAATGATCTGAGGGCTGGAACACTTCTCCTGTGAAGAAAGGCTGAAAGAGCGGGGGTTGTTTAGCCTGGAGAAGAGAAGGCTCTGGGGAGACCTTATGATGGCCTTTCAATATATATAGGGGGCTTATAGGCAAGACAGAAAGACTTTTTAACAGGGTCTGTAGTGACAGGACAAAAGGCAACAGTTTTAAACTGAAAGAAGGTAGATTTAGATTAGACATAAGGAAGACAGTTTTTACGAAGAGGGCGGTGAGACACTGGAAGAGGTTGCCCAGAGACGTTGTGGATGCCCCATCATTGGAAAGGTTCAAGGTCAGGTTGGACAGGGCTTTGAGCAACCTGATCTAGTGAAAGATGTCCCTGACCAAGGCAAGGGGATTGAAAAAGGTGATCTTTGAAGGTCTCTTCCAACCCAAACCATTCTGTGATTCTATGATTCTTATGTATCTGAGCAGCTTGGGCAGCCTTTGCCCCATAACAGAAGCAGAAGTGTGGGGCTACCTCAGGTGCTGGCGCTGGGGCTCTGTTATGGGTTGGGACTGACTGCTGGCATGTTTCTTTCCCCATCACATCTTCTTAGATGGATACAGTGAGGTTGTGAGGAGGAAGTGAGAAAGGGCATGCTGGATTCTGTCTTTCTAGGAAGTGCTATCCAGTGAAACACCATGAGACAGAGGGAGGTGGGAGGAAAACACAAGTTTGAGACACATCCAAAGGTCCCTTACAACTGCCTTTTTTTGACAGTTTGCAATGAAGGACCTATCAGGCTGCACCCAGGTACAGCCATCTGCCCTTTATGGAGGAGTTAAAAGGAGAATGCATGTACAGCCTGCCAGCACCTCCAGCTAACATCACCACCACGACCCGTCCAGCAGACAGGGGCTGAGCAGACCACACTATGTATGGAGAGCAGCTCCAGCTCACCCACCCGCCTGCCAGCACATGCCACGCAGAAACCAGCTGTTCATCTCCACCTGTCCTCCTGTGAACTACAGGGATGCCTCTTCCTCTGCAAGTAATTCCCAGTCTCTTAGATTTCCAGCCAGCTGCTCCTAGAAAGCCAGTTCCTTCCTTGCTTAACCACAGGACTTGCCAAACACTTTTATACGGCCGGTGGCAGGGGGGATAAGAACACACAGAGCAGGGTATGGGGGAAGGAGGAGAGATGGACAGATGGACAGACAGGCTATGGGTGTCTGCAGAGAAGGATGGATGACTAGGTGGACTGAACTGTAGATAGGTGGGTAGAAATATTTTCAGCACTTGTCCCTGCTTCAGAACAGCCACCAATGTGTGGAGGTCCTGCCTACAGCCTGGTGTCACCCTCTGCTCTTCACAGGACACCAGGTAACGGCAGCCGGGCAGCTTTGTGTGAAGCAAAGGCTGCCCCGGCTGCCTGCAGGTGGAAAGTCTTGGCTTTCAATGTGCCTTTCATCCCATCGCAGAAGAGACGTGTAAAGTCCAGTGGCAGAATCACATCCTTGAAACAATTTCTTTTCAATGACCCTGGGGAGAGGTGCAAGAAGGTGTCCAGAGGGAAGAGAGGCTTAGGGTCAGCGAGAACAACCCCAGCCTAATTCCCAACTGCAAAACTCTTCATTTTGGATTAGAAATATTAAAAAGCACTTCATTGGCATTTATTTCAGCTCAGATTAATTGACTGACTCAACAAATTCCTCCGAGTTGCTTTCTCACCTCTCCCTGCTGCAGGCAGCCCGTGTCTCCTTCGGTGTTTTCATCGGAGGCTGCACACCCTGGCCTTCGCCTGCTTTCTGCCCGTGGGCTCTCGCTGCGCCGTGCAGCTCCCCGGGCTTTGCTCCTGCCTCTTTCTCCCGCTCCCTTTCGGGCCGGTTTCCCAGCGCCGCCCCGCCCCCCCCCCGCCTGTCCCCTGCGCTGGCCCTTTAAGGAGGAAGGCGGTGTGCGCGCGGAGGGGGCGGGAAGGGGGCGGCGCATGCGCACCCGGCGCAGCCATGCGGGTGCTGGTGGGTGAGTGCGGGGCCGGCGGGGCCGGAGGGGCCGGTGCCTAAGGCCGCGGGGGGCCGGTGGGACCGGGGGGGCCGCGGGGGGCCGGTGGGACCGGGGGGGGCCGGTGCCTGAGGCCGCGGGGGGCCGGTGGGACCGGGGGGGCCGCGGGGGGCCGGTGGGACCGGGGGGGGGCCGGTGCCTGAGGCCGCGGGGGGCCGGTGGGACCGGGGGGGGCCGGCGGGGCCGGCGCCTGAGGCCGCGGGGGGCCGGCGGGACCGGCGGGGCCGGGGGGGGCCGGCGCCTGAGGCCGCGGGGGGCCGCCTTGTCGCTCAGGGGCGCTGGTGCGGGTGGGGGGGGCTTCAGCCCGGCCGCTGCCGGGAGCGGGGGAGGCCGCCCGGCGGAGGGAGCCGGCCCTGAGAGGCGGCCCCAGGGCGCTGCGCACGGCGGCTGCGTGCGGGGGCTCTGTGGGGGGGACGATGGGGGGCAGGCCTGGATGGAGGGTGCTGCGGGCAGAGGTTGGAGCCAGCCCCCCCCCGCCCCCCGGGGCTAGGGCTTGGTGCGTGGCGCCCGGGCACGGGGAGTGGAGGCCCTCAGGGCTGCGGTGCTGCGCGGGGGAGCTGGGGGCAGGGGGGTCTGGGCCCAGAGTAGCGTGTGCCGGGAAGCTGGCCATGGTAACGGGACGCCTGTGCAGGCCTTGGGATGCCAGTCCGGGCAGCAAATCTGTAACGTCCTGTCTTTCTCCTAGGTGGTGGGACTGGCTTTGTGGGCAGAGCCCTGACCCAGTTGCTGCGGAGCCGTGGGCATGAAGTGACCCATGTCTCTCGACAAGGGGGCAAGGATCGAATCAGCTGGGTATGAGTTGAGGGCGGTCACAGGAGGGAGAACATGTCAGAGCTGAGGAGCAAGCCTGCTTGCCCTGACCTGCCGTGGCATACAGGGAACCTGCAGCGGGGAATCTGGCTCCTGTGGATGTACTCTGGGCTCCTGGGTGCTCCGTGGGTCATAGTCATTAGCATGGGTACTGCTGTAGTTCCAAGGAGCAAAACCTTCTCCATTCATGCTTGTGCTCTGGGCAGTGTCAGGAAGGAACTGGCTGGAGTTCTGGGCAGTGTCAGGAAGGAACTGGCCCACCCTGCTTGGTTGTTGGGTTGGCTTGAACAGAGAGGAGGCTGGGTGTGTGATGTCTCTATTACCCCTGCCTAGGAAGAGTTGTCACGCTGTGGACTGCCCCTGTGCGATGCCGTGGTGAACTTGGCTGGTGAAAATGTCCTCAATCCTTTCCGCAGGTAACTTGATCTCCCATAGTGCTGTTGGGACAGGGTGAAGGCAAGACAGCCCAGTGTTGTCAGAGAACATGGAAGGGATCTGGGGAGGAAACAGGGTGTCCAGGAAGCACTTGGGTTACCTAACTGTTGACATCTGGGTCCTCAAGTATCCAAAAACATTTCTGTGGGCCTGTTAAGTTCTGGAAGACCTTTGGAAGACAGGTTCCCTTCTGGATTGACAGTTGGAGGCCAGGCAAAGTATTTCCACGTTTCCAAAATGACACTGGATGCCTACATTTAGATAATGCAAAATCAGAACCAAAGTTTGACTTCTATGGGGTGTTTTTGGAAATGCCTCCACTGCGTGCTTGGGAAAAATTCACCGCACTCAGCTTTGGTGTCCAGCTCCTCTGCTACCTTTGTCCTAGGGCAGTCCAAAACCCACAGCCTTCTGTGGGAAGTGGAGAGCCACCATCTCCCAAAGTCCCCGTGCATTTAGGTAGTAAGATCCCACATCCTCCCCCTGCTCTGGGGTGGGGGGTGGGGATTCATGTGACCTCTCCTGTGCTTGTGAGCAGGTGTCTGCTGGGGAGTCCCTTGATGTTGTTGTTTCCTGGGATGTCCTTGTGTGGAGTATAATTGGTGGCTCTTCCTTTCCCAGATGGGGTGATGCCTTCTGCAGGGAAGTCATCAGCAGCCGGGTTGAGACCACCAAGACCTTGGCCAAAGCCATTGCTGATGCTGAACAGCCACCCCGTGTGTGGGTCCTCGTCACCGGCGTAGGTATTGGTTGGGCCCCGGCAAGGCATGACTCATGCTGACCTGGAGAGGTATACCTCCAGACAGAAACAGACTTCTGGGGGGATGCGTGTCTTGCCTTGAAATGCCAACTTTATTGCCATCAATGCCACTGTGTTTAGGCAAGCCTTGATCAGCTTTTTGGTACTGCTAGAGAGGAATTTGGGTCCCTGTGGTTTCTCTTGGTGTCATTAGGGCAGGACCTTTTTTCCATTTTCCTGTGAAAGCCTTTAGGCATCCTGTAGAACCAGATTGTCTAAGCAGGGCCTCAGCTGAATCCCTCTGCATATATCCAACTTTGCATTTCTGCTTGTTACAGTCTTTAAAACTGCCACAGTTTAGCATCTGTGATGCTCAGTTTTAGAACAATCACCTTTCCATGGAGCCAGCTCAGTGTGTTCCTTGCTGGTATATTTGGTTCTTGGGGCTGCCTGCTCAACCTGAGTATTAGTGCATCCTGCTAAACTTGCAGAGCACATTGGTAGTTCCAAAACTTGTCAGCATTGCCATCAGAGACACCCTGTGCTGTTCATATGAGGATGTCCCTGATGGAGTGATCGAGTTCTGGGCTCCTGGAGGCAAGAAAGAGGGTTTATTTGGGGGGGGTAGGTGTGGCTGGTGTCATGATTCAACCCTGACCCCCTTTCTGCTGTTACACCCACAGGCTATTACCGCCCTAGCCCCACAGCTGAGTATACTGAGGACAGTCCTGGGGGGGATTTTGACTTCTTCTCGCGCCTGGTGAGCTCCTGGGAGGCTGCAGCTCTCATCCCTGGGAGCCCAGCTCGTGGTGTTGTGGTGAGATCTGGTGAGATGGGGCATCATGCCTATTCAGGGTGGCTCTGCTTTGGTGCTGGGGCAAGAAGGGGAAGAGGAGGGAGAAGGACATGAGGTCTTGTGCCTCTCCTCGTTGGGGTGCTGTTCCAGTCCAGCCCTCTAAGGATTGCCTCCTGGTTGTAGGTCTGAGGGTGAAGGGGTCTTCTGTTCTTTGTGGGACGCGGGGGTGTTCCTGGTGTCACTCTGTTCTCCCCACAGGGGTAGTGTTGGGCCGAGATGGTGGTGCAATCTCACAGATGCTCTGGCCTTTCCGTCTGGGACTAGGAGGCCCCTTGGGCTCTGGGCTGCAGCCCTTCCCATGGATCCACATTCGGGACCTGGCTGGGATCGTGTGTCATGCCCTGGAGAGTGAGTGCCTGCAAGGTGTCTTCAATGGTGTCTCCCCATCCTCCCCTGCCACTTCCAACGGCACCTTTGCTCAGGAGCTCGCTGCAGCCCTGGGGCGCCCAGCCCTGCTGCCAGTGCCTGCTTGGGCCGTGCGGGCTGTCTTTGGGGCAGAGCGGGCCGTCATGCTGTTGGAGGGCCAAAGGGTGGTGCCAAAACACACCCTGGAGAGCGGCTACCATTTCATCTTCCCTGACCTGTCTGGAGCTCTGAAGGACATTGTGGCTTGAGGGCTCCTCGGTTGAGCTGGGTTGGGCCCTGTTTTTGTGGTCTCCCTGGCTCACATGCCTTCCCCTGAGTGAGAGAGGGTAGCCCTGTGTTGTGGTTTAACCCCAGCTAGCAACTAAGCACCACGCAGCCGCTCGCTCACCCCCCACTGGGGGGGGAGGGGATTGGAAGGGCAAAAGGAGAAAACTCGTGGGTTGAGGTAAGAACAGTTTAATAACTAAAGTAAAATAAAAATAGAACAGTAGTAATAGTAATAATAACAATAATAATAATAAAAACAAATAATAATAGTACGATAGTAATACAAAGCAAGCGGTACACTGTACAATTGCTCACCACCTGCCGACCGATGCCCAGCACGTCCCCCAAGCACCGATCGTTGCTTCCCCTCCCTGGCCAGCTCCCCCTGCTTATATACTGAGCATGACATCATATGGTATGGGATAGCCCTTTGGCCACTCTGGGTCAGCTGTCCTGGCTGTGCCCCCTCCCAGCTTCTTGTGCACCTGGCAGAGCATGGGAAGCTGAAAAGTCCTTGACCAGTGTGAGCGCCACTTAGCAAGTACTTAGCACTACTTAGCAAGAACCAAAACATGAATGTATCATCCACATTGTTCTCATCCTAAACGCAAAACACAGCCCCACACTGGCTACCAAGAAGAAAATTAACTCTATCCCAGCTGAAACCAGGACACCCTGCCCCTTGTTGACACTTCCCCATCCCTATACAGAGAGGGTGAGCAGTCTTTTCCCTGTCTGTCTCCCTTTGTGCATCTCCAGTTTAGAAGTCATCCCTCTTATTGCCATCTGCAATCTCCACATTACGTGCTTTTGGGGAAGGGCACAAGCCCCTCTAAGGATTGTGACTGCTGAATCTGCCGTCTTCCCTTTTCCACAGTGTGCGTGTGAGCTGCTTGCAGAGCAGCTGGGGGGTGTAATGTCTCCTCCCCTGAGAGGCAGGGGTGGCAGCAGGAAAGAGGTGTTCAGGTGTTGTAATTCTCCGTGTTACTGGAAGTCCGTCTTCCTGTTTTTCCCCATGTCTTTCCCCCATGGTCACATAGAGACGTAGTTATGCTTTGTCTTTCTCAGTCTCATAGGGAATGGAGTTGTGGTTGTGGGAGAAGATCCATCTTGAGGGTGCGCAAAGGGTGCTGGATATGGATGGCTTGGAGATTTTACCATCTCCTTTCTTGTGGTGGCTCTGTGCTGTTACCAAGTTGCTGTGTCAGAACCTGCAGCTGAGTCTAGGCCCAAGAGTTGCACCCAAGGTTGCATAACCCTGATGCTGTGGTGGGGATGAAGGAGAACGCTGCCTTGCCAGCCTGTAGGGACAAGGGTGGCAGTGGGACTGTTGCCCCTGGGCTGCTCTCAGGGCCTTGGGTAAGCATCAGCTACATCTGAGCTTGTCCTGGGGAGAAACTGGGTGGTTCATCTTGGTGTGAGGTAGTGCAAGCTGAGGGACGCAGCTGCTGCTTTCCTGTTTTCAGGGTCAATCAACCCTGAAGCCGAGCACCTATCAGAGGCACATGTGCACACACACATGACAAATGCCACACAGACAGGCGACACTGATGTGGCTGGTCACACAGACTGCCCCAGCCAAGGCACTGCTGTCAGCAGCACCCACACATGGGACCCATGGAACACAAGCACAGCCAGCCATGTCCCTTCCTGCTCGGGGGCTGGCAGACTTACATGACACCTTCAGGGTTCACAAGCATCTGCACACTCAGTCCCTCAAGCACCAGTATGACCCCTCTGTCTGCCCAGCACCCCTACCTGGACGCCAGCCCTATGACCCATCCCACAGGTCCCCTACTCACCAGCTTGTCCAGCTTGATGCACCAAACATGCAGCACTCATACACTGGTCCCAAAGGCACCTCACACTTGTAGGTACCCCGAGGTACCAGCATGGACCCCTTGCCTGCCTTATAACCATGCCTGGACCCAAGGCCTCCTGCTTGCCAGCTGGTCCAGCTTAAAGTTTGCTGGTGGATACCGATGTACGCCCCATGCACACTCGGTTTGTGGGCGATACAGACACTCGCCTCCCCCAGCACCAGGCACATAAGCTGTGAGCTACTGTCCCACTCCAGCTGCTGGCACAGAGCCCCACCCCTCACTCATGTTGGCTCCCCAGTAACTGGTTTTGTGGACATGCAGAGTTACCACTGCAGTGGCTGTAAGGTGAGACCCCACTGGCTCCAGTAGCTGACACCACAGGCCAGGGGTGCCTGCTCCCTCAGTCTGACTTCAGCAGCTGGCAACAAATCCACTCACGCTGATCCCCCCAGTAGCTGGCACTTAGTCCTTGCAGCACACATGCATGGGATACAGTGAGATTATGCAGAGAGAGTTCTAAAAAGATTTAATAAGAAGACAGGACAGGCTGTGGTGGAGTGTAGAGCTCAGCCAGACCAGCACTGACTCGCCCAGGTTTACACCCGACCAGCCTCTTTTATACCCCTTTTCCGTCTACACCCTTTGTTGCTCCCAGCTCCCCCTCCCCTGCACATTCCCTCAGCAGCTGGCACAGTCCCACCAACTCCATCCAACATCCTGGACATTCAGGTTTGCATCCTTACCAGTTGCAATGTCCTGGTTGCCTATAGCTTCTTGAGAGCTCATCAACTGGTGTGAGGTTTGTTTCTGGGTATTGTCTTTGTTAATGCTAATTGGTCAGGTTTTATGACTGTGTGTTTGTCTCCCTCCCTTTCCTTATCAACTGTAAAAATAAACGTTCTCAGACTTGCTCCACACATCCTTACCAATTAGGGCGACCGATCAGATTTGTTCTCATCACAACCTCCCTTATCATGTGTCAGGTTTATCTCTGTTCTTGCTTATTGCTCCTTTGACCAGATAGCTTTAAAAAAGGAGACACGCTCCATGCACGTACCCTGATACTCCCCCAACTGATGGGTAATATCGGAAGAAGCTGCGCCACTCCTCACTCCCATAGAGCCTGAAGGGGCCTCCCTGTGGGCTGCACACATTGGGGCAGGCTCCTGACTCCTCTGAGCATTAACCATGGGAGTTTTGGGGTGGGGGGGTGCAAGGACTGCAGTTGCTGGCCACCCCATCAGAGGCAATAGACATGAACATGTTGAGGCACTTAAGATCAGTAACACCTCTGTAAGTGCAACAGTTCGTATAGGCAAGTCCATTTGTTTGGCTTTGATAGCTGCATCTCTCAGGGCACCAGGTCATGGGGTGTCTGTGGCCAGGTGGATCCTGCAGTTTTGGTCTCATTCTGGTAGGGCTGAGTGATCTGCCCTGGTGACCTGCTTTGGGGTCAGCTCCATGCCGACTGCTGAGTTGCATCGCAGTACCAAAGACAGTTAGGCTTAATTCTTAGTTTTTGAAACCAGTGGTAGTTCCACACTGTTTGTAACGTTAGTCCACGTTACACATTCTTTCACAAATTGTAAGACTGATGTTTTCCTAATTAAGGTTGGCATTTCCCTTCCCATACCCCTTCATTTACAGTAAACCATGGCTCAGACTTGACTGGGACAATTTTCCGAGATTTTAGGGGCGTGTTGTGACTACCCCTCCTATAGATTTCCCAGTCTAACCCAAGTGCCCCTTCTCACAGCTTAAAGAATTGTAAATCAGAAGCTGGAATCCAAGACAAGCATGTACTTCCCAGATTCCCTAATGTAGTCTCCAACCACATACACACACCCTTGTCCCCGAGACCTGCACGTAGGGAGCATGCATTGGCTCAACACCCCCACCATGCACACACACACGTTCACAGAAACACACGGACAGAGACATGCACATCACTCCTAACTGAAATTGTCAGACTATGTACTTGGGGGGGGGGGGGGAGAAAAGCTACTGTCAAGGACAGCTATCATTCAATCCAGTTATTTTCAAGTTCTGGTTCTTCACAGGATTACTTGTAAGACAAATCAAAAGGACCTAACAAGGCCAGTAGTAACGATATTTCAGGATACTGGTTTTTCATACTAGGTAACGTGCTAATCTGCCCTCATGATTCATGGGTATTTGGTGAAGGTTAGCGTGGACAGGTATATATGTTGTTCCTCTTTCTGTACTCCCAAAGCCATTTCACCTGCAATTTACACCCAACCAGCCCCTTTTATACCCCTTTCTGTCAACACCCCATCTCCCCTTCCCCTGTACATCCTTCGTAGGTTTGTAAAGCTCTCTCTATTCCCACACCCCTTCCAGCCAGTGTCTGCATCCAGGATCTCCCCTGTTTCACAAAGTTAACAGATCACAAAGTCTGTGTTGATCTTCCTGGAAGTGACATCTGTGGTGTCTTGATAGCCCATCAGTTAGTGTGAGCGGTGAGGTTTGTTTCTTGTCATTGTCTCCATGTTTGTTTTGTCAGGTTTGTCTTATCATCCCGTTTGAGGAGGTCCCTGATCAGATAAAACCGGACTAAATATTCTCGCACTTCTACATGCCCTCATCAATTAGTGTGACTGACCAGGTTTGGTTCTCATCACTGCCTTCCTCATTTGTCAGTCAGGTTTGTGTCCCTGTATGTTCTTGTTTATGGCTTTCTCCGTTTCTCATTATCCCTTTTTTTTGCATTGAGAAGGTCCTTGAATAGATACCCTTAAAGCAGCAGATACTCTCCTTCCACATAGCCTTACAGAAGGGACCTGTGTGAGTGAGGCAAGTGAGGGGCTCAGTGCTGGCAGTTGGAGCAGGACCATGGGTCACAGCCTGCCTGCCTGCTGCCGGTTGCTGGGGGGCCGAGTGTCTGGCTGTGCGTGGGGTGTGCGTGTGTATTCACCAGCAAACTTCAAGCTAGACAAGCCCCCAAGTAATAATAGTAATGGTTGCTGCCATCTGAGTTATCTGAGGGTTTTTTTAAATTCTCTTGTTTTACCTTAACGTCTAAGAAGTCATTAACAAAGCTTTACACAATTTGCATAGGAGCAGCTGGAATTCAGGCAGTGTCAGTAATATACTATATTTAACAAGAGGCTAGACTGGAAATATTGTTCCTTCATTATTTCTTAGTATTTCAAAGTCTGATGTTCTCTAACTCATATCAGCATGTGAGTTTTCTGAGCACTTCTACAGAAATTTTCTTTTAATATTTGTAAATATTTTAAACTCTTTTTTTTTTACTGATAGTCCACAACTTCTTGTTCTAAAAAATATAACCCAAATGTTACTACCATGTAAATTTAGATGTGGCTGTTTAAAAACTTGTTTTAGTCTCCTGTCCTTTCCTCCTACTCCTCTGTCACCTTTGTCTTTAGAACTGATTGGCTTCATAAATGAATGGCTATTGTTAACCCAGAAGAAATAAACGGGAAGGAAAATTACCTGGATTTTGTGGAACAGAATATGGTGCAGTCTTTTGAAATTTGTTTCTTCACTTCATCACTGACTTCCTGAAAATCTGCAATACAGCCAGGGCGTGTGAATACTAATTTTTAAAGGAGTTTACATCTGTACATGATGCATATTATTCAGAATGAAAACATACAAACTAATGTATATTGTAATAACTTATCATCTCTCCTGTCCTTTAATATTTTATCTTTACAACTTTTTTTATCACACCTGTAATACAGCAGTAGTTTCTTTTTTCTGAGATGTATGTCATGCATAAGAGAACTTCATAGCATACAGAAATATTAAATTAGCAACCTCGCACCAAATCAGTATCACGTATTTGTTTAATCTGTGTTTGTTAAATGGCCCATTGTATTCCTCTGTCTTTCTTATAGTGTTGCAGCTTACATTCAAAAGTGTTAAATGCATATACATATTTGCAATTAGGATATTTTGAAAAATGAATTTATTTTTAAAATATTTTTATTGCAATGTGCAACATATCTTTAAATTGTCACAGGAAAACAGGATCAATAATATTTAAATGTACTTTGTTTATGTCAAGTGTACAATCATTTTTTTTCTCTGATTTAAAATGAAGAGGGATCTTTTTTATTAATTGCTTAGTATTGACTAATACAGAGTATGCTGTAAATCTACTTCTACTGAACAAGCTAGAAAATACTTGAAATAATTGATTTTAGAAGTGAAATATCAAAGGAGAGCAAGGGAAAGTCAAACAGTCTATGAAAAGGCTGGCATTATTTAAATAATCTGGTGTACCTGAGGCATCTGCATGGAGTAGAGGGATGAACCATGTCCCCAAAAGAGCACTGGTCTCCCTTCAGATGGCACAAGACTTCAGTAACTGAACTGTTTGCAGATGCTCAGCTCACCCCTACACCCGTACACGTGGGTGTATAGTTGCAGACCTCATGTTAACGCCCTGTGTCATCATACTCCTGCAGTGCAGATGCCCAAAGACAGAGGATGAATTCTATGGGAAATGCATAATCTTTATTAGACACACAAGGCACATGAGGGGTGAAGCCCTCTTAAGCCCTGCAGACTTCTGCACTGCTACCAACCCACCTTGTATCCACCGAGGCCAGAACTGTCCCTCATGTCATGGTGTAGGTGCCCCTCTCATAGTGTAGGTGCCCTGGAGCACAAAAACCAGCTTTTCTCTTCACCTTCCTCTGCATCCCAGAGGAGTATGGAGTGCTCATTCCAAAGCTCAGTAAGCAGATGGAGCAGTCATGGCAGAGTAGTCATTTCTCCCCTTCTCAGGATGAGAAAATGGAAATCATACCTCTCCCATCTACAGAACCACTGCCCTGGAGCTTGCATTCAGCTCTGCTTTGAAATAAAAGTTCAGTCATTGCTACAGGATTGCCTTATCAGTAAAGGCTTCCGACAAGTGGTTATTCAAAATGCCCACCAGTGCTGCTGGCTTCAGGCTCTTCTCTGCTCCTTTGCAAAGTGAATTTCTTTGGTTATACAATAAAAAGCTTGTCTCCACACACACAAAAGAGCACAGCGGCCCAAAATCAGGTAGAGAAAATGCAATAACCTAACCAGAGAAATGGACACCCTGACCCAGCTCTTCCTAGGGCTATCCCAGGAAAGCCATCGGCCCCATGCTCTGGGGGTGATACCCATCCTGATGAGTTTGTGGTAGCAGCTTTCTGGGCCACCTTATAGACTGAGTCAGAGTTAATGCTTAAGGGGTAGGGGACACATTGTGGAATGAAGGGGAAAAGCATGTCAGGATTGTACAAGATTTATTATAGGATGTTTAGGGAGGAACCACAGACTGGTACACTTGTCTGGCCATGCCCTGCGCCTGTTCAGTGCAGTCTTCTGTCTGTCTTCTCCTGTCTTCTTATTAAACTTCATTTCTAACTGTTTTCCTGGGTGAGGGCTCTCTATGGGGGCCTGAGTGCAGTAACAGCAGTCAGAAGGCCTGTGGTGCCAGCAAATGAAGCAAGCAAGGCTGTGTAAGTGTGTAAGCAAGTATCCAGGCAGACTAGCAGATGAGTAAGTGAAGTGACCTAGGAACCAGCTGTGTATATGAGTGAGATAACTGAAGAATTGGTTACTGGAGGGGGCCAGTTGCTGGAGAGATGGTAAGTTCTGGTGGCCGAGGCACTCATTTAGAAGAGAAGGGTCTGCATGGTTGGGTCCCTGAGGTGGTAGTGGCTGACCACTGGATATCAGAGGATGTAGAAACACGAAGACTGTTGCTGAACACCAAATATCGGAGGGGCAGCGGGTTGAAAAAACTCAGCTATCCCCATGAGAAAAAGAGGGCAGGGGAAGCTGAGTAAGACCTTGCATGGGATTCAGGTCCTTCATCATCTCATGGCATCCAATTGGCAGGCGTTTCTTCAGCAAACCTTGCATCTCTCCACCATCATTTCCCACATTTGGCTTAACCCCAGGACCATTTAAAGCCTAGAAGAGTCCCAAACTCCAGCAGCACAGTTGCAGATCGTTTTGCAGTGACTCTTGCTAACTGCAAGTCAAGCTAAATGTGGGAACAGAGCAGTACCTTCACATGGATGACTTCAGGACTGACTGCAGCTATTGCTCCTTCCTGGCCCTCGGGAGCTCATGTTTCTATGCCATGGCTCTTCCGGGGACAAAAAAACCTTCCCTCTGAGTCATAGTGCAGTTCTGAAGATCCTCTTTTCCACCCCTGAGGAGCCCTGCCCTGCTCAGGTCAATACATACACCAGCTTTGTGACTCTTCCTCTTGTAAATGGGTATAAGCTAACTTTAGGCTACAGTCAGATTTCCCTTATGAACGGTAGCAGAGGACACTGACACCTTTGGGGAAAAAAGGGCTAATAAAAAAAACCCTATCTCAAACAAACGCCAGAGCCAGGGCTAATGAGCCTGGACAAGTTGAGTGAGTTCTGATGAACTGCACAAGATGCCTTCCATATTTAACAACCATATAGAATCACAGAATCATAGAATCATTTAGGTTGGAAAAGACCTTTAAGATCACCGAGTCCAATTGTTAACCTAACTCTACGTAGCCTACCACTGTCCCTAAGTGCCACATCTACCCGTCTTTTAAATACCTCCAGGCATGGGGACTCAACCACTTCCCTGGGCAGCCTGTTCCAGTGCTTGACAATCCTTTCGATGAAGAATTTTTTTCCTAATATCCAATCTAAACCTCCCCTGGCACAACTTGAGGCCATTTCCTCTAGTCTTATCGCTTGTAACCTGGGAGAAGAGACCGACCCCCACCTGGCTACAACCTCCTTTCAGGTAATTGTAGAGACTGATAAGGTCTCCCCTCAGCCTCCTCATCTCCAGGCTGAACAACCCCCATTCCCTCAGCTGCTCCTCATAAGACTTGTGCTCTAGACCCTTCACCAGCTTCATTGCCCTTCTCTGGACACGCTCCAGCACCTCAATGTCTTTCTTGAAGTGAGGAGCCCAAAACTGATCACAGTATTCGAGGTGCGGTCTCATCAGTGCTTAGCATAAAGGGACAGTTCCCCAGTCCTGCTGGCCACGCTATTTCTGATGCAAGCCAGGTTGCTATTGGCCTTCTTGGCCACCTGGCCACACTGCTGGCTCATATTCAGCTGGCCGTCAACCAACACCCCCAGGTCCTTTTCTGCTGGACAGCTCTCCAGCCGCTATTCCCCAAGCCTGTAGCATTGCATGGGGTTGTTGTGACCCAAGTGCAGGACCCAGCACTCAGCCTTGTTGAACCTCATACAATTGGACTTGGCCCATTGATCCAGCCTGTCCAGATCCCTCTGTAGAGCCTTCCTACCCTCCAGCAGATCAACACTCCTGCCCAGCTTGGTGTCATCTGCAAATTTACTGAGGGTGCACTCAATCCCCTCATCCAAATCATTGATAAAGTTATTAAGCAGAACTGGTCCCAATACTGAGTCCTGAGGAACTGTACTTGTGACCAGCTGCCAACTGGATTGAACTCCATTCACCACCACTCTTTGGGCCAGCCATCCAACTAGTTTTTTACCCAGCAAAGAGTACACCTGTCCATGCCATGAGCAGCCAGTTTCTCCAGAAGAATGCTGTGGGAAAACAGTGTCAAAGGCTTTACTGAAGTCCAGGTAGACAACATCTACAGCCTTTCCCTCCTCCACCAAGCAGCAGGTCACCCTGTCATAGACGGAGATGAGGTTAGTCAAGCAGGACCTGCCTTTCATAAACCTGTGATGACTGGGCCTGATCCTCTCATTGTCCTGTATGTGCCGCATGATGGCACTCAAGATGATCTGCTCCATAACCTTTCCCGACACTGAGGTCAGACTGTAGTTCTCCAGACCCTCCTTCTGGTCCTTCTTGTAGATGGGTGTCTGTCGTGGTTTAACCCCAGCCGGCAACTAAGCACCACACAGCTGCTCACTCACTCCCCCACAGTGGGATGGGGGAGAGAATCGGAAAAGTAAAAGTGAGAAAACTCATGGGTTGAGATAAAGACAGTTTAATAGGGAAAGCAAAAGCCGCGTGTACAACCAAAGCAAAGCAAGGGATTCATTCACTACTTCCCATCGGCAGGCAGGTGTTTAGCCATCTCCAGGAAAGCAGGGCTCCATCACGCGTAACGGTTGTTGTCCTGTATGTGCCGTGTGATGGCACTGGGGATGATCTGCCCCATAACCTTCCCTGGCACTGAGGTCAGGCTGACAGGCCTGTAGTTGCCTGGATCCTCCTTCTGACCCTTCTTGTAGGTGGGTGTCACATTTGCTAACTTCCAGTCAACTGGGACCTCCCCAGTTAGACAGGACTGCTGATAAATGATGGAAAGTGGCTTGGTAAGCACTTCCACTGCTCCTTCAGTACCCTTGGGTGAATCCCATCTGTCCCCATAGACTGGTGTGTGTCTAAGTGTTGTAGCAGGTAGCTAACCATTTCCCCTTGGATTATGGGGGCTTCATTCTGCTCCTCATCTCTGTCTTCCAGTTCAGTGGGCTGGCTACCCCAAGAACAATTGATATGAATTTCAGCATCTTTTTGGGTTGTGAGCATGATGAGCCGGAGCACTCACCAGGCAGAGAAAGGGCTCAAACGCATAGGTTTTAACAGCAGACTTTGCAGAAATGAGGCTTGTCCATTTCTCAACAAGGAAGGGTCACACGGCATTCATTGTACCTAACAGCCCTCAGTCTTACGGGCTCCATGCAGAGCTTGTTCATCAATCCCAGAAACAGGGATTAATCAGTGAAGCCCATTGTTAAGGGATGTCAGCAGCAGCCGTCACCTCTAGCAGCCCTGGCCCAGGACCCTCCTTCCCAGCCACTGGAGTCCAGCCCAGGGACCTGAAGACTTGGGGTCTGTGCCCAGGCTGAGGAATGTGGCTGCCGCTTTCTCCTTTGCAGGTTCAACTGGCAGCAAAGCCAAGAACCTCTCCTGGAGACACACATACGGACACAGACAGAAACACGCACAGACACAGATGATGCCACTGACATGGCCAGTCACACTGCCACAGCCAAGGCAATGCCATCAACAGCACCCACACAGAGGACCCATGTAACACACAAGCACAGACAGCCACATCCCCTCCTCTTCTGGGGCTGGCAGAGACAGGAGGTCACTAGTGCAGGTACACACACAACACTGTCAGGCTTCACAAGCACCTGACATTTGCGGGTCCCTTGAGCACCAGCACAACCCCTCTGTTGGCCCAGCACCCCTACCTGGACCTAAGCCCTTTGATCCACCCTATGAGTTCCCTACTCACCGTCTCATCCAGCTTGATGCACCAAACTCAGCACTCACACACTCGTCCCACAGGCACCCCACACTCACAGATATCCCTGGATACCAGCATGGACCCCCTGCCCACCTGATACCCCTGCCCGGACCCAGGGCCTCCTACCTGTGGGAGGTGGGCCCAGGTAGATGAACTGCTCTACCTGGTGGCTGAGCTTCAGGAGGAGCTGGGCAGACTGAGGAGCAGTTGAGAGCCTGAGAAGGAGATAATAGACCAAAGGAGCTGTGCTCTGCCACCTCTGGTACGCATAACCCAACTCAGCATGGCCACTACTGAGGTAGGTCCGGTATCTATTTTGTGCCAGGATGAAGGCAGTGTAACGAGGGATAGGGAGGAGTGGAAGCAAGTTACTGCAAGGAGCTGTAAGAGGAACCCCTCCTTACCCTCTCAGCTACCTTTACAGAATAGGTATGAGGCTCTGAATATGGTAGACAAAGGAAATGATGAGACAGAAGAGGAGGAATCTGTGCAAGTACTCTCACCAAGTTCAGATCAACCAACTCCTTGCATCAAGAGCTGTATTAAGACTAGCGCTGAGAAGAAACAGAAGCAAGTTATGGTCATAGGTGACTCCCTCATGGGCAGAACAGAGGCACCCGTCTGCACACCAGACCCTCTTTTCAAGGAATTTTGCTGCCTCACTGGGGCCTGAATCAGCAATGCCGACAGACAACTGACGAGCTTAGTACAGCCTTCAGATTATTACCTACTCCTGCTCTTTCACTTGGGTACTAATGGCATCACAACAAGAAGTCCAAGGTCAATTAAAAGAGATTTCAGGGTGCTGGGAAGAATGCTAAAGGATTCAGGAGCACAGGTAGTGTTTTCCTCAGTCCTCCCAGTAATGGGGAGAGATGTTGGAAGAAGCAAGCACACCCAAGACATCAATACCTGGCTCCAAGACTGGTGCCTCTACGAGAACTTTGGCCTTTATAACCACAGAAGAGTCTTTGAGACACAAGGTATGCTGGGGCCTGCTGGGATCCATCTGCGGGAAACACTTCTTTGCTCGTAAGCTGGCAGGACTGATTGAGAGGGCTTTAAACTAGAATCGTTGGGGGAAGGGGATACCATGGGGAGAGCTGAAGGTAAGCCAAAGGTTGGCATGGCACTGCCTGAGGGTGGCAATGCTAGTGAGAGCATTTACACTGCTCCCAGGAGCACTGGGGATTTAGGAGCACGTCTGAAATGCTTGTACACAAACACATGCAGTATGAGAAACAAACAGGATGAACTGGAAGCATTGGTCTGTTCCCAGAGCTATGATGTCATTGGTATTAGTGAGACTTGGTGGAATGAGTCACACGACTGGAGTGCTGGGATGGAGGGCTATAGGCTGTTCAACAGGCTGTCTTTAATACAAATGATAGACTTCGGGCTGCCCCATCCTCTGAGTTGGAGGACCACGAGTGTGGGAACAGTGACTTTCCATTTGCTGACACTGAAATTATAAGCAACTGGTTGTATCAGTTGAATGCCCATAAGTCCATGGGGCCTGATGGAATTCATCACAGAGTACTGAAGGAGGTAGCAGATCTTACAGCTAGCTACAGAAAGAGAGTTTTTGCGGCCTTACCTTGAGTACTGTGCAGTTCTGGGCCCAGCAATTTAAGAAGGATGTGAAAGTGCTTGAATGCATCCAGAGGAGGGCAGCAAAGCTGGTGAAAGGGTTGGAAGGAATGTCCTGTGAGGAGTGTCTAAGGACTTTGGGTCTGTCTAGTTTGGAGAAAAGGAGGCTGAGGGTCAACCTCATTGCTCTCTACAGCTTCCTGAGGAGGGGACGTGGAGAGGGAGGTGCTGATCGCTTCTCCCTGGGATCCATTGACAGGATGTGTGGGAATGGTTCAAAGCTGTGGCAGGGGAGGTTCAGACCTGACATTAGGAAACATTTCTTTACTGAGAGGGTGGTCAAACACTGGAACGGGCTTCCTAGAGAGGTGGTCGATGCCCCATGCCTGTCAGTATTTAAGGGGCATTTGGACTATGCCGTTAATAATTTGCTTTAACTTTTGGTCAGCCCTGAGGTGGTCAGGCAGTTGGACCACATGACCATTGTAGGTCCCTTCCAACTGAAATATTCTACTCTATTCTATTCTAAATTTACATGAAATATTGATATTAGTTTTTGCTCTGAAATGAAACACCCACTTGAAATGGTCTACACTTTTGTTTTTAGTATATCACAGAGTCTGATTATTGCCAAAAATGTCTGATCATGACTATAAGTAACAAAATGACCTTTGTCTACACTGCTATCATTGAGTCATTGAAATTCTTCATTTTGCTTTGCAGAAGAATTATTCAGGATTAAACTAAACTTCCTTAAGGTGTTGGGGGAGATGTACTTATGGCTTCCAACTGCCTAATGAAGACCTAGGTTCACTGCATTTCCCACAACATGTTTTGTCACACACCACTGTGCCCCATTCTCCAGGGAAGTGAGTTTTGTGAGGTGTAGTTCTCTGTTGCTGCTCCATAGGAGACTTCCAGCTCCTGCCTATATAGGTGCTGCTGGGAAATTTGTTGTGATACTATGGGATTTTAACCACCTAGAAATAAAATGACAGGCCATTAAGAAAAAACTCCAGATCTTACACTTGTAATTTCTATGGCCTAACAAATTATTCAGTATATTTAATCATGAGAAGAATTTAAAAAACTCTCTTTATTGGAACGACCTCACTGACAAACTGACAAAGGTCAGAAATACATTTGTAGGCTTACTGTTGCAGTGAAATGGGACAATTCGGCCACAAGAACTTTTTCTAAGAGAAAACAAGTTTTCTGTATGTTTAGATCCCCTGAAATGTCCCACAGCAATAATTTCCAGGGGGGGAAATAGAGAAAAAACCAGCATGTTTCATCCTGTATTTGAAAAAAACCTTTTCACAGGAAAGCAACTTCTACTCCATAAAAATAATACATTGTTTTTATTATTACCAGCATTGGCATTGTTGAACAAGATATGTAGGTGTGGAGATACCACTCCCTTACCCAAACTGCACACAAATATGCACACAAATTCATTGCAAATAGTGAAACTGCATTAAAAATGTTTTTAAGTTGCTAAAAATTATTCTGTAATGAAACTTAAATCCCAGCCTTTCAGTTTGGGGAACTACATAAAAATGAAAAATATTTCAAATATATATATACATAAAATAAATATATATTATATATACACTATATTTTAAGTGTGTATTACATATTAATGCATGGTTTAATATATAATATTTATATGTATGTATAATTTATATATATTAAATAAATAAAAATACTAAAAATGTCATTTCCATTTCAATCTTGAAGAAAAATATAATGGAGACTTCCCATTCAGCGATTCAATGATTTTTTCAATTGCGGGGAGGACAGAAGATCAACAAATTTTTTTTCTGAAGGCTTCCCACTGAGTTTGCTAGCTGTGATGCTCATTTTTCCCTTGTGAAGTTTCTTGGAGTATGCTCCCCTTCTCAAATTTCTAGCTGACTGCTGGTCAGGGAGCAGTGAGGGCATGCTGTTTGGCCAGAAAAGGTGAATTGGGAGCTGAGGACAACAGCAAGGCAGGGGCAAAGCAGAATCAACTCGAGGAGGTTGCTCAGGACCATTTCCAGCCATGTTTTGAATATCTCCATAGACAGAGACTACACAGCTCTTTGGTAAACCTTTTCCAATATTTCCTCACTGCAAAAAAATTTGTTTTTTAAGTTGGAATGGAATTTCCTGAATGGAATTTACCACTGCCCATTGCCTCGTCTTGCCACTGGGCACCACTGAAAAGAGCCTGGCTCCATCTTTTTACTCCTTCCAATCAGAAATTTGTGCACACTAGTAGAATCCCCTGACCCTTCTCTTTTCCAAGCTGAACTGTCTCAGCTTTTCAGCCTTTCCTCACACCTTGACTGTGCTTTTCAGGCTGAACGACTTTTGTATCCCCTTTGTGTTTTAAGGGCTGGGGCTTCATGATTGCAAATCTTATTATTGAGATAAAGCGGAAACTGTACCTAGCTGGAACCCATGTAAAGGAGCAGAACCCTCTGTAAATCCAGGGACAGGGTAGGAAATCTGTTGAAAAAGATGCATAGAAGGATGCTCTATGTGTCAACATGAGCAAACAGAATTTCTACACCGATATTTACCATTGCATTATTATTATGAACTTGATGAATCATTTCAGAAGGGAAATAGGGACATTGAATTGGATTAAGAAGTGAAGGTTGAATGTACCCTTGGCTGTTGCGACCATAGAACAGTGGAGTTTAAGGTTCTGAGAAGACTGAGCAAAAGAAACAGCAAAATCACAGCCCTGGCCTTCTCAAGAACAAATTTTGGCTTTTTCAGGTGCCTGCTTGGGAGGATCCCAAGGAAAACTGCCCTGGAGGGTAAAGGGGCACAGGAAAACTGTTTGTTCTTCAGTGTCAGCCTCCTTAGAGCAGAATGCATTCAAATTTGCAGTAAGTCAGTCAAGCAAGTGCAAAAGAAAGCCAGCATGGATAGACAGGGGTCTCCTGGCAGCTCTAACACAAAAAGAACGTACACAGAAGGTGAAAGGAGGAACAGGGTACCTCAGACCAACGCAGAGACATTGTTTGCTCATATAGGAATGGAGTCAGGAAAAGCCAATGCTCATCTGGAGCTGAACCTTGCAAGGGAGGTGAAGGGCAGGAAGAAATGTTTCTCATTGGTAGCAAAAGGAAGACTAAGGAGAATGTGGGCTCATTGCTTAGTGGGGCTGGGGACCTAGTGACAAGCGATGTGGAAATGACTGATTTCCTCAATGCCTTTTTGCTTGTTTTCCATAGTAAGCTTTGCCCTCAGGCCTCTTAGGTCCTTGAGCTTTCTAGCTGAGTTTGTGAAGCAGTACCCATGGTTGAAGGAGATAAGGATAACTTAAGCCAACTAAACCTGTGCAAGACAATGGCACCAGATTGGTTTCATCCTACAGTGCTGAAGGAGCTGGCTTATGTCACTGCAAGGCTGTACTCTGTCATCTTCAGAATGTCAATTGAGGGAGATTCCTGATGACTGGAAATTGGCAAATGCCACATTCACCTTTGGAAATGGCAAGAAGATGGGGCCTAATGAGAGTTTTCTGTAATAAATCACCTGCAAAGACAGCACCATGGCACACCCTGGATACTGACCATGCTAAGGGCCCTAATCATGCCCTTGCTCTCTCCTGTGGAAATCACAGCTGGACCTTCTACTCTAGGACGTCTCACTTCTCTTTAGCAATCTAGTGTAGTTTCATCTCTAGGTTAACACACCTGAAAGCTAGCTTGGTAAATTAGACTGTTATTTCTGCTTGTCACATAATTACAAGGGGTCTTTCTAGTAGTGTCAGCTGTAGGTTTAGTTCACTCCCTTTTTCCCTTCTTAACCTCACTTCAGGTGGACTTTATAGCTTTTAGGATCCCTCCTGGAGTTGAGCATCTTGGTCCCACATTAAACAACATGGAGGTGGTTGAGGGATAGATTGTACCAGGGATCACTTAAGGGTACTCCAGGGATGGAGGTTCCGTCCCCTCACCATTACTCTGTTCTTTTCTCTGCCCCATCCTCCAGTTTCATCCCAGTAATTCTTACATGTCATTGTCTCCTACAAATCCACAGAGCCTTCTACACACAACAGGCATTTTGAACACAATGCTATAGAAGGACAAAAGTGGCAAGTGGGGAGGTGGACCTCCCATACTGTTTCCTGCATTAGAAAGAAATTAAAATTTCTTTGTAGATCCTTGTAGAGGATCTTAAAAGTTTTTTAAGAAATGTCAGGCCCAAAACTGAGCCACCTGGAATGAGGCAGAGACCTGGGGAGCAGGATGGATGAAGAGAAGAGGAGATACTCTCTGCAGGAATATCTGACATCACCTCAAGGAGGATGTTGGGTGGGGAAGAAACCTTAGAAGTTTCTAGAACTGGCCCAGAAAGTGCTGCTGAGAATCAAGCCACCTAACCTACAAGTCACCTATTCTGAGGTTCTCACTCAGAATTAGCATAGTCCTTTGGCTCTCAAATGCAGAGAACAGTCCTGTGTGCCCCATGTATTAGGCTAACAAGGCTCCCAAAAGGGCCTATGGGGTAGGTACTGTGCCAGAGATGATGAAAGTTCTGTGCACTGTGAGTGAAGCCAGACTCCCCTCAAAGGGGCTAGCTGTGGGCAGTATGGATGTGAATGCTTCTGGTCCATTGGCTGAGTTAAATCACTTAGAAGACATAGACAAAGACTGGTTGTCTTTCACTGCTGAAGGAGTGCTGAAGGACTTGTTTCAGGGCCAATTACATGACACAAGTGCAAAGGGACAGAAACTCTGCTCCAGAAAATGTAGGACTGCTCAGAATCCTTGAGAATCATGGAGCTAGCCCTAGCAGAAGAAAGTTCCCCAGTACCTCAAGACCTGATCATGGATATGATTCCAGAGTGGGGATGCTGCTGTCCAGGTGCAGGTGTCTCTTACTGGGTTTAGAGGGATGGTGGTTTCATGTGTGGGAAACAAGCCATGGTCAAGGTACTGAGTTGCCAGTTGAAGGAGTCATGAGATGAGGTGAGTGGACTATGCACCAGAGAACCAGAACAGGATTGCAAGAAGAGACAGAGCAGAGGCAATAGCCAAAGTCCCGTGTGGCAATGAAGGACATACAACTGGAGGGTAAACTTTATTGAGTGGTGAGGAAGACCTCCAGGATGGGGGAGGCTGAATGCTTGTGGCCTTTGACAGAAGGAGAAAGGCACTCTTTGTAAGGCACTCATTTTCTTTTGCCAGAGGATAGGTAGGACAGTTAAGGAAGAGGATAAATAATAAAAAAACCCTACTTCACATGCAACTATATTTGGATTCTTATAGCATGCAACAGAAAGGGTTTCACAAAGACTGAGAACACTGTCATTTGTGAGGGTGCAATGCCTTCTGGACTGTTATTGGAAGACTTTGTGGATGGAGCCATAGTTAGTCCACTCTGGACCTGCCCTGTACAGATGGGTGAGCAACTGGCTGACGGGGCAGGCTCAAAGAGTTACAGTAAATGGGGTCACATCAGGCTGGCAGCCAGTCACCAGCAGGGTTCCCCAGGCATCAATTTTAGGGCCAGTGCTCGTCAATGTTTTTATAAATGATCTGGATGCAGGAATCAAATGTATATTAAGTTTGCTAATGATACAAACTAGGAGGAGCTGTGGACTCCCTCGAGAGGCCTTACAGAGAGAACTGGATGGACTAGAGAGCTGGGCAATCACCAACTGTATGAAATTTAACAAGAGCAAGTGCCGGATTCTGCACCTGGGATGGGATAATGCTGCTTATACAAAAAAATCGGGGACAAGAGGCTGGAGAACAGCGCCTTGGAAAGAGCTCTGGGGGTTTGGGTTGATGGCAAGTTGAATATGAGTCAACAGTGTGCCCTGGCAGCCAAAAGGGCCAGCCATGTCCTGGGGTGCATCAAGAGCAGCATAGCTAGCCAGTCGAGGGAGGTGATTGTCCCACTCTGCGCTGGTGCAGACCTACCTTGAGTACTGTGTGCAGTTTTGGGCACCTCAATATAAGGAGGACATCAAACTATTAGAGTGTATCCAGAGGAGGGCAACCAAGGAAGACTTCAAGGGGAATGGCTCTGGAGCAGAGGATCGCGCCGGGGGACCTTTCCTAGAGCAGCAGTACTGTGGCAAAAACTGCGGAGGCTAAAGCGCAGGGAGAGAGAGGGTGCCCCAGCCCCCCCAGACTGGGAAGCGTTGAGCCCCTGATGAGCAGCAGCTCTGACTCAGTGCGGGTGGGGCCAGGAGTGATGGTGGCCAAACCCCCCATGTACAAGAGCAGCCCTCTAGGGAACGCAAGTGACCAGGAGCATGGCATGGCAGTTTGCAAAGGTAGGGCCACTTCTACTTTTTTGTCTTTCTTTCTGGGGCGACAAGAGGCAGCCTTTCACCGAACCAAAAATTGTTTCTACACGCCGCAACGGCCGCGCTGAGGCTGTAACCCAGACAGAGGGGCCACAGCCTCCCCAGGTAGATGTATACACCCAAACAGACATCCTAAGGATTGATCGAGCTGCTCAGACCCTCAGTTGTGGGCAACTCCAGATTCTAGAATTCCCCCTAGGGCCTGAATGCAGAGGTGTGTTTCATGGGTGCAAGTGTGCCCAGCTGGATAAGCTTTGTGAGCAGGTGGCTATGTTGCGTGAGGAGCTCACCAGGCACCATAGTATTCAGGAATCTGAGTGGGAGATTGATGCATGGTATTATGCATTAACACGGGCTGAGCGACAGCCCCTCTGTAGATCCTCACAAGGGGAAGGCAAGTTAGTCCCTGATCCTGAGCTGACAGGTCTGGCCAATTTGCAAGAAAAGGGAGACTGGGCTCTTGCCTCTGCTCAGAGCAGAAGGAGGTGTCTCCCCAACATTACTGAAAGGACACTGCACAACAGATATGATGCTCTGTGGCTGGAAGGAGAAGACTGTATAGGGAATAGTCAAGACCAAGAAAAGGCCAATTGTGCAAAGGTGGTGCAACTGACCAGCCATATTAAAACCAGTGCCACCAGAAAAAAGCGAAGGGTATTAGTAACTGGGGACTCCTCACTGAGAGACACTGAAGCACTCATTTGCCGTCCAGACAACCTCTCTAGAGAGGTTTGCTGCCTGCCAGGGGCCCGCATCCATGATATCATGAAGAAGCTACCAAGCCTGGTAAAGCCGGAAGACTATCATCCATTCCTACTTTTTCACATAGGGTCAAACGAGGCTACAACAAGCAGAATTCGAAACATCAAAAGGGACTTCATATCCCTCAGAAAGATGTTGAAGGGATCGGGAGCGCAGGTTGTGTTCTCCTCTATCCTTCCAGCAGGAGGTGAGGACCCAGGAAGAAGAAAGCGAATAGATCAGACTGGCTGTGTGGTTGGTGCCATGGTCAGAGCTTTGAGTTCTACGATCTCGGATGTACCTTTGAGAGGCGGGGCATGTTGACAACAGATGGGATGCATCTGACCAGGCCGGGTAAGAATGTTCTGGGGAGTAAGTTGGCTGGACTTCTCAGCAGGGCTTTAAACTAGATTCAGCAGAGGGAGGGGATGTACTTCAGAGGAACAGGGAATAACGAGAGAACACCTCAGGAGGCAGCAGGGATTTCCCTGTAAATCATCCCAAAGGAACTAGTGAAGGCTCCTCCCAAAAGGTGACAAGGCTGGCAGCCCAGCTGAAGTGCCTCTACACTAATGCACGCAGCATGGGTAACAAGCAAGAGGAGTTGGAGACCATAGTGCAATCAGATAACTATGACTTGATTGCTATCACAGAAACATGGTGGGATGATTCACACAACTGGAGCACAGCAATTGAAGGCTACAAGCTATTCAGAAGAGACAGACTGGGAAAGAGGGGAGGGGGTGTTGCCCTGTATGTTAAGAAATGGATAGACTCTGAAGAGTTGCCTCTGAGAACCAACCATGAGCTAGTTGAGAGCTTGTGGGTAAAACTTAAGGATCAGACCAATAAAGGTCACCTTGTGGTTGGGGTCTGTTGATGAGGCCTTCTTGCTGCAGATGCAGGAAGCATCGCACTCACTGGCACTCATCCTGATGGGTGATTTCAGCCACCCAGGTATCTGCGGGGAAAGCAATACAGCAGGCTGCAAGCAATCCAGGAGACCCCTGGAGTCTGCTGAAGATAACATTATGGTCCAGGTATTAGACAAACCAACCAGAGAAGAAGCATTGCTGGACCTGGTGCTCACCAATGCAGAGGACACTTTTCTTAGGGCACAAGAGCTCTCCATCCCCCTGTGTAAGAAATCAGGCAAGGCAAGAAGGAAACCAGTGTGGCTGAGCAAGGACCTCCTCCTCAATCTAAGGTGTTAGAAGGAAATGCACAGCCAGTGGAAGCAGGGACACGTAGCCTGGGGAGAGTACAGGGAAATGACTAGGACACGTAGGGTTGGGATCAGGAAGGCCAAGGCACATATGGAACAGAAATTGGCAAGGGATGTGAAGAATAAGAAGCGGTTCTATAAGTACATTAGTCAGAAAAGAAAGGCCAAGGAGAGTGTCCCCCCTCTGATAAATATGAATGGGGAACTGGTGACAACAGATACAGAGAAGGCTGAGGTGCTCAATGAGTTCTTCGTCTCAGTCTTCACTGGCAGCCAGGCTTCCTGCACCTACCAAGTACCGGAACCTCTAGGAGAGAGCTGGGGGAGCGAAGGCCCTCCCACTGTAAGCAAAGAGCAAGTTCGAGACCACCTGATAAAACTAAACAAACAGAAGTCTATAGGACCTGATGACATACATCCTAGGGTCCTAAGGGAACTGGCTGATGTAGTTGCAAGACATCAGGAGGTAGGAAGGAGGACCCGGGGAATTACAGACCAGTGAGCCTCACCTCTGTGCCTGGGAAGGTCATGGAATGGATCCTCATGGAAGCAATGTTAAGGCACATGCAAGACAAGGAGGTGATCCAAGTAAGCCAGCATGGATTCACCAAGGGCAAATCGTGCCTGACCAATCTGGTGGCCTTCTGTGATGGAGTGACTGCAACAGTCGATAAGGGAAGACCAATCGATGTCATCTACCTAGACTTCTGTAAAGCCTTTGACACAGTCCCACACAACATCCTTATTTCTAAATTAGAGAGGTATGGATTTGAAGGGTGGAGTTGCAGTCAATGGCTCTATGTCCATTGAGCCGGTGATGAATGGTGTCCCACAGGGGTCTGTCTTGGGACTGGTGCTTTTCACTATCTTTATCAATGACATAGTGAGATAGAGTGCAACCTCAGCAAGTTTGCAAATGACATGAAGCTGAGTGGTGCAGTTGACTCATCTGTAGGATGCCATCCAGGGGGACCTGGACAAGCTTGAGAAGTGGGCCCATATGAACCGAATGAGGTTCAACAAGTCCAAGAGCAAGGTCCTGCATGTGGGTCGAGGCAATCCCAGACATGAGTACAGACTGGGAGAAGAACTCATTGAGAGCAGCCACGCAGAGAAGGACTTGGGGGTCCTGGTGGACGAAAAGCTGGATATGAGCCAGCAATGTGCACTAGCAGCCCAGAAAGCCAACCATATCCTGGGCTGCATCAGAAGAGGCATGGTCAGCAGGTCGAGGGAGGTGATTCTGCCCCTCTATTCTGCCCTTGTGAGACCTCACCTAGAGTACTGCGTCCAGCTCTGGAGCCCTCAGCACAAGAAAGATGTGGACCTTTTAGAACGGATCCAGAGGAGGGCCACAAAGATGATCAGAGCGCTGGAGCACCTCTGCTATGAAGACAGGCTGAGAAAGTTGGGATTGTTCAGCCTGGAGAAGAGAAGGCTCTGGGGAGACCTTATAGTGGCCTTCCAATACTTAAAGGAGGCTTATATAAAAGAGGGGGAGAAACTCTTTATAAGGGCAGATAGCGATAGGATAAGGGGGAACGGTTTCAAATGGAAAGAGGGGAGATTTGGATTAGATGTTAGGAAAAAAGTCTTTACTCAGAGGGTGGTGAGGCACTGGAACAGGTTGCCCAGAGAGGTTGTGGATGCTCCATCCCTGGCAGTGTTAAGGCCAGGTTGGACGGGGCCTTGAGCAACCTGGTCTAGTGGGTGGCGTCCCTGCCCATGGCAGGGGGATTGGAGTTAGATGATCTTTAAAGGTCCCTTCCAGCCCAAGCCATTCTATGATTCTGTGATTCTGTGAAGATGGTGAAAGGCCTTGAGGGCAAGACTTAGGAGGGGCAGCTGACGTCGCTCAGTTTGTTCAGCTTGGAGAAGAGAAGGGTGAGGGGTGACTTCATTGCAGTCAACAACTTCCTCAAGGGGGGGCAGTGGAAGGGGAGGTGCTGATCTCCTCTCTCTGGTGACCAGCGATAGCACACGAGCAAATGGAATGAAGCTGAGTCAGAGGAAGTTCAGAATGGACCTTAGGAAAACATCTTCACTGAGAGAGTGGTTGCTCGCTGGAACAGGCTCCCCAGGGAAGTGGTCATGGCGCCAAGCCTGTCAGAGTTCAAAGAGCATCTGGACAACAATCATCTAAGTCATGTGATTTAGTTTTAGGTAGTCCTACAAGGAGCAGGAGTTGGACTCAATGATCCTTATGGGTCCCTTCCAACTTGAGATATTCTATTATTCTATGATTCCACTTTGGAATCAAACTGAGAAGTAGATTACAGAGCGAGTACTAAGGGCAAGATAAAAATGTCTGAGGCATGGCCTATTTCTTCCCAAAGTAGACATTAAAAATGGGTTAGCTGAACTGCTTGCTAGAAACACCCATTGATTATGCAGGAATCCTTAGGTGACTAATTCAGATGCTGCAGATGTCTATACCTGAATAGAAAAATCCTGTCACTAGTGCCCACCATAAAGCTACGTCCACATTGCTTTTGATTTTTTCTTGATAGTTGACTTCTGATTCCAGATTTCAGTGGCCTACCTATGCTGTATGAAAAGGCAAAGCTTGACTACAAGCTAGATCATCCAGTGACTTGTACATTCTCCCTGTGTGGAGAAACAATTGACTCATCCAGGAGCAGAGTCATATGAGAGTCAAACAGCAAGGCTGTGCCCACAATCAGAGATTCAAGTATAAGCTGAAAACTTGAACCAACGTGCTTCCTACCTGATTTTGTTTATCTGCATCTGGACCAGAAGTTCATTAATGATTCTATAAATGCTTCACACCTACCAGTTATTTTCTGTAGAGGTACAGAATTTTAATAGTAGAACTTCATAGCACAACTGTGTTGATTCCTTTACACAGTATATTTGTCCTCTGAATTATTCCGTACAACTTTTAGGGTCACCCTAAGGCTTTTTGATAATTAGAAGAAAATTATTTGAAGCCTGTTTAATATATATTATGTTGCCACATAATGTACACTATAGAGTTCCTAAGAAAATTGTATTAACAAACAAAACAAAAATAAAAAAGATTTCACTTATTTACTTCAAAATATTTTTTTTTAATTTTCCACACCAAAGTATGTATTTACTGATCAGCTTCCACATCGAGTCTTTGATCTCCTTGTTACGCAAGGTATAGATCATGGGATTAGTCAAGGGGAAGATGACCGTATGGAAAACAGCAACAACTTTTTCCATTGGGACAGCTTGGAAGGGTAAAGCATAGAGATACATAGCTGGGCCACACATGACAAAAACGACAATGATATGGGAAACACAGGTAGAAGCTACTTTGTTCTTTGCCTTGGGGGACTGTGTCCAGAGCTTCAGCAACAGGACAGTGTAGGAGATTAGGAGAAGTGTAAAGCACATGACTATAACAACTCCATTGTTGAGGAACATCAAAAGCTCCACTATGTAAGTGTTGGCACAGGCCAACTTGACCAGCTGATGGACATCACAGAAGAAGTTGTCCAGGATGTTGGGACCACATAAGGGGAGGTGGATGCTGAGAGCAAATAGAATGATGCCATGGATGAAGCCTGCACCCCATGTGGCTCCAACCAGGACACAACATACTCCCCTGTTCACAAGCCTGGTGTAGTGAAGAGGTTTGCAAATGGCTACATAACGGTCATAGGCCATGACCATGAGCAGGAAAGCTTCAGCTCCTCCCAGGAAGTGGAGGAAGAAAAGCTGGGCCATGCAGGCACTGTAGGAGATGGTCTTACGGTGTGAGAAAAAGTCAGCCAACATTTTAGGTGGGGTCACAGAACAGTAGCAGATGTCCAAGAATGCCAAATTGGCCAGGAAAAAATACATGGGTGATCCCAGTTGGGAATCCCCCCAAACTGTGAGAATGATAAGGATGTTGCCTGGCAGAATGATCATATAAAAGAGCAGGAAGAAGAAGAGGAGAATCATCTGGACTTTGTGGTTTTGGGACAATCCCAACAGAACAAACTCTGTAACTACTGTATAGTTCTCGTGTTCCATTTCCACTCTGCAGAGCCCTGAAAAACAGACAGTAATCATGGAAAAAAACAGACACCAGTGCAAATCTACAGAGGTGTTTGAACAACATGGGGCATATTTACATTGCCTAAAATGCATGCCCTTTTTCCATTTCCTAGTTTTAGGGAACTGTTAATGATGAAATATTTGAAAGCCAGTCATTTAGTTTTCCACTAACTGGTATTTTACTGGAAATGTCCACATTTTATCAGATGCTCTTTGTTTTCTCTGCGCCCTGGAAACTGGCACCTGGATGTCATATAGGTCATAAAGTATCAGCCCATTCTTCCATGGGTAGGCTAATTTCTGTGGTTTATGGTGTAGATGCCTTTATCTGAGCTAGTCATGTCTACTCCCTCTCCAGTTTACAAAAGCAGGTCCTTCCAGGGTAGACAGATTTAATTCTAATGTAGGCAGCTAAACAAAGCTAGACAAAGTGCACTCTAAAATTACACAATTAACCTAAATCACATCCACTGATTATAAAAGGAAACTAAGTATAGAGCACTCACATCTGAAGGAAGGTTTATGAATCCCTTGGGTGAACTCATCTGACAGCTGCAAAGTTGTTTAAAATTAAATGATTTAAAATCCCTTTATACTTAATTATGTCAGTATAGCCAGCCCAGGGAATGACTAATTCCATCCTAAATTTTCTCTAGCATATATCAGTTCAAGTATTTTCCAAAATATTTCATTTTTCCCAATTGTCTTTCAAGGGAGCTGAGGATGTCTAGATCACATTCAGACTTCTACCTTTCTCCAGAGAAATCCCACAGCAGTGTCTAATTTTCCAATGAAGTCAACAGAACACTGGAAACATAAGGAAAACTCAGTTATCTAAATATCTCTATGAAATTAATCCACCACGAATAGGCGTGATAGCAGTCTGGAAAACAAACTGACATTTTTTCATAGAATGTACCAAATAATTTCATTTACATATATTTTGAATGGAACTGTGGATTTTGACACCTCCCTCATGAAGAAAACCATACAAATTTGTCAGATTTCTTTTAAAAGTCTTTCCATTTATCTAAGTTCTTTCATTCCTCCTACTTCTTTTTCTTCTTTTGGGTCAGGAGAAAGTTTGCGCCTCCAGTTTTTTTAACGTTTTTCTCCCATCTTGCTACAAAGAGGGTATGTCTGTCTGTATGACAGCATCTGCACATTACCACAATAATAACTTCACCAGCAATGATGAGGTAGAGAATAAAGCATACTGAAAATGTTTTAGTGGGAGAAAATGCTCAGACCTGTAAGGATTGTTTAGTTTTAGAACAGTTGTTTAGTTCCCTTATTGAGACCAGTGAGAAATGAAATCAGTCTTGACAGTGGAAACTAAAAAAAAATAAAAAAAAACCTGAGGAGCAGAAAGTGGCAAAAAGTAGTAAAATTCAGAATAAAGGGGGGGAAAAAAAGCCAAGGAAAATAATAAAGGAATAAAAACAAGTAAGAGGAAAAAAAATACTCCTTACGTCACTTTTTGATGTTTCTGACGAAAGTCAAAATTTCATGTCATGCCTTGAAATTGAAAAATTTCTTTACATTCTTTGTTTTGTCCATCTCTGGCTTTCTTTCATGGACAGCTGAAGGGCTCATTGTACTTGATGTGTGTATAAATTGACTGATATTTAATTTCTCAGCTGACTGTGAATCCTTATCCATCTGGATCTGAGTTTCTCTTTGCCTCACTTTAAATTCCCTCTAAGTGGTTTGTTCAGCTCCAGTCTCTTCCCATCTCATCACATGACAGAAAGATTCCTGCAGCAACCTACCACTCCACTCTGCTGTCCTGTATCATATCATATTCTACACATCCAGCTAATGCAGAAACAACACTCTTTCTACGCCTCTACCTGGTTATAAAGATTTCTGTGGATGCACTTGACTTCCATGGCTTTGTATCTATGACTCTCCTACAACTCTCTGGGTTGTTCAGCCCTAACCAGCAAAAAAACCAATAGAGGTTACTCCCTCCTTGCTGCTTCCTGCCACACCACTTTGAATCGGTGGTAAATATTTCCCAGTTTTTCTACCTACTTCCCTGATGTTACCAGTCTGCCTATGTCCAGATCCTCTCCACTCTTCAGCTGCAGATTGTGGTTTACCCAGTCTCCCTTCCACAGTGAAAAAGACTGGCTGCTCTGAACTCAGGTCTATTCCTTCTTCCTATTTTCACTGCTGCATTTTTGTCTTCATTTCTGGAAACAAATTTACCAGGAAAGCTACGTACTTCTTCATTTGTCTCTTTTCAGTCCTTTAAATGATTTAGTTCAAAAAGAAACAGCTTACAGGAGATCCGAGAATCACAGTCTATGAGTGTGATGACTCATTCTGGTCTTTTGTACAGTGAAGCCATCTTTTCATGAGTTATTTATGGGGGTGTTGATAGTGCATAATTTACAATGCTGCTGATGTAGATATCTACAACTGAATAAGTCAACATAGCAACCTGAGGGACAGAGAGGAATGAAAAAGATAGATACAATTTCTCTTAGGAAGTGTAGGGATAGAATCTAGGTCCTAAACACAGATGTCGAGTGCGATTTTACATGCTCCAGAATAACCTGCCTGGCCTCCAGTGTCTGGTCTAGAAGGATGGATCCCATGTCTCACCAGCTGATCTGGTGGAGATACCTGAGATAGCATCCAGTACCATCAGAGTGGTTCAGACTATGTTTCACTATTTGAATTCTGCTCTACATGTCTAGCTAAGACTTTTAACTGTATCTTTATTTTGGACAGATGAATTGTACCTATAATCTCTGAATTTATCCCCTGGTTATTTCTGACTGATAGGGAATTCCTGAGCCTAAATGATTGTGTAACTACTACAGAAACAAGTTTCATCTGTGCTAGGAGGATGATGATTAAACCCTTGCTGGATCTGCTAACATCTTCATCAGGAGGTGGCATACCATTCTTTAAGGCAATACTGATGTCCACCTGTAGATCTAAGTGAAGTGAGATTCTGGGCTTTTAACGACTATTACCTACACTATTTGGTCATGGGCATCAAAGAATACATGCTGATCCAAGAAATTTCACTGTTAGTCTCATTAACATTTTGGCAGTCTAAGCAAAATATAACAATCACACATTACGAGTCCAATCATAATAATACTAACACTCACCCAATTTCTGTTTAAGACCTTTACTGATAAACTCAGGAGAAACAAGTATTTGTCCCTTTTCCCTGAAGTTAAGTTCTCACCCTTCTTGTTATCCATAGTTCAAGGTCAAGCATCCTTCATCCTCAGGCAAAGTGAGCAGTCAACATCTCAAGTCCTTGTACTGGGATGAGTAGAGTATTGCCTGTGGCACTTATCTTTCTCATTGATTCAGAGTTCTCTCAAGGTTATTCTTACTGACATTGGTTTTATCAGCCCTCCCTGAATTATGTGTGAATGCAAGACAGCTGAGATCTAAACTCCCCTAATCCCTACATCTCTTATCCCCTGTCTTCCCAAGTCCTTCCCAAATACGAACAGCTCTTCAGCTACACAACTCCTAGCTTCACTCCACACCAGGACTCTGTATTTCTGAAGCTTATTGCAATCTGAGCTTTAAAATCCTCCAAACACCTGCTAACAGCTTCAATATGCATCTCCCTTTCAGGAGCTCTGTTGGTAGTCCATCATTCTGACCTGAAGTCTTGCTCTTCTGGCCATGAATCCTCTCCCACACACTCATATATTTAGTACTGCTGTGCATGCACCAAAGCATGCATCTCTTTTAAATGCCAGGCCCACTCACAGCAATTTGTTTCCCTGCCCGATTGTCAGCAGTAGCACCAGAGACTGCAACAAGACTGCCTGTGACCTTAGCTGCTTCACTCACCACCTAATGACAGAGGGCGAACATTGTGTGCCAGAGGATGGAGAAGATTTTGTCTCTTTGAATCCTCTAGATAACGCTTTCTTTGTCTCTTCAGAGTGTGCAGGTTGTTTCTGGTTTCAAGGGTGAAGGTTAGATAACTGTGGCAACAGCTGTGGTTCTGGAGTGCTAGCTCAGATGCCCAGGGGTCTTAATAAAAGCTCTAAGGTGTATGACTTTATTTATAGTTATTTATTAGTATTTATTAATTATTTATTTTAACATATATTATTCCCAGACCAGGTGATCTCTAGAGGTACCTTGCAACCTACTTTTTTATGATCTCATGATTAATTCTACATTTAAATGACTGGTAATCTTTGCTTCTGTGAAACAAATGGAACCACAAGCTCTGACTTTCCATATTCTGTAGACATTATCACCTGGGAATGCACAGGATGGAAAACCATCATCTAGAATTCTCCAGATCACTTAATTTTCTGTACTTTATGAGTATTCAGGATGAGTTATCCCTAGTCCCCTGACAAAGATACATACTTTCAGGAAGTGTAAAACAAATAAATGCAACAAATTCCGCCTCCCCCCGTCCCTCTATCTCCATCTCTCTCCCCCCCCCCCCCCAATGTTTCTTTTAATTTCTGTTGGCAGTATATCAAGGGGTCAGGTGAGTCAGGATGGGGAGGTACCTATTTCTTTTCACTGCTGCCCTGGTTTCAGCTGGGATAGAGTTAATTTTCTTCCTAGTAGCTGGTACAGTGCTGTGTTTTGGATTTAGGATGAGAATAATGGTGATAACACACTGATGTTTTAGTTGTTCCCAAGTAGTGTTTATACTGGTCAAGGATTATTCAGCTCCCCAAGCTCTGCCAGGTGCACAAGAAGCTGGGAGGGAGCACAGCCAGGACAGTGACCCAGACTGGCCAAAGGGCTATTGCATACCGTATGACGTCATGCTCACTATATAATCTGGGGGAAGAAGAAGGAAGGGGGGGACATTTGGAGTGATGGCGTTTGTCTTCCCAAGTAACCGTTATGTGTGATGGAGCCCTGCTTTCCTGGGGATGGCTGAACACCTGCCTGCCCATGGGAAGTAGTGAATGAATTCCTTGCTTTGCTTTGCTTGCATGCACAGCTTTTGCTTTACTTATAAGCTGTCTTTGTCTCAAACCACAAGTTTTCTCACTTTTACCTGTCAGATTCTCTCCTCCATCCCACTGTGGGGGAGTGAGTGAGCGGCTGTGTGGTGCTTAGTTGCCAGCTGGGGTTAAACCACGACAGTCCTTTTTGGTGCCCAACGTGGGGCTCGAAGGGTTCGAGAGAACGACAGATTTAATTGGAATGTACTAGATCGAATTAATAGCTGTTATTGCTGTTTAGCTATTAATCGGCAGGCTTCTGTGCTTGCCATGGGGCTTGCTTGCCTTACTGTATATTAGAGTCTAGTGCTCACTAGTGGCTGCTTTTGCTGCTTGCTGTACTGCTGAACTGCTTATCATCTTACTCTGCTGTGCCTGGGAACATTGTGATAACAACAGTGGCCGTGTGCCTGGGCTGGCAGATGGCCAGGGCATCGCTGCTGTTTCTGTGCTGCTGTACTGGACAGGCTGGAACTCCAGTGTGAACTCAAGTTGAAGGGACTGTGACCTGTGGATGAGTCCACGCGGGAGCAAAACACCCCAAAGCGTCTGTGGCTGTGGATAAGCCCATGCCAGAGCAGGTACGTCTCGAATTGTCTGTGGTCATGGTTATGTCTGTGCTGCAGCAGGTGTGCCTCTTGAAGGGATTGTGGCCCAAGGAGAAGTCCACGCTGGAGAAGGTACACCTCAAAGCATCTGTGGCTGTGGATAAGTCCGTGCTGCAGCAGGTACACCTTGAAGCATCAGTGGCTGTGCATGAGGTCATGCCGGAGCACTTCAAAGTGTGTGGCCACAGATAAGCCCATGACAGAGCAGGTACATCCCTGGAGGAACTGCAGCCATGGGTAGGGCCATGTTGGAGCAGGTCTATCTCTGAAGGCGTTGTGGCCCATGGAGAAGGCCATGCTGGAACAAGTGCACCTCTAAGTGACTGTGGCTGTGGATAAGTCTATGCTGTAGCAGGTAGACCTCTGAAGAGACTGTGGCTTATAGATAAGGCTCCACTTGGAGCAGGTAAACCCTTAAGGGACTGCAGTCTGTGGGTAAGTCCAAGCCAGAGCAGGGGCAAGGGGAGGAGTTCATTGCAATGTTAAACCCTGTTAATCTGTTCTCTGAAAACCTACAAAGGAGCAGAGTGGCACAGTGAGCATCGATGCATGTGAGCTTGGAACACCGATCATGTGATTAACACATGAATAGCAGGTGGCTTTTCCAAGACTCATTTATCAAGGAACAAAGAAAGTTGTGGGTACAAGGAGTCTCCTGCATACCTTTTCTATGGCATGTAATTTGACTACAAGCCAACCACTTTATCCTATAAGTATGACAGCCTAAGTGAGCCTTCTTTGAGCTCTCCCTACTAGGCAGTGTGGCTGCATGGTGGTGATCTCCCCTTGATCTGGGACACCTCTCAAGGTTGCTCCTCGAGGCAGAGAGACCTTTTACCAAAGACAGATCTTTGGTAAGCAACCGATATCACGCATAACCTTGTAGTAAGGTAACTTTGATTTTGTCTTGGTGACATTGATTGCATGCTGAATTGATGCTAATGAAATGTTATATAAATTTTGTACATACAATCCCTTAGACATAAACCGCTGACCAAGTCTGAGACAAGGATTGGATCCAGCTGCACCTAGACTCCTCTCTAAGGAAGGAGTTTAGAAAGCAAGGGGGTCCTTTCTGAACCTCGTGACTCAACAGGAGGGTCTTCCTTACACTTTGCATTTCTTCTGTTAGACATAAACCGTTGTCTAAATCTGAGACTAAGATTGGACCTAGATGCACCTAAGAGAGCTGTGGAGGTAACCTACTTGACTTCAGTAAGGCTTTCAACACAGTCTCTGTTAAGGGATGGTATAAACAGCTGTAGCCTCCAGCTGCTGGAGCCCAGCCCAGTGCCCAGGGACCCAAGGTCTCTGCCCAGGCTGCCACTTTCCCATTTGCAGGTCTGACCAGTAGCAAAGTTAAGCACATATCCCAGAGACAGGCACACACACGCATAGGCAAAGACACACACACGCATAGGCAAAGACACACACACACACATAGAAGCACATGCAGGACACTGACATGGCCAGTCACACAGACTGCCTTCAGCAGCAGCCACTCACAGGCCCTACGTCACGCAGAAGCAGACAGCCACATCCCCTCTGCTGCGGTTGGCAAAGACAGGAGGTCATGAGTGCAGACACACATATGACACTCAGGGTTCAAAAGCACACACACATTTGTGTGTCCTCCAAGCATCAGCATGGCCCTCCTGTCCACCTGGTACCCCTGCCTGGATGCTGGTCCTCAGACCCACCCCGTGGCTCTTCTACGTGCCAGCTGGTCCAACTTGATGCACCAAACATTCATCACTCACACACTGGTCCCACAGGCACCCCACATTTGTGGGTTCCCTGAGCACAGACCCTCTGCCCACCTGATTCCAGACCCATGGTCTCCTACTTGACAGCTAGTCCAACTTGAAGTTTGCTAGTGAGTTATACACATACACCCCTGATGCACACCAGGTTTGGGGAAGATACAAACATTTGCCCCCTCCACCCACAGTAGCTGTCATCCAGGCACACGGTCCATCACTGACACTGATCAACAGTCAATATACTCAAGCGCAAGGAAGGCCATTCAGAAGGACCTAGACACACTAGAGGGACCCCATAAAGCTGAGAAACCTCATGAAACTGAGAAAGGATGAAGGAAAACTCTTGCAGCGTGGATGGATTAATCACCTGCATCAGTACAGGAGGGGTGACTGCTGCTTGGGTAACAGCACCACTGAAAAGTGATGGGGGCTATCAACATCCTGAGCCCTATCAATAAGACTGTAGCCAGTAGATCAAAGGAAGTGTTTATTCTCTTTTAACTCAGCACCTGTTAGACCATATCTGGAATACTGCTTCCAGTTTACGGCTTCCCACTATAAGAAAAATGTTGATAGTCTGGAATGATTCCAGTGGAAAGCCAGGATGATAGTTGGGAGCTGGAGCATAGGACATTAGAGGAGATGCTAAGGGAACTGAGTTTGTTCAGTTCTAAGAAGAGAAAGCTTAAGTCATGTTTGATTACACAAAGAAATATTTTCACCATGAAGCTGTTCAAACACTGGAACAGAGGCCCAGAGAAGCTGTGGGACAGCACCCTTGGAGACATTTAAAATTCAACTGGACAAGGCCCAAACTGAACTATCTTTGAGAAGGAAGTTGAACTAGAAACCCCCAGAGGTTTCTCCCAAGCTGAAATATCCTGAGCACAGCTAAAAGAGGCAGCTGACAGATGCAGCAATTTGCACAGCAGTTTCTGGGCTCTGCTTCTTTGAGATCTCCTTCGGATATTCTCAAATTTCTGCAAACTTTGTCTGGTACTGTCAGGGGAGTCCTAGGAACCCCCTGAGGTGCCTGCTGCTGCCAGCTAAGTGTAGGGGTAAAAATAAGTATAATGGTAAGGATAGCCACAGGAGTCCTTCTGGAAAGCTTCCAGTAAGCTCTAGCAGCTTCTAATGACCTTTGTCAGCTGCCCTTGATCAAAGGGTCCATATGTGATGGAGTTAGAAAGTTACTTCATAGCATCCCCTATGGTGCTGTGTTTTGCATTTGTGGCTAAAACAGTGTGGGTAACATACCAGTGTTTTGGCTATTGCTGAACAGTGCTCACGCAGCATCAGGGTTTTCTCTTGTCTGCCCCATCCAAAAGCCAGAAGGCTAACGGAGTGAGCAAGAGGATGGGAGGGGACACAGCTGGGACAGCTGACCCGAACTGCCCAAAGGATATTCACAGAATCGTAGAATCATAGAATCATTAAGGTTGGAAAAGACCCTTAAGATCATTGAGTCCAACCATTAACCTAGCACTGCCAAGTCCACCACTAAACCATGTCCCTAAGCACCACATCTACATGTCTTTTAAATGCCTCCAGGCATGGGGACTCAACCACTTCCCTGGGCAGCCTGTTCCAGTGCTCGATAATCCCTTCAGTGAATAAATTTTTCCTAATATCCAATCTAAACCTCCACTGGTGCAACTTGAGGCCATTTCCTCTAGTCCTATGGCTTGTTACTTGGAAGAAGAGACCGACCTCCAGCTCACTACAGCCTCCTTTCAGGTAGTTGTAGAGAGCAATAAGGTCTCTACCACCTCAATGTCCTTCTTGTAGTGAAGGGCCCAAAACTGAACACAGTACTCAAGGTGCGGTCTCATCAGTGCTTAGTGTAAAGGGACACTTCCCCAGTCCTGCTGGCCACACTATTTCTGATGCAAGCCAGGATGCTATTGGCCTTCTTGGCCACCTGGCCACACTGCTGGCTCATATTCAGCCGGCTGTCAACCAGCACCCCCAGGTCCTTTTCTGCTGGACAGCTCTCCAGCCGCTATTCCCCAAGCCTGTAGCATTGCATGGGGTTGTTGTGACCCAAGTGCAGGACCCAGCACTCAGCCTTGTTGAACCTCATACAATTGGACTTGGCCCATTGATCCAGCCTGTCCAGATCCCTCTGTAGAGCCTTCTGATCCTCCAGCAGATCAACACTCCTGCCCAACTTGGTGTCATCTGCAAATTTACTGTGGGTGCACTCAATCCCCTCATCCAAATCATTGATAAAGTTATTAAGCAGAACTGGCCCCAATACTGAGTCCTGAGGAACTGTACTTGTGACCAGCTGCCAACTGGATTGAACTCCATTCACCACCACTCTTTGGGCCAGCCATCCAACTAGTTTTTTACCCAGCAAAGAGTACACCTGTCCATGCCATGAGCAGCCAGTTTCTCCAGAAGAATGCTGTGGGAAAACAGTGTCAAAGGCTTTACTGAAGTCCAGGTAGACAACATCTACAGCCTTTCCCTCCTCCACCAAGTTTGTCACCTTGTCATAGACGGAGATGAGGTTAGTCAAGCAGGACCTGCCTTTCATAAACCTGTGATGACTGGGCCTGATCCCCTCGTTGTCCTGTATGTGCCGCATGATAACACTCAAGATGATCTGCTCCATAACCTTTCCCGACACTGAGGTCAGACTGTAGTTCCCCAGACCCTCCTTCTGGTCCTTCTTGTAGATGGGTGTCTGTCGTGGTTTAACCCCAGCTGGCAACTAAGCACCACACAGCTGCTCACTCACTCCCCCACAGTGGGATGGGGGAGAGAATCAGAAGAGTAAAAGTGAGAAAACTCATGGGTTGAGATAAAGACAGTTTAATAGGGAAAGCAAAAGCCACGCACACAAGCAAAGAAAAGCAAGGGATTCATTCACTACTTCCCATGGGCAGGCAGGTGTTTAGCCATCCCCAGGAAAGCAGGGCTCCATCACACATAACGGTTACTTGGGAAGCCAAACGCCATCATGACGAATGTCCCCCCCTTCCTTCTTCTTCCCCCAGCTTTATATACTGAGCATGACCTCATATGGTATGGAATAGCCCTTTGGCCAGTCTGGGTCAGCTGTCCTGGCTGTGCTCCCTCCCAGCTTCTTGTGCACCTGGCAGAGCACAGGAAGCTGAAAAGTCCTTGACCAGTGTAAACTCTACTCAGCAAGAACCAAAACATCACTGTGTTATCAACATTATTCTCATCCTAAATCCAAAACACAGCGCTATACTAGCTACTAAGAAGAAAATTAACTCTATCCCAGCTGAAACCAGGACAGTATCCACCCCTTATTCCATACCATTTACTTCATGCTCAGGTCCCACATTATCTAATACATCCTCATTAACTACCACCCCCCTTCCCATCCTTTGATACAATACACAGGTATCATTCCCTTAGTCTATGGAACACCCCTGTGAAATGTCTGTAAAATGTCCATAAATGTCCACAAATATCCACATAATGTCCATTGAGTTCATTTAGTCCATGACTTTGGGCTCCATCTGTGATGGTGGTCGCTCAGGACAGGAGAGGTGGTGTGTTGCGTGGAGTTATTGGACACCAAAGCCAGCTCAGGTCAGGTCACTGCTGCACTTGCACGGCTTCTTGTAAGGCTTCTCCTCCGTTGGTTCAGGTGTTTCCTGCTATGGTAATTCCCATAACATGCAACTCAAATCCCGGGTTACAACAATTTAAAGGTATTTCCATTACAATCTCCACCCCTGGCCCCTTTGAACCAGACCATTGCGTTTAACATTGCAATGGAGTCCTCCCCTTGCCCCTGCTCCGGCTTGGACTTACCCACAGACTGCAGTCCCTTAGGGGTTTACCTGCTCCAAGCGCAGCCTTATCTATGAGCAGCAGTCTCTTCAGAGGTCTACCTGCTACAGCATAGACTTATCCACAGCCACAGTCACTTAGAGGTGCACTTGTTCCAGCATGGCCTTCTCCATGGGCCGCAATGCCTTCAGAGACAGACCTGCTCCAACGTGGCCTTGCCCACAGCCACAGTCTCTTCAGAAGTAAACTTGCTCCAGCATGGCCTTACCCATGGCCACACACTTTGAAGTGCTCCGGCATGACCTCATGCACAGCCACTGATGCTTCAAGGTGTACCTGCTGCAGCACGGACTTATCTACAGCCACAGATGCTTTGAGGTGTACCTTCTCCAGCGTGGACTTCTCCTTGGGCCGCAATCCCTTCAAGAGGCACACCTGCTGCAGCACAGACATAACCATGACCACAGACAATTCGAGACGTACCTGCTCTGGCATGGGCTTATCCACAGCCACAGATGCTTTGGGGTGTTTTGCTCCCGCGTGGACTCATCCACAGGTCACAGTCCCTTCAACTTGAGTTCACACTGGAGTTCCAGCCTGTCCAGTACAGCAGCACAGAAACAGCAGCGATGCCTTGGCCATCTGCCAGCCCAGGCACACGGCCACTGTTGTTATCACAATGTTCCCAGGCACAGCAGAGTAAGATGATAAGCAGTTCAGCAGTACAGCAAGCAGCAAAAGCAGCCACTAGTGAGCACTAGACTCTAATATACAGTAAGGCAAGCAAGCCCCATGGCAAGCACAGAAGCCTGCCGATTAATAGCTAAACAGCAATAACAGCTATTAATTCAATCTAGCATATTCCAATTAAATCTGTCATTCTCTCGAACCCTTCGAGCCCCACGTTGGGCACCAAAAAGGACTGTCGTGGTTTAACCCCAGCTGGCAACTAAGCACCACACAGCCGCTCACTCACTCCCCCCCGGTGGGATGGAGGAGAGAATCGGAAGAGTAAAAGTGAGAAAACTCGTGGGTTGAGATAAAGACAGCTTAATAGGGAAAGCAAAAGCTGCGTGCACAAGCAAAGCAAAGCAAGGAATTCATTCACTACTTCCCATGGGCAGGCAGGTGTTCAGCCATCCCCAGGAAAGCAGGGCTCCATCACGCGTAACGGTTACTTGGGAAGACAAACGCCATCACTCCAAATGTCCCCCCCTTCCTTCTTCTTCCCCCAGATTATATACTGAGCATGACGTCATATGGTATGCAATAGCCCTTTGGCCAGTCTGGGTCACTGTCCTGGCTGTGCCCCCTCCCAGCCCCCCGTGCACCTGGCAGAGCACAGGAAGCCAAAAAGTCCTTGACTAGGGTAAACTCTACTCAGCAAGAACCAAAACATCAGTGTGTTATCACCATTATTCTCATCCTAAATCCAAAACACAGCACTATACTAGCTACTAAGAAGAAAATTAACTCTATCCCAGCTGAAACCAGGACAGTGTCACATTTGGTAGTTGCCAGTCAAGTAGGACCTTCCCAGTTAGCCAGGACTGCTGATAAATGATTGAAAGTGGCTTGGTGAGCACTTCCACCAGCTTCCTCAGTACCCTTGGATGGATCCCATCCGGCCTCATAGACTTATGTGTGTCTACGTGCTGTAGCAGGTAGCTAACCATTTCCCCTTGGATTATGGGGGCTTCATTCTGCTCCCTGGCCCTGTCTTCCAGCTCAGGGGGTTGGGTACCCCGAGAACAACTGGTCTGACTATTAAAGACTGAGGCAAAGAAGGCATTAAGTACCTCAGCCTTTTCCTCATCCTTTGTCACTGTATTTCCCCCCACAGCCAATAAAGGATGGAGATGCTCCTTAGCCCTCCTTTTGTTGCTGATCTATTTGTAGAAACATTTCTTATTGTCTTTACGGCAGTCACCAAATTAAGTCCTAGCTGAGCTTTGGCCCTTCTAATTTTCTCCCTGCATAACCTCATGACATCTTTGTAGTCCTCCTGAGTTGAGTTCTTCCAAAGGTCGTAAACTTTCCCTTTTTTCCTGAGTTCCAGCCAAAGCTCTCTGATCAGCCAGGCTGGTCTTCTCCCCTGCCTGCTCGTCATTCGGCACATGGGGACAGCCTGCTCCTGCGCCTGTAAGACTTCCTTCTTGAAGAATGTCAAGCCTTCCTGGACTCCCTTGCCCTTCAGGACTGTCTCCCAAGGGACTCTGTCAACCAGGATCCTAAACACGCCAAAGGCTGCCCTCCAAATTCCAAGGTAGCAGCTCTGCGGACCCCTCTTCTTACTTCTCCAAGAATCAAAAACTCTATCATCTTGTGATCACTATGCCCAAGACAGCCTCCAACCATCACATCACCCACCAGTCCTTCTCTGTTCACAAAGAACAGGTCCAGCGGGGTGCCTTTCCTTGTTGGCTCTCTCACCAGCTGTGTCAGGAAGGTCTCTTCCACACACTCCAGGAACATTCTAGACTGTTTCCCCTTCACTGTATTGTATTTCCAGCAGGCATCTGGTAAGTTGAAGTCCCCCACGAGAACAAGGGCTAGTGATTGTGAGGCTTCTCCGAGCTGCTTATAGAATACTTCGTCTGCCTCTTCATCCTGGTTGGGTGGTCTATAACAGACTTCCACCATGATATCTGCCTTGTTGGCCTTCCCCCTGATTCTTACCCATAAACACTCAACCCTATCGTCACCATCATTAAGCTCTAGACAATCAAAACATTCCCTAACGTACAGGGCTACCCCACTGCCTCTCCTTCCTTGCCTATCCCTTCTGAAATGTTTATAGCTGTCCATTGCAGCACTCCAGTTGTGCGAGTCATCCCACCATGTTTCCATGATGGCATTTATGTCATAGTTTTCTTGTTGCACAATGGCTTCCAGCTCCTCCTGTTGTCCATGCTGCATGCATTGGTGTAGATGCACTTCAGTTGGACTACTCATCCCGCCACCTTTTTGAGGGGAGAAGCCCCAATTCCTACGTGACCATTCTCAGGAGCTTCTGTGGTTTCTAGCACATTCATAACCCTTGCATCTTAGCTGCAGCATGGATCTCCATCCCCTAGCTCCATTGAGATGGCAGAGTGAAGGACCTCACTAGCACACCGTCCCTTAAACATTGGTCTGCTGCCCCCAGGCTTATGTCTAGTGAGCCTAGTTTTATCCCTTGCCCCCTTTAAATCTAGTTTAAAGCTCTTTCAACGAGCCCTGCTAACTCCGGTGCAAAGATCCTTTTCCCCTCTTGAGATGGGTGTACCCTGTCTGTCGCCAGCAGGCCTGGTGTTCCCTGAAGCATACCATATAATGTCATGATCAGCAATAAAAGCTCAGGGAAAAGAGGAAGAAGGGCACATTTGGCGTTATGGTGTTTACCCAAGCAACCATTACATGTGCTGAGGGCCTGCTTTGCAGGCAGTGGCTGGACATCTGCCTACGATGGGAAGAACTGACTGGCTTTCTCATCTTGCTTTGCCCAAGCACACAGCTTTTGTTTTCCTTATTAAGCTGTAATTATCTTGATCCATGAGTCTTTTGGCCTTCCTTCTATTTTCTCCCCATCCCATGGGAGAGGGGAGTGAGTGAGAGGTGTTTAACAGCTGACTGGGGTCCACCCACCACACAGTGGAACATCCAGTAACCACCCAGCTGGGGAAGACACACAGGAATGTGCCCTGAGTCAGCCAATGCCCAGGTGACAAGGTGTGTGGTCAGCATGGATTTATGAAGGGGAAATCGTGCTTAACCTACCTGATAGCCTTCTACAATGAGATGACTGTCTTGATGAGTGAGGGGAGACTTCAGGAAGGCTTTTCAGACTCTGTCCTGTAACATGCTAATAGACAAGCTGACAAAGTATGGACTAGGTATCTGGACAGTGGGGTGGACTGGAAACTCACTGAACTGCTGTGCTCAGAGGATTGTGATCAGGGGCTCAAAGTCCAGCTGAAGGATAGTCATAATGGAGTACTCCAAGAGTCAATATTGGGTCCAGTACTATTTAACCTCTTCATTAATGACCTTGATGATAGGATAGAGTGCACTCTCAGCAAGTTTGCTGACGATACAAAGCTGAGAGGAGTGTTGACAGACCAGATGGGTATGCTGTCATTCAGGGAGACCTCAAGAGGCTGGAGAAATGGGAAGAAGAACCTCATGAAGTTCAGCAAAGAGCAATGCCAAGTCCTGCACCAGGAATACCCCATGCCTAAGTATAGGCTGGGGACCAACTGGCTTCAGAGAATGATCTTGGGTTCTTTGTGGCTTAGTAGCTTTCAACAGATCCAGTTGCCCAGGATTCTGTCCTGTCATGTTTTGAATATCTCTGCAGGGGGAGACACCACAACCTCTCCGGAAAACTTCTTCCATCATTTGAGCATCCTCAGAGTAAAAAAGTTTTATTCCTCTATTCCTATGGAATTTCATGGTTTTTAATTTGTGACCATTGGATCTTGTCCTGTCACTGGCCATGACTGACAACAGTCTTGCTCTGTCTTTTTCATTTTCTTCCATCAGGTTTATATATTTATAAGATTCCCTCTGAGCCTTCTCTTCTCCAGGCTAAACAATCCCAGCTCTCTCAGGAGAGATGCTCCAGTCTCTTAACCATCTTTGTGGCTCTTTACAGGACTCTCTCTGGTATGTCCATCTCTCTCTTGTACTGGACACAGTACTCCAGATATGGCCTCACCATCACTGAATAAAGGGGAAGGATCACCTCCCTCAACCTGCTGACAGTGCTTTGCCTGATGCAACCCACGATACCATTAGCCTTCCTTGCAATAAGGGCACATTGCTGACTCCTGTTCAACTTGGTGTCCACCAGGAATTCAAAGTATTTCTGTGCAGCACAGGAAGGTTTTTTGAGAATGTCTAAGCAGGGATTTAATGGATTTTTAAATAGCATCACATATATGGCTTTAAAGGGGTGTTTTTGGTCCTGGAGTGCCCTTTTCTAAAATTCAAGGAGAACCAGCTGCAGGAGAATGAGGTTTCCATTATGTACCATATAATATCAATCAGCACCATGAAGACTCTGATGACTGTATTCATGAGACTTCCTTTCAGCATCATGGGGTAACAACCAGCCATGCAGACACCTACATGGAACACCTTTAGATGTTTTAGCCAGCTAGCTGGAGCCGTCCTAATTTCAGTAACAATTCAGTTGCCCAAACTGAATGTATGTAATTAGCTGAAATCCTCTCTAGACTCCATTAGGCTTCTTGGGGTGGCATTCAAGTACCCAAACACAGCTGATCAGTGCTACTTAAAATGCCACAGAGTGACACATTGCATGGAGCTGGCAGATATGCACTGGACATAAGTGAGACCCATAACTTCCTGAATTGGCTGCTGGTGGTCAGGTAGGGCATTCCTGGGGCTGAAATTGTACTTTATGCCTATGTGTGGGTAATTAAACACTGAAGTTAGACAAAATTAATTCCTCACTGCCTGCCATCTCCAGATACCTATAAGTTGTGTTTCCCAGGTTGTCATCTTAGCTCTGTCTACAGTCAGAGGATAAATCACATTTAGAGTTTAGTTCATGTTCTTTGTAGATCTCTTAGAGACTCATATGTTCCATTCTGACAGTTCCATTGCCTCTCTGCTAAAATGCTGAAAATATTCATGGAATCAGTTTCCACATATCCTCACATCATCTGAATGGCTCAACAGTAGCAGAATACACTCTCCCCCCTCCCCCATGAAAGGTAAAATAAACAAGATAAAAACACACCAAAAAAAACCCAAAACAAACAAACAAACAAAACCAGAACAGGCCCATCTGTATCCTTCCCCCATCCTGCACCCCAGTCTCTGTCTTGATAGGTTGGAGTGTTCCATTTTCTCAGAGATATTGGGCTCAAACTGCTAGAAGTAGCTTCTACCTTTTAGAAAGACAATGAATAGACCAAAGTCTCAAAAAGGGAGTGATAGTAAGCCTAATTACTCTTAGATGCATACAGAGGCTTACTGAAATTCAGTCTTTTATTCTTAAATATAGGAGTGTATTAGAACAGCTAACTGAGGATCTCAGCTGCTGCATTCTTGTGTGGAGAGTCCTGCTTTCATTCAGTAAAATACAATTAGGTCCTACCAGGAGGATGCTTAATGTAACTTGCCATCTCTTGCAGAGGCTTGGAACCTGCTGTTTATCCTTCTGAATAGTCCATAACCGATGACAACCCATCTTTCCTAGCAAATAAGACTACCTACAATAACATGTCCTTTACTGAGGTCCGTTACTGCCAAGTGTTGAAGAAAACAAACACAAAAACAAACAAAACAAACTGCATTTACACTTACTAGCAGAGAAGAAGGTAAATTATCCCTTAAGTTCCCCTTTAAGAAAAGTAAAAATATACAGTTAAAATTAATTTTCCTGTCTTTTCTACACTGCAGCTCAGCTTTAGCAGGATGCCCAGGGAACACCATACCCCCATCTCCCACCTGTACCCTGTACCATAAGACTAAGGGCACTACAGGTTTCAATGCCTCACAGCTTGGAAATGTTGAGAACTCATCCCTCTTGCAGTCTTGACTGTTTCCCACGTGCTACTTGAATAAGGTCATGACTACCCCTCCCTCTGCTTCTAATGTCTAATTGTGGTTTTAACAACTGCATTTTCTGTAGTTTTTTTCTGTAAAGCTTTTTTATATGTTTCTGTCATATTCTATGCATGTAGTTTAGATTGGCTGCTTCATGGCCTTTTTAGTAGAGTATATCACCAGAGAGAAAAGGACACAGTATTCTGTTAGGCCCTGGTCCTAAATTAGGAATTTAAAGTAAGACAGATAACCTATTCTCAAGAAGTGCCTGTTTCTCTTCATTATCTAGAGAAAAAGGACAGCTAGCTAAAATGCAGATGTCTTTACTGTATTTTTCTAAAATTAGGAGTGTTGCAAAGGTGCGGAAGGCCTTGAATGAGGGCAGTATGAGAGATGAGGAGAGCAGAGAATGGTCTCTTTCACAGATGTCACTCAGGGCAGGAGGAGGATCACAAAGATTCAAGTGGCCTACTCCTCCTGTGGCAAATGACAGTGTAACAGCAGGTAGGTCATCCCTGCACCAGCTGAGAAGGGCAAGGGCAACCCATTTCCATTGAGCACAGTCCAAGACCAACCTCCAGCACACTGCGGGCACCTCTGCCACCTACCCAAGTGTGCAAGAAGTGCTTAATAGGGTCTGAGCAAAGAGTTCTCCCCCGTGCACATACACACAAGCATACATATACGTGCATACACACAAATGTGCACACATGCACATTCAGAGGCCATTGGAGATCTGGTTGTTCTGAGGAGTTTCTCAGTCCTCAGGACGTCCTGGCAGAAGGTTGGAACTGGAGATGACTGTCAGAGTCCATCATTATAAGATGGTGGTTGTACCATCTGGACTGCAAAAGAAGGCAGCTCGTAGAACTGCACTCATGCTGGTCTCTAGTATTTGTCCCTAAAAGGCAACAGGCAAAACTCAGTGGAGATGACTCCCATGAGGCATTTTTTTCTTGCTCATTATGATCATTCTTCTGTTTAAGCAAATTCACCAAATAACATATTTTGCTCCCACTCACTCTTGGAAGACTAAATGATGAGTCTTGGTCTCTGGAGTCTGCTGAAAGAGAAGGAAGATGCCCATATGCTGTACTAAAACATGAGACAGAAGAACCTTGGGAAATCTGGCCCAGGTTCTCTGCATTAGCAGGTGAATTGGCACATACAGGCTGATGCCACACTTTCATACAAGCACTTATGGACCTAGAGCATTCATTGATCATGTAGGAGATTGCATTCAGTTTTCTACTCTCTCAGACAAAGCTAGAGCTGATTTCCTCCCCACTCCCAAATGACAGAAGATAAATGACTCCAAGGTCCTGGAGTCATTTATCTGTGAATGCTTGTATGAGGCTCTCAGATACTTCTCCAAAAAATTTTATTCATGGCATAATGAACTAGTAACAGAGAGATGCAAAATACAGATGACACTATGGCCCAGGCTACAAGATACCTGTCCAAGACACATTGTAGTCTCTGCTACAGTGACTGTACTCTATGAAATATTAACTTTTTTTTCTTGGAAACAAAGATTGAAACCTCATTTTCCATCAGACATTGCAAGGTGGTATATCATGAATACTGAAGTAGTGAGATTCATACACACTCATACTGGACAGAAGAAACAAAATCTCTAAGCAGAGTCTGAGATACATCCGTTTTCCAAGTGTTCCAAGTTATCAGGGTGTTTAAAAAAAGTCAAGCCTAAAAGAAACAAAAAATCCAAGTGTAGAGAGGAGAAGAAAGATTCCTTTCAAGCAGAGTAAGTTTATATCTTCCTCAGCTCAGCTATAATTTTGATTAGTATATCTTCCTCAGCTCAGATACAATTTTGATTAGTACTCCTTTCACATCTTTATTTCTCAGGCTGTAAATCAGGGGGTTTAATGTGGGAATTATGGTCGTGTATATGAGAGCTAGGACTTTCTTAGTGTATTGTGAATTACTGGATTTTGGATGTAAGTAAATCAAGGTCCCACTTGCATAATACAGTGTTACAACAGTAAGGTGTGAGGAACAGGTAGAGAAGGTCTTGTGCCTGCCCTCTGCAGAGGAAATCTTCAGGATGCTGGACACGATGCAGGCATAGGATACCAGGATGAGACAAAATGGTGTAAAGATGACCAGCACTGTGGCTGTAATGATCTGCTTTTCATACAAAGATGTGTCAGTGCAGGAGAGCATAATGAGTGGGGGAATATCACAGAAGAAGTAGTTAATCTTCCTGGGCCCACAAAACGGCAATGTGAACACCCAAGCTGTCTGCACCACAGACACAACATTACCACTGCAGCATGACAGCAGGACCAAGGCAAGACAAACTCTGCTGTTCATGATGATTGCATATCTAAGGGGGTTGCATATGGCCACGTAACGGTCATAGGCCATGGCTGCCAAAAGGTAGCATTCAGTGGCTGCAAAGAAAATCACACAGTAGAGCTGTGTGGCACAGCCCAGGTAGGAAATGCTTCTGTCCTCTGACAGGAAGTTTACCAGCATCTTGGGAACAACGATCGATGCTGTGGAAATATCCAGGAAGGACAGGACCCGGAGGAAGAAGTACATGGGCATGCAGAGGGCGGGGTGCAGTGTGACCGTGAAGATGAGAAGGTTCCCAATGATGGTGATGGTGTAAATTAAGCAGAATGTGAAGAACAGCAAGCGCTGCAGTTCTGGGTGGTTGGACAATCCAGAGAGGACAAATTCAGTCAGCAGAGTGTGGTTTCCTGGTTCTGGTCCCTCTGTTGGCTTCATCTGGGAGGAATCAAATGGACAGACTGCCAGAAGGGTAGTCACTGCACCAAGATCGCTATGCTTCAGCCAGTTATTCAAGTGAGGAGTCTCTTGGGAATCCCTGGAGAGCCACTGGATCAAAGGATGCAACTCTAGAGCTGGTGTAGCTGAACAAAGTAAGAAGGCAATGGCTGTGTGTGCTGAAAGTGTGTGACGTTAGTGCTCTCTAAGTTTCATAGTTTGGGATAGTGACCAAGCATACAACTATGAGGAACTGGCATTTAAAGGTTAGCTCCATTATGGGTTTAGGGTTAATTGTGCTCCCCACAAATGTCAGGTCTGTGGTCCCAACTGGTTCCACAGGAACTTTCTGCACTGAAGGGAAAGCCCAGCTGACAAAGGAAACACCCACAGTCCAAAGAAAGGAAAACCAAACCAAACCAAAACAAAACCAAACCAAATACCCTTTGTCTATAGACAGGCAAAGGAAGAAGGAATAATTTGAGGCAAAGATACCCATAGAAAATGCTAAGAAAATGTAGAGGGTGAAGCTTGGTACTATCTGCTTCATTAGTCACATTGCCTCATTACTGTGATGAGTGCCACTGTGTGATGCAGATGGGATATTCATGCAGCACTGTGCCAGCCGTGGCAGCTTTGTGTTTTCTTACTGCCCAGAATGGGAAATTGATGCACAGAAAGAGAGTAGAAATTAGCCTGCCACAGAGGAGAAACTGGTCATTAATTCTGCTCCCTTCAGACTCATCATCACTTACTAAAGGGGCAACCAACAAAGGGACTACACTAGTAAGTCTCAAGGCACAGAAGGCATTTTGGCAGCAGAAAGGTATCCATGCCTGGGGACAGAGCGGCGAAGCACCTTTTCCACTGTACACACATGGACCTGGTCAACAGATCGCAGCACATAGAGAAGGACCCATCATCAAAGCAAGAACACTGCATACAACCCTATCATGATCAGTCCCTCCTCATACTGACTCCAATTTCTCTTTCTGGTATAACTTCATTCACTCAAGATGCCTTTTTGTCAGTGGGTTTTTCTAACATGAACATGAAAGTGAAAGCTGTGGTTCTGGGAGCCACAGACGGTTTTAACTTACAAGCACAATAAAGAAACTCCTAACATTCTCAGGCATTTGAAGGTCTGATGTATTTAAAAGGAATCTTTCTGGTTTTGACTGTTTCCATTAACACAGAAATGAAAGAACACTATTCTATTGAAGCTCCAAATTTTGAGAGATAGCTCAATATAACCTGTGCATAACAGAATAGAGAATGACATTAAAAATTCCCTGCAGTTTGTAATGGCACACATTCACACTAGTTTTCTGAACTTGTTAGATCTGTGTAGCTGAAGTAAAATCTACCTAATTCTGCTCTTTGGTCCCTTATGAAAATTTTAGACTATTGCTTTGGTCATTAGCTAATAAAACTCACAGTAGCCATAGTTTTACTGATAGGTTAGTGTTTTATTCCCTAATGCAGAACACCTCTCAGAAACAACTCTCACTTTGTGTGATTCTTGTTTAGTGGCTATGAGGACCTTTAAGTTTTGGTCTCAGTTCTTCCCTGGATTTGCTTTATGTATTCACAATAAGCATTTTGAAGTAAGGGTCCTACCTTCAGCAGTTCTGCCATCCAGTGCCTCCAAAATGGATCATGCAAATTTCACTAGAAGAATTTCCTTTGTTTTCTTACATCTGAAACAGCGTCGGGCTGATGACTCCTACGGTCAGCTTACATTGCAGATTTTAAATTGTATTTTAAATGCAGATGGTCTCCTGCCACAGCTTGAATAATCTCTGACATTAGTACATGATATATTCCGTGGAACGTCAGGCATGTTTTCTCCGAAGCACCATAAATGGAATTTACCTGCCCTTCACACAGATATCATAAATAGCAGCTGCCAAAGATTAACCTCACAGAGAAGAAGAAAAGGAACTTGTTAATGTTGTTTCAATTTAGTTGAAATAGTAGCAGAATCAGGTAGTTTCACAGAACAGGAACAATGAAACTACATCATGCACACGCATTTTGACTTGCAAGTACATGAGAACCTATACGTGCATCTGCATGCTAGTTCAATCATGAGATTGCTTCTGCAGCACAGTTATGTAGTGCCTTTTAAAGACAATCACAGGAGCAAAAAAGAAAATTGTTTTCTTCAGAAATTAGTCATTGAGGACATAGAGAGCCACAAGCTGGGCTTTAGTGCTATCCTAGGACGCCTTGGAGTCTCAAACACCTTCAGCATTACTAAAGGATGTCAGAAGCAGCTGCAGGCTCCAGCAGCCCTGGCTCAGGACCCTCCTGCCCAGCCACTGGAGCTCAGCCCAGTGCCTAGGGACTCGAGATCTCAGGGATGCATATCCCTGAGGCTCACAGGACACAGACACACAAAGACACACAGAGGACATTGACAGGGCCAGCCACACAGGCTATCACAGACAATACATACAGGACTCGCATCACACATGAGTGCAGACAGCCATGTCCCCTCCTCCTCTGGGGTCAGCAGAGACAGGAGGTCACTAGTACCGGCACACACATAACATCCCCAGGATTCACAAGCACATGCACGTTCATGGGTCCCCTGAGCATTGGCATGGCCCCTCTGTCTGTCCAGTACCCCTGCCCAGATTCTGGCCCTCTGACCCACCCCACAGGTCCCCTACTCACCAGCTGGTCCAGCTTGATGCACCAAACACGCAGCACTCACACAGTCGTCCTAGAGGCACCCCACATTTGCAGGTCCTACCTGGGCACCAGGACAGAATCTCTGCCCACCTGATGCCCTTGCCTGGACCTACTTACTGTCTGGTCCAGCTTTAAGTTTGCTGGTGAATATGCATGCACATCCCACTCATACCTCATTTGGGGGAGATATAGACACTCCCCCCTGCCCCCAGCAGCCAGCACCAGGCACAAGAGCTGTGACCCTTGGTCCTGCTCCAGCTGCCAGTGCTGATTCCCTCACTCACACCAGTTCCCTCAGCAACTGTGTTTGGGGACACATGTTGTTCTCACCGCTGTGGCTGTAGGCTAAGACCCTACTGTCTCCAGTAGCTGCACTGGGACCCCACTGGCTCCTGTAACTCACACCAGAGGCCAAGGGTGTCCACACCCCCAGTCTGACTTCAGTATCTGGCACCAAATCCAGTCCCCCCAGTAGCTAGTACTTGGTTCTTGCAACACATGTACACATAGTATAGAACGAGAATATGCAGAGAGAGCACTACGAAAAAATTTAATAAGACAGGAAAGACTGAAGTGATCAGGTGCAAGGCTCAGCCAGACCCGCAGTGACCAGCCCCAGTTTACACTCAACCATCCCCTTTTAGACCCTTTTTCCATCTATCCCCCTCTTTGTTCCTCCTGGCTCCCCTTCACCCGAACATCCCCTCATCAGCTGGCATGGTCCCACTGACCCTGTCCAACATCCTCGACCCTCGGGTTTGCATCCTTACTAGTTGCAAAGTCCCAGTCTCCTGTAGTTTCTTGTGAGCTCAACAACTGCTAATGTTTATTCCCAGTTATTGTCTCTTAGTGTTAATTAGTCAGGTTTTATGTCTCTCTGTTTTTGACTCCCTCCCTTTTATTATCATTCCAATTTGGCAAGGTCCTTAGTCAGAAAATCTGATTGAAAAATAAACATTCTCACACTCCATGTGGATACCAAACAGCTGTCCTCTTAACATCTTTCAGTAACAGGAAATCAGTATCGTGGTTCTCTCTACTGCAAGTCTCATGCTTTTGACAGTTCTCAGAAGCATGACTTTGGACCAAAATTGTATAATTGAGTTGGAATTTGTTTCCAACTTATTTCCAATTTATTTCCAGGAATGTGACTGACCTAGCATGCACCTGAATGACTTTATACATCTGTGATGTATATGATGTGTATGCTGCCACTGACTGTCCTTAAATGCTCCTTGGAAAATTTGAATAAAATGTTATGACATTCATGAGATTAATAATTTCACTGGTTCACATTTTATATTTCTAGGGCTACAGGCATATCACAGTATAAGTTTCCTCATGCTCCAGTTTTTGAACTCCAGATTAAAGATAACCAAAAGAATAATTTCAGTAAAGTCATTCCTCTGGGCTTCCTTGAAATTCACTTATTACTTCCTGGTGCTGAGGGAACTAACCTACGTTTTAGCTGCTAAAGACAGGTATTATGAATACCACCTCTACCCATGATCCTTTCTAAAGGTCTCTTAATATTCTCAGAACTAAGAAATGGTGCTTTTAAGACTTCTTTTGAAGACTGGATTCATTCACTTGCCTTCAGATATCTAAAATGGAGACACCTGTTTTTGAGGTATTTGTCTAGACTCTTTTTATGGTCAATGGCAAGGTCTTCTACATGGTGTTTAAGGTCATCCACAGGTAGATGAGACTAATCATGTTTTAACTTGAACTGTTTCTCCCCTTTGATTATAAAGAGAGGCTAAAGCAATTGGCCCAGATACATACCTTTTACCTGTAGATACCTAAGTTAACACCTGATTATTCCCATCCTATTTTGTGGCACAGTTGATTTGGTTGCAATGTTTGCCACATTATTGTTATGACTGGTTTTTGGGAACCAGAGGAGCTGGGGGAAGATAGCAGAACATCAAAATCATTATTTCCATTTTGTCATCGAGAAGTCAAGGGCTTTTTTGGAAAGCAAATCAGAGACAACTGCATAGTTTTGATTGGGTAGATCCACCCTGCAATTGTAGTTTGTGGACCCTCAATTTTTGACTTGGTCTCCAGACCTAACTGCCCTGTGTTTCCGATCAGAATCTTCTTCAGGCCTGAGTTTTAACTACACAGAGCCATAGAAAAAAGTCACAATTCTCAGGTAGGAGGAACAGGTAGAGAAGGCCTAGTGGAAAGTCCAAGTGGAAACCATTAAAGAGCAGTGTCCCTCAGGGGTCTGTACTGGGACAAATACTATTTAATATCTTCATCAGAAACCCAGACAGTAGGATTGAGTGCACCCTCAGCAAGTTTCCAGATGATACCAAGCTGAGTGGTGTGGTTAATACTCTAGAGGGAAGGAATGCCATCCAGAGGGACCGTGACAGGCTGGAGGAGTGGGCCTGTGTGAACCTCATGAAGTTCAACAAGGCCAAGTGCAAGGTCCAGCACCTGGGTCAGGGCAATCCCCACTACCAATACAGACTGGGTGATGAACAGATTGAGAGCAGCCCTCTGGAGAAGGACTTGGGGATACAGTGACAGGACAAAGGGAAATGGTTTTAAACTGAAAGAGGGTTGATTTAGATTACACATAAGGAAGAATTTTTTTATGATGAGGGTGGTGACCCACTGGAGCAGGTTGCCCAGAGAGGTTGTGGGTGCTCCATCCTTGGAATTGTTCAAAGTCAGGCTGGACGGGGCTTTGAACAACCTGATCTAGTAAAAGATGTCCGTGTTCATTGCAGTAGGGTTGGACTAGATGATCTTTCAGGGTCCCTTCCAACCCAAACCATTCTATGATTCTATGATTTTACGATTCTATGATTCCATTGTGATTCTGTGATCTTTGTCTCAGTTTGCTCCCAGGAAAGCATATTACCATGTATCTTGAACTAATAGCCCCTAATGGAAATTGGGAGGCCTGCAAAGTGGTCATTGAAATCTGTGCTGGGACAGCACTTTTCCAGTGAACAGATCCCTGGTCACTAAGAATAGATACGTTCCTATCCCCACTTAGGAGGATCATGGTGGGAAGGAATGCAAACTGCTGGAGGCTCCAAACTCAAATTAGAAAATAACAGAAAGACTTTTATATTATTTTTTTTCTGTGCAATAATAATATTAACTTTGTAGGATGGATCAATGGAGAGGGTTATTACTTTCTTTCTTCAAATGCAAAATGGAACAAGGCTATGATGCCAGAATGTTCTTTTGGGTCTTGCACAAAAATTATAGGACTTTCTTGGTTTACTTTATGTCTGCCTGGGAATCTTAACTGTCACACAATGGTCGGTGAACATTAACTCCATACCTGCATACATGTACCACAGACTGGCTGGCTTGTCTTTGCTGGATGCCAGTGACTCCCACAATATTTCAGGTCTCCTGTCATAGCACTAAACAACTGTATTCAGTGATGGTGTTGCCAGAAGTTTTTTCCACTTCAATGTTGTTGCTATGTTCTTCCTTGCAAGGGGAGTGGCCACTTGCCAGTAAATGGTCAACTACAAACCATATTGATATTAGACCATCGTGATCTGGGATGTATCTGGGAGTTCTAATGGCAGATGCATGACTTGCTCTTTTTGCACAATATGCTATGCAGATGGAGGTGTTTGTTCAGGTACCTTTCTGTAGTCATGGGAACATGAGTCTTCTTCTATAAGTCAGGATGATGGATACATGTCATGGTTTAGCCCTCACCAGCAGCTAAGCACTACACAGCTGCTCACTCATCCCCCACCCAGTGGGATGCGGGAGAGAACCAGAAGGGTAAAAGTGGCAAGACTCATGGGTTGAGATAAAGACAGTGTAACAGGTAGACAAAAGCTGCATGCATGAGCAAAGCAAAATAAGGAATCCATTCACTACTTTCTATCAACAGGAAGGTGTTTAGCCATCTCCAGGAAAACAGGGCTTCATCCCACATAAGGGTTACTTGGGAAGACAAACACCATAACTCTGAACATTCACCTCTTCCTCCTTCTTTCCCCCAGTTTTTATTGCTGAGCGTGACGTCATATGGTACAGAATATCCCTTTCAGTCAGTTGGGGTCAGCTGTCCCGGCTGTGTCCCCTCCCAACTCCTTGCGCACCCCCAGCCTACTTGCTGGTGGGGCAGTGTGAGAAAAAGAAAAGGCCTTGATGCTGTGCAAGCACTGTTCAGCAATAACTAAAACACCTCTGTGTTATCAGCACTGTTTTCATCATAAATCCATCACATAGCTCCATACAAGCAACTTTGATGAAATTTAACTATAGCCTGGCCAAAACTAGTACAGTCTGGTAAGTGTATCATGTTCTCTTCTCACTCAGCTTTGTGTAAGCCAAGTGAGTGTACGCTGAAGGTAGTTGTCACAAGTCCTTTACTTTTTGTCAGTAATTTACTATTTTTGATAGAGTTGCACTGCCATAGAATGTGCACAGCTGCATAAGGTTTGGAAAATACATTTGGGGTGACATGTTGGTAATATTCAGCACACAGGTCTGAGAAACTAAATGCAGAATGATATCTCTACAATTAGTCACAATGTTTATCCTAACTATCCTTCCTCCACCCACTTTCCAGTCCGGACTTTGATATATAAATCACTGCTACTGATTAAAACTGAAAGTGTAAAAATGAGGGAAGAATTTACCCCTGCACTTAGCTTTTTCCTAAGAATGGAATGCTTTTCCTTACCTTTAAATACTCCTGATGAGGACAACTGAAACTCCACAAAACTGAGTCAGCAAACACTTCTGCTTTGGAAGTTACCTCCTTTAAATTTTACTGTCCTCTCTCAGCAAATGCAAACTCTGGACATGGGATTTCAAAGTCTCATCTGTTTTTCTGGAATCTGCAAAAAATATTAGTCAATAACGTAGTGCAACTGAGGAGGTTTAAGAATGAGTGACATTCTAGCTTCCTGGCTAGCTTCCTTCCTCCATGGCTTTCTAGGGCTTGTATTCAATGGCTAGGCTAATTTTTACAACTGATTGCTTAGCACACTCTTCTAGGAATGGCTTAGCTTCCAGTTCTTGCTTCCTCTAACTCCTTGTTCCACAGTGTTTCTGTAAAAGCCTGAAGAAGTCCTAGGTACAGGGACTAAAACACCCTGAAATGTGAAACTGAATACATGGTAGTCTATGTATTCAGAGTATGTGAGGCTAGCCTGGCACTCAGCAGGTCACCTCATCCACCCAGATGAACCATGGCAGAATCAGCTCTAGACAGTCCTGGTAGTTAAGTAGCTACATGTCCTAGGCAATTGCCTTAGCCTGCTATATGTGAGAGAGGTAGCAGAAAGACTCACTGGGCTCTTGACAGCCCTCCTTGGTGCGCGGTGGAGATGAAATAAACATTTCACATTCAGGCCTAATTAGTTATGTTAAGACAGATGAGGGAAACTATTTGGCTCTAAGGAAGGAAAGACACACATAAGTTTAATTTAATCTATAGAGAAGGCAGAGGAAAACCTTTCAGGTCAGTTTTACTGAGAGGAGAAAAGATAAAAATCCAACCATCCAAGTAAATCCTCCTAGACATAAGAGAATAAAGGCACAGATATACGGCTTACTGATTATTATGTTGACCTATATAAGTTAGCGATAAGGGCCACTATTTCTTTAACTTTTAATATTATTCTGACTGTATTGCGTTTGCTCTTCAATTAACAAATGGGGAAAAACCAACAGGGACAACACCAGATGTAGAATAAGGTGCTTTCTCTATGTTGAGCTTGTTTTTTCAGCTTTCATTCTGCAGAAAATTCTATTAAATTTTAACTAAAAATATTTTTTATTTAAATTTTGTATTCAGAACAAGATTTGCTCTCATCAGAAATAAGGAGAAAGGAAAATCTTCTGTGTCTGCCTTGGTTGGTAAATATTCCCACTCACTTACCTGTATCTGAACAATCTCGATTCTATTATGGCATTTCTGGCATTTGCCTGAGGTAGGGAAACCTACCTGCAGTGAAAGAAGCTTTCTAGAATTTGCAGACTTTGTGATAGCAATCACTGTTTTACTGGGCTCCTTAACATGGACAATCATCTCCTATATGTACATCTTCTCCACTGTGCTGGAGATCACATCTGCCTCAGGAATACCAAAGCTTTTCTCCACTTGTGCTCATATCTCTGTCACCTCTCTATACTAGGGCAGTGCCATATTCATGTATGTGAGAATTTCACAGGCTTCTCTTGATATCAAGAAGGTTGTGAATGTGCTGACCTCAGTGGTCACACCTTCGCTAAATCTGTTCATCTACACCTTGAGGAATGAGAAAGTGAAAGAGGTCTTGAGAATTCTTTTCACACAACAGTATTTCATGAAGGTAGGACTGCCTAAGCAACATAATTCATTCTCTCACATCGGATACCTTCCTTGGGAAATGGTGAACTGACCTTCGAAAGAACCTTTATCTTTCTTCACATCCAGAGATGGAGGAAACGTTTATATAGACATTATGTTAGCAGTGAGACTCAAATCACTTCAGTAAGTCATCAACCTTGTAGAGGTCTTGGCCAGAGTCAGTCATCTAGACTACATTTATACTCAGTGGGGAGAGGTGGACACTTTCACAGTTTAGATCATCTTGCTCTTTGCAGTGTGTCAGAATCAGGTGAAACAGATCGTAGAAGTGTTAGTTTTTCTCCATTGTCTATAAAAGACATTCAGACTCCCAGACCAAGAATTCAATCACCAACGTATCATCTACTTTGACATCTAAACTTAGATGACCTCTATCTTACTACAACCTTGTAGGTATCTGCAAGGAGATGATAAACTGCAGACCAACTCGTAAAGACCCTGAGTGCAGGAATAGGCTTTAATGCCCCTGCCCAGACTTCTCCTATGGCCTCCACCCACACCTTCTGCCCATGGGCCCAGGGTCTACAGTTAAGATCACTTAAGCTGGGCCTCATGTTGATCCTGATCAAGCGACCATTGCACATTTAGGAGCTAGTGATGCATGTAACAGTTTATCTGAGAAGGTCCAAGCCTGTGCTGTGCTGAACATCCAACGTGACCTTCAGGTCTGTGTTGTGCTGTGCACATCCCTTGGCCGCAGGATAAACTCAGCAGCTCATGGTAAGCAAGGGGCCTGCAGGCAGCTTCCACTCGCTACCGACAACAGAACCACCTGCATGGCCTTGCCTGTGTCTAAAAGTGAAGCAACAAGTTCTCATGAGAACATCCTTTAGGGACAGAGGTGTTTTCTTGTGAGGGAATTACATAATCAATCAAATTACCAAAAGGGAGAGCTACCTCCATGGACAGGATCTACGGAGCACGCCATGGGAAAATCCAGCGGGCAAATCCAGCGAAAAAACAGTGGATGCTGCTGCATGAATGCAGGGTTCCCAGAATCGGAAGGGACATAAGATTTGCTCACTACCCATATTCATTTTTATTGTATCTTATTAAAACAAAGCTTTTATTGAGCCATTTGTTGTTGGGCCTTTCTTATTGAGATCCAGAAGGAACCCTGCATCGTCTCTCTCACCTCAATGCCTCTCCAAATGCAGAAGAGATGACGCCCATCTTCCACAGTGTCGTGGTTTAACCCCAGCCAGCAACTAAGCACCACACAGCCGCTCGCTCACTCCCCCCCGGTGGGATGGGGGAGAGAATTGGAAGGGTAAAAGGGAGAGAACTCGTGGGTTGAGATAAGAACAGTTTAATAATTGAAGTAAAATAAAATAGAACAGTTAAAGAGGTAAAGCAAAGGCTGCGCACGCAAACAAGGCAAAGCAAGGAATTAATTCACTACTTCCCATCGGCAGGTGGGTGTTCGGCCATCCCCAGGAAAGCAGGGCTCCATCACGCGTAACGGTTACTTGGGAAGACAAACCCCATCACGCCAGATGTCCCCCCCTTCCTTCTTCTTCCCCCAGTTTATACACTGAGCATGACGTCATATGGTATGGAATAGCCCTTTGGCCAGTCTGGGTCAGCGCCCCTGGCTGTGCTCCCTCCCAGCCCCCCGTGCACCTGGCAGAGCACAGGAAGCTGAAAAGTCCTTGACCAATGTAAGCGCTACTTAGCGACTATTTAGCGGTACTTAGCATCGACATTGTTCTCGTCCTAAACCCAAAACACAGCCCCATACCGGCTACCAGGAAGAAAATTAACTCTATCCCAGCTGAAACCAGGACACACAGTCAGAAGGAAAGCAATGTACTGCTTGGGCTATTAACTGGCATGACACCATTTCAGTTGGACATTAAGCATTGAAACAGACCCCAGTTAAACTCATTTGAGAGTAAATCTGCACCCAGACTTATTATGGGATGAAAGAAACTGCTTGAGTGTTAAGGAAATGAGTGGTCACAGGGAGGTTGGTTTGGGACCTGTCATTTAAAAAGGAAGGTTAAAACTTCATTTTTTTTTCCTTTTTTCCTCTGGTTGTGGAATCCCTTCTGGAGGATTCATGGGATCCTAGTTTACCTCTTTGCTGTTCTCATTTTCTCTGCTAACCTAAGACAGTGGATGTGAAATTAGTCATTAAGATGGGAGAAGCGTAAGAGGGTGTTTTGCACCAGGAGTTGCTAGATCTTTAGGTTCTCAATAAGACAGACACACAGACTGTGTCAAGTATCATTTAAAAAGCTGTTTATTAGAGCTAACACTGTAGAGGAGAAGACAGTATAAATAAAGCTGCATCACTTCAGATACTGGTAACACCAAGTTGAGAAGCATCAAATGGGCCTCTGATCAACATGCAGCATGCCATGTACATTCCGTCAATGGAAGGGTTACTCCATTTTGGTCATTTGAGTTAGTATAGGATCTTTTAAAAAGAAAACAATTATATCCATCATTTCTACTGTCAAACAGAAAGGATGTTCACGTGAGAACTTCTTGCTCCACTGTTAGATAAAGACAAAGCCATGCAGGTGGGGTAATCGCTGATACCAAGTGGGAGCTGCCCGCAGGCTCCTCTGTTAAAATGAGCTGCTGAGTTTATCCTGCAGCCAGGGGATTTGTGCAGCATAACACAGACCTGAAGACCACACTGGATGTGCAGCACAGCACAGCACTACAGCCTGCAGTAACTCCTTGATGTACAATGGTCTTCAGTCAAGATGCGTGCAGAGATTGTAAAGAGATATTAGGAGTGACTGCTGCCTCCAGCAGCCCAGCCCAGTTCCTGGGGACCCGGGATCTCTGACCAGTCTGAGGGACGCAGCTGCCACTTTCCCATCTGCAGGTTCAACAAGTAGCAAAGGTGAGCACCTATCCCAGAGACACATGGACATGCCCAGACAAACACACACAGAGGACACTGACACGGTCAGTCACACAGACTGCCACAGCCAAGGCTCTGCTGTCATAAGCAGCCACATACAGGACCCACATCACACACAAGCACAGGCAGACATGTCTCCTCCTCCTCTGGGGCTGGCAGAGACAGGAGGTCACTAATGCAGGCACACACATGACATTCTCTGGGTTCACAAGCACACGCACATTCACAGATCCCCCAAGCATCAGCACAGCACCTCTGTCTGCCTGGTACGCCTGTCTGGATCCTGGCCTCTGATCCCACCCACAGTCCCTTACTCACTGGCTGGTCCAGCTTGATGCACTAGAACTCCAGGGGGACCTCTCCAAAGCTGTGCCTGCAGTTTCTTAATGGCCCGTTAATTACTAGCTGGCAATTTTTGGTCTTTGCCATTGTCTCCATTACCTCTTGTCTACCAGGTTTATGTCTCTGTGTTCTTGTTCATAGCTTCTCCCTCTACTTATTATTGCCTTTTGCATTGAAAAAGTCCTTGACCAGATAACCGTAATGAAGAAGATGCTGTCACCTTCCAGCTACCCTTAGAATCACCATATTATAATTTTGGCATTCTGACAGGCTGCGGTGCAGAGGTATGATTATGTGGGGCAATTCAGACAGAAACAAAAAAAACCCCAGCTCTCGCTTGTTTATTTGTGTCTGAATTACAGGAGTACCACATCTGTCTGGAATTCAGTTTGAGATTAAGATGCCTATATCCAGGCATTGAAATATGACTCTACATGAACTAAAAATCTGAACTCCTGTTATAGACAGAACATACCTCCCTTTTTTCCCCAGAGATATCAGGCGTAAGTGTTACGCAGTGGGTGTGCCCACTCTATGCTAGAGAATTATAAACTGATGCATGGACTCCAATAGTAATCTGCAAAGACTGCAGAGAACTAGTTCGCGATATATCATGAACAGAACTTGCGCAAGGCACCACTATTTTCAGTAGGTTTTCTTCAGAAGACACTAAGAAAATGGTTGTCCAAAATATGAAGTATGTTGAAAAAGTGGGCTACATACTACCTGCAGAGAAAAAAATATTTTTCTCTACATAATATGTGATAGAATTCTTATGATCTCCTCCTCTGAAACAGATTGTAACAATGTTAATCCATTTTATTTATCTGACGTATACTGTGTCTTGTTATATGCTATTCTTTTTCAAAATGCAATAGACAAGCATCATAAGGCTCATCCAGCAGGGACACAATGACAGAGGGCTGGGGGTTTTCTTTAAATGTTTATTCTCCGTTCTCTTTTGCTCTGCTTTTACATTCTTAAAAAGGACCTGTCATACAATTCCGGGGAAGGGAAGCGGTGGGAGGGGCACACAGAAAGAAATGGTGAAATATCATGGAAATATTTTGTAATATTTTTGACCTTGGATTCTGAAAGACATGGTTGTGTGGAAACTATTTGTACTATTAAACGTGTTGTGACTCCATATGAAACTGAGTGTAACTCTCATCTGCCTAACTCTACAACTAATTTCAGATTTAGAAATCTAAATCTATCTAGAGCCACTATACAAAAATAAGAACATATAGAGAATTAGTTATGTGGCCTGTCTTAACTGAAAATTTTTGGATTAAAATAATGACTCTCTGAAGGGACCTCTCTTCACGACCTATAAAAGAAGACTTGAGAAATATGTACAATGCAGATATCCAATATTGAATGACATGAACCCTGCTTTTCATGTAAAAATTCTGCATCTTGTATGCAGTCCAGACACTGGTGAGCCCATTTCCTAGGCAGACACAAAATTTCAGTAAAACCAAATTTTATTTAACTCTGTAACAGGCTATCAATTTCATAAGCAAGAGTGATACTTTCAAATTAACAATTAGTTTTGTCACTTTGATTGTGGTATTTGAGGATGACACATATTTAAAATCATCAGACTAAGTGATGCATGTGATTCTTCTTCATCAGATGAACAATGTTTCACTCTTGTAAGGCCAAGAAAACTTGACAGAACTCCAGAACACTAACTACTAAACTTTTTCAGAGAAGAAATCTTTCTTTTCTTATCCATCAAGGTTGATGCAGACATTTTGCCTTGCAGGGAATTCTGTCAATCAGATGAGAATATTATATGGATGGCATTAATCTGATCAAATGCAACTACCTGTAGGCAAACATCTGCAGCTGAGTTAAAATCTCCTCATAGACAGCAGAGAGAAAAAGAGCTTCTAGGATATCATTTGACTGATATGTGTCATAGAAATAATATCTAAACCACACCTGATTAGGACCAGGGCTCCATAGAGCAGCTTTCCACCTCCGATGTTTACCCACAAGACGACAGGACCCATCAGGGAACAGGGCATATTGCTTCTCATTTTCTGGCAGTTTATTATGCAGTGGGGCCTCCTCAGCACACGTCACCTCCTCCTCTGGCGATATTCCGAACTCTTTGCCTTCTGGCCAGTCCATGATCACTTCCAAGATTCCTGGGCAACTGGGGTTTCCTATTTGAGCCCCTTGTGTGATCAATGCGACCTTCGTCCACGTAGCATCAGTTGCATGATGTGTAGAGGGGACCCTCCCTCTGAACATCCAGCCCAGCACTGGCAGTCGGGGTGCCAGGAGGAGCTGTGCTTCAGTACCAACCACTTCCGAAGCAGCTCGAATCTCTTCATATGCTGCCAATATCTGTTTCTCAGTTGGAGTATAGCGGGCCTTGGATCCTCTGTGTCCCTAACTCCAAAACCCTCGGGGTCAACCTCGAGTCTCCCCTGGTGCTTTCTGCCAGAGGCTCCAGCTGGGGCCATTCTCCCCAGCTGTGGTGTAGAGCACATTTTTTACATCTTGCCCTGCCTGGACTGGTCCAAGGGCTACTGTGTGAACTATCTCCTGTTTAATTTTTTCAGAGGCTTGTCATTGCTCAGGGCCCCATTCGAAATAATTCTTCTGTGTCACTTGATAGAGAGGGCTTACAAACAGACTGTAATTTGGAATACGCATTCTCCAAAAACCTACAACGCCTAAGAAAGCTTGTGTTTCCTTTTTGCTGGTTGGTGGAGACATGGCTGTTATTTTGTTGATTACATCCATTGAGATCTGATGACGTCCATCTTGCCATTTTATTCCTAAAAACTGGATCTCCTGTGCAGGTCCCCTGACCTTACTTTGGTTTATGGCAAAACTGTCCTTCAGAAGGATTTGGACTGTTTTCTTCCCTTTCTCAAAAACTTCTTCTGCTGTGTTGCCCCACACGATGATGTAATCAGTGTACTGCAGGTGTTCTGGAGCCCCACCCTGTTCCAGTGCAGTCTGGATCAGTCCATGGTAAATGGTAGGGCTGTGTTTCCACCCCTGGGGCACTCGATTCCAGGTGTACTGGACGCCCCTCCAAGTGAAAGCAAACTGTGGCCTGCACTCTGCTGCCAAAGGAATGGAGAAAAACGCATTAGCGATATCAATGGTGGCATACCACTTGGCTGCCTTTGACTCCAATTCGTATTGAAGTTGTAGCATGTCTGGCATGGCAGCGCTCAGCAGCATAATGGGGTGCTTTTGCCACTCAGTTAGTCTCACTTCAGCCTCCAATACAGTCAGCTGTTGGGATCCCCCTGTCACTCCAGAAATACAGATGGGTTCTGCCCCTTTATAGCTTGGTGGCATTAGGGTACACTGCACAGATGTCTACTAAAGCTCCCTACCAGCTTCTTGTGCACCTGTCAGAGCATGGGAAGTTGAAAAGTCTTTGACTAGTGTAAGCAGTACTTAGAAACAACTGAAACATCAGTGTATCAAAATTATTCTCATCCTAAATCCAAAACACAGCACTATACCAGCTACTTGGAAGAAAGTGAGCTCTATCCCAGCTGAAACCAGGATGTTCCTTTGCCTGTCTATAGACAAAGGGTATTTGGTTTTGCTTGGTTTTGGTTTTCCTTTCTTTGGACTGTGGGTGTTTCCTTTGTCAGCTGGGCTTTCCCTTCAGTGCAGAAAGTTCCTATGGAACCAGTTGGGACCACAGACCTGACATTTGTGGGGAGCACATGTTCTCAGCAAGTAACCCTGTACCCATAATGGAGCTAACCTTTAAATGCCAGTTCCTCATAGTTGTATGCTTGGTCACTATCCCAAACTATGAAACTTAGAGAGCACTAACGTCACACACTTTCAGCACACACAGCCATTGCCTTCTTACTTTGTTCAGCTACACCAGCTCTAGAGTTGCATCCTTTGATCCAGTGGCTCTCCAGGGATTCCCAAGAGACTCCTCACTTGAATAACTGGCTGAAGCATAGCGATCTTGGTGCAGTGACTACCCTTCTGGCAGTCTGTCCATTTGATTCCTCCCAGATGAAGCCAACAGAGGGACCAGAACCAGGAAACCACACTCTGCTGACTGAATTTGTCCTCTCTGGATTGTCCAGCCACCCAGAACTGCAGCGCTTGCTGTTCTTCACATTCTGCTTAATTTACACTATCACCATCATTGGGAACCTTCTCATCTTCATGGCCACACTGCACCTCACCCTCTGCATGCCCATGTACTTCTTCCTCCGGGTCCTGTCCTTCCTGGATATTTCCACAGCACTGATTGTTGTTCCTAACCTTTCCATTGGGCTAGACTGTGATTGTCCCAACAAGTCCAGTTAGGGAAATTATAAAACACCTTGGGCTTTGGAATGACCACATACCAGATCAAATACTGGCATTAAGAGTTATATCACTGCAGCTGTTCAAAAAGTACACTTTGTTTTCTACAGGATTAGACAAAATCCACTGCAAGCAAAGAAACCACAGACCAGATGAATTTCCATGGCACTTAGAGCTGTGTGCGTGAAGCTCACCCATCCCCTGTTCTTAGGCACCTGCAGCATAGGCAACCAAACGTGATGTGGTGAGCCTCCTTTACAGTCACTGAGGGGCAGGGGGGAGAGAGGTATACAGGGATATGGTCTTTCCAGGGGGCACTTTTTTTTCACCATGTGAGAGCATTCTCTTCTTTGATTGACCATGCCTCTGGAGAAGCCTGTGCTGTCTCTAGAAAGACCATGCATGGTAACCTCTACCAGTAAGTGTGCTGAAGCCCCTCCATAGCTTCCAGATGCTTGCAGAAGAGACTCAGACCTACAGGCAGAAGGTGCACACAGGAAGTGTAAAGGCAACCGTAATGACTCATGATGCATCTGCCATGCCATAGTTGCTTGTAGCTCTCAGTTCTGTACAAGGTTAAAATCTGTTCTTGACCAACATGGACAGGCTGCACAGTCACGCAGAGAAAGAGGTGCCTGCTCCCCACTGCTAGTTTGGACCTTGTGCTTCACTTCATTTCCTGACCATCCACAGTGCCCTCATGCTAGTTGTCCCGCTAGCTTCTGGGTTGAGTCACCTGCCCTCCAGGAAAGGAAATAGAGCCTGAAGGCCTGCTTCATGTGGGAGCTGTAGGCCTTCAGATGCAAATGGTCTAAGTAGCAGGCTCTGTGAACTCTGTCCTGAGTTCAAGCACCACTCCTGAAATCACCATGGACTGAGGAGCTAGGATATATAGATGCATGCACACACATGCATATATACTTATACATATATAATGAATAACACTCCTGAGTGAGACAGTTAGAGATTTCTGAGTCCCAGCTGGGACCCACACCATCACATTTTAGTCATTGAAGGTGGATCTTATAGACAAAGAAGTCAAAGAGGAGGACTGAGAAGTCTCCATCTGCCTAAGGATGGAATAAATTACCCATAGTATTATGTTGACGTTGGAAGGACCCTGAACAGCCAACTGAGACTTTATTTTCTTAATTTTATATGGCTTACCTAGGTGGCATTATTCCTGTACCCATACACTGAACTCTGAATGAAACTCAGGGGATCCTCCATATAGCACATCCTTGGGAGGAGTGGTCAGACCTAAAGAGGTGTTTGCCAAGGTTGTATCCAATTCCGAAAAAGAGCATGAGCTCAAATATTAGCATGAAAATATAAAACACTGCTGTCAGTGCCGAAGTTCTTGCTTAATTTTTTTCCTGTTTCAGTAATATAATTTTATGTTGTGGAAATGCCTAAAGATCAAAGTACTCCCCTTTGATCAACCTTTCACTCTGGTCAGCCCCCTGCAAGCAGAAAAGAGAAATAAAATTTCTTTCCCAAGCAGGCTGAGTAGAAAAACAAAGGCAGAGGATGATGACGTATGGAACAACACAAGGAGATCAAAACCACACCCAGGCCATCTTGAGAACCCCTAAGCTCCATTCTACTGAAACAGACATGGAGACAGAAACAATTTCTTGGAAGAACTTGATAATAATGAAAGGTTCCCTTTGTGGAATTTAGGGCATGGGCATGTGGTTGAAATGGAGACTGGCACTGCTACAATGTAGATCAGGTAGGGACTGAACACCCAGGCCTGTGCTTAAATGAGGCTCCTGCATCCATCTTCAAATGGTGTGGGTGGAGGCAGCAGGTGAGGCTGGTGAGGGACATAAGGGCCTGTTAGTGCGCTCAGGGTCCTGACAGTTTGTTAACATACACATGAAAATGATCTTTGCATTGGAAAACAGTTTAGTGGGGCATGAACTTCCGGCTTCCCCGATTCAAAACATTGGCTTGCAGAAATCAGGGAGGAATCCATCACACACCTCCACATACCTTTCTGTAAGTGAAACGGTAGGCACTATGACTTGAACTTTCTGTATGGTGATGTGTTGAACCTTCTGCTCTGAAGGTTAGGCATCTCTGAGGTATATACAGTATTGATTTTAATTTGCTATACAAGTCTAAAGAGTTGATTACCATGTCTGAGTTGTCTGGCCTGGATTTCACTACACCTCATTTCAAATGGATCAAATGGGGCTACTTCCAACTGATTAAGTCAAAGAGATGTTGTATGCAGTCAGGTCAGAGAAACATTCATTGTCACAGAGTCTTTATACACTTAGGTGACATGAATTCCACCTAATCCAGCCCCATGCACCATCTTTATCACCCACTCCGCCAGGGTACTGAGAACTCTGCTAGGAAGTCATTCGCATGCACTCACTACTTTGTCGCTCTGGATTTCAAAATATCATCAAAGCCTACAAAACACCTTGCCACCAGATCTTTCAAGGCCTGTTTGACTTGTTCATTTTGAAGGGTGTGGATGTAAGGGTTACACAACTGAGTAATTACACAGTAAAGGAAAGACATAACTTTGTCAAAATCCCTCCCGCTCTGCTGGCTTAGTCAGACGTACCTGAAGATGGAGCTGCTGTACAGAATAGCAACCACAATGAGAAGAGCAGAGCATGTGGAAAAGGCTTTTTTCCTGCTTGCTGAAGACTGGATGTGTGTGACAGTGTGGACGATGTAGGCGTAGGAAAAGGCAGTTACTGATAAGGTGCCGGGTAATGTTAGAACAGTTGTCACTAGCATTACTTTCTGAATGAGGCCTGTGTCTGTGCAGGACAGCTGGAGCAGTGGTGCTATATCACAGTAGAAGTGGTTAATGATGTTGGGCCCACAAAATGGCAAACAAAATATAATTGTCAGTGGGGAGAACACCAAGAAGAAACTCACCACCCAGCAGCCCAGCACCAGCTGGAGACAAAACCTACTGCTCATGAAGGTGACATAATGCAAAGGGTGGCAGATGGCCTCACAGCAGTCAAAGGACATGAGAGCCACATGGAAGAAAGTGCAGATACCCAGGAAGAAGAAGAGGGATAACTGACAGAAATATCCAGAGAGGGAAATTGGTTTTGCTCCTGTGACGGGAGTGTCCTCAGCATGAAGGTAGATGTGAAGCAGATTTCCACAAAGGAGAAATTCCTGAGAAAGAAATACATGCGGATGTAAAGGCATTGGTCCACCAGTGCGATGGTGATGACAGCGATGTTTCCAAGGGGGATCACGAGGAAGGCAACAAAGAGAATGACAAATAGGATGATTTCTGAAAAGTGATTGCTAGTGAGTGCCAAGAGAATGTACTCCACCACTCTTGTCTGATTCATCTCTGAAAACTGAAAGATAGTTGAAAAGATGCTGAAGATGTTCCAAGAAGCAGAAATGAAAGCCTAATCAGATGGTACATGCGGTGGTCCTAACTGGAAGACTATTGTAAGCCAAAGAGTGAGTGATCTACATAACAGCCGACCTGTGTAGGCACCTGCCTGTGCTGCACATATCACTTGGCCACAGGACAAAAACCTGGCAAATCATAACAAAGCAGCCTTTAGGCAGCTCCCACTTGGCACCAGTGATGACACCACCAGCATGTTCTTGTCCTCATCCTAAAGTGAAGCAGCATGTTCTCATGTGGACATCCTTTTGCTGGACAGTAGAAATCATGAATAGCATTTTTACTTCTTAAGAAAATCTAGTAAGAGCTCTAAATACCATAGTGTGGTGGAATTACTCCACAGACCGGATCTGTGCAATGGGCTGTGCCTTGGCTAGAAGTGCATCCAATGTTTCATAACTGTGGGTTCCCAGCATGTGAAGGGACATAAGATTATCTATACTATTGCCTTTCCATTTTCACATTAGCTAAAAAAAATGGTATTTTAATTAATACGTTACAGAAGCTGAGTACCTTTCTTACTAGTATTCATTACAAACCCCAGAGCCCATGCATTATAGTACCTTTGAGGGCTGATTCCAAATGAGACAGCATACCCTTTTCCATAGAATAGAAATCTTGAATGTGATTCATCTCACCTGACTGCAGATTGCTACTTGTCTAAGTACCCGTGTATTCCTCCGTACTCCCTGCGTTGTCCAAGGCAGAGATTCAATACCTCCAGAGAGACTTTCTGCTGATCTTAAACTGAGTGTCTAAAATACTGGTATGTGTTCCCTCTTGAGATACTGACCCTAGATGATGAGATAAGATTTAGATCCTCCCCTTTCTTATTTGTGGTACCACAGGTCAGGATCTGCAAGCATACCTTAACATTTCTGACTAATTTCTATTTTCCAGGCTGGCTTCCTGATTTAGCAGACAAATACAAGTTTTAGTGCTCTATTTTTTAATCACATTTTCCATATTTATGGTAACATAACAACAATAACTTCCCAAATTCCTGTAGTTTACCCGTTTGCATCAGTTTCCAGGTGACAGTGAGATGTACAAGGTCTCTTCATCACGTTTTAGAAACACAACAAAAAACAGTGGAATAACTCTTGTCCATAAACAAAGCAAATGTTGGTTATTCCCTGAGAAAACATTAATAAACTATTTTTTTTTTTTGTTTATTAATTCCCCTTAATAAATATTGGGGGGGGGAGAAAAAAAAAGCATAAGTGGTCTGTTGAGGAAATAGAAAGGATTTCATAAGCAGTCTGCAAATCATCCTGGTTCAATATTATCCCAAACCTTCAAACTCCCACTAGCATGCTCACAGCCACTAATTCACAATCATTATACATACCTTCTGAACCTTTTTAGGTCTTTATTTTAGCATGGGATGAACCCTCTGCTGGAAGTTCACTCCATCAACTGGAAAGGTCACCTGCCCATTGATGACCTCTCTCTTGTCTTCAGTCATCCCAAACAGAAGAACACCAGCATCTGAAGCACAGCCATCTATGCTGCAAATTATGTTGTGTCCCACATTACCTGTTTCTGACATGGAATACATCAGTTAAGCCTTCTTTCTCTACTTCCACATTTTATACTTCCAGTTAGTCCTATATTTCACATGTCTTGCAGCTTAGGGAATAATTAGGCACTGAACTTTGCTGATGACACTGCTGGGACACATCGCTTTCATAGGCAGGGTTTGGGGAGAGCTGGTTCGTAGAATCATGGAATCAGAGTAACAGAACACTTGAGGTTGGAAGGGACCTCTGGAGGTCATCTGGTACAACCCCCCTGATCAAGCCGGTCACCTAGAACATGTTGCCCAGAACCATGTCCAGTTAGGTTTTGAATATCTTCAAGGAGAGAAACCTGCTCCTGTGCTCAAGACACCCTCGGAAGAAAAAGGGTTCTTGTGTTCAGATGGTGTCTCTCGCGTTTCTGTTTGTGACGATTGCCTCTGGTCCTGTCAGCAGGCACCACTGAGAGGCGCCTGGCTCTGTCCCCTTTGCACCCTCCCTTCAGGTATACATTGATGAGATCGCCTCTGAGCCTAGATGTCATGATAATACAGTGGAACTCTACTCTGAGCAGCAGGGGATGCAATCCTATCTATCTATATCTCCAACATTTCCCTGATGGGCAGTTACTGCCTTTATTTGATTCAGTTGAAAAAGAATCTCATTTCTTACACGGAAAAGTCATACGCAGAATAAACCCAGACTTTTCTTTTCCCCTACAAACTAGTAGTTTATTCCCAAAGCAGAATTTCAGAGAACTGTAGAGACCAGAACTTTCTGTACTTTTCCATTGCCTTTGGTGAATCTGCAGGGATTCTGTTATTTTTTTTTCCCATCACAGTTAGTTCCTTAGTGTCAGTGAAGAATTGCATTCTAAATCCTGATAAACACATTCCTATTTGCTGCTTGCAAATTGCTATTTTTTCCACAGGACTGAAAAAGAAAGCCACTTTTGGTACGAAATCCTGATTTGTAACAATCCACAGCTAATACTGTATAGAGACTTCTTCATTTTCCATAAAAACAGAATATTTTTGCACAAGTATGAGGGGAGAAAAGAGAAGGCAATCTGCTTTCAACTCAAACCCAACCTTTCTCTTTTGCCTCAGTAATCTCCCTAGCATAGGACTAAGATCGAGCTCTGGTAAAAATCTGGAAGACAGAAATGCTGTAAGACAGCTATCAACAGTTCCACATAGATTGTCTTCCTTCAGACCTGTCCCAACATGTGGGTAGCGTTTCTGAAGCTGTCTCCATTAAGCAAGATACATTACAAGTGGTAACTAAACATTTTCAGGTCATTTTCTCTTTCCTAGTGATGCTCTCTTTCCTCTGTATATACACTGTCATTGGCAGTGCGTGCAATTAGTCTTCTTTTCCGTGTTTTTGTTAGAAAGAGTAAATACCTCCACCAACCTGCTGCTTCTGTGATCCAACTTCACAAAAGCTCCTAAATGCCATTGTCAAGTTACAAGATAATACAGCATAGCTCTAAGCAGAGGAGCAAGGGATGCAAACCTGCCTCCAACAGAAGACTCCAGCAATCTTCCCTTACAGGATTCCTGATGCCTGTGTTAAGGCAAGTGCTGAGATTCAAGAAGAAAACAAAATCTCAAATCACCTTGAGCTTCTGGTCATTCAAAAAAGAAGAAGAAGAATTAACATATTTGAGATTCTGTCACCACAGGGCTAATTAAAAAGTTACTGGAGTGCTGGAGTGCTTCACTTCATTTGTGTGGATCAGGACTATGTGCAGATGCAGGAACCTCATGATACCTGGAGCAGAAATAAGATGGGGATTTTCTGTGTGGGAAGAAGAAGCAGCTGAGACAGCTTATACTGTAAGTGCAGCACAGCCCCATGACTTGAGGCAGGTAATATTCAGTCAAGTCTTAACTAGTTAAGTTATCCCAGATGACTGCACTGGGCTGGCAGACATGGCATAGGGCCACCCAGAGGCACACAATCAGCTGGGGCCACAGTTTGGTGGCCAAGTCTGTGTCCCACAACACAAGGAAGGCAGTAGCTGACTAGGTTGAGGATACTGAATTGTATTTTTAAGCTCATCCCTTGGTACTGCATTACAGCCAGAGGAGATCTCATCATGGGAGTAGCAGGCAAAAGTGCTCTCTTCCTGAAGCAATGGTCTAAGGGAGGGTCAGAAGTAGAAGATCCACAAAGGCTGTATTTCTCCAGCCTGATCTAAAGGCATTGTGCTGACAAGCTGAGATGTAGACAAATCTTCTGTAGGTGTGTGAAAACAGAGGAAAGGACTTCTTCCCAGGTGACTGGCTTAGGCAAAACATGTTCCTGCAGATAAACAAGTGAGTGAAATTCAGCTCTGGGGTTCAGAACCAGCAACGTTCTTCCAGGTCTAGGTGTGCAAGGCCATAGCTGATCTGGGGTATTTGGAGGAGGAATGTGTTCCTTTAAAACAAATGAGTTGCACAGGTGCTCCCCATTTGTTTAAGGGTCCATGATGTGGGATCCCAGAATACCCTCTCTTCTTTGGTACAGAGTCTGGAATTCAGGGAAGTGCTTAAATCATTGGTCTCTGAGAGGGTCTTGCCTCTGGGCTGTCTCTGATGGTTGTTCTGAGGTCTACAGGTGGCAGTCAGAGCTGTCTCCGCTGCCCTGACCCAGTGACCAGAATGAACCTGGGAGTTGTTACAGGCTATTTATTAACCGAGTGTCTCAAACCATGGCCACAGCCCCTGGGAATGAACACCATGACCAGGACAACAGAATATGAGAAAAACCAGAGTGAAGCCAGCAGTGGTCAACATACTGAGGGAGGAAGAGTGAAAGTGGCCAGAACACACTTCCTTTCAGAGATGAAGGGTCATAGTGTTGAAGGTTGATTAGAAATTTTGAGTGGTCTGATTATTTTGTGCAAGGTATACTTTGTATGTGTTAAGTTGACAAGCTAAACAATTAGGCCTCGAAGAGACAGTTAATCAAGATGCTTCCAACTTAGCAAAAGAAGACTCAATGTCCATATGTCTCTATTTTGCATAACTGATAATCTGTACGCACAAAGGAAATTTAAATACAAACATATGGTCTGGGGTCAGAATGACCATCCTTGAAGCTGTCAACGGTGATTAGTTGAGGAACTCCTAATCGGGAACCGACCCTGAGCATCCTGCAAATATGTAAACTATTGTGTACTTGCTGTGAACTATCCTCATTATAATACTAAAAATCACACGCACTGCTGTGAGACCCTAGCCCCAATGAGAAGACCCTCACCCTTTGAGCATGCGTAGTATAAAACGGTTGTACTGTCTCTTTAAATGAAACTGAGAAACTTACAGACCAATTGTATAAGCGGAAGTTATCTCAAAACCTGACTAATTGCTGATGCTGCCTTTTGTATCTTATAAAAAGACTGTACATGATCAAGATGGTGTTCTTGATTTGTGGGAAAACATTGAGCACCCAGATTTGCGCAAACCTGAAATAAATAAGCAATGTCTCTCCTGAGTATGTGATTATTGGCCTATTGCATACTGGGCAAAGAATCCGCTTTTTGGACAACAATAGGACCCATGGTCCTGCTCCAGCAACTGGCAATGAGCTCCTCGCTCACCTCATTCATGCTGGTCCCTTCTGTAAGGGAGGGACAATGTCTTCTCCTTTAAAGGTATTCAATGAAAAAAAAAGGATAATAATAATAATAATAGGAAGAAGTCATAAACAAGAACATGCAGGGACAGAAACCTGACCACAAATGATAAGGGAGACAGTGATTCGAACCAAACCTGGTCATCACACGAATTGATGAGGGCATGTGTTATTCAAGTCCTACGTGTATGTGCTCTCAATGGCAGCACCTTGTCTGCCAATGTCCTTTTATTTGTGTGTATGTGTGTATCTGGGATACGTGCTCAGCTTTGCTACCAGTTGAACCTGCAGATGAAAAAGTGGCAGCCGCAGCCCTCATCCTGGGCAGAGACCCCTGACATGGGGGCACCGGGCTGGGCTCCAGCAGCCAGGCAGGACATACTTTAACAGTTTCATAATCGGCAGGATCTGGTTGAGCTGTCGGTATTCCCGAGAGTGTGCATATAAAATCCTTATGAGCAGCGGGGCTGATCTTTTGTCAATATGCACACAGTGATAAAGTTGTAACCAGACTTCTAGACCACTACTATGCAGGCATCCAAAGGGGACCTGTGCTAGTAAATCATTGGCTAAATTGGATTAATTGGGTTGCAAAGATCTTAACAAAACATTAGAAGGATAATAAGCGCTGTAAAGGGCTCCAACAGCAGGCCTAGTGACTGGGCTTTGTAGTTTGGAGGATGAAAAGAAATGCTTATCAAAGTATGATTATTATAGTGCTGTTGAGATGCTCTACAGAAACTCAACTGGTCTGCTGGTTCAAAAAGGCACATACCTCATAGGTTCTGTGTCATTGTACATATCTGATCAGTAGAGATTACATTTGTAGGTTCTGTATTTGCAAGCTGGGCGCATATTGTCGGTAGGGGAAGTGCTAAATGTATTCATAACCCTCCTCTCACTTTTAGATCATTTTTCCTGCTTCTAGACCAAACAAGGAGCCATCTTGAAAGAAGTGCTGAAAATCAGAGAGCTTGGATGTGGATAGAAATCCAAACACTTAGCAATCACAGAAATATTGGAGACAGCTATGCTATTTCCCTCCTATAGGGAAGTTATGTTTTTTGTAGAAATGCTTACACATTAATTAGTCCAAGGAAAGAAATTGCTCTAACGGCCCAGCACCTAGGGCACTCACTTATATGACTCTCTCAGGATATTGGAAACTTTGTCTCTGTTCCAGGGAAAAAGACTACCTTAGGTTCAGATGAAAAGTTTTCATAAGTCTGGTATTTCAGTTTCTCTTAATAATTGACAAGATCTTATTCATGCCATATCAAAACCCCTGTATTTGTTCACAGCTGTTCTCAAAGCCTTCTTTTCATTGTTGTTTCTTAAGCTGTAGATGAGAGGATTGACCAATGGAGTGAGAACTGTGCAGCAGACAGAGAAGAGTTTGTGGAGGTCTCTTAGTGTGTTTGGTTTTGGTACCAAATACACAACAATCAGGGTCCCATAGAAAAGTGTCACCACAGCAAAGTGGGAAGAACGTGTAGAAAAAGCCTTATGCCTTCCTATGGATGATGGGATCCTGAGGATGGTGTTACTAATGTACACATAAGATACGAGTGTCAAGAGAAATGGGGGTAGCGCCAAAAGGGAGGCCAAGGCGAACGTTACAAGCTCAGTCCAGTGGGTATCACTGCAGGAGAGCTTTACCACCAGTGTGAAGTCACAGAAGAAATGATCAGTTTCATTTGGGCCACAGAAAGTTAGCTGTGGCACCAGAGAGGTGACTATGGCACTAGCCAACAACCCATTTACTCAAGATCCACCTGCTAACTGGAGGCAGCACCTGCCATTCACTATGGTTGTGTAATGCAATAGTTTGAATATATCAACGTACCGGTCATAAGACATGACAGTCAAAAGATAACATTCTGCACCTTCTAGCCCAGTGAAGAAAAACTACTTCAGAAAACAACCATGAAGTGAAATAACATATTTGTTTGTTAGGAAACTTGCCAGCATTCTGGGCAGGATGGTAGAAGTGTAACAAGTCTCCAAGAATGACAGATTCCCCAGGAAGAAAAACATGGGATTGTGAAAGTGATGATCAGTCACAACCAGCAGCATGATCAGGAGGTTCCCTGATACAGTTGTAATGTAGGTCACTAGAAACATCAAGAAGAGGATAAACTGTACTTCTGGAATACTTTGGAAGCCCAGGGTGATGAATTCCACAACAACTGTTTTATTCCCTTGCTCTGATCTTGTCACGACTGTAACAGTTATAGTAAAGTCCATGAAAATATTTTGAGATTTTTGAGAAGAGCCTACCAACTTTTAGTGCAGGTATGTTAAATAACACAGAAAGAGGAATCTTCTATATGAAACTCCCTGGAAAGGTCACAAATAAAAATCCTGGTTTCCCAGGGGGGTATTTATGCCAGCTAACTTAATTTCTGTGAGGCTAATCTCCATCATCTTCCCCATCAGAGTCAAGATTCACCCATCCCCCTTCCAGAAGTTAGCAAGATCACACAAAATATGTGTCCAAAATCAGAAGTACTATATGGTGTTCCATACTTTGAACTTAAAGACTTACTCTACTTTTAAACTATTATTCAGATGTCAAAAAATAAAATTAAAAAAAAAGAAAGTCATTTTACAGCCTTCATGTCAGATAAGAAAAATCTGTGCTCGGTACTACTCACTCTCAGTGAATGTTACAGAACTCACTTTGTTTGACACTTTGGAAAAGCCAAGTTGCAGTGATTGTGCAGAGAGCAGAAATTCTTTTGTCATAGGTATTTGTTTCAAAGTTCAACCAAAGATTTCATAGAATCATAGAATTGTTTAGGTTAGAAAAGACCCATCAAGTCCAACCGTTAACCCAGCACTGCCAAGTCCACCACTAAACCATGTCCCTAAGCACCACATCTACACGTCTTTTAAATACCTCCAGGCATGGGGACTCAACCACTTCCTTGGGCAGCCTGTTCCAATGCTTGACAACCTTTAAGGTGAAGAAATTTTTCTAAAGAATAGTCCACAGTTTGGATGGGAGATAGGCAAGGTGGTCCCTTCAAATAATCAACTAGGGAGTCCAGTGGATATACACACATGAAAATGATGCATTCTTAGGCAAGTCTCTGACACATTTCCTTCTCACATTCCCAAGCTGTATTTTTGTAATGCAAAGAAGACCAAGGGAGCAGCACTGATCATCAGCTCCTAGCCAGGAACGAAAGGACACATCTCCTCTTTGGAGGGATGAGGAAGCAGAAAAAGAGTGAAATGCTAACCTGCTAGCCTAAGGAATAATCCAGTTCTTAAATTTCTGTCAGTGTAGATGCTTTTACAGATGCTTTCTGTAAAAATACCTGGAGTAGAAAGTTGATGTAGTTTGTGAGAATATCTGGTTAGCAGCTATTCAGCATTAAAAAGGGGGAGGGGAGGAAGAGAGATAAGGAAAAATAGGGAAACTTCATAAATTAAACACTCAGACACACAAGCCCTAATGAGGAGGAGGTAGCTGAGAACCTGAACGCTGGCATAGGATGGTATCAAAGGGCTCAGAGGTGTAAATACAATTACCAGTGATCAATCACCTGCATAGCTGCTGCATAAAGAAAGCTAAGACAGTCCCATATGCACAGCTTTTTACTGATGGTTCACCTCATGCTTGCTGTACAGAAGCTCTAAAGCTCCTGCCTCTTGCCCCCTTCAGCACTTCCAGCTGTTGGAAGGAGTGCAGCTGGGGTCCTAGCACTAGTCTTCAGAAAGAAAGGCAAAGCATTTCTTACGTACTCTTCTCAAAGCACTGAAACCACTTGTCTTTACAAGCACTGGAGATCCATGCCATAACTTGCAGGGCTCAGTAGGTGGTAGTCAGTTTGCGTTGTTATCTATTGCCACTCAGATTACCAGTCAGTGGTCAGCCTGTTCTTAGCAATCAGTCAGTACTCTACTGTTCACATTCTACTTAGAGGGAAAAAAATAAAAGTAAAAAGATACCCCGTGTTGCAGACTATTTTGTACTTTTTTCGCTAAGATCTTGTGCATGTGCATTACTGGGCAATGCTTATTATGAATTTAAATGACTATTATCTTTATCATGCACTAAATTTTGTTTTTGCCAATATAAACTAGATGTTACAACATAATGGGAGGAAAGGAGGGGTTCTTATGTTAATGTTGTTTGCTTAATCTGATAAACCATCATAAAAAGACCATCTGGGCTTGCAGGTCCAAGGCCATGAAGATAATACCAAGATTTACAGCACGGAACAATAAGTGAAAGGATACTCAAACAGAGGCTTTAGAAGAACGTTGCTGCAATAACAAGATGAAAGGTTACAGAGCTGCAAGGGAGAGGCAAACTACAGAACTGCAAATGCCAGTGCCTTAGCAGTACAAAGGTCATGGAATTTAAGGCAGTGTACAGCAGAGCCAATAACCCAATTTGCATGTCTGTGGTGAATGGAGTTAAATCTGGTTGGTGGCTGGTCACAAATAGTGTTTCCCAGGGCTCAGTATTGGGGTCAGTTCTGTTTAATATCTTTATCGATGATCTGGATGAGGGGATCGAGTGCACCCTCAGTAAGTTTGCAGACAACACCAAGTTGGGTGGGAGTGTTGATCTGCTGAAGGGTAGGAAGGTTCTACAGAGGGATCTGGACAGGCTGGATAGATGGGCCAAGGCCAATTGTATGAGGCTCAACAAAGCTAAGTGCTGGGGTCCTGCACTTGGGTCACAACAACCCCATGCAATGCTACAGGCTTGGGAAAAAGTGACTGGAGAGTCATCCGGTGGAAAAGGACCTGAGGGTGTTGGTCCACAGCCGGCTGAATATGAGCCAGCAGTGTGGCCAGGTGGCCAAGAAGGCCAATAGCATCCTGGCTTGTATGAGAAATAATATGGCCAGCAGGACTAGGGAAGTGATCATTCCCCTGTACTCGGCACTGGTGAGGCCACAGCTCAGTTTTTGGCCCCTCACTACAAGAAGGACCTTGAGGTGCTGGATTGTGTGCAAAGAAGGGCAGCAAAGCTGGTTAAGGGTCTAGAGAACAAGTCTTATGAGGAGCAGCTGAGGGAACTGCGGTTGTTTAGTTTGGAGAAGAGGAGGCTGAGGGGAGACCTTCTTGCTCTCTACAGCTACCTGAAAGGAGGCTGTAGAGAGGTGGGGGTCAGTCTCTTCTCCCAAGTAACAGGTGATAGGACAAGAGGAAATGGCCTCAAGCTGCGGCAGGAGAGGTTTAGGTTGGATATTAGAAAAACTTCTTCACTGAAAGGGTAGTCAGGCACTGGCACAGGCTGCCCAGGGAAGTGGTTGAGTCCCCATGCCTGGAGGCATTTAAAAGACATGTAGATGTGGTGCTTAGGGACATGGTTTAGTGGTGGACTTGGTAGTCTTAGGTTTACGGTTGGACTCTATGATCTTAAAGGTCTTTTTTTTTTCCAACCTAAACGATTCTATGATTCTATGAAAAGGAAGGACACCACTACCCTCAAAGAAGAGATACGTGGAAACTTCCAAGAGAGGGAAGAGTAGAAGCTTGTCACTACCAGCATCTCAAAAAATGCCCATTCCTGGACTGCATTTACAAAACAAGCATAGAGACCTGAAACTCATCATTAGTGTCAGGTGAGCTTCATGCAAGTGTCTTCTCAAAGAATACAAGGAACGTGATAATTACTGGAGGCTGTGTACTGTGGTTGACTGAGAAATGCATCTGCCCAATAAACTTGGGGGAGTTTTGCTGCTTGATGGGAGCTCAAGTCAGAGGAGTTGCAGAGACACTGTTGAGGTTTGTCCAGTTCTCAGACAATTATCTCTTGCTTCTCATTCATGGGGACAGAATTGACATTGCATGGGGTGACCTTGAAGTGATACCTGAAGGTTTCAAAAGTGACTACAGATCTCTGTGGTTGAGTGTAAGAAACCTGGATAGTCTCCTTGGTCTTGCAGGAGAAGGGGAAAGACTCAGACAGAAATGGACATATCCAGTAGGTAAACATCTGGTTGCATGGCTGGTGTCACAAGCAGGGCTTTGGCTTCTACAACCACAGAACACTCTTTGAGGAACAAGGACTGCCAGAAAGGGATAGGATCCATCTGACAAAGTGGAGCAAGAGTGTCTTTGTCAATATTTGAAAGAGAAGGGTTTTAAATTAAGTACATCAGTGAAGAATTGCCATAATCTGGAGAGAAATGAAGGCATGGGAAGGGCAGTGAGGAATTGTCTGGGGGATGGCAGAGTGGGGAGGTGTTTGCACCCCCTTTGTAAAAGCAGTGACTAGGGCCATTATCAAGTGCCCATACACAAACATATGCAGCATCGATAGCAACAGAAGCAATTTGAAGTCTGTGCACAGCTGCAGAGCTATGGTCTCACTGAGATTACAGACACATGGAGCGAGAAGGAGGCATTGATCTCTGTGCCAAGGAGAAGCTGGATTACACTGAGCTTTGCCTTGGAAGAGGTGATGAGCTTATGGGTAAGGATCAGAAGACAGACCAACATGGGTGACTTTGTAGACAACCACTACAGACCACTTGATTAAGGAAAGGAAGCAGATGAAACCTTCCATAGACAGCTGGAAGAACTATGATAATCACGGGGCCTAGTACTCATAAAGGATATCAACCAACCTGATAGCTGCTGGAAGGACAGCAGACCTGGGCACAAACAATCCAGGAGATTTCTGGAGTGGGTCGAAGAAAATACGTTGTCAGAAATGATTGAAGAGCTGACTAGGGGAGATGCTCTGATGGAGCTAATACTCATAAAGAACTGATAAGAAAAGATTGCGCATGTGAAGGTTTAAGGCAGCCTTGGCTTCAGTGACCATGAGTCTGAAAAGCTTAACATTCTGACAGAAGTGAATAATACAAATAGCACAATTACAACCCTAGGTTTCAGGAGAGCAGATTTTGCCTTTTTCAGGGAGCTGCTTGGCTGGATCACATAAGAGGCTGCCTTGGAGGGCCAAGAGGCCCCAGAAGAGCTGACTGATCTCTGAGGAGGACACCTCCTCAAAACACAAGAACAGTCCCGATCAACACGTAGAAAGTCAAGCAAGTGTTGTAAGGTTGGGCAACATGGATGAAAACTCCCATCTGAACTCCGATGCAAAAAAGAAGTACACAGATGGTGGAAGTGGGGATGGGCTACCCAGGAGAAATACAAGTTTTATAGGGATGGAGTTAGGAAAGACAAAACTCTCGTGCAACTGAAAGTAGCAAGGAATTTGATGGTTAATAAGATGTGTCCTGTAATTCCTTGGCAGAAAAAGGAAAGGAAAGGAGAGGAGAGGAGAGGAGAGGAGAGGAGAGGAGAGGAGAGGAGAGGAGAGGAGAGGAGAGGAGAGGAGAGGAGAGGAGAGGAGAGGAGAGGAGAGGAGAGGAGAGGAGAGGATAATATTCGTCTGCTGCTCAGTAGTGCAGGGCAGCTAGTGACATAGTATTTGGGAAAAGCTGAGGTACTCAATGCCTTTTTTTTGCCTCAGGATCAGCAAGGCACAAGGCTGAGCACAGGCACACCTACAATGCAGTTCAGACAAGGAACCAAAGCAAGAGTGTAAGAGACTGAAGTGTTAAGAACAATTGTCTCAAAGCTTGCTTGTGTGTGTTTATCTGACAAGACCGGACAGCAGACCACTCTTCTGTCTGATAAGGCCCAAGGGCAGACCATTCTTTGGCTTATCAAGTGCCACTATCTTGCAAAGAGATGTGCAAACTTGCCGAAGCAGCAGACCATTCTTTGGCTTATCAGGCACCACCAAGAACAGGACACCAACTGGTATCTGGGCCAGGCCGCTTGCCCACCAACAATGCATATTGTGTTGTTAGGTGTGCATGTGTGGCGTACATGGTGTTGCTCTGGGTAACTAAACCAACACAAGAGGGCAGACTCCTTCTCCAACACCAGATAAAAGACAGCATAATGAAGCCTGAGTGTGGTCATCCACCACTGAAGAACTGAAGACTGAGGACCAACGGGACGCCGCTGGATCCATGGTGGTGACTATCCTTTGCTTATCTCTCTGAATGCTTGCTTAATTTCCTCCTCATATTTCCTGCCTTTCCTATCGCTTTTCTCTTTTATATTTACCCAATAAAACGTCTGATTGGCGGCATATGACCTCGTTTGTGTCTTAATTTCGCCCTTGGGATCATTAAGAACCTTCCCCGAGCCTGACAATCAGACCAGGACTTAACATTTTTATTGGCATCACGGACAGGATCCCTTGGAGTGAAAGTGCCGCACCTCTTCTTTGTCTTACCTTTAAACTTGCTTGACTTACGTGCATACCTCTCAGGGCAGTAGAGGGTGAAACCTTTGTGAAAATTAACTCTTACATGTTGCCTCCCTGAGATGACCACCCTCACCTTTTTTGAATATTGAACCTGCTTGAAGTGTGCTGTTGTAGAAAATGGGTGATGATAACACTGCCCCTGTGGACGGGGAGGTGCTGTGTAACTTTTTTGAAAAACATAAAGCACGCCCTTCGGTACAAGGTATTGATTGGGCATGAGATAATTGGTATAATCTGCAGAGTGTTACCGACCGGATCAGCGCCCTGCAAAAGGACGCTAAACTTCGGGTCGGAAAAGGAAAATCAATTATATGCGCCGTTTTGGGTGCCAGTTTAGTTGTAGCTGTGAAGGCAAGAGACTGGCAACGTAGTGCTGAGTCTCAGACCATACAGTGCTTACAAGCCCTTGTTCAATCTTTGCAAGGACAAATTGAAAACTTAAAGGGGCAATTAGAGCAGGAGAAAGCCCAGGCAGACTATCTGCAATCTGTTCTTAAAGAGCAACTCCTCATGGGCAAGAGTGGTGACAGTCATTCACCCCGCAAGAAGAAAATTATATATCCTTGCAAGGAGTTAGAAGAGATGAAATTAAGATTAGACAAATTAGAAACGCCTCCTTACTCTCTCTGACCTTTGGTTAAAACTGAATTCACGTATGACAATGACCAAGATGACTTCCCTCAAATTACTACAAAAGAAATGCCGTATACGGCTACAGAACTAGCTAAATTAAAAAAGGAGTTTGGTCGTACCCCTAAGGAATCAGAAACAGAATGTGTATGGAGGGTGTCGTTGTCGGGTGGGGACCAGATATTACTAAGTGAAAAAGAAGCTGAAGGATATTGGGGGCCCAGAGTGTTTTTAACTACCGGCGATCACCATGCTCCCTGGTCCCTAACCCAAAGGGTGGCTTACTGCGCTGGAGGCCTTAATCCCTTGGAACGAGGAGACCCTCTTGCTATCACGGGATCAACTGATCAATTGGTAGAAAATATACAAAAAGCAGCATATTTGCAAATGATGTACGATCGTGAGCTTAAACTCAAACAGGAGTCCCCGATGATGATGCCACTGGACCCTGAACGATCGACCCCCCTGATAAGGGGCCTCCCTGAATCTTTAAAACCTCTGGGCATACAGTTACAAAATACAATTAATGCAATGCCCCAGGGCGAAAGAGTCTCAACTGCACTAGCTGGACTGGCGACTTCTGATCGCAGGAACCAAAATTTTAAAGTATGGACTTGGGGAGAGATCACTCAGGAATTAATCAATTATGGGCGAAAATATGGCCCAATTAGTACCCCGTCCCCAAAATCAGACCTGAAGGGTTTAAGACGTACTGAAATAAAGCCTCCTTCATGTTTTGAAAATGAAAAGAGAGTGTCTTTCATTAAACTTTCTGGCGGAAGAAACATCTCAATCAAGCGTGATAGCTTGTGGACCATAGGGTGTTGAAAAGGTGTTCCTCAAGATCTTATGGATGGGTTACCAACTGATAGGCTTGAAAAATTAGTTTTAGAGTGGCCTGAAAAGCCAGCGGCCAAAGTAAAAATGTTTGAGTGTCCGGTTCCTAGTGCACCCCCGCCCCTAATTAATTTGACTGACTCGACTGCCCCCCAAAGGTTGATGGGAAACTAAATCCTTCGCCCCCTTGTAGTGAGCGGGGGGGCGAAGGGTGGGTGCATATTAGACAGCTCACTATAAGTCATCGAGGTGAATTATTAATCACCTGCCTTGTAGGTTTTAGACGAGTACCCATTACATTTTTAGTGGATACTGGTGCTCAAATTTCAGCCATTAAAACAGAAGATGCAGTGCGTGGAGGTGTATCATTGTCTAAGCAACGTTTGTTTGTGGCAGATGCATTCAGTAATGTTCAAGCACAGGCACGGGCTACAGTCAATTTGCAGCTACCAGGGGAGGAGACGGCCACTCCGGTGGAAATGGTTGTGGGGCCGTTCCCGCTTAATCTTTTAGGGCTTGATGTCCTGAAGGGAAATGTGTGGACAGATAATAAAGGGGGAAGCTGGTCTTTTGGTGTTCCACCGATAAATATATGGCTCTTACAAACTGCACCTTTACTTCCCCCTTCAAGATTAACAAATGTTAAACCCTATCCCTTGCCCCTGGGGGCACGAGAGGGGATTTCCTCAGTACTGGAGGAATTAAAGGAGCAGAGGGTTGTAGTTTCTACTCACTCTCCCTTTAATTACCCTGTATGGCCAGTCCAAAAACCATAATGGGAAGTGGAGACTAACAGTTGATTACCGACGGCTCAATGCAAACACGGGCTGTTAACGTCTGCTGTACCGAACATTGCCGAACTCATAGCCACTATTCAAGCACAAGCACATCCTATTATGGCCACTACTGATGTTAAAGATATGTTCTTTATGGTCCCTCTGCAACCGCAGGACCAAGATCGTTTTGCTTTTACCTGGAAGGGGCAACAGTTTACTTTTACATGGCTCCCTCAAGGATATAAGCATTCCCCCACGTTAGCCCACCATGCTTTAGCTCAAGAATTAGAACTAATCCCATCAGAGGAAGGGGTTAAAGTTTATCAGTACATTGATGATGTGCTAATTGCAGGGAGTCAACCAGAAAGAGTACAGACGACACAGGAAAACATCACTCATTTAGAAAACCTAGGGTTAAAGATCCTGCCTGAGAAAATTCAGACTCCTTCAAATGAAGTTAAATTTCTAGGGATTTGGCGGAAAGGAGGAATGACACGTATTCCTCAGGATACCCTCTCCACACTAGATCAGATAAAAATGCCCGAGTCAAAGAAGGAATTGCAGCATGTGCTAGGAATACTTGTATTTTGGAAAAAATACATTCCAAGCTGAGGGACATTGAGCCTTAAAGGGTCACTACTGGGTGTGTGGTCACCATGCATACAAAGTGTTACCAGCAAAGTGGTCTGGAGTTTGTTACGTTGGAGTAATTCGTCCCCTGTTTTTTCTGCTTCCCAAGAATGATGATAATAATTTGGGTGTTAAGTTGTATGATGATCTTACATGAAGCAAACGGTCTATTAATACTGCTATAGCAGGTGGTAGTAGCCAATCGTGGGGAAAGGATGAGTAGCCCCCAGAACGAATCATCCGACACTATGGGCCTGCCACCTGGAACCCCAATGAAGTGATTAGCAGTGCTCGAGAACCTGTATATAATTTAAATCGCATTATTCGACTACAAGCTATTTTAGAAATTATTACCAATGAAACTGCTCATGCCTTGGACCTATTGGCAGATCAAGCCACACAAATGCGAACAGCAATTTTGCAACATCGCATGGTTCTCGATTACCTGCTAGCTGAAGAAGGAGGTGTTTGTGGTAAATTAAATGATTCCAATTGTTGTTTAAAAATTGATGATAATGGTCAAGTTGTTAAACAAATAACCTCTGGAATAAGAAAATTAACCCATGTTCCTGTTCAGATCTGGAAAGGTTGGGAAATTGATCCCTTTTCATGGCTTCTGGGTACCCCCTGGGTTAAGCGTATCTTGTTTTATATGTTGTGTGGTTTAGCAATGTTGTTATTTTTACCATGTGTCATTCCATGTTTTGTTCAAATAATTCAACGTGTTGTGACTAACATGCAGTTTGTTGCTGCCCCATCACCAGACAACGTTAAATATATCCGTGCAGTGTACCAGCCAAAACCTTCAGTTGTACAAATTCTGTAAACAATTGCTCTCTTCTTACCTTACTATCCTCTCCCTCTATCACCACCATGGACCATGAAGACAGAGATTTGCGAGTCAAGACAGCAATCTTTGAGCCACAGGGTGGTGTAAGAGACTGAAGTGTTAAGAACAATTGTCTCAAAGCTTGCTTGTGTGTGTTTATCTGATAAGACCAGACAGCAGACCACTCTTTGAACTGAGAAGACCCAAGAACTGAGGGCAGACCATTCTTTGACTTAACAAATGCCACCAATTTGCAAGGAAATTTGTGCAAACTTGCTGAAGCCATAGGCCATTGTTTGGCTTATCAAGTGCCACTAACTGGCAAGGAAACTTGTGCGAACTTGCTGAAGCAGCAGGCCATACTTCGGCTTATCAGGCACCACCAAGAACAGGACACCAACTGGTATCCGGACCAGGCCGCTTGCCCACCAATAATACATACTGTGTGATTAGATGTGCATGTGTGGCATACGTGATGTTGCCCTGGGTAACCAACCAAAATGAGAGGGCAAATTCCCTCTCCAACACCAGATAAAAGACGGCACAACGAAGCCTGAGTGTGGCCACCCACCACCGAAAAACTGAAGACTGAGGACCAATGGGACACTGCTGGATCCACGGTGGTGACTATCCTTTGCTTATCTCTCTGAATGCTTGCTTAATTTCCTCCTAATATTTCCTGCCTTTCCTATCACTTTTCTCTTTTATACTTACCCAATAAAACATCTGATTGGCGGCATATGACCTTGTTTGTGTCTTAGTTTCGCCCTTGGGATCATTACGAACCTTCCCCGAGCCTGACAATCAGACCGGGATTTAACAAAGAGTTTGATCTTAAAAGCAGCTCCAAGCCAAAGGATGATGGTCCCTGATGAGGCCTCTCACAGCATAGCTGTTCCTTTACTAGTCTGATTTAAGGTGCCAGATCAGAGTTGAGCTTAAGTACAGGCAGCTAAGCCCTGGGGCATGGGCAGGAGGACAAAGAGATTGCAGAACCTTCTGGTGCACTCAGGCTCTGGCAACTGCTCGGAATTCACACAGGATTTCAAACACAGGACAAAACAATGTGAACTCAGAGAGTACACCTAATCTGCAAAGATTTTCAGTTATATTGTATGAGCTGGACAAACAGTAATATAAAGAAGTGAAGGGAAAACTATTGCATACAGGTATCTTTTTCTTCTTTTTTTCTCCCACGATTGAGTATATTTAAGTGAAAATTTTAATTTATAAGCATAGTTGTGCTAATATCTTTATTCAGCTTGTAGAAAAAAGATGCTTTGTCCTAGTTTTAATTGATGACTGTCTTGCTATGTGATGAATCATTCTCTGCAGATTCCTATTTCTCATGGCTCTAGAGACTATAAAAGACTAACTTACATGTAAAGAGTTAACTTGAGCAAGGTCACAATTCTGAAACATAGGTTTTCATTTCTTTCTGTCTTTAATATCACACTTTCAGACTACAATTTAAAGATCCTGTCAGTCAGTCAGAGAATAAATGGAAGAAAAGATGGGACTTTCAGCCTCCAAACACAGTGACCTGTATATGCTTTTCCAGTTCCAAACTGGTTGTGCCTGTTTCCCTTTGAGATCCTTGTAGGTCTATAAGAGAAAGGTCACAGTTCAAGTACTGTTGTACAGAAGCATTGTGTGGGACTGTGTCAAAGGCCCAGGACTGTGCCAGAAGTCCAGGTAGATATACGTTAATGAGGAAAATCTGTTTAATACGTGGTATCATGGAAAAAAGCAAGGTTGAGCTTCTCCTGGCTAACTGTTAAGGGTGCATGTCAAGTGTACGGTGTCCTTCGAGGAACCCTAAGGCATCTGAGCCATTCGTGCGTGGCTGACACATGCCACAGATGAAGTGCACTCCTCTCTGGTATTGCGGCTGGAATTTTTGGAAAATTGCCTGTTGTTCCAAGAGCACTGCAGTGGCAGAAGGGTTACTCTCAGGTGGAACTGGAAGTAGCTCTGATTAATTACACCAAAAATGCCTACATCTCTCAACTGACTAGGAGTGGAGCCTTTCCAGCTCTTACGCAGACATCTGCTTGGAGGATACATGAAATGAGGGAGGAGTCCTGGCTTAACAAGCCAAGGCAGGATAATGTTGTGAGGGCACTGGCGTTAGGATTCATTTGCCCCGTTCTCCTCTGGCCATTCACAGTTCTCTGCATTGCAGCCGCTTGCTTTACAGCTAACTAATAAAAATGGGCACCCACCAGAGGGCTGCTGTCACTCATGAATAAAATGGCAGCAACTCAACTCAATGTCATGATGTTGCTCTTTGTCGACAAAAGACAACCTGACACTGGGCAGAAGCTTCGTCTATTAATTCTTGGGACTAGTAGGCTGATACGTGGTGACTTCTCTGGTGGTTTTTTGGTCATTTCCAGGTGAGTTTCCTTATGCCTTCTGCAAGAAGTTTGTAATGGTTCTCTCTTAAACACTCAGTTTAAGGGCAACAGTACCTCAGTGTATCATCATTTATGTTTCGGTGTTAGCCATACCCTTGTTCTTCTCTGGTGGTCCGTGAGTAGTCTCACTAAGGTAGCGTTTTCGATTATAAGGTCCACCTAGTACCTCTGTGCAGCATGGTTCTCTGATACAATTACACCAGCTTGCTTGGCACCGGGAGGTTAATATGTATTTAAAGGAGGGAGATAAGCACCTTATCGCTTCCTTGGCACCCTGCCTGGGAGAACTGGGGTGAACTTCTAAAGAAGGTTTCTTCCTCTTCCAGGTAGACCTAGAGAAATCCTGGGGTCATTCAGGTCCCACACAGGCGTCTCACTGAATTACTGAAAGGCAGGCAGGTTGAACGTGATATTCTCTGGTTATAATCCTCGTTGGCCAGAGATTTTGCTTCAGGCACTGTCCATTCCATGGCCTGGCAGAAGCAGGGCTTCTCTTCATGGCCAGATCCCAACGGGTACAAACTGGCATAAGGTCCAAGGTCCACGTTACGGTGGTACAAGTGGTTTGTGTTATTCGGTAGAACCTGATTTTGTGAAATAGAGAAGTGGACGCGTGACCTTTATTTACAACCGACATCGAGGCCTTGTTCAGGAATTACGTTTTTCAAATGTTCAGAGTGATTTTTGAGGAGAATTTTTCCTTGTGAGATGCAAGATACTTTGCTGAAGAAACTCACGTAGGCAGGAGAAAAAAACCCCAAAGACTGAAGTACACACCAGCCCTTCTGTTGAATTATTACTCTTCCAATGTGGAAGAATTTGCAGCAATATATTACTTAAAAGGTAGGCTCTACACCTCTGTTCACCAGCTCTCTCTTAATAGTCTGGTATGCATATACACGTTAATGAGGAAAATCTGTTTAATAGGTGGTATCATGGGAAAAAGCAACTGTTTGTTTAATTTCTTTCCTTCCAGCTCAACAGGCACAGTTCCAAGGGAAACTCATTAGCCAAATCAGCCAACGTTCTTTGAAATCCATGCAATTAATTAAGGGCATCAAGGGCACTGTTGGGATGAGATAAGTATTATTTCCCACATCCCAGAATGTGGACAAAAGCTTCCGGTCAGGAGAGGTAGTACCACGTATTTGTGCTCTTAGCTAGCTCCCGGATAGTCTCCCACCTCCGACCAGGAAAATTCTCTGTGTTGTCCATATGAGCTATGTTAAGTCCCTGTCCGATTGTCAGGCTCGGGGAAGGTTCGTAATGATCCCAAGGGCGAAATTAAGACACAAACGAGGTCATATGCCGCCAATCAGACGTTTTATTGGGTAAATATAAAAGAGAAAAGCGATAGGAAAGGCAGGAAATATTAAGAGGAAATTAAGCAAGCATTCAGAGAGATAAGCAACGGATAGTCACCACCATGGATCCAGCGGCGTCCCGTTGGTCCTCAGTCTTCAGTTTTTCGGTGGTGGATGACCACGCTCAGGTTTTGTTGTGCCGTCTGTTTTCCGGTGTTGGAGAGGGAGTTTGCCCTCTCCTTTCGGTTTGGTTACCCAGGACAACGTCACGTACGCCACACGTGCACATCTAATCACACAATGTGCATTGTTGGTGGGCAAACGGCCTGGCCCGGATACCAGTTGGTGTCCCGTTCTTGGTGGTACCAGCCTGATAAGCCAAAGTATGGCCTGCTGCTTCAGGAAGTTTGCACAAGTGTCCTTGCCAGCTAGTGGCACTTGATAAGCCAAAGAATGGTCCGCCCTCGGGTCTTATCAGACAGAAGAGTGGTCTGCTGTCCGGTCTTGTCAGATAAACACACACAAGCAAGCTTTGAGACAATTGTTCTTAACACTTCAGTCTCTTACAACCTATTTCTCACCTTTGTAGATTCTGGAAATAGTGAAAAACTTTGAAACCCAACATGAATCTGAGAAAGAGGGTGATTTTCATCACAACGTTCAAAGTTCATGTCACAACATTTAAAGCTCAGCAAAGTTTGAAAGAAGAGTAAAGATGAAATAAATAGGCTTCCTGTTAGGGAGAATTTTTCATGCGCAGAAATAAGGCACAAGTTCACATAACCATTGACTCTGTCATCTAGTTGTCCTTCCTGTATATGCACTTGGGTTACTTTTTCACTAAGTGCCTGACCCCAAGAAAACGATTTTGTTCACATAGAATCGTTGAGACATTTATGTTCCTTACATAATCAAAGGAGGAAAACAAGTACGTTTTTATTTAAGGTCTCCCAAAGGAAAACTCACTTTGTCTGAATTATGCATCTGTTGCTTTCCACCTGTTATAGTTATGGACTGTGCTGAGCACTGTGCCGGACACTCAGGATTCAGCCTGCATAGGCGTTTTCGGAGACTGTGGGCATAAACCAGGAGACGCCTGCATAACTGTCTAGTGCTTTAGCCTATACAACTGGGAAGCAGTTGAACTCTGTCCTAAGCTCATCTCTAATGGTAGAAGGAGGAGTTTGGTGGAGGTTGTTTTGCACTGCTGCCATCCCAGGAGTTGTCTGCGATCTATAGTATATGACATATACTGGCTGGCAAAGTACTCATAGAATCCAAGAATGGTTTGAGTTGGAAGGGACCTTGAACCCTCTTGCCATGGGCAGGGACATTTTTCACTACATCAAGCTGCTGAAAGCCCCGTCCAAGCCGACCTTGACCACTTCCAAGGATGGGGCACCCACAACATCTCCGGGCAACCCGTTCCAGTGTCTCACCCCCCTCCTTGTAAAAACCTTCTTCTTTAGAGCTAATCTGAATCTACCCTCTTTCAGTTTAAAACCATTGCCCCTGTCCTGTCACTACAGTTCCCTGGTAAAAAGAAGTCTCTCTCTGTCTTTCTCATAAGCCCCCTTTATGTATTGAATGGACGCAAGAAGGTCTCCCTGGAGCCTTCTCTTCTCCGGGCTGAACGACCCCAGCTCTCTCAGCCTTTCCTCATCGGAGAGGTGTTCTAGGGCCCCTTGTATCATTTCTGGGGCCCTCCTCTGGACCTGCTCTAACAGGCCTGTGTCTTTCTTTTACCGGGGACCCCAGAAATGGACGCAGTTCTCCAGGTGGGCTCTCATGAGTGTGGAGTAGAGGGGGAGAATCACTTCCCTCGACCTGCTGGCCACGCTTCTTTTGATGCAGCCCAGGATACGATTGACTTTCTGGGCTGCAAGCACACATCACCATCTCATGTTCCTTTTTTCACCCCCCCGCTACCCTTCTCCGCAGGGCTGCTCTCAATCCATTCATCCCCCAGTCTGTACTGACATTGGGGTTTGCCCCAACCCAGGTACAGGACCTTGCCCTTGGCCTTGTTGAGCTTCATGAGATTCACACAGGCCAGCTCCTCCAGCCTGTCAAGGTCCTTCTGGATGGCATCCCTTCCCTCTAGCGAATCAGCTGCACCACTCAGCCTGGTGTCAGCTGCAAACTTCCTGTGGGGGCACTCAGCCCCACTGTCTATGTCATTAATAGGTATTGAACAGTATCAGTGCCAAGACGCACCCCCGAGGGACACCACTTGTTACTGGTTTCCACTTGGACGCAGCCATGCAGCCAATTCCTTATCCATCAAATAATCCATCCATCAAACCCATACCTCTCCAATTTAGCAACACGGACATTGTGTGGGACTGTGTCAACGGCCCAGGACTGTGCCAGAAGTCCAGGTAGATGACATCTGTAGCTCTTCCCTTTTCTACCGATGCAGTCACTCCATTGTAGAAGGCCACCAGATTAGCCAGGCATGATTTGCCCTTCGTGAAGCCGTGTTGGCTGACTGTGATCACAGTTCTATTCTTCACGTCCCCTGCCAAATTCCTCTCCAGCTGTGCCTTAGCTTTCCTGATCCCATCCCTACACGCCCAGGCAGTTTCCCCATTTTCTGCCCAGGATATGTGTCCCTACTTCCCCTGCTGATGCATTTTCCTCCTGTGTTTCCGTTTGACCGGGAGGTCCTTAGTGAGCCATGCTGGTCTCCTGCCTTCCGTGCCTGAATTCTTGCACATGGAAATCAGTATTTCTTGTGCCCTGAGAAAAATGTCTTTACATGGCTGCCAGCCCTGTTCTGCTCTTTTATCCATGAGGGCAGTTCCCCAGAGGGTCCCAGCCACCAGCCCCTTAAACGTCTGAAAGTTCTCCTTTCTAGGTTTGAGAGTCTTGACTACACTTTTCGCTTGGCCTATATCCCTTGGTGCTTGCATGAAGGTTGAGCTTCTCCTGGCTAACTGTTAAGGGTGCATGTCAAGTGTACGGTGTCCTTCGAGGAACCCTAAGGCATCTGAGCCATTCGTGCGTGGCTGACACATGCCACAGATGAAGTGCACTCCTCTCTGGTATTGCGGCTGGAATTTTTGGAAAATTGCCTGTTGTTCCAAGAGCACTGCAGTGGCAGAAGGGTTACTCTCAGGTGGAACTGGAAGTAGCTCTGATTAATTACACCAAAAATGCCTACATCTCTCAACTGACTAGGAGTGGAGCCTTTCCAGCTCTTACGCAGACATCTGCTTGGAGGATACATGAAATGAGGGAGGAGTCCTGGCTTAACAAGCCAAGGCAGGATAATGTTGTGAGGGCACTGGCGTTAGGATTCATTTGCCCCGTTCTCCTCTGGCCATTCACAGTTCTCTGCATTGCAGCCGCTTGCTTTACAGCTAACTAATAAAAATGGGCACCCACCAGAGGGCTGCTGTCACTCATGAATAAAATGGCAGCAACTCAACTCAATGTCATGATGTTGCTCTTTGCCGACAAAAGACAACCTGACACTGGGCAGAAGCTTCGTCTATTAATTCTTGGGACTAGTAGGCTGATACGTGGTGACTTCTCTGGTGGTTTTTTGGTCATTTCCAGGTGAGTTTCCTTATGCCTTCTGCAAGAAGTTTGTAATGGTTCTCTCTTAAACACTCAGTTTAAGGGCAACAGTACCTCAGTGTATCATCATTTATGTTTCGGTGTTAGCCATACCCTTGTTCTTCTCTGGTGGTCCGTGAGTAGTCTCACTAAGGTAGCGTTTTCGATTATAAGGTCCACCTAGTACCTCTGTGCAGCATGGTTCTCTGATACAATTACACCAGCTTGCTTGGCACCGGGAGGTTAATATGTATTTAAAGGAGGGAGATAAGCACCTTATCGCTTCCTTGGCACCCTGCCTGAGAGAACTGGGGTGAGCTTCTAAAGAAGGTTTCTTCCTCTTCCAGGTAGACCTAGAGAAATCCTGGGGTCATTCAGGTCCCACACAGGCGTCTCACTGAATTACTGAAAGGCAGGCAGGTTGAACGTGATAGTCTCTGGTTATAATCCTCGTTGGCCAGAGATTTTGCTTCAGGCACTGTCCATTCCATGGCCTGGCAGAAGCAGGGCTTCTCCTCATGGCCAGACCCCAACGGGTACAAACTGGCATAAGGTCCAAGGTCCACGTTACGGTGGTACAAGTGGTTTGTGTTATTCGGTAGAACCTGATTTTGTGAAATAGAGAAGTGGACGCGTGACCTTTATTTACAACCGACATCGAGGCTTTGTTCAGGAATTACGTTTTTCAAATGTTCAGAGTGATTTTTGAGGAGAATTTTTCCTTGTGAGATGCAAGATACTTTGCTGAAGAAACTCACGTAGGCAGGAGAAAAAAACCCCAAAGACTGAAGTACACACCAGCCCTTCTGTTGAATTATTACTCTTCCAATGTGGAAGAATTTGCAGCAATATATTACTTAAAAGGTAGGCTCTACACCTCTGTTCACCAGCTCTCTCTTAATAGTCTGGTATGCATATACACGTTAATGAGGAAAATCTGTTTAATAGGTGGTATCATGGGAAAAAGCAACTGTTTGTTTAATTTCTTTCCTTCCAGCTCAACAGGGACAGTTCCAAGGGAAACTCATTAGCCAAATCAGCCAACGTTCTTTGAAATCCATGCAATTAATTAAAGGCATCAAGGGCACTGTTGAGATGAGATAAGTATTATTTTATCATCTTTTATCCGATGTTGGAGAGGGAGTTTGCCCTCTCGTTTCGGTTTTCGGTAATCTGAATCTACCCTCTTTCAGTTTAAAACCATTGCCCCTATTCCATGAAAATTGCAGCAATATGGTCAATTTTGATAAGGTGGAGCAGTCGTAGCCCTCAGGCTGCAAATCATTAATCATAGGTGTTTACTAATATGATGCAATATGTTAATTACTCACTCTTTCTTTTAAAGACTTGTTTTTTTGGCTTTTCTTTTTTTTTTTGTTTACCTTGGAAGAGGGTAGTAGCAATATAAATTCAGCTCCTTTGCAGTTTGAAAGTTACTCTATGACATTGCTGTGCATAACCTTTTCACTAGGTCTCCAGGAAGCAAAGACAGACATGTCAATGGCTACCGAGGTATGCTCTTTCTATCCTGGTTTTCCCCTCTATTTCCTTATCCCTTTTCTGGCTGCTTCATTATCCACTTTCTATGACACCTGTGTCATGATTGTTTTATAAAATGGATGTTCTATGTACTCCATACCAATACTACTCTGCAAAGTATTTGTAAGGACTAACTTCAATTTTTTGAGACTTCTTCTCTGGATGATAACTCAAGAGGATCCTGCAGGACATGAATCAGAACAAGGGTAGTATTCATCTCACCAGACTTTAAACATCTGAATTATAGATTTCTACATATAAGCTAGCCGTGAATGCATTACATAGTGGAGTTAAACAGGCACCTCTCAGGTGTCTGAAATATGGTGTAAGAGTGGTATTCTAGAAGTGCTTCTTGCTCTCTGCTGATGTTTAACAATGTTCAGGGGACTGCAGATTTCAGGCTGAAGTTGAAGGTTAAGCGAGATGAATGCTGCCATAGGCGTATACCTGTTCTATAACACAAACCTAGGAAAGTTGTATTCTTTAGGCTACTGTGAACAATAGATCAAGTTAGACATTTGTTTTTAACTGAAAAATACACCATTGGCTCAAGGAAATCAACTGGTGAATTTAACTGAATTTGATAAATCGCTTCAACAAGAAAAAATATTTCAGATTTGTGGTTACTATTGTGAAAAAATGCTAACAAGCACAACAATGTTTCTTTTTAGAAAATGGACTATTTTATTCAGTCAGGAGTTTGAGAACTGTTTAATCTGGAAGAACTGAAATTTTTGTTTGTCTTCCTTCCTCTTGACTTTGTTTATTAGGTTCATAAATACTGCCTCTTTCATCCTGTATTTAAATCGTAATACAAAAATGTGTTCCCTGATCTTCTTTACAATGCTGTTAGATATTGACTCAGCATGAACACTGGCTAGTCTGTAGAAAGCTGCGTCCTCTGTATGGATCCCATATATTGATTTTCTTGCACTGAGAAATATTCTTACGAATGTGTTTCCCTTTGTATGCCAGGATGGCAATGGAGTCCGTCTGTCTCACGATCTCTCAGAAGGTGAGATAAAAGCCACTCAGAAGAGAAGAGAAAAAGTACTGATGTGTCTGGAAGACCTTGAGATCCATTGCAACCCGGTAAGCACTGACAGTCCTATTAAGGAAAAAAAAGGAAAAAAAAGGATCACACTCCAGTGACGTGAATGGCACGGAGTGCCATCTGAAGTGAAGTCCAGTGCCTAGGAAGCATCACCTGTCATCACGTTTTCTAGTGCAGGCTTTCTGTCCCCTGCTGGGAAAAGGATTCAGGCTGGGAATTTCCAGGGAGAAAAAAGGGAGCAGGACACTGAATTTTCAGTGGAATTCCCAGCTGAAATTCCTATATCTATGAGCTAATTAATTGATTGATTGACTTGCCCTTGCATGTATTTATATATACGCATATTTTTATAAACCTATATGTATGTGTATATATGGATATATATGCACCATTCAGAAGACACACACAGTCAACCACCCAAAAGTGTTTGTATCCTAATAAGCGCACATACACATCTCTCTGATCTCTCTGTGCATTCTTGTGCACACATTCATCTCTACCTTTGAACCCTTTCATCCTCAGATGCACACCATCACATACAATGATACAGGAACATCTGCCCCTATGCTTTTTCATATGCAGTGAACACAGTCATACAATATAACTCTAAAGAGATCTTTGTTTAATTCCATGCTAATTTTATCCCCATGGCATGCATGGTGTGTTGATGCTGGCCTACAGCCAAACACCCACACAGCTACTCACTCACCTCTCCCATGACACAAGGAGAAAATACTGTTCAGCAACAGTCAAAACATTTGTCTGTTATCAATACCTTTTTAGCCATAAATCTGAAGCACAGCACCATATGGGCTGCTGTGAAGAAAGTTGACTCTGTTCCAGCCAGACCCAGTACAACATGTTTCTTGAGAAATTTCTGTGGCTGGCTGTAATCGTTCTAGCTTCATCTTTTTTGGGAAAAAAAAAGGTGACAAAAAGGGAATAGAGGTGACATCTAGAGAAACACAATGAGTAGTGCTCAAGGTTTATTTATATTTTGAAGCTACAGCACAGAAACACAGCCACAACAAATTTCAGTACCAGGAAGACAAGTGATAGCCCAATACAAAGGAGAACCCATTCTGTGACTGTGATGTAAAGAAAAAAGAGAAATAGGGGAAAAGAGGCAGATTATGGAATGTGTCCTAAAGCAAGGAAGCAGGTCAGGTGAGAATTGCAATAGCCTTTTTCCCTGTCTGTTTGTCAAGCTTTTGCTCTAAAAGAAATATGTTTTCTGTCTTCCGCTCCTCAGAATAATGTGCCTAATATTGCTATTCTGGGATCAGGCGGAGGCCTGCGTGCCATGATAGCGCTGCTAGGAACCTTGGTGGGGCTGAAGAAGAAGAATATCTTGGATGCTGTCATGTATCTGTGTGGGGTGTCGGGATCCACTTGGTAGGTACCTGTGGACTGGTGTGATTGTGAATGTTTTTCCTGCTCCATTGATTCAATACCAATTCAACACTTTCATCAGTGCTCAGAACTACCTGTTGGGCTTACAACGAATGAACCAAGTGGTAGGTGAGATATTTGCCTGTGCAATGGTGGGAGGCACAGGGAATATTCGTGACATTGACTACAGTTCAGCAAGACTGATCTTTCCTCCCCAGAGAGGAAGAAATTAGCGCCTCTCAACAGTGATTCAAATAAAGATCTCACTTAGCGATTTGGTCTTACCTCCTGGAGGAGACTATTCCCCCTGTTTACAGGCCACGAGGAGCAGAAAAGGGATAAGCAGCTAGGAAAGTGTTGAAAACTTCTAAGCAACATACTACTCAGAAGCACAAGGGCTTGTTTAAATACAGACTGGTGTATTTAAGGGGGGTCCATGCCACTAGGCCACATCTCTGAAGAGTATGGGAATGAGTCAGGTGCCTAAATGTAAATAACCCAGTGCCATTTCAGGGGCTTACTTTGCTAGCCCCCTACCAGTTTGGAAGAGCACTGGGCCTCCTGCACATACTGCATCAAATCTATGAAATCTGTGGTGGTGTCAGTCATCCTTGTGGCAGGTTAAATGGCATTATATATGTATGGTTATGGTCTTGAATGTTTATACTTCATTTACTTTTTTAGGCTTACCTTATATGCAATGAAAAGAAATGATATTCAGGAACGTGAGCCATTTTACCTTAAGGCCCATCTGTGGCATGTCAATGATATGCCAGGACTGTTCGTTGCACTGAAGTGACTGTGACGGGAGTCTAGCTTATAGGTCACCTACAGACATCTTCCCTGTAAAGACAGAACTCTGTCTGAATCTAGCACTCCTAAATTTAGACGTCAGTACTTGTCACACCTCTTTCCCTTTTTCTTAAGGGGATAGGTTTATGTTCTCTAAAGACAGACTTCCAGTGACAGTTCAGATGCCCTAGGAGGAAATTCTGTCTGGTTTTCAGCAGCTGGTTCAAGAGGGCACAGGTCTTCCACAGATCTTGTGTTGTGGTCAGTCAAATGAAGGTGGAAGTCTTGAACACTTCAGGCCACCTCAAATGTCACTGTCTATGGTTAGGTACCATATATGGTGTTTGCAGTAATCCAGAACATCTCCTCCCTTGCACAGAGTCAAGACACATGCTGCTCTAGATGAAGAAGGTAATGCTGTACACCTTAATTTATTCCTGAATTTGGCTATGGAGTTTGTCTTGGAACAGAGTGAGCCTTTACATCTCTGCAGGTAGCTAGCATGAGCTGAGAACTGTCCATTTAGTAGGAAATTATGTCACTCTGCAAGTGTACCAGCTTTATTGGTCCTAACAACAGACAAAAAGATGTCAGAAGTCTCTAGTGCAAAATGATGACATGACGTAATCATTCTATGTGTTTAAGTTTGTTCCAAGTTCTTTGATGGATTATCTGTGTCTTGGCAGATTTCATATCTTTCCCACTGACGTTATCTGCAAAATCTGTATTCCTGCAGCAATTTACCCTTAATATATGGCACGTACCCAGCTGAAATCCAGCTTCAGGTCATCTAACTAATTAAATGATATTACCAGTATGCAGGCTGGGAAGTAAGTGATCAGGGAATAATGACGCCTTTCTATGACGTAAAGTGCCTTGCTTGTGTAGAAGGCTCAGACTTCCTCCTCCCATACATTGTTAAAGACACTTCTATATCTGCATGCAGATTCAAACAAAAAAAGCAAAGCCCCATTCACTTTCCCCTATCCTAGAGAAAGGACTTTTCTTTCTCTTTAAAAGGTGCATGTCCCTCCTGTATGAAGATGAGAAATGGTCAGAAAATTTGATGTCCTTGAAAGAGAAACTGTGCCAAAACCTCAGTAATTCCACCTGGGATATTACAAAAGCAGAAGAATACTTAGAGGAGTCATCAAAAGATGAACATTACTCACTGACTGATTTCTGGGCCTCCTTTGTTGCATGCAAAGTACTGAAACAGGTAAGAAGCTAACTGCAAACACCTTGGGAGTGTTTTGAAGATCTCAGAGTAATTGCAACTAAATTTGACCTCGGTGGGTGTTTTTTTGAGGAGTTGTATAAATCAAAACAATATTTTAAAGCAGGACATCTTATCTCTAGACATGGAAAGGTAGAAGTGGTTAATCCAACTCCTTGGTTAATCCAGTCTCCTAAGTGGGAGTGTCCTGAGAGGCAAGGGGCATTTTATGTTCCTTCAGAAGTCCATATTTATCTTCCAGTTTGATGAGAATGAGCTGGCTGACCACAAGAAGGCCTCAGAGAATGGAATAAACCCTTACCCGATTTATGCAGCAGTGAATAAGGAAAAACTGACTGAAAACAATGGACAATCTCCAGGTAAAATATGGGCTCCTAGTCTAACTGTATGTTAAATACCATGTGTTAGGTTCCTTTAACTTAATGGCAGGCATTAACTGTGCTGACATCCAGTCATAGTTTGTCAGCCTATGTCTTTGTTTATAGATAATGGAGAAAAATACGTACTTCCAGGGGCTGAACCACACTCTGTAAAAGTGATTTTCATGACAGGATAAGGTGAGGCATCCCTAGAAGAGAATGGGCTAAACAGATTAAAAAAAGCATCAATAAAATAGATCTTCAAAATGTAGAAGCCTGAATATAGGCATTTAGTGTCATCATAGATCTCCTTGGCCTCCATCTGAGTTTTCAGCAGGGTGCAGATCTCTTGTAAATGCTCTATCATACCTGTCAGCCCTATGCAGAGCTCCAAAATAATCCAGTGCTGCTAAAACTGAACTAGGCAACTATATCCTTTTCCAGTAGTTAGGAAGAAAGCCTTCCCACAGTTTACTTTCGAACAACTACTTTTACCCTGTCCCATTAAACTGACTTTTCCCTCACTATGATTTAAAACTCTGACTGTCTCTCCTACCCCTACTTGCACAGAGGAAAGATTATGTCATTCCACTTACCAATGGTATGCTTTGATTTAAGGTGATGGGACTTGATTTATAAAGCACAAGCTGGCCTGGAATTGTAATAATCATGGAAGGTCTGAGTGAGAACTGGGAACTTCATCCTGGAAAGGAAATGTGATCGAGGAAGGGATTATGAAATAAAGAGTAGGTGGCTTTTCAGTTTAGGCAGGTGGGTGCAGGATAATAGTCACAACCAACAAAAACTTTCAACATTGCTATCCAATTTTATTTTCCATACCTGTTAAAATAATTGATCTCTCTCTGGAGCAGACAGACTTGCTTCGGTTGTCCACACAGAGGCCTGTGGTTCCATTTGAGATGCCTTACCATGCTCTGCCTACTTCTCTACTTTTCTAAAAGAATATGAGTGTTATTTCAGTCCTGTGTCATAATTATTGGCCCCACGCAAATGACTCAGCTCACCACAGGTCCTTAGGTACCATAGGTTCCTAGTTACATAGCTGTGGGTACTTGAATCAAGCCCAGTCTCTTCTCTTCATTAACACTAAAGAATGTTACAGCAGGCAGACTCTGTCACCTATGCATAAGCATTGAGAGACCCTTGAGATATCGAGCACATCTGAGAGATCTGCACAGAGCTGTACACTATGACATATGATCTGTGGGAAACCAAGACCTTTCTGGTATGGCAGCTGGAGGCCAAGACAGGAAGGATACCAAGAGCATATCAAAGAACAGGTGGTAGGATGCTTATGCCTTAGTTTGTTCCTCATATGCCAATTCATCTTTGTCAGTTAATATCAGGTGATTTTAGAAAGGAAGAGAAAAACAACTAAAATGCTACTTTAGGACAGTGAGGTCAGCTATGCTTCCGAATACTGAGTGACAAAGTTGTTTGTTTTTTTCAGGGACTTGGTTTGAATTCACTCCACATGAGGCTGGATATACTGCCTTGGGTGCTTTTGTGAGTACCAAACACTTTGGAAGTGAATTTGAGAAGGGTAAGCTCAAGCAAAAGAAGAAGAAGAAACACATTTGTTACCTGCAAGGTGAATCTTCCTAATTCTGCTTTGTAGAAAAAAATACAGGCTTAGCTATTCTGTATCTTTCTGTAGGTGACAAGAATGCATCTATTATTCCATGAATGCATGCATAATAGTATATGAATTCTGGAGTGCAGTTTACTTCACTTTAAATGTTCAAACTGGAACATCTGAATGCCTCTCTACACTCCACTGTCTACATTGACCAATTTTCCGTGGTTGTTACGGGAAGCTAGAGACCTACACTGTAGATACTGAAGTTAACAAAATAGTTCCAACCTGGATGTCTAAATGTTCTATAATCCCAGCATGTTCACTTTACAGGGAGAGATGCTTCCCAAATTAGATACATCCTACTGTGAGGACTGGTAGCTCCTATTTTGCTAGTTTGTTTCACTCTGTTTCAGTCCCTGTCCAAAGTTCTTTCATTCCCTACCTAAGTGGCATAGCTGCAAATCTCATCTCACCTGTCTGTGACACAACTAAACATATTTGGCATCCTTAAATGCATCTTGTGTTTAGTGACTTCATGCCCCAGTCTCCCCAAAACGCACCCTTGACACCATGCTATAGGGGAAAAGAAAAAAAAAAAAAAAGAAAAAAACACTCTAGTTCTTACTGTTTCATTCACTCAGAAGAAAAAACAAATAATTGAATTCTTAGCAAGACTGTTACAAAGCAAGCACTTTAAGCACATTTTCTCTTTTTGTTTCAGGCTTATGGGGGAGTGCTCTTGGAAGCATGGAAGAAAATCTGAAGTTTATAAAAGGTACTATAATTTTTCTGTTGCCAGTATTCTCAAATCAGTTGTCGCACCTGCTGAAATTGAGCACATACTTCACATTACCCTTGCGTAATCCCTGCAGTCCTCTAGTTCCAAGCAGAAATACAGCTATGCCTAACAAAAGCTCCAGTGTTACTCAATTCGTCATCATCAGAGATGACAAGACAGAGATTTTCCAGATCTTATCCAAGACTGTGCAGCTTGAAGAGCTAAAATTCCAACTGTATCAAAGGAGGAGCGCTCTGTGGGTATCCAGTTGGGAAGTGGAGACTCACAATTGCAAAAGCTGGAAGCTGGTGACATCTGGCATCAGGAGGAAAGCTCCAGCTCCACCTGAAGATTTCCAATTACGGAATGCATTTAGTACACTCAGAAAAGATGGGGGACTGCAACCATGAGGGACTGAATGCTCTGTCAAATGAAGCGTGAGAGCCAGATGTGGTGAGCAATTGTAGCGAGAGGCTCCGTGCTTCAGTCAACAGACACCCTTGCTGCTTGTTGGGGCTTGGATTTGGGAGATGTTGTGCAGAGATAGCTGCTGCTTGTGTGGCCCTCAGGTTATCAACCCCCACTGCTCCTCGTCATGGACACTAAGGAAACTAAGTGAAACCCAAAGTGTCAAGCACAACTACATCTGGTGAGGGATGTGAAGGGCAACAAGAAGGGCTTCCATAGGTATATCAGCAGCAAAAGGAAGGCTAGGTAGAATGTGGGCCTGCTGCTGAATGGGGCAGGAATTCTGGTGACAAAGGACATGGAAAAGGCTGAGGTACTCAGTGCCACCTTTGCCTCACTCTTTACTGTGTCAGCTGGCCTTCAGGAATCCCTGGTCCCTGAGACGAGTGGGAAAGTCCAGAGCTAGGAAGTCCCTTATCCTTGGGAACATGTAAACAAATTGCATCAGGTTAAGGAACATGCAAACAAATTGGACATATGCAAGTCCATGGGACCTGATGGGGTACACCCACAATTGCTGGTGGACCTGGCTGATGTCATTGCAAGACCACTCTCAATCATCTTTGAAAATTCATGGCAATAGAGGGAAGTTTCTGTTGACTGGAAGAAAGATGCCATTCCTGTCTTCAGAAAGAGCAGGAAGGAAGATCTGGGAAGCCTCAGGTCAACCAGCCACACCTCAGTCCCTGGGAATGTGATTGAGCAAATCCTCTTGGAAGACCTTTCCGAACACTTTATCAACAAGAAGCCAATGAAGACTAGTCAGCGTGGATTTATGAAGGGCAAATCATGCTTAGCCAACATGAAAGCCTTCTACAATGAGAGGACTGTCTTGGTAGACGAACAGAGGGCAGCAGATGCTGTTTACCGTCCTCTTAGTAAGGCTTTTGACACTGTCTCCCATCACATCTTCATGGATAAACTGAAGAATTATGGTCTAGCTAAGTGGACAGTGGGGTGCATTGAAAACTGCTTGAACTTGTGGACCCAGAGAGTTGCATTCAGTGGCATGAAGTTCAGCTGGAGGCCAGGCACTAGTGGTGTATTACAGGACTGAATTCTAGGTCTGCTACTTTTAACATTGTCATTAACGACTCAGATGATGGAACCAAGTGCACCCTCAGCAAGTTTGCAGATCATATGAAACTGGGAGGACTGGTTGGATAATCCAGAGAAGTCTTGACAGGCTGGGGAAATGGACCAACAGGAACCTCATGAAGTTCAACAAAGGGAAATGCAAAGTCCTGCATGTGGAGAGGAATAACCGCAGGCACCAGGACAGTCTGGGAACTGACCAGCTGGAAAGCAGCTTTTCAGTCAAGACCTGAGGGTCCTGGTGAACACCAAGTTGAACATGAGCCAGCAGCGTTCCCTTGTGGCAAAGAAGGCTAATGGTATCCTGGGCTGCATTAGGAAGAGCAGCACCAGCAGGTTGAGGGAGGTGATCCTTCCCTTCTCAGCACTGGCAATGCCACACTTGGAGTACTGTGTCCGGTTCTGGGCTTCCCAGTATGAGAAAGATGTGGATATACTCGAGGGAGTTCAGAAAGGGGCCACAAAGATGATTCAGGGACTGGAGCATCTTTCGTATGAGGAGAAACTGAGAGAGCTGGGACTGTTCAGCCTGGAGAAGAGAAGGCTCAGGGGGATCCCGTCAATCTGTAGAGAGACCCGATGGGAGGATTCAAAGAAGATGGAATCAGACTACTATCAGTAATATCTACAAGCGGCAATGAACGCAAAATCAAATACAAGAAATTCAATGTAAACATAAGAAAAAGCAGTTTTAATACGAGTACGGTTGAAAACTGGAACAGGTTTCCCAGAGAGACTTTGGAGTCTGCATTCTTGGAGCTATTTAAAAACCCAGTGGGATCTGGCCCTGAGCAACTTGCTGTATCTGAACCTGCTTTGAGCACAGGAGGTGGACTAGACGATTTCCAGAGGTCCCCTCCAACCTCAACTGAATTTCTCTGAAAATGGCCAAAATGAAACACTGGTTCTTGTGTGTCATTTTAGACATTTACAACATTGTTATGAACATTTGAGTTACTCACCTTAAGGTCTCTTCATGAGTGAGAAAGAACTTCACAGGTGCTCTTCAGAGGTGCATTTAGATACCTATTGAAAGATGTGATGAAACTTTGTCTAGAAGTGCCTCTCCATTGAACATAAATCTACGGCAGCATGACCATGGACTGTAGAAATTCAATTTTGGTCAGGTGAATCTCTGCCAGTACCACAGGGGAAAGTTTAAATATCGTGTCAGTGAATGTGGACTGATCTTCACATTAGATTCCTTGTGATGTGGAAGCATCAGAGATGATATCTTGAACTCTGAAGTAAGAGTCTATCAAAACTGCTGGGGGAATAATAGAGGTGATTGAGATGCTTTCAGGTATCTGAGACATCAAACACAGAGCTATGAGTGAGGAACAGAACCGTCAGATTAATACTCTTCTGGAGTGTCAGCCACAAGGCAGGGGAGATCCTCCAAGGAATCTAAAATAGCACTGTATGTCTATGTTTAGGGGCATGGCTAGCTTTCCTGATGTCTTTCATTGGCAGGCAATGACTATTTTATTGGAAGGGGTATTCTTATTTCAATTATTCTTTTATTTCTTCCAAGAAATCATCATCTTGTTCCTGCAAAGATATGGCTTATCGGAACTCATGTCCTCGAACAGACTTGGTAGGTTATTGAGCTGTTTCATTGGTTTTGTGTTTGTTTTTTTTTAATTTAACATTCTTTTCTGCTTGCCCCATGTTTTCCTTAGGGGACTGACAGGAGTGTCAGCCAGGGACAAGGAAATCCAGACCTCCTTGTCTCTCATATACGTAATGATTTGTGAGACCTTAAACATGTAACTAAAATAACCACCCTGACATTTTGGAGTGATTCACTCGTGTCAGATGCCTTTTACTAATGGACTTCTGGGAAGGTGGGCTTACTGTACTCTTGGGTAGCTGCTGTGGCCAGGGAGTGAAGCCTGTACTGTGCAGATTCAAGGCTCGTGCTCACACTCAGGTTCAAACTTCCTGCTTGTCCACACTGCCTGTGAGTTAGCGCTGGCTCTAGATTGCAATCATAGAATCATAAAATCATAGAATCATGGAATGCTTTGGGATGGAAAGCACCTTTAAAGGTCATCTAGTCCATCCCCCCTACAATGAGCAGGGACATCTTCAACTAGATCAGGTTGCTCAGAGCCCCATCTAGCCTGTCCTTGAATGTTTCCAAGGATGGGCCATCTACCACCTCTCTGGGCAACCCATTCCAGTGTTTCACCACCCTCATCGTGAACATTTTTTTTCTTCTGTTTAGTCTAAATCTACCCTCCTTTAGTTTAAAACCATTGCCCCTTGTCCTGTTGCAGCAGGCCTTGCTAAAAAGACTATCCCTGTCGTTTTTGTAGGCCCCCTTTAAGTATTGAATGGCTACAATAAGGTCTCCCCGCAGCCTTCTCTTCTCCAGGCTGAACAACCCCAGCTCTTTCAGCCTTTGCTCATAGCAGAGGTCTTCCATCCCTCTGATCATTTCTGGGGCCCTCCTCTGGACCCGCTCCAACAGGTCCATGTCCTTCCTGTGCTGAGGACTCCAGAGCTGGACGCAGTACTCTAGGTGGGGTCTCACCAGAGCAGAGTAGAGGGGCATAATCCCCTCCCTCGCCCTGCTGGCCATGCTTCTTTTGATGCAGCCCAGGATGTGGTTGGCTTTCTGGGCTGCGAGAGCACATTGTTGGCTCATGTCCAGTTTTATAATACACTAGCTGATCTTTCGTCCTGGGAAACTCAGGGACAGCAGGGCTGGAAGAGTGTGACAGAGGGTGAAAGAGCCGATCTGGTTCACCCTCATGTCTACCACTACCAGCAGTCTGTAGGCCAGTGTCTGTGGCTCTTTTGGTGCGAGAACTTAGACCTAAAATATAGACATAAAAGTCCAGATCAGGAATGGCTCAGCTCCAGTTCCTGAAATAAGTAGAAGTCAGCACATATGTTCTTTCAAACACAAATTTAGCAGAAGATAAATCATATTGTGCTAACCATCATTGCTGGTTGACCATAGACTTCAAGGAAAACAAAGTAAGTATTAAATATGGCACCTTTCATGGACCTGTTATTCTGTTCTCTTTCTCCTTTTGTAAAATTCAAATTTCCCACAGAATTTTTTTCTTTTTTTTTTTATTCTTTTTCCATATTGAAATATTCACCTGGAAAATTTAGATTTTAACGACAGTAAAACACAAAATGCATTCCCAAAGTATTCTTTTGGTAATACTGGAACAAATCACATCAGGCTTCACTCAAATCATCATTACATTTCTTTTTCCTTTATGTATGTATTTATTTATTTATTTTTCAATTAAAAATGGGAATGAAGTATTTGTGGTGTATTAGAAAATTCCCATTTACTCCAAACTATATTTCTGCTCCTCCTCCTGCTACTTTGTTTCATGGAACCTTTCTTCCAAGATGAACACAAAGGCCATCTGAATCCTGGTATGGTTGTGCAGCTGTCCAGATGTGAATGCTCAATGTTAGGTGTTTTTATTGTCAACAGAGAGAAATACACACTTTGGCATGTGGTTCCACTCACGAGCTTAAATGACTTCTTTAGGATAAGAGGAATGAGGTCAGTGTTTCTACAGATTCCACTGAATGCAGGGACTACATCTTCACTAATTCAGATGTCAGTTACTGTCTAATCAGATGTTTGGTAAGACAAATTCCACTCTGATGTAACTTTTATTTTGTCTTTCTTAGAGAGTAATCCACATGCCTTCATGGCCTGCTGTTATCAGCCTGCTCTTCTTCTACTAGACCTTCAGATATGTGCTGTAAGTGGGAGCGATCCTAAGGAAGTCTTCGAGAAACTGTTGAATGTGTTGTCAGGCAAGTGAATGATGCTGAGATTTCTAAGCACTTGCATTTTCAGTAACATGGTTTTACAAATGGTGATTCCTTTGTTGTGCATTCTCATATTTTCCTTTTCTTCTTTTCTCTCTTTTTAAGAAGACAAGGAAACAAGTGCATCCTACCAGCTGTGCAAGGCAATGTGTAATACTTGGGCAATGAAAACAAAGGAGGAAAGAATGGAGAGCTGTGCTGAACTGGGCAATGAGATAGAAAGGGAATTTGCAGGTAAGTATTGTACATTAATGCTTATCATAATGATGATGCCCTCTCCAACCCAGGTAGAAATGTCCACCTGTATTTGTAGTAAAAAGTTGCCCTGCAGGTTGCCATGTACCTGTTTCTGTAATGTGACTGGGTTTTGTGTTTTTTCTCCACTTGATCTTCCTCAGTGTGTCTTGGAGAAGAAGGTACTCTAGAAGGAGTGTTACAATTACCCCATGGAAACCTCCTAGGCAAGTTTATCTCATTTTTAATATCTTTGTTTGCTCTTTGTATTGTATGTGCTTTGAAAAATTGCAGCTTTGGAGTTTTGTAAACTTAAATTCCAGTGTAAACCTTGGGTATAGCCACTGTAGGAAGATCTGGTGAAAACCATATTGCAGAATACATGCCAGTGACATTCTCACACAGGGACTAGTTTCCAATATCCACAAAGCTTTTGGGTCTCATGAAAGCACTTAGAATCTGCCTACCTAAGTAAACAGAATAAGAGACGTAATCCTGAACAATCATTGTTTCCCATCTATCTTTGCTCCTGATTGAGCCTGTGCTGTCAGCGAGACTTCTCTGACATGTCAAACCAATGAAGTATAGGATCTTGACAGCTGCAGGTAGTGGATTACTGAGTGGATTGCTGTTGGACACCTAGGGTGCCCCCATGTCAAGTGTCATTTGGAACTTCCATCACCAAAGAAATTTTGAAATAAAAAGTCATGAACAAAGACATCCTAAAGGAAAAATAGATTTTCTTTAACAGGCAACTCCATTCTTACTGTGGGGGTTTTTTTGCAGCTAATTAGTTTTTCTGCCCTTTTATGTAACCTGAAGCTTGTTTTCAATGAACTCATTTAGCTTATAGCTGCAATATTTAATAGACTCGGTTGTGGGTGAAATGACGATTATTTGGATTTGCATCAAAGAGAGCCAGAAGAGATCTAAGCAAGACACAAATAACTTGTGAAGTAAAATTTCACACTGAGATTCCTCAAATACATTTGCAATGTTTAGCTGTTTAGATCCAGGGCTCTGCTAGTTCCATCAGCCACAGTGTATGGGCAGTTTTTGGCCATTTCCTTCTGGAGTGAACTCTGAGATTAAATCCAGACATTGCAGATAGGTCTTTTTTCTCTCCAATGCCTGTTCCAAGGACAGTGTTCACAGATAAGACCTGGATTCTCTCTGTCTGCACAGTACAGTCCTCCAAACTCTTTCACTGGGCTGATCTCTCTCATTTTCTCACATGATCTCTTGATGCTCTCGTGGCTTGCAGCTAATATCCCCCACCTCATACAGGTCATTTGACTGGGCTGTAGCATGGCTCTCACTTTGTTCAGGGCACTTTCAGCTGGAAAGATGATGAAGAGAAATAACAATCCCTCTGAACCACAAGAAGCCCAGAAAAGATCAGGCCTCACTCTTGTACAGCACTGGTGTAACCAGTCCACTCCAGAGCCTGCAAGCCTCAAGCTTGGTGAATATGCCAGCTGGTGTAGGGCCCAAGTCCTGCATAGTTTGTGCCTTGAGTGGCTTATTCAAATCTGTTTCAGCTGTACTAAGATTCCATTGCTTAATGTTAATTATTTGAACCACTGGGAAGCATGGTTCTTTCTCTTCTGAAGCACTCAGGCCTTGGCCCTCAGGCTGTCTGTACACTATCTGCACATATTTCTTCTACCACCATGCATCTCCCCCAGATTTTGTTGCACCAGTCAAAAAGTGAAGGTCTCTAGATTCAACTATGTTCTAAATTGTGTTGTCTCTTCCCAGGCTCAGTGTTGGATATCTTTAACATGGCATCAAAAACAGTCCGCTGTGCCTGCAGGTGGAAATGGGGAACGACTAATAACTTCCTTTACAAATGCCGTAAGAAAATCCAATGAAATCATGGTTTGTTTATATTCAGAAAATACAGAGTGGTTATGCTATCCAGCTAGATCTATGAGGCAGAATGCATGGGATTTAGCAGAGCTTTTATGCGGTGTTTGTGTGATGTTAAACCAAGAAAACTGTCTTTGCCATTTACCTTCTTAAAACAACGAGTTAGATAGCTTTCCTTTCCGGGATCCACCCTCTCTTAACAACATCCCATTATGGGCAGCAAATTAACTAGTCATAAACAGAACTATTTCCCACTACTAGAATCCAGATCTGCAACATCATTGCAGATATATAAGACCAATTCTGTCACGTAAACACAAGCATCTAATGTCACACAAACTGCCTTTGTGTACAAGGGACAACAGCATTAAGATGGAAGACACAAAACAAAACCTGTAGGACTACTGTGCCCTTTTGGAGGAGAACCTGGAGGACCCAAGAAGTAACCTAAGGAGTTGGAGCTGGACAGCTAAGTTTATGAAATTGAGTTGTGCTCCTGATGCATGAGCAGTAACATTGGTCTTTAGATTCCATTGGCTGCCCTTGCTGGATGTTCACTTATGATAACAGAAACTTTGGCACCTAGCGTGTAAGTAGAAACCTGCATTTAGACAACTGCAGTTAGGTGTCATGATCTCTAGCTGGCTCACGCATTCATTTTTCTGCTTAAAGATCTTCTTATCTTAAAACTATGGGTGCATAGTTCTAGGGGTGTGATCTCTTGACCTCCAAAAACCTATCAGGAATTCTGGTCTGCAACTGACCACAGTCAGAGAGAGAGGTAGGTCAGAGGGATTTGGATTCCTCTTGTCAGAATACAGCTGGACATCTGGTTGGGCAGGAGAGGCAAGGAGAGGCAAGTTTCAATACATTTTGGGGGTGCATCATCAGTAAAGACCAATGGACTGTTTTGGGGCTGATCATGTGTATATATATATATTCATATTTGTCTTTATGAAATCTCATTGCTTTTTTTCATTGGATTAGCTAATGTTCGGTGCTCTGACCTGGTCAAAAACAAAACCATCTCTTTGATTGATGCTGGCCTGGCAATAAATTCTGCCTATCCTCTGGTCCTTCGAGCACAGCGGCGAACAGATCTGATCATTTCCTTTGATTTCAGCTCTGGAAACCCTTTTGAGGTATATGTGTGGCTATGACTTTGGAGAACCTCCTTTGGGGTCGTTGGGTTGGGGACTGCAGAAATGCATTACAATCATTGTCAAAGCAATTTTGAAAGAAATGTCTGAACAGATTCTGACGGGTTGGTACACTGATCATCACATTGTTTGGGCGTCTTTTCTAGGCAGTTGGCAGAAACAGATACTTGTAGAATGTGAGCCATTTTGTCTGTCTTGTTCACAGGTATTGTATAGTAACCTACCAAGGTTATCAAGCTGTTAGGCTATCAAGGGTGCGCCAGGGGGAAAGCTCATAAATTTCTTATCCTGCCTTTTTTCCATAGGGCTGACTAGAGTTTTTCTGTGTGTAAGTTTTATTACTCCTTCCTCAAGGGCAGTTGATGACATTCATCAAAGAGAACCTCAGCCTTGTGAGCAGGATGAGGAAACATGGTGTTGACATTGAATTCTTCCATATTATTGGGGGAATTAGGTGGGGGAAGGACACTATACAAAACTATCACCATTCCTTGCTGTAGTTTGTGTTTCTTCCAAAGATAGGGTTTGATTTGGAATTTCTTTTGGAGGTTGATTCGAGTTGATGAAGTTTAGTGTCTCATAAGAATTTAAAATATTCTGGGATATCTCAAGTTGCTGCTTCTCTGGGTGTTTTCAGCGTGGTCACTTTAGGGACAGTGGAGGCAGCTGCATCCGGAAGCTCTGGCTCCTTTGGGCATCTTACAGCAGGCATTGAAAATAGATTAACTGATTTCCTCAAGCATCCACTTCTGTTTGACTACAAACAAGACTGACAAGGAGCAGTGAGGGCCAGCTCCTCCCTAAGGGACAGGGAGCCAGGCTCAATAACATGACCAGCAGGGCAGGGGCCTCATCAGCCAAGTTCCAGCCCTGCAGCACCTGAGAAAGACAAGGAGGGCACGTCTGAGGATGGCAGACAGGGTCAATCAGGAGTGCAGATTATCAGGCAGGTCCAGGGTCAAGCTGGGAAGTCAGTCCATGGGTCAGGGTGTGGATCAATGGAGTCCATGGCCAGGCACATCTGTGGCTGAGCTGAACACTGCTATTTGTACAACTTCAATGAGGCCCCTGGGCCAACGGGAAGGGTACATATGGAGACCCCAGGACCATTAAGGACTGTTAGTGTATTCAGGACCCTGACAGTAGCTTTCCACCCCAGCAAAGTGTGTCCTCATGCTTGGGAGGTCTGGGTTCAGAAGGGCCTTGCTGTAGAGTGATTTCATTGCTGTGGTTGTCAGTGAGCTCTTTCAGGGCAGGGCAGAGCTCTTTTCAGAGCCAGGGCAGGGACTAGCAACTGGGAAGGGAATGACAGTGTGGAGTTGGGTAGGGGTGTTCAGGCCGGGGTCCAGGCTGGATTGAGAGTGAAGAGGGTGGGGCAGGGTATTCTCTGAGCTGCCCCTGGCAAGCCTTGGAGGGTTGGCAGGCTCGAGGAAGGACATTGCTCAGGAGCTTGGGAATGGGTAGGAGGTTGGCGCCATGGGGATATCAGAGCCCAGGGCCAAGCTTGCCCCTCAAGAGGAGTGATGGTGGCAAGGTCCTGCACAGGTGTGGGTCAGGCTCCATGGTGCTTGGCACAGGGGTCAGGAAGGTGTGAGCTAACTGTCAAGGGCCAGCTGCTCCTAAGGGAAAGGGAGCCAGGAGTGATAACAGAGTGGGCAGGGCAGGGCCTCACCAGCCAGTGCCCAGTTTCACAGGATCCAAGTGAGTCAAACTGGGCAGGCTTGGAGATGTCAGTCAGGTTCAACCAAGGGTTGGAATCATCAGGCAAGTTTGCTGTGATGAGGCAGGTCCAAGGTCAATTTGGGAAGTCAATATGGATCAGGACTGGTGGCAGGTAAGGATCAGGTCTGCTGAGGGTAACCAGCCCAGTGATCGCTGGGCAGGTCCATAGTGATGACACCATTCCAAGGTCAAGCTGGGAAGTCAGCCTTTGGGTCAGGGCCCAGATCAAGAGGGCTAAGGCACAGGCATGACTGTGGCTGAGCAGGAGATCAGTGCACCTAGAACATAGCTCATGTAGGGGTTGAAAACCCAGCCTTGAGATTAAATGGAGCTCATGAGCCCATGGGAAGGATCTGGTCCTTACCAACTCACAACTCAACCAGAATAAAGGAAAAGGGGTTTGGAAAATGTAATTCTTCAGGGAAGAAGAGCAGAAACCATTATTAGAGGTAAGAGAAGCTCCTATCAGATGGCAGAACACTTTTTGAAAGATGGTATTTACAGCAAAATACATCTTTTACCTTTGAGGAGGTCTCATATCAGTATCCGTAAGAATTTTGCTCAGTTTCTCTTTGCTTAGTCTTTTTCCTCCTAATAGACTCCATTTCCTTTCTCCTTTTATAAACAAATTTCCTTACAAATGAGGGTAAATGTACAATACTGTTTCTTTAATTGCTTCCATTTAAATATATATGCCTAGGAGATGCCTCTGGGGAGCTTGAGCTGAAAAAGAACTTGCTAGGCTTTCAAAATGTTATTACTATTTCATGTCATTCCATGAAGATGTTATGAGAAGTTTGATTGTCTTTTGTGACTACAAAAGTCATGATGTCTTTAGCTACAACTCCATCTTTTCCCAATAGTGATTAAGGAAAACATAAATCTGTACAATCTAACCCCCAAGGCAATTTGGTGGGGTGACAGAAACACCAAGGTGTCAGTAAGTGCCTGACTAAGGGAGAGGCCAGTAGTGTTCTTAGTGCCTAAGGCCCCACCTTTGATTGTGAAGTGCATTCTTTGTGGAGGGGTTGTTGGAATGAATTGTGTACGATCCCAGTTACTCTGGGAAGCTTACATGAAGTGGCTGCTGTTCACAACCCTTATGCCATCTAGAGTAGAATATTGCAAACCCATTCAGAGAAGAGTGAAAAAGACTCGAAGGCTGTTTCTTCTCCTGAACTCCTGAACAGTTAGGAACAATTTTTCTCAGGGAGACCACAGAAAATCTTAGTTTGTGCAAGCTTCTAACACAACGCCTACTCCAGTCAATGCTTTCATGCAAAATGAAGCCAACATTAAAGTGAATGTGTGCCTTGAATCAAGTGGTTTAGTTTCTCCCTTTGATAGTCAGATAGACACAAGCAACACATAGTGAGTTTTTAATTTTATTAGAGTGGTAGAGCAACAGGAGAGGTTGCTTTGGAAAATAAAATTTGTTCTGAAAGTCTGTGAACCTGGTGATGTCTTCAGACTTTTACAGATGCCAGGTCCCTTTAATTTTGACATCTTTCAGCATCAACCACATTGCCTTTCTGGGTGTAGCTGCAATTTGTTAAACAAAGGTTCTTGCTAGAAGTAACTCCAGAAGTGAGTGCTTGATTTTCATTTACATTCTAGACTTAGTCTGTTCCTCACAGAATGCTTGAGGAAAACTTAGACTTTTAAAGATATTATACGTTACAATTAAGTATCCTCCAAGAAACTAACCATCATTGTTTTGTAGCAATCAATTTTATTACTGGAGATAGGACTGATATATCCTAGGAGTTCAAAAACAAGCAAACAAACTAAAAAATGCATACAATTTCTCTGTGTCTCAGACCATCCAGAAAACATCTGATTACTGCAAGGCAAACAGTATCCCATTTCCCAGCATAGAGGTTCGGGAAGAGGATAAGAGCAACCCTTATGATTGCTATATTTTCCGAGGAGACAAGTCATGCCCTACAGTCATGCACTTTCCACTCTTCAACAACGTGAATTGTTCTGGTAATTGTTCTGATGTACTCTATGCAACTTTGTCTCTGTATATTTGCATTTCATATTCTCAACTTCCAGTGCCATGCATTTCAGAGTCCTTCTTCACTCAGCGCTGCTGCCGCAAATGGACATAGAAGAAAAGGAACAGGGCAGGCTCTATGTATAACGGAGAGAAGCTTGCAGGGGCATTAGTGTAGTCACCGTCTCAGATAGGTGACGTATATCCTGAGCTATAAGGATTTTACAGTCTTCTTGGTTTGTAATGTAAATCAGTGTAATTAAATTGCGGTCCTTCTACTAAAGAGGGGTTGGGGAGGCATCACATTTAGAAGCCAGAGTATCCAAGTCTGGGATATTTACCACTGTTCCCCTTTATAGTTATTGGGGAGGAACAGGCAGGTCCAGAGAGAGATTCATCCTCCTCTCTCAGACAACTGATGAAGCAGGTGATGAAAGAGGACCTCCACACTCTGACTGATCTCCTCTTCTCTTTTCACTGGCTGCAGCAGGATCTTAATGTGATAAAGAACTTGTATGTGAAATGTGCAGATCTTCAGGGATTAGTATTTTCCTCAAATCTATACTTTTCTTGAATGATCGTGTAGTTTTCTGTTTGGCATTTACTTACATATTGTGTCTACCTTTCTTCTAGGTGAAATAGAAAAATACAGAAGTAATTTTTCCACCTTTAAGATGTCCTACTCAAAGGAAAACATCGAAGATCTCCTTGCAAAAGCAAGCTTGAATGTGTACAACAATAGTGGGAAGATTCTGCAAGAGATAGAACGGCTTGTGTCTTCCTCTCATACAAAGGAGTTCTGAATGCAAGGGCTTTTTTCCTTCAGTACAAGATAATGAATTTATGAATTACTACAAATGGTATACTTTACCCCACTGCACTTTTCATTTTGGCCATTTAGTGTTAGTCTTCAAACTGTGCTCTGGACAACTGTAATGGAGATTTCTCCATCTCAGCTACCTCCTTAATCTCCTCTATAGTCAAAAGAACCAGAAGGGTGCTCTTAAGGAGTGAATCATTTAGCACATTTTAAACATATTTGTGAGAATAAGATGGCCTGAGTTTCTGAAGGGCTGAAGAGGCTCCCTTTAAAATTGGCTGAGATGGGGCATTGATGTTTGCAAAGTAATTCTAAAAATAATAATTTAAAAAAACCCTAAAAATAGCAAAGAGGAAGAATAAGGGATGAAGGAGAAAGAGAGAGAGAAAGGTTTTCCACAGAAGAATAGCTAACCAGGCAGCATAACAGATCATAAAGGATTAGACAGATAAGCACTAAATAAACACATTAAAAGGGAAAAAAAAATTACTATAATTTTTGCTTTTGACAGTGGAAGACAAGTAATAGAGGAACAATGAATGAGATGAATAAATGTCTAATGGTGTCATGGTTTAACCCCAGCTGGCAACTAAGCACCACACAGCCGCTCGCTCACTCCCCCACAGTGGGAGGGAGGAGAGAATCAGAAGGGTAAATGTGAGAAAACTCATGGGTTGAGATAAGAACAGTTTAATAATTGAAATAAAATATAATAATAGTGACAATGATAGTGATAGTGATTGATTGATAGTGATAGTGATAGTGATAGTGATAGTGATAGTGATAGTGATAGTGATAGTGATAATGAAAAGGAAAACAACAGATAGAGAGAGAGGAACAAAACTCAGGAAAAAACAAGTGATGCAACCACTCATCATCTGCCAACTGATGCGCAGCCAGTCCCTGAGCAGTGATCACTGCCCCCCAGCCAACTCTTCCCAGCTTATATACTGAGCACGACGTCATATGGTATGGAATATTCCTTTGGCCAGATTGGGTCAACTGTCCTGGATATGCTCCCTCACAGTTTCTTGTGCACCCCCTCGCTGGCAAAGTATGGGAAGCTGAAAAGTCCTTGACTTAGGATAAATGCTGCTTAGCAACAACTAAACCATCAATGTGTTATCACATTAGTCTCATGCTAAATCCAAACCACAGCAGTATACCAGCTACTAGGATGAAAATTAGATCTATCCCAGCTGAAACCAGGACAGACGGTCAGAGACTTACAATGCTGGTAAAACTGGAGTGTCTCTGCACAAGGGGAGGATGTCTGTCTATAGGAACGAAATGTGAACTGCTAGGCTCTGGCTTGCTTATGATACTGGCTTTTCTAACTTCTTTCTTCTTCTGTATTTCTCGCTTTTTCGGCATTTTCTGTGTATCATATTTAAACCTAATAGTTTATTAATTATATGAGCTATAGCTTGTTCCAAGTGGCAGTCATATTTGGCTTTGTCCTACAGTGTACTGCACAATCCCAGTCAAAGAATGTGTCTGTAATAACCTGGCATTGAACAACTATATCTGTGATATTAAAAAAAAAAACAACAACAAACAACTTTCTTTGAGCTGTCCTGGAAATCTTTAACTTGCAAGTTTTTCTTGTGTTTTCTTGTGTTCGGACTGAATTAAAAATGAGGAAATTCAATGTAAACACAGGAAAACACTTTCTGTTTTTACTGTGAGGTGGTTGGACACTAGAACAGGTCACCCAGAGAAGCTGTGAAGATATTCAATCCCACTTGGACAAGGTCCTGGGCAACCTGTTTGAGCTGACCCTGTGTACTGCTTTTGTCTAGGAGAGAGTTAATTTTCTTTGTAGCAGCTTGCATGGCGCTGTTGTGGATTTGTGCCCAAAACAGTGTTGATAACACAACGATGGTTTAATTATCACTGAACAGTGCTTGCACAGTGTCAACAATTCCTTATTTTACTTTGCTTGCACACTCAGCCTTTGTTTTATCTATTAAACTGTCTTTACCTCAACCCACGAGTTTTCTCACTTTTACTCTTCTGATTCTCTCCCCAAGCTGACCTGGCTTTGGTGCCTAATAACTCCACACAACACACTGACTCTCCTGACCTGAGCGACTGTCATAACAGACAGAACCCAAGTCGTGGACTAAATGAACTCAGTGGCCAATTTGTGGACATGTTATGGACATTTTACAGGAGTGGCCCTTAGACTAAGTGAATGATATCTATGTATAAATCAAAGGACAGGAAAGGGGGTGGTGATTAATGAGGGTGTATTGGATAATGTGGGTCCTGAGTACGGTGTAAATGGTACGGAAAGGAGGGAAGACTGTAGTCGGTCTGGCTGTGATGGAGTCAATTTTTTTCACAGCAGTTCATATGGCGCTGCCTTTTGTGACCAAAACTGTGTTGATAACACACGAATGGTTTAGCTGTTGCTGAACAGTGCTTCCACAGAATCAAAGCCTTTTCTGCTTCTCATGCTGCCCTGCCAGCAAGTAGGCTGGTGGTGCACAAGAAGCTGGGAGGGGACACAGCCGGGACAGCTGACCCTAAGTGACCACAGGGATATTCCATACCATATGACGTCATGCTCAGCAATAAAAGCTGGGGGAAAGAAGAAGGAAGGGGAGGATGTTTGGAGTTATGGTGTTTGTCTTCCCAAGTGACTGTTACTTGTAATGAAGCCCTGTTTTCCTGGAAAGGTCTAGACATCTGCCTGCCAATGGGAAGTAGTGAAAGAATTCCGTATTTTGCTTTGCTTGTGCGTGCAGCTTTTGTTTTACCTATTAAACTGTCTTTATCTCAACTCACAGGTTTTTGCACTTTTACCCTTCTGATTCTCTCCCCCATCCCACTTAGGGGAAAGTCAGTGAGCAGCTGTGTGGTGCTTAATTGTCTGTCAGGGTTAACCCACAACACCCTGCTTGAGCAGGGGAGATTGGACTAGATGATTGCAAGAGGTCCCTTCAAACCTCAGTGATTCTGTGTGATTATGTGCTCCCAAATTACTAACTCAGCAATAGCATTATGTAGAAAATGCTGTTTCCTTAAACACAGAATAATGCCTTTTGAATGCTGATACTCATGTTGGAATTCCAGCTGGAATTCAGGGACTTTGGCTGTGGGCAGTGGATGTGCTGAAGCTACTACTTCATAGACCCTGGTTCTAGCATGTTTGCCATATCTGGGGTTTGGAGTGCCAAAGCACCGTGAAAAAAATGTTGTCTTGACAAAGAGCTGTCATTACAACACAGACTGGCAGAGGTGTGCAGCTTGCCACAACAAGATAGAAACATTTTGTAAATGTTTTTGCATTTCATATCTAACATGCTAAATATCACCTGTGCTGTTTTCCAAAGGAACTGCATATTCACTACATGTTCACTGATTTGTGCTCTACTGCATTGTCCTGGTTTCAGCTGGGATAGAGTTAATTTTCTTCCTAGTAGCTGGTATAGTGCTGTGTTTTGGATTTAGGATGAGAATAACGTTGATTGATAACACACTGATGTTTTGGTTGTTGCTAAGTAGTGTTTACACTAGTCAAGGATTTTTCAGCTTCCCATGCTCTGCCAGGTGCCCAAGAAGCTGGGAAGGAGCAGAGCCAGGACAGCTGACCCAGACTGGCCGAAGGGCTATTGCATACCATGTGACATCATGCTCACTATATAAAGCTGACGGAAGAAGAAGGAAGCGGGGGGTGTTTGGAGCAATGGCATTTCTCTTCCCAAGTAACCGTTACGTGTGATGGAGCCCTGCTTTCCTGGGGATGGCTGAACACCTGCCTGATGATGGGAAGTAGTGAATGAATTCCTTGTTTTGCTTTGTTCGTGTGTGCAGCTTTTGCTTTACCTATTAAACTGTCTTTATCTCAATCAAAGAGTTTTCTCACTTTTACTCTTCTGATTCTCCCCCCCATCCCACCGGCGGCGAGTGAGCAAGCAGCTAGGTGGTGCTTAGTTGCTGGCTGGGGTTAAACCACGACGTGTGTTCACTGATTGTTGGGCCAAGAACAAAAGGGCTTCTGCCTCTGCCACACACACCAGCAAAGAAAAACTCCTCCCTTAATTTAGTTTTTTACCTACAGCCATAATTCAAGGCAACCACACTGTCAGTGTATGAGTGCACATCGTAGGGTATCTTCATATGAATTGTCCACAGCAAACAATTAATCAGGGAAAAAATATTTATTTGCCAATGAAGATGAGCAACTGCTGAGTGCACTGACTTACGCACTTTCCCTGACCATAGTGTTTACCTTCTTTATAGCTAAATCAGGTGCAAATGAATGTGGTTCAAAAGGAGTTGCAAAGTGTAGGTGTCTAATCTACCATAATCACACATCCACTCATCAAGTTTTACATTTCCTCTGGGGATTTAAATACCTCTTCCCATCTTTTTCACATATGCAGTGTTTTCCTCATGGTGTGGGCATCTTGCAAGATGTGCCAGACTCAGACTCCTATGTGCTTTGCCTTTTGGGTAGGATCGATTTCATTCCATTTACCTGCCTACAATATAGTTGTCATAAACTGGCATTTATATTTGCCTGTGGAAGTTTTGATCAAGTTTGTTCTTAAGCTCTTCCATCTAAACTATGTGAGCTCAGTTTTTCCATGCAACATACTGTGGCAGAGTTCAAGTATGAGACTGTTATCAAACTATAGAACACTGGCCTCTGTTTTCTCACTTGGGAGACATTTAGAATTGCAAAAAAAGAGAATCGTAGAGCAATTTAGGTGGGAGGATTTGGGCTGAAGATCATCTATCTCTGCCTTAAGAAGGGACACCATGTGAAAGGACATGTGACAAAACATGCAGATTGGAAGAATGAGTAAGGGTTTTCAGTTTGAGCATAAGCCACAGGGTAACAGAACAGCATGGCCATAATCTAAAACTCAGGCAGTACTTTAGCTCCCTTGAATCACTACAGAAAAACCGGCATCTCCAGGAGGAGACTTATTTTATGATAAGACGGATGTCGAAGACGCAATGCAGCTGTTTGAATGGAGTTGTCTACTATCAGTAGCAGATTCTAAAGACAAAAGATGCTGGAGATGACTGCTGAAGGTCCAACAGCTCTTCCATGAATGGAAATCCAGGCATGAGTTGACTAAACAAGGAAAGAAAAATTGCTCAGCTCTGGAAATTACCCTTTCTGCTACAGTTTCAGACTACTTGAAAAGGATTTATTATCAGTAAACTCTTACTAACTTGTTTTACATTAACAAGCCCATTGTTCCACTTCTACCTGTATTAGATCACTTTAGTGTTAGTTCCCTTCTCCCTTAAGCCTCACAAAAAAGTGTTGGTATGCTTGCAGAATGATGTCAATGTGTAGGAGCTGCAAGGAGCTTCATGACATCACCCATTCCAATCTCTTGTATCACGAATGCCTTGTTATCCTTGGTAGTCTTGGTCTAGGTTAGTCTTAACACTTCTTTGTTCCATGTGGTATTCAGAGTGGGTACGGCGATATCGCAAAATGCTTAAGAGCAATTTAGGTACGCGTCATGCTGAATAAGTTGGTAAATACACAGGAGCTGCTTGCTAGGCAGACCAGAAAGCTGATACAAATGTCACCTTTGGGAACTGGATGGCTGTTCTGCACTGGGGGGGGGGGAGGTGAGAGAGAGAGAGAGACGCTGCAGGGCTCTTTCTGGATCTCAATAAGAAAGGCCCAACAAGAAATGGCCTAATAAGATAACTGCTTTAATACGGCAAAGTAAGAAGAGGAATATAGATAGTGAGTAAATCTTATGTCCCTTCAGAAGCTGGGCACCTGCCTTGATGCAGCATCAGATGCAGTTTGGACGGATTTTCCCATGATGCGCTGCACTGAGCAGATCCTGTCCGTAGAGAGAAGCTCTCCCTTTTGGTCATTCGAGCTATTATGTCATTCCCCCACAAGAAGACAGCTCTATTCCTATGGGATGTTCACATGAGAACTTCTTGCTGCTCTGTCAGATACAGGCAAGGACGTGCAGGGGGCACAATGGCCAGTACCGAGTGGGAGCTGCCTGCAGGTCCCTCTGCTGCAATGAGCTTCTGAGTTTATCCCACAGGCAAGGGATTTGTGCAGCACAACACAGACCTGAAAGCCATCACAGCTCAGCACAGGACAGCACAATGCAGCACAGCACAGAGCCTCCTCAGGTTAACTGTTCTGTGGATCACTAACTCCTAAATGTGCAACAGTCCCCCAGTCAGGATCAATAGAATGGTCTGCCTACAAGGTAGATTTACTCTTTCTCTACACAGTAAGGTATTCTGTGTGAGTAGTATTGTTTTCATAGCCATAATCAAGTCCCATTTTCATTTTTTCATTCCTTTGTAACAAAACACTCCACTTGGACCAGTTTCCCCAAATTTATACAACTGCAGTTATGACATCTGCATCAAAGAGAGCTATGTAGGCTATGGGGCTGTGGAGGAGTCGGTCCAGGGGAAAGCCAGATGAAAGGCCATAATTGGAAGTGAAATTCAAAGTAAGATGATGACAACAGAAGGGACAGAAGAAGTGATGTTATAAGGGAGGTATAGGACTGGTCATGACAGATAATAGCAGCAACTTGAGAAGTGTGTCATGAAAGACAAATGTAGAGAGCAGAAGAGGCAGGACAGACCCAGATGGAGCTGAGCTGGTTCGGGTGAAATTGGTTGCCTGATTCTGGTACCTGAAATAACTAGCTTATACTAAGAGAGCAGGTTCAAAATGCAGGAAGATCATCTGGAGAGAAAAAAAACAATGCAGCTGAAAGGGACTAGTGGGCCTTGAGCAACCTAATGCAACTTTGGACTTGACCCTGTGTTAGCTGAAATATGGGACCAGCTGCTCTCCAGAAGTTCCTTTCAAACAAAACTGGGATTAGACCGACTGTGCTGGAGCAATGATTCCAATCAAGAAAAGCAGTCGTCCCCTCTCCCCAAGAAAGGGCCAAAGAAAGATACATGTTTCCTATATTTAGGTCTGGGTCTCATTTCTAGAACAAAATGCTTGAATTTGACGTAAGTGGGACCTTGGGGTGCAAACTAACCTGCTATTGAATTCAGGAGAGCACTACCATGAAATTCTGTTACCTAAAGAAAGGGACCTAGTGCCTATGGATCTGCCTTTCAGACATCTCTCTGAAAATGGCATGAGTCCCCCATGTGGTCTGTGTCCTTTTTGTCATGCATTTGTGCATTTCTGAAAGACTCTAGTGCAACTCCAGAGGCACAAGACCTACTTGTTACAGCTGCTGGATTGTTCCCTACAGCTAGATGGATCAGTTCAGGTGTCTTAATCTTGAGCTGAACTGTGCTGTAGTGTTCTGAATCTGGGACTGACTCTCCCTTGGGTGCCTGACCACATCCTCAGGTTCCTAAATACCTCTGTCTCTTTGGTCTACACGTAACTCAGATTAAGTGGTAGAAACTTAGCCCCCAAGGAAAAAAATTCAGCAATGTCTTTGCTTTGTCAAGTTGCACCAGGTCGTCCCAGTGGCCCCTTTATCTTTACCACCAAAGCAGCATGAAACTCATGGTACGACGTCTCTGGTTCTGAGTTGTGCAGGGCTCCAGGGACAGATTCCCGTCAGATTCTTGAGAGATCCTTCTTGGGAGGAGTCAGCAATAAATCCGCACCTCAGTGCTTTGCCCTTGCCATACCTCAGAATTTCCAGGCCAGCTAAACACAGAGCAGGCGGGAACCAGTTCATATCATCAGCTGTTGGTTTAATGAAGTACTAAGAAGCTCAGGAGAGCAACCAATTACAGAGATCTGTGGCTTTGGTGAACAAAGACAGAGGAAAAGAATTGAGTCAATGTGGTAAAGAGCTACAACTACAGAATCAAAAGTGCTGCATAAACTGAAGAGTAAAATCTGCAAAGACAAGCGTGGTAAGTCTATTGAGTCAAAGGGAGGGAGCAGACAACTGTTGGGGACAAGGGGAAGGGAAAGAGAACAAAGGTTTAGCCTCATCTTTGGATACCTTCACTGAATTGTCTACAGTGTATGCAGTTACAAGGTACCTAGATGTCTGAGCTCCCATGTTTGCCAGTGAAGGGATCTTTGACAGCTATAGAGCTGACTTGAAGTAAACATGATATTCTGTTGCTTAACAAAAGTATCTGGCATATTAAGACATGTCAGAGAGCTTGGACATCCAAATGCCTTCCCCAGGAAGGGACAGGATCCCAGGCATCCTTTTTTACTAATTCTGGTTTTATGTCTAAGTTACACTAGGGCATTGCAGAAAATGACAGACATTTCTTTACGAACCAGCATTGGACAGAATTTTGAAAATAAAGGGAAAAAAAATGTAAATTCAGTGATCTAAGACAAAAAAAGCAAAAGCAAAACCAAGCCAAACAAACCCAAATCAAATCCCCCAAGAAGTCCTTTATAATTTAGCCATCAGCTGATAAAATTAACATGTCAAGAAGCAATTCTCCCCTTTCTTACAAGGACAAGACAGTCAACTCTGGTTGCCAGCTGGTGTACTATGAATCCACATCCCACTATGTGTGCAGATACATCTAGATTTCTACATGAGACTATAGCTGGATACATATTCTATGAAAAGCATTCCATTAGCAAGTTGTCCATTTTGACTGCAGTTGAAGAATGCACCACGGATTAACTTTGCATCTGTGATCCTGAGCATGGATCGTATCCCTACAGTGGAGCTGTGAGGCAGGTGTACACAGCTCTTTCTAAGGTAAATTGGTTTGTATCTACTTCTTTAAGTTCATTCTGACATTAAGGTATAAGACTGTGGTGACTGCATCTTTCATACCTAGACAGCACAGCAGCATTTCTAGTGTTTCAAATGAATTATTACTGAGTCATTCACACAGGAGCTCCATTTGAGAGGAACACAGGCTTCACAACTTGGAAAAGCACCCAAAAGGAACAACATGTTAGGTTTGCTATTTCAGTTCAAGGTAATAACAGGAATGCCGTTAATGTAAAATAGAAGAAATATCATTTGAATTCAGTAAAGTTTGAGCATTTTGCTCTGTATTTACTCCTACTGCAAAAAGTTCCATAAAAAAGTGAATTTTGTAGGCAATTTCAACATTTTGGAAAAAAGAATGAGAGACCATAAATTGTTTCTCTCTCTGAGACTGGATGTGCACCACAGCACCAGGATGAATCATCTTCTGGAGATGGGTGAATCACGGACTGAGAAGAAAAGTGGGCACCTAGAAGGTCTAAGTATGGACCTCAGTAACATAACTTTGACATCTAAAATTGCCCATTTAGATCCAGACTAATCATTCATGTTGCCCTCCTTTTATTAGCAGAGGAGAGGTTGGGCAATAAATGACCACTTTGCAGTCCATCCTAAGGCAGAATGTTTACAAGAGGTCACAGGAATCCATTATGATTTTTTCTTTCCACTAATCAAAGGAGATTGCTTCTTGCTAAAAACATCCTACAGATGCTTAAAATGTGTGTGTTTAGTGTGTTTTGAGATGTCCAGTGGAGTTCAGGAGGGGAAATAACAGGACATCTCAACTGGCACTTTCTGACCCTATTTAGGCACCGGATACCACTACTGAAGGCTGATGAGTCACCCACCATAAAAGATAATATTAGCAGCTCTAACCAGGGTTAGGAGAAATACTCTGAAAGCTCCATGTTGAATCACTGCAGACATGTTGAGACTCATCTATTTCTGGACGTATTTCTGGGGGAAAAAATATGTTACACTGGGTTTTCATAGTGGAGATTAAGGGATCTCATGCACATATATAAAAATAGGTAGGTAGGTAGGTATGTATATGAGCACAGATATATATATTGAAACAATGATAAGAAACATGGACAGTGTTTATAAACACATACATATCTATAAGCATATAGTATATGCATATATAAAACATATGTAGACTACAGGTATACATTTTATATATGTATACATACCTATGTATATTATATATACATGTGCATACACAAGTATTTTACATGTGGAACTATGATTACTGGGGGATTTGTTTCTGAGTCATAGTTTGGTCCGTCATATGGGATTCATGCATATTGTCTTCAGTGAGCAAAATGTGTTTAGGGCAACTGTGAAATTCAGATGGTGGAGAGTCTATGGAGCAGACCATCAAGTCTCAACCAAAATCCTTGATTTTCCCTTCACAGCTTTCACCAACACGCTGGAAAGAAAATGTCCAACCAAAGCACTGTGACAGAGTTTCTTCTCCTGGGATTCTCTGATACTCGAGAACTGCAGATATTACACTTTATGGTATTTCTGGGGATTTATCTGGCTGCCGTGGTGGGAAACCTTCTCATCATTGTGGTCATAGCTGTCAGTAATCACCTTCACACCCCCATGTACTTCTTCTTGATGAATTTGTCCATCTTAGACCTTTCAACCGTCTCTGTCATCCTCCCTAAGTCCATGGCCAATTTTCTGTTGAATACCACAGCCATCTCCTATTCTGGCTGTGCCGCCCAAGTCTTTTTCTTCCACGTCTTTGGTGCTGCTGATCTTGCTTTACTCACAGTCATGGCATATGACCGTTACATTGCCATCTGCAAACCTCTTTACTACAAGACAATCATGAAGGGGACTACTTGCATCCGCATGGCAGCCAGTGCATGGCTCAGCTGCATCCCTTACTCTGCTCTCCACACTGGGAACATCTTTCATTTATCCTTCTGCAAGTCCAACATCATTGACCAGTTCTTTTATGAAGTTCCACAGCTTCTCAAGCTTTCCTGCTCTGATTCATACTTTAGTGAAGTTGGGGTTCTTACGATTAGTTTCCTTTTAGTTGTCATCTGCTTTGCTTTTATAAGTATGTCCTATATTCAGATTTTCACTGTGGTCTTGAGAATTCCTGTCAAGGAAAAACAACGTAAAGCTTTTTCAACCTGCATCCCTCATCTCATCGTGGTCTCCATGTTTGTTAGCACTGGTTCTTTTGCCTATCTTAAGCCTGTCTCCAACTCCCCATCAGCTCTGGATCTCACAGTTTCTCTTCTCTATTCTGTGTTGCCACCAGTGATAAATCCAGTCATATACACCATGAGGAACAACGACATCAAAGCTGCCATGCGAAAATTAACTGACCACAGATTATTATGCAGAAATAAATAATCAGTCTTTCTTCACTAGACTTCCTCTGTGTTCTTGGTAATGAGCACTTCATTTTCCAATAACAGTTTATATCTTTGGGATTGGAGGAAAACATTGACCTTTTTCGGGGGAAGATTGTTTAAAGATTTCATTATATGTGTAATTTTGACTTGCTGATGGCAGCAGCTTTTGCGAAAGGATACATCAGTAATGGAACAAATCCAGGGTAATGCTCACAAACACTTTACATATGCCTGCCTGCCTGTGTCTCTATCTCACCCTCCCTCTGCTCTATATACGCTTATGGAGTATGATTTATAATTGGGCTGTTGTGGAAAAGGCACACATCTAGGTGTGTGTGAGAGAAAGACCGCCCAAGCGGTCGGGACATTTATTTGCAAACATGAGGAGAAACCCAGAGAGGTGTTTTGGTGGTGTCCATTTGGTTATGTCACCACTGGCATGTTTGTTGTTTCTTTATTGCGTCAGGTGCATCACGTATCAGTGTGACTAGAGTGCAAGATGTGCATCTGTTTTATCATCATTTTACATCTAAATAAATGACTGTTCACAAGATCTGCTCTGTAACTCATCTAAACTACCCATATAATTGCACATCTTCCCTTGTCAAAGTAAATTATCACTGCCTTCCATGTCCTCCCACCCTCACACCCAAACCCTCACAGAATGGAATCACTGTTGCCTAATTTTGAGCCGCTGAATCATTTTAATCTGTTGGAAACCCCAAAAGTTTTGTGTGTGATTCTAAACACTGAATCCTACTTTTGCTCTCAGATTAGATAACCCCATGAGAAGAAATACCTATTTATCATCTTTGACTGTGCAGGGAGCATGGAGGAGTGATTCAAGTGACTAAACAGCTACGTTTTAAACCCTGCAAAGTGCTGTATTAGGTTTGCAGTTGCTGTTTCTGAAGAGCGTGGCTCTCATCTTGGCTTTCTGTCATGTTCTCTTCCCACACAGGTGCAGGAGTGACTTGACTCCACTCAGCCTTGGGGCTGCCTCACCTCAAGTACTATGTACAGTTTTGGGCTCTGCTATGTAAGAATGATATAAAAATATTAGAATTTGGCCAAGGGAGGGCAACAAAGATGGTGAAAGAACTAGAGGGCAGGACTTGTGAGGAGTGGCTGAGGATACCAGGTTTGTTCATCTTCTTAGAGAAGAGGCAACTGAGGGGTGACCTCATTGCTGTCTACAGCTTCCTCATGAGGGGGAGCAGGGAGGGTGGTGCCAATCTCTTTTCTCTGGTGTCTGGTGGTAGGACGTGAGGGAATGGCTTAAAGCTGCATCAGAGGAAGTTTGGATTGGATATTAGGGAAAGGTTCTTCACTGAGAGGATGTCCAAGCACTGAGACAAGCTCCCCAGGGAAGCAGTTGTGGCCCTAAGCCTATCAGTGTTCAAGAAGCACTTGGACAACACTCTTAGATATACGTGGTTTAACTTTTAGGTTGCCCTGTGTGGAGTCGGGAGTGGGGCTCGATGATCCTCGTGGGTCCCTTCCAGGTTATTCAATAATTCTACAATTCTATGACTAGTTCAGGTGCAAACATCTACCTTGCAGAAGACAAGTTAGCTGAAATGAACTGTACTTATGCATTTCCAAAGACTAGGTCTACTTTACAATCAGCAGAAAGAAACAGGAATTTCCAGAGTGTGGTGCATCTCATTCCAGTTCAGATATGAAAGGTGCGTGAGATGTGTTTCCCTCTCGAATGCCTACTGCTTGCCTTTAACAAATAGAGTAATTTCAGGATCCTGTCTCAGAAGCTGATGTCTGTGTTAGGTTAAGTGATAAGAAGCTCATCTGCACACACAAAGAAGGCCCAGAGAAACAGTGTCAGGAGGAGTAACTTGATTAATAATCTGCCCTGGCTGCTCCCAGGCCCATCACAGGAGAGCTACCAGCCCATGAAGGGCCCATCTCCACAAATGCCGAAGAGCACAGAGGCACAATGGCAGGCAGGGGAACTCAAACAGACTCCTGAGGAATGAACACCTTGTCCAGGTTCCTTCCAAGTCTGTCCCAGAAGAGTCATCAGCCCCATTGTCCAGGCATGAAACCCATCCAGATTAGTCATCAAGAGGAGCTCTCCAGACCACCTTTGCGACTCAAGGCGGGTTGGTGCATAGGGGTGTGGGACACATTATGGGGGAAGGACACTCCTCCCCTGCAGGGGAAGAGCATTTTGGGATTAGACAGGACTTATTGTGGGATGTTTAAGGGAGGAATCAAAGGTGGGAAAAGGGAGGGGTTTAGTGACTTGGGGAGCAAGAAGTGTGGGAAAGAGATGCATAAGGGAATAAAAGGGTCCATTCACAGGTAAGCAGGGGCTGCTTGATTGGTAAATTTGTCTGGTCATGCCCTGCCCCTGATCACTGCAGTCTGTCTGGTTTCCTTCATAAAATCCACCTTCAACTATTTTACGGTAAGAGGCTCTTTATTCTGTGTGCACATGTGTGTACAGCAGTCTGTGGTGCCAGCAACCGGAGGAAGTGTGGGTGTATAAGTGACCATGATCACTAGTGAAGATAAAGTTGGACTAGCCAGGTGTCACTGCAGCAAAGTTTTGCCACAGGGCTGAAATCGAAGAAGTAGTCCTCTCTTTCACTGGGGCTTCATAGAATCAGAGAATCAGAGAATTGTTTGGGTTGGACGGGACCGTGAAAGATCATCTGGTCCAACCCCCCTGCCATGGGCAGGTACATCTTTCACTACATCAGGTTGCTGAAAGCCTTGTCCAACCTGACTTTGAACACTGCCAAGGATGGGGCATTCACAAGTTCTCTGGGCAACCCGTTCCAGTGTCTCACCACCCTCACTGTAAAAAATATCTCCCTTATATCCAATTTAATCTATCCTCTCTCAGTTTAAAAACATTGTCCCTTGTCCTGTCACTACAGGCCCTGGAAAAAAGTCGCTCTCCATCTTTTTTATAAGCCCCCTTTATGTTTGAATGGATGCAATAAGGTCTCCCCAGATCATTCTTTTCTCAAGGCTGAACAACCCCAACTGTCTCAGCCTTTCTTCATAGGAGAGGTGTTCCACCCTTCACATCATTTTTGTGGCCCTCTTCTGGACCCACTTTAACAGGTCCATTTCTTTCTTTTACTGGGGACCTCAAAGCTGGACGCAGTGCTCCAGGTGGGATTTCACAAGACTAGAGTTAGTGCAGACACCAATGATGTTATTACAGCAATAGCCATAAAACCTTTATCCAGGAAACAGACTCAAGCCAGAGGCAGGACTTGTGGTTCATCTGGTCTGTATGATACAATGGCTTACCTATTGCCAAGTATCAATCCCAAGACATTGCTGCCAGAATGTAACATTCAACAGCTCCCAATGAACCAAAGAAGAACATTTGTGCAAGGCAACCACTAGCAGACATTCTCCTGGCCCCTGTCAGGAAGCTGTCCAGCATCCTAGGCAGGATGGTGGAGGCATGATAAGCCTCCAAGGACAACCCCTTCTCTAGAAAAAGTACACCGGTGTGCAAAGGTGCTGATCAGTTGCAACCAGAGCAGTTATAAGGATGTTTCCACTCACACTAACCCTGTAAATCATGAGGAAAAACAGGAAAAGCAAACCTGTTGTTCAGGAAGACACTCAAATGCCATGAGGATAGACTCCATGATATTGGGTCGATTTCTGCCATCTGTTTTTGATATCAGTCTTATCTAGGCAGTAAGAATGAAGCGGAAATACTTTCAATTATCACCAAACACCTTTGCTTTCATTCTTGAACTTAGAATTCCTTGATTCCCTTGTGGTGTTTTTGCCTATGAGCTAACCAGGAGTTCAGAGGTGAAATTTGCATTGCGAAAGAGGGGAGGAAATCAAGAAAGATTCCTCAGTAGCTCAACTACTTCCAGTTTTATTGAAGACATGTCGTCTTCTCTGATGAGGATTTCTGAGCTATGTCTTGTTTCAAAATCTGGAAAAAAAGAAGCCAGGGTCTCTCAGAAACAAAGGGTTTTACAAGGAAGCCCAAGAAATCTCTGCTGAATGTCGAGTACCAGCTGCCAAAGGACTTCAGGATGATTCCTTCAATAAATGCCAGGCAATTACCACAAGTCAAGCCTTCCCTGCACACTTCCAATTTTTGATTTCTTTATGCTGTAAGAACACCCCATATACTTCCATCTGTGCTCTAGGATTGGCAATCACATGCTCAAGTAGCTTTTGGTTATTTTTTTCTCAAATTTCAAGGAACTTTCCGGTGACATGAGATACCTCTTGTATCCTTCATGTCTCCCCCGATACCATTGCCCCCCTACCCAGGAATGGAGGCTTATTTTCTAGTCATATTCTCTTCATCAGGTTCTGGTAGCTCTGATATCCAAATTCCCATCTCCAATGCTTTCTACCGCTCAGAGGGAAACTGCGGGCAGAGATGGGTGATCTTAGCATGCACATGACCACACCAATCTAATGTTGCTAGGGTGAGACATTCAGGGAATGCTGTCCTTTCGAAATAAAAGACACACAATGAGATGCAGTAAAATGTAACTTTTTCAAATAAAGACAAGTGAAACCTGGCTAACGCATGGAGTGGTGAGGGATGCATCTTTTCTTTTTTTTTTCTTCAATTGTTTTTGGTATGCTACACTCATTATATGAAAATGAAAAAAAAAGAATGAAAAAATGAAATGAATGAAAATGGTACTTACTGTGAACTCTGTCTCTGTTCACCACCAAAGACATGAATCTAGGTATATTCTATATTGCTATTTCTACAGGGAAAAAAGAAAAGTGTGTCTGCTGGTTTGACTTCCAGCATCATTTTCAGAGTGACTGATTTCTTCTTTATCAAAACATTCTCAAATTATACATACTGAGATTTTGTCCTGAATGGAGTAGGAAAGAAAAAGTTTTGAAATTTTTCAGCAGTTCTGATAACCCTATGCGGTTGCAAATGAAAACACCAGTATCTACAGTCAGAATCATTGCATTTGAACTCCTTTAAGCCAAATTTCCAAACCCTAAAAAGTCTGTAGAGATGGAAAATCAGATATTGATGTCCATCCTGAGGCAAGCCCCAGGTTAGTATTTTGTTGCTACCAAAGGGAGGGAGAAAGGGCAAATGAAATGCAAGCAAACATCAATAGGGGAGTTTCAGGAATATGACCTCTGAGTTTACTGGTAGCCTTACAAAAATAAAATAAAAATAGAGTACTGCCTTTCTTACAGTGACTTGCTGAACGTGACAAAAAGCATTTTTACTGGGAGGGTGGTCAAACAGTGGAATGGGTTGCCCAAAGATGTTGTGGAGTTTCCATCTGTGGAGATATTCAAAACCCAAATAGACACAGCCTTGGAACCTGTTCTACCTGACCCTGCTTGAGCAGGGGGAGATTGGACTAGATGACCTCAAGAGCTCCTTCCAACCTAGTTGTTATGTCATTCTGTGACATTTTTGGAAAATTGCTTAAATGGATAAACATAACTGAATAGGGGAAATTTACTCTAGTGCAGTTTGTCTGTAGAAAAGTCCAGGCGCTACCAGTCAAAGGTCAATTCTGACTTGAATGATGAGAACCTGTCCATGAGGGAGGATAAATCACCTACAGTGATTCTGTCTTAGTGAAGAAGATATATCTAGTTTGCTTAGTGTCAAACTCTTGCCAAGGTTGGAGTGAAGTCAGTGTAGTAGTTCTTCACATATTCCTAGAGTTTTCATTTGTGTGACTGAGTCTCTGTCCTCTAGATCCCTTCTGCATGCTGACTTGAGGAACAGGACTTTTGTGACAGAATTTGGTCCACTGGCATTTTCATTGGAGATGTCTCCCTGTGTTGCTCTCGCTTTTTTATCCTGTAGTGGTTTCTGGGAACACTCTTCTCCTTCTTACCGTATGTGTGGACTGAAGCCTCCACATCCCCGTTCATTTTGTCTTGGGTAACCTTTCCTTCCTTGAGATCTGCTATACAACCAATATCGTTCCTAGGACATTAACCAATTTTCTCACAGAGAAGAAGTCTCTCTTTCAGGGACTGTACTGCACAGTTGTATGTTTGGCTCCTTGGGAGCAACTGAACATCTGCTACCAGCCATGATGCCATGTGATCGCTATTTAGCTATCTGTAATCTTCTTCATTATACAGCTATAATGAACCAGAATATTATTCCAGCACTGGCAGCTCTTTTCTGAATTACTGGCTTTGCAGTCACCTTGGTGATCATTGCATTGATGCTGAATTTGACTTTCTGTGGCCCCAGTGGGGCTGCAGAAAGCCATTTCTACGTGTTCATCTCCCCTCATTGTGATTACTACTTTCTATGGGATCCTTGCTATCATGTATGTATTACCACCTCCCAATAACTTCCTTAAATCTGAATAAAGTGTTCTCCACCTGCTGTACATTAAGAGGCTCTGGGGTAGAAAATCAACTTTGTGTTAGTATTTTGGGGGATTTCTGGATGCTGTAACAACCCTTGCATATGGGCTAGATTTGATCTAATCTTAAGTGTCAAATTCAGCTACCCCAAAAAATTACCATAAAAAGTGTAGATGTGGAAAATCTGTTAAAATACGATGAATTTTTGGTAGGGTTTGACCTTGGCTAGCTGCCAGACACCCACGCAGCTGCTCTCTCAATCCTCTTCCTCAATAGGACAGGGGGAGAAAAGTAAATTAAAAAGCTTGTGGGTCAAGAAAAAGGCAGAGAGATTGCTTAGCAATTACTGTCACAGTGAAAACAGACTCGACTTGGGGAAGATTAATATAATTTATTGACAATTGAAAATAGAGTAGGATGGTGAGAAACAAAGACAAAAACTAAAACACCCTCCCCCCAAGTCCCCTTATTCCCAAGCTCAACTTCACCCCTTCACTCCTGACTCTTCCTCTACCCCCTGCCCCTGCCCTCTGTACAGGGGGGATGGAGGATAGGGGGATCAATACATAGCAGTTTCCCTCCAGTGCTCCTTCCTCCTCACACTTTTCTTCTGCTCCAGCATGGGTCCTCTCCATGGGCTGCAATTCCTTTAGCAAACATCCATCTGCTCCAGCATAGGGTCCTCCATGGGCTGCAGCATGAATATCTGCTCCACTATGAGCTGCAGGGAAATACATCCTCCTCCCCCTCTTTACCTTCGTGTTTGCACTGCTGTTCTCACTCTTTTTTCCCCTCCTGCTCTGCCTGTGTGGCATTTTTTACCTTTTCTTAAATACATTTTTACAGGGATGCCACCAGCTTTGCTGATTGGCTCAGCTTTGGCCAGCAGTGGGTCTGCTTTGGAACTGTCTGTGACTGGCACGAGGCAATCTTTTCCCACAGAGGTCACCCCTGCAGCCTCCCCACTACCAAAACCTTGCCATGTAAACCCAATACACTTGAAAATCCTAGATCATAAATGGCACTAGATATGCATATTTAGGCAACTGAATCCCATTCCACATGGCATTTCACTCACTTTCCAGCTGTCACCTCAGAAAATCAGTCCTTTATATCCTGCCTCCTATCTGGCAGGTGTTTCAGATACCTCAGAACAGCTGAAATGGCACTGGACACCTACAGTAGGCACGGCAGTGACTGAGAAAATGAAATCCACCCCTTGATTTGACAAACCTTCTTTAAAAAAAAAAAGTCCTCTAGCTTGTGAAGATGGGTGAATCAATGCCTGCAACACCAAATAACATTGGTCTTACATTTCTATAAAAAACAGAAAGAAGGTACATAAGTACGTAGGTAGATAGGAAGATAGACAGACAGACAGATAGATAGATTCATGAAGAAGGTGTTTTTCTGTAGTATCTGAACAGGCTTTTTCTCCCTGAGATGATGTATTTTGAGCAGATGACTCTTCCGGTAAACCTCAGAGAAAAGCAGAATGTGGAAAAATGAAGTAAAGTTTAGTACATATATTTAGGGTTATTTTTCAGAACCCAGTGCAAACTCACATATTATGGTAGAAAGCAAATGTGTAAACAAGCCATCTGCAATGGGTTGGCCCCAGGCAGCAACTAAGCACCCACCCAGCCACTCACTCACTCAGTTCCACAAGGGCATGATGTTAATGGTATGTGACATATCCCTTTGGCCAGTTTGGGTCAGCTGTCCTGGCTGTGTTCCTACCCAGCTTCTTGCCCACCCCCAGGAGCGGGTAAGTTCAAATCCTGAAGACGGTGGGCTCCACAAAGCAGCCTAACAGGGAATTTGCTGACTCCAGACATTCATCCAGCTGGACCTCTGCAAGCAGAGAGAAAAAGCAGAAGGAGAGCACAACTCAGCAGGGGAATACAGTGTGTCTCATAGACTGCTGTACAGGAGCACTGGGAAAGAGGAACATGGGTCAACAGGTGTCAGCTGTGGACTTGGTGGGACAGGCCCAGAGCATGATTCCTCCCAGCAAAATCTTCTTACCAGCTTGGTCCCGCAGCCACCTGCAAGCTTTGGCCTCCAGAAGCTCTGACCAAGATACCTTCCATTTATACTGGTGCAACCAGGCTAAGGCCAAAACTGTGGCCCAGGCAGTTGGCGGCACATCCTGTGCGGGAAAACAGAACAATCAAGGGGAAGAAATAAAAAGAAAGATCAGACCTAAACCAGCACGTGGAAAAAGTAAGACCTCCGCACATACACACAAACTCTCTAAGCTTCTGAAGTCCTCAAAATTGGAAAGTTCCCAGGTGCCTCTGCTGATTCCACCCCACACCCTCCACGCCTCCCTTCCACAAGTGGAGAGGCTCTATATGCTGGCTGCTTTGATCTCTTCCTCTCAGTTCAGCTCAGACTGGAAACTTGGAGCAGAGGAAGCTGCTCATGATTCAGCTCATGACAGTGCACCACTCCTGCCCCTGATCTGCTTACCTCACTGGGCCTTTGTCCCTCAATGTCAGCCTTGCTGAGCCCCAAGGCAGAGGCCAGGGCTGTGGTGAGGGGCCAGGAGCCATTGGCTTTCTGGAGTGCCACCACTACCCTGAGCCCGGAGAAGTCACACAGTCTTGTTGACAGTGGTGAAACTGTCCAGTCCCAACTGATGTTAAATGCTGGTGGTTCTTCCATCACCTGCTCTTCAGGAGAAGCCTCCTGCTCTGAAAGACAGAAACATTCACACAGCTCATATGAGATAAGAAAGGGCTAGTAACCTTAAATTCTGCCTTCTCCAGGTATAAACTGTCCTCTATCCTCTCTGGACTTTCCCAATTATTCCCAGGCTTTCACAAGCATCCTGAGCTTTTTCCAGCCCTCTCAGAGCATCCTTAGATCTTCCCAGTCTCTCATAAGTATCCTAAAATCTGTCCTACATGCTCTAGTTTACCCAGCGTAATTCTCTCTGAACACCCTAAATTCCACCCATGAGCATCACTAATGTGATGCCAGATTGCCTTTTAAGCAGATGTTGGGGTTTGTTAAAACTGTCCAGGAGTATCAAGATATGTGACTGGGAGGTTTTCTCCAGCTGCCTAAAGATGGCTTCATCTACCTCCTCTTCTTAATCCAGTGGATCAACATCACCTGTGCTGACTTCTCATCTGATCCTTACTCACAAGCTCTCTTCCTTGGGACAGGTGATGAACCGGTAAATCTCCATGCACTCAAGCCATTCCTTTGCATCAAACGCAACCCATCCTTCTCAGCCTCCCACCCTATCTTTCCTGAAAAGCCTGTATACATCCATTGCAGGACTCCAAGCTTGAGAATTACCCCACGAGGTCTACATCATCCTAAAGAGATTACAGTTCTGCAGCTGTGCAGATTTCCTCCTTTCTGCTCTCCATGCTCCATATTTCTGTACAGGCCCCAGGTCGTGCAGCTTTTTCAGGGGAAGTGTGAGAGCCTTCCTTGTCATCCTGCCCCCTAAACACATCTGCTCAATCCCTTGTGCCCTCGCTTTTCTTCAGATTACTGTAGCCCTTCCTCAAGGCTACACACCTACTGTACAGCCCTCCTTTGCAAGCTTGTTTGCAAAGGCACTTTTGTCCCGCATGGTCAGGTGAATCCTGTTCCTTTTCCATAACCCTTGTTCCTCAGAGAGGGTCCTGCAGTCATAGTAGTGAAAGACCTGCCTGTGACACCAGCCATGCAGCCAGCCGTTGACCTGAAGGATGAGTCCATTTCTACCAATCGTTTCCCTTTCACCAGAAGGACTGAGGAACACCATGTGGGCTCCCATGCCCTTCAGCCTCTCCCCCAGGGCTCCATAATCACACATGATATGCACACAGGTTATCCCTGGTAGTTCCATTGCTCTCCACATGGAAGACCAGCGATGGGTAATAGTCCAAGGGCCAGACAAGCCTTCGCAGTCACTGCAGCTTCTTCGGTCCTGGCCTCTGAGGAGCAACACACTTCCTTCTGAAGCATGAGGTTGGGTTGGCAGCAGGGTGCCTTCATCCGCTGCAGGAGAGAGTTTCCTGTAACCATCACATGCCTTTCCCCTCTGCTTGGACACTAGGTTCAGGCTCAGCTGGCTCTGGATGCCTCCCCTGACAGGCCTTGTTTGTCCTCACCAGTGCCCAGGCACTATACCTAGCCTGAAGTTGCAGGTCTGCAGGTCGAGCACGAGCCTTCCACCTACCATCAGAAGCCACAAGCCTCCACCTTTCCCCATTTTGACTATGGCCTCCAGAAGTCCCATCCTCCTTGCTTCACGTAACTCAGGCTTTTTTCTCTGCAGGCTTTCCACAAAGACCAGGACAATCTCCTCACCACTCACCCTGATGGTGTGCAGTGTGCTCCCTTCTTCCTTTTAGCTCCTTCGGTTAGCAAGTCAGAACATACCTTGACCAGAACATACCTTGACCAGAACATACCTCCCATAGAGGCGGGCACTTCAGCCCTGGCCCCAGGGTGAAGCATCAGCCTCTCTCTTCAGCTCAAGACCTAGACAGCACTATCTTCCTTTTATGCTCTGTCTGGACTGAGGCTTCCAACGTACCAAGGGCAAATGCACTAGTCGGTGCTGGAGAAGGCATTGTGTGGCTGCACAACCCTCACTCAGCCCCACACAGGCCTGAACAGTTACTGGACCCCTCTGCACCGCTGCTGCACTAACTGCTGAGACAACTGCTATGTCTCTGTTTGTTAGCTAGCTCTGTGTTCTTGCCTACCTGATACACAGCTGCTTCCCAAACACCAGCTGAAAAAGTGCTTGACACCTTCTCCCACCATTAGAAGTCTGTTGAAGACAGTAAGCATAGACCCTCCCTGATTAGGAAACAGCCAGCAGAAGCTGACCATTAGAGATGACTGAAGCACAAGTCTACCGAAGTTAACTCTCCTCATCAACAGCAATCACAAGAAGTTCCCAGCAGGTGATCCTTGGAGATCAGAAGATGAGCCCTGGACAAGCAGAAGGCTGGAAGGAGAGGAAGCCTGGAAACTGCTGTGTGAACAGCTACGTCTCTGCTAGCTGACTCTTTTTTGCTGAACTGTATGAGGGTAAAGCTAAAGATTCATGCAGATATTTTGTGACAAACTTAGTGTTTGGGTGTGGAGTTAAGGAGACTATGATAGGGTTACTTCAGGGAAGTATTAACGTGTTTGATTCTTGGTTTCCAGCCCAGAGTCAAGATATAGGAGTTTGCTTTGTCTGTCACTCCATCCATCCCCAGCACAATGACAATCAGAAAGTCTGGTGAGAAGATAAGTGCTGAACGAGAGTTCAGCCCTAGTCTAACACATTCTGAGAATGCTCAGCTAAGAAGTTTCTCCTTACCTTTACAGGACGCTGAAAACTGGGTAAGTGCCTCAGTGTCAGGGCCTTTGCGACCAAGCATCTCAAGGAAGAACTGGCACTTCTGGACCATCCAAAACTTGGTGGACTTAAACCGCACAGGCCTGCAGCCATGCGACCAGAGCAGCTGGCAGGGAACCAGGTTGCAGGAGGGAGAGGACAACATGGAGGACTCTGGAGGCAAAGAATCTCGGGAGAAAGGCAGGGAGAGGGAGGTTAGACTCATGTGCATTAGAGACAGGCAAAAGGGTGGTCAGGCACACAGGATAGGGGGCTGCAGATGGTGATGAGGCATCAGACCAACAAGTCCCGCTTTCCCCTCCCGGTCCTATCCCCACCATTTCTGGCCTTACCACGGTGCCAGGCATCCCTCTGTTTCATGCGTACTGCCACATTGGATGTGAAGGTGGACGGAACCCCCAGGCGGAGGCTGGACTTAACTGCGCTGTGCCGGATGTCCTTCTCTGCCCTGCTTGTCCCCTCCCAGGCCAGTTTCCACAGCAAATGCATCATGGCCATGCGGTGCACAGGCAGCCTGCAGGGGCAGGGAATTAATCCTTGGTTCCACCTTGGGGAGGGGCACAGGACAAGTGGAGTAAAGAGGAGGGGGCAGTGGGGTAATGGTCACCCAGGTCCTCACCCAAGGTCAGGGCAGAGGGGACAAGGGGGCAGCACTGGATGCCCAGATTCTCTTCCCACCTCAGGCTACAGTGGGAAGGATGCAAGTGAACAACACCTGCTGTCTCTCCTCCAGACCTTACCAATGCCACTCTGCCTCGTGGGCAAGTGTGTTACCCTCTCACCTGTCATCTGGTGATGGGGACAGTGAGAACCTGAGTGTGTAATCGAAGGACTGGCTGCCCACGTGGTACTGAAGGGTCACGGCTCCCTCACCCATCTCTGGATCCTGGTGATGCAAGGGAAAGAGTCAGACAGAAATGTTCATCTGCAAGGCACAGGCAGCCTGGCTACCTAGGTTCCCTCCCTGCTCTACTAAGGTAGTAGATGTCCATGGTTGGAGCAGAAGCAGTGGTGTCTCTGGGGGAAAGAAGGGCGTTCACAGAGCCCTGATCGTGGTCTCTCTCAGGTCTAGTGGAGGTGAAGGACTCAGTGTTGGGAAGGTGAGACAGGGAGTAAGTAGGTCCTTTACCTTCCAGAAAGCCCTGCCCCAGTGCATGTGGTTCCTAGATCACTCTCACCTGTGCTTGCCCATGGATCTGGGCATAGATGGAGCTCTGATGTCCCTGGAAGATCATCTCAGGAGCTTTTCTGATCACTGACACCTCCAGGCCAGGTGGAAGGTCCCAATGTAGTGAGATCCCACTTGCCAGAGGCTGCAGAGCCCGCTGCAGGCATTTCACTGCCTGGTGAGGGGAAGCAGAGAGCACAGACCACTTGGGTTGCCTCCCAGTTCGGAGCAGGGGGGGGAAGCTGGAGGGGGGTCTCTGAGTTGGAGGGGATGGTGGTATTTGGATTGCCTTGCATGTCTAGGAGAGCCATGGGAGGTATTGAAGAGAGCAGAGGGGTAGCTGGGTCATTACCTCAGATGCCATGTCCATCCTAGAGTGGATGCACACACATTCACCTTTGGTCTCCAGGGCCATGGCCTGGGAAAGGTTGAAGCTGTCACATCCGTTAGTAGGAAAACAGAAACACCTGTACAGGAAAAGAGGGGGAGGTTAGAGATGGGACAAAGGTGAGAGGCATGAAGGACAAGAGTGGTACAAAGTCTGGAGAGGTAAGAATGCTTCTAATCGTAGAAATGAAACTAACTCAGAGTTTTCCCATTCACTCTGGGGTGAGAGACATTGCCTGCTGGGCAGGGAGATTGTGAGAATGGGTTTTGGGCCTGCAGAGCACATTGAGGTATTGCAGGGTGAGGGGGAAGAGGAAAAGTGCTGAGCAGAGCAGGGAAAGACTGGGAGAGGAGGCCCGCTAGATGAAGAGTATAGGCAGTCTTAGTGAGGTAAGGAAAGTGTGTGTAGGGGTTGTTGCTGAAGTTCCATTGAGGTAAAGAGAAGATCTGGGGCAGACTAGGATCTGGGAGAATGTCTGAAGGACTCTGACAGTCAGGGCGAGAGGAAGGTTGTGAATTAGCATGTTAGGGGACAGGAAGAAGGCTCCCCCATTACCGGTGGTGGTCCCGGTAACGGTAGACCTCAGCCATGACAGCTTCCTCTTCACTGGAGATCTTCCTTTGGATGAAGATGAAAAGCTGAGGGAAAGAGGAGGGGAAACAAAGATTGACAGGGCTGGGCATGCCCATAGAGGAAAGACAGCCTCCTGAAATGCAGGAAGCCTTCCCAGTTTGCTCCCTTATTCTCTCGTGCCCACTGGCCTTGAAAAAGGAAAAGAGATTGTGTGTCTTCTTTTATTAACACCAGGACACTTCTTAGCTCAAAGGGACACCCCACAAGGAAGATCCACCTTCCCCAAGTGCAGGCAAATTCCACAGAAGCCCTCCCATGCTGCCCACCCCAAAGATGGTGTCACTTTCTGCCACGAGGATGGCCCCTCACATGCCAACTCCCGGTGCAAACAGGAGCAGAACATCTCACCCTGAGCCCTGAAGTCTACCTTTACCCCATTGTTTACACCCATTCCCCTCCCCATAACCCTTTGGCCCCTGTTACCTGGCGGGGGTGCCCATGAAGGAGAGGAGTGCTGTAGATAGACCTTAGGAGGCCCAACAGGTCACAGCCCCCCAGATCAGGGCAGATGGAGGAGATGCGCCCCACTGCGTTGTCCATGCTTTCCTGCGTGTATTCCACACTCTGCCTGTGGGAGGGCACCCAGAGTGTCAGAGGGGGAAGAACCTGGCCCACGGCTACCCTCACGTGGCCTGTCCCTAGAAAAGCCCTACCTCACAACCAGTGCTACAGAAGCACCCTGAAAAGAGGACTTACCCTCTCACTGCCCCCAACATATCCTGCCCCATAACCATCCCCCAGCAAGAGCCTGGCCCATAGTTTCACTTAGAAAAGTCATACTCTACTTACCCTTTGGCCCTGCCCCATCATCACCCCCAACTCACGGGTAGAAGGCTTTGGAAGTGGCCCCAAAACGGTAGATGTTGAAGTAACAGCCCAGAGGCAAACTCTTGAGGAGGAAGAGTAGTGTGTTCTGGGGACAGATGGAGGGATGGGCAGAGTTCAGATGGGGAAGCTAGGCAGAACATCTGCCCACGTGAAGCAGCTTGCCTCTATCCCCACCAGCTGGGCCTGACCAGTGTGGAAAATCCCCCCTGAGGACCTCCTCTGGTGGTACCTGTGCATCCTGGAAGAGGCTGCAGTCCATGAGAAAGAGGAATTCCCCAAGCTGGCCTGGACTGGGCACCACCTCAGGAATGCTGGGCATCAGTGTCACCATCACCACAGGGTCTCCCAGCAGAGAGCCTGGAGTGTGTGGGGGGAAACAAGGAGGATTTTTAGGTTGGAGCCCCCTTCCCTGTCTCCTTGCTTTTGTCCTCCACATAGCCCTGAGCTCTGAACTATTGCCTGAAAAGCCCCTCAGATCCCCCCAGTCTCCCTGACACCCTCTCCCTAATGCCCACTTCCACCCTCCTCGCTCACCAGGTGGGGCTTTGGGATCTCCCCTCTCCGCAACAGCACTGAGAGCATGAGACCCTTTGTAATAGACCAGCAATTCCAGATCCTGCCGCCAGGGCAGCGATTTCAAGGAGACCTGAGGACAAGTAGGGTGTGGGGAGGAAAGAGAACCAAATAAAAGGATTGAGGAGTCCTAAGGAGCATCAGCAGGCTGTAGACCCTTCCCTCCTCTCCCCCTTTGGGACTCTAGCACCTGGTAGGGCTGTACCTCAGCAGACGTCTGATCTGGAGCCGTGTATTGCAGAGGGGTGTAGCTGGTGTTAGTGGCTATATGGGACACACCATGGGCTGACTTCAGACGGATGCTGAAGTGCAGGTTTTCAAACACCTCCTCCTTACAAAGGATCCGGCCTGCAGTGAGAAAGAGGTGTGAGAAGGTGAAAGAAGAGACCCTAGGGCAGCAGACAGCTATGGTGGGGCACTGTCTGTCATTGGTAGGGGGGAAATGCAGCATCTGAGACGTCCCTCACTGTGGTGCTTAGTGTGTGTGGGGGGTGAATCTGTAGACTCACACTGTGGTCTGTATAGGGATCTGTGGGGATCTCTTGCTGTGGCATATATGGGGAGACCTGTGGGGTTCCTGACTGTGAGGTGCAAGGGGGAACGTTCAGATTCTCTCACTGAGGCACGTGTGCAGAGATGGGGGTCCCCCCCAGAGGGATGCTGGGGAGTGATGTGTTCCTCCCTGGGGGATGCACCTGGGGGATCACTCACGAATGTAGTCGTCCCGGGGGAACAGCTCATGTGGCCAGCAAAACTGGGCAGCTCCATCAGGCTGCAGTGGCAGCTCCTGAACATAGCACAGGCTGATGACCACCTCCCTGTCAGGAGGCAGGGTTCCCAAGAAACAAACGAAAAAAAGACCCCAAAGATTCCACTGGTCCTGCAGGTATCTTAAATTCTCCATGCCTGGAGTGGCTCTGCACAGCTGCTGAGCCTGCCACAGAGGGAGAAAAATGTGTCACTGAGGTCTCCGCAGGATTCCATTCTCTCACCTCCACCCTTCATCCCAATCTGTGAACCACCTCCTCCCACTGCAATCCCAATCTGCGGACCACCCCCTCCCACCGCAATCCCAGTACCTCCTCCTTTTCCCAGAGCATTGCTTCAATACGAGTGTCCCCCATGGTAGCGTAGAAGGTGTGTACAACAGTGTCAGAGTCCACAGGAAAGATGAACATGGTCTCCTGAGAGACTTGCTGCTTATTGCGGAAAACCAGCTCAGACACCACATCAGCTACAAAGTCCTGGATGGTTACATTTACTGTCACAGTTTCCAGCTCCACCTCAGGATAGGAAGAAAAGAACCATATGCCCCTCTGGAATAAGCCTGAGGAAGACACAACAGCTGTCAGGCTCCCTGGTTACATGTTGGAAACTTTAAATTTGAGGTGTCTGCTTGTAAAGGGAAACAGTTGTGTGTCCAAACCTGCCACAGAAATGCCAGTTGCAGAAGCTGACAAATAGCAGTGAAAGGTCCCTGAGGCTGTCAACATGTTTCACTTAGACCACAGTTCCTCATATCTCTAAGCCCCTTTCTGTCCAATGCATGTGGCAGCTGTGCCCTCAGATTGCCTAAATGTGCCATGCTTCATCTCAGGCCTACCACGGCATTGAGGGGAGTCTGTCTGTCCCCCAGCACATAGCGTGAGACAGTCCCACAATAGAGCTTCACGCAAATGGCAGGAGGTGCCCTGCAGCTCCTCAAACCTTCAGACCATATCTCAGGGAGAGGAGCAGGACCTACCACCTGCTTTGAGACTAATACTCCAAAGAGATGAGCTTGATTCTCAACTCAAGCAGATATACTACTCCTCTTGGACTACTGTAAGGGAAGCGGGGACCATACCAAGGGCACTTAGCATGACATCAAAGGTAGAGTCACAGTAAGTCACCTCATCTCCTTTTCATTGTCAGCAATGGAGGTGTTTCTCACCGAACTCCCTTTCTCACCTGTCATACTTGTAGCGTATGGATTATTTGAGACCAACAATGTGTAGATCTGAATTTGGTTGGAAGATGGCTTTGATGACTTCCCTTCCTGCTATGACAGCAGCCCGTGGAAAGGCAATCTTCTCCATACCTTTGCCCTTGGTTTGAGATGAAGAGTATCTAGTATTAGGGCAAGCTTTGGCATCAGTGGTGCATCAAACCTGATAGTAAAATGCGTTGGAGTAGTGTCATGGTCAAGAATGGAGTAACAATGTAGTAGAAATAGAGTGGCACTTAGCAAAGGAATGTATAAGACCTTCATAGGGGTTGCTGTAGTGTCTTGGAAGGGGATGGTGTACAGAAGATGGTATTGTTCACCTGGAGGGGATGATGCCACTCACCAGTCAAGCAATGTACCTAGGTATTCCAACACAATTCAGTAGGAGATGATGTAGCACCACAGTAGAAGTGATGCAATATCATAGTACTGAGGAGTGTTGCCCCCCATCCCACACTAGGAGACATCTCTTCTGCATCATCCTCCCACTTTGCGATGGTTTCCCTGGAAAGCCTTCAGCACTATGGGTGAGATGATTCACACTTACAAGAACATCTTTTGCTATGCCAACCAGAAAAAGTGAAGGCTGACTACAGGACATGCCCCTGAGTTCCCAGAACATGGTGATGTGTGCCTCCCTGTCAGTCACCCAAGAAATCAGTTCCTTCCCACATTGGTCTCCCAGGTAAAACCTTCTCCACTGCTCACAGATGCCACGCTTCTGGCCCCAACTCACCCCTATGCACATACTGTTTGCTCAGGATGCCACCTTTCCGCATCTTGACTCTTTGGCTGAAGACAGCTTCTGTGTGGGAAAGAGCATAAAGTAAGCTATGAGGATCTTGTGAAAAAAACTGAGCACCTCTGTCTTCCCTTCCTCCAAGGTAAGGAGCTCTCCCTCACATACATGGGCCAAGATGACTTTGCTTTCTCACACCCGAACTCAGGATCCTTTTTGCCCCTCTCTCACCAACCTGGTAGCAGATTAGTAGGAGAGAGACCCAAGATGGGAACTGCAGGTGTCAAAAATGCCTGTTGGTTCAATGGGGTTGAATTAAGCTGGTGCTTAATTCAGATTAGAGCACAGGAAAGGTGGAAGCAATGATAGGTCACAGCCTGAGACATAAGGCACAGCATGAGTTTGGGCCTGAGCAGTGATAATTGCACCTGGAGGACACCGGTACCAATGTTGACAGAGGAAGAAATGGGCAGAAGGATGGACAGACAGAGCAGGCGAAGCACGGTCTGGGAGGATGGGTGGAGGAATGCACGGGTTTGTGTGAGGAGAGTGGTGTAGCTGGATAGTTGGAGGCACCTGTATTTAGTGGCAGTAGGAGTGAATGGCAGAAAACGGTGATCATATGGGGAACTGGGGAGGGGAACGGATTAATGAATTTGTACTTAGGATGCATGGATGCTCATCCAGGGAAGTGAGGGGCAGGAGGGTGTTGGAGGAATTGATGAGCAAATGCAGTTTTGTAGAATGTGAGGGAGAGGATGATAAAAAGTGCCTGTTTTGTGACTGATCTGTCAATTAGGCACCTAAAACCTGTGTACAGGTCAGTGGTCTGTGTACAGGTCAGTGGCCTGAACTCTTCCAATATGGAACAGAACCTTAACTCAGTTGTCAAAACATTGGACAGGAGGGCCATTTGCAGCGAGGAGCCCTAGCATGGGTGAGCGGTCCTCGCAAAGGTGAGGAAATCCCATCTAGCTGTCTCCCATAGGTCCTGTGCTATACATATTGGCATCCTGTGTCTATCTTGGAAATGACAGAACATCTAAAATGATACTAGACACCCACGTTTCAACAACTACAACTCACCCCTAAATTTAAATAAGAGGAAGAGCCTTTTGCTCTCAGCACAAGAGTAGGCTTCAGTTCAAGATTATTACGTATAAATGTAGGTATTTAAAATAGATACATTCAGATTAACTTCTGAACCCCTGCAAGGGGGGTTGCCAGAGGGCACAGAAAGAGGGGGTGAGAATGGGGCAAAGGAATGAATGAGGAGTGAAGGAGGTGCGAGGGGGCACAAGAAACTGAGACACCAGCCGCTTGCGAGGGGGGAACGGGGGTGGGAGACCTCGGGGACCCCGGCGGGGCTGGGGCACGACTGCAGCAACAGCATCTCTGCGCGGCCGCCGGCGATGGAGGCGGCGAAGGAGAGGGCGTGAAGGGAAGCGCGGAGCCCTGGGGCAGCGGCCCCCGCCGCCCCTCCCTCGGTCACAGGGAAGAGGCGCCTTCCTTAACTGCGTCCCCTTCCCTGCAAACAAGCCCAGGGAAGGGGCGGCCCCTCTGCAGCGCGGCTCACCGAGGAGGCTGGGGGGGACCGACCGTCGCCCTTACGCTCTGCTTGTAACGCTGCGCAGCCGGCGTAGTAAGCAGCGGGTTACGGCTCTGCTGTGTATTGGGGCAGACGTAACCCCCATTCATGGAAATCCGCCCCATTACCTCAGGACTGAAGTGATGACTGTTAAAATCGGGGTGGAGGGCCAGTCTTTCTAACCTTGCAGCCGGGAGGATGCGATGCATGATCATGCAGTTCCCTCCCAGGCATGGCGATAACAGCACCAAGAGAGCTGGGAGGAGCTGTCAGCTCTTGATCCTGCTCGGGGTGGGATTTCCAAGGGAATGGCTTTCGGGAACCTCCCTTTTTTTCCCAGGCGAAGCAGCATCTCCCGCTCCCCTGTCTCAGCCCAGCATTAACAGCTGTATCTTTTATTCTATTCCAGCGCTGCCCCAGATAGACCTTCTGAGTTAATGGCCCCTTTTTCTTAATACATGTAAATCTCAAACGACTCCACAAGAATCAACGTGAATTTTTCATGTAAGCCTGGGGTCTGTGCAGAGCAAAAGCACAGAGTGAGAAAAGTCAAAGAAAAAAAGAAAGGAAGGAAAGTCAGCAGGTCCAAACCCAACACCAAGGGCTTGGACTTCACTCACCACCAAACGTAAGGACAGGTATAATTCTCCACACTTTACTCATATGAGAAAGCACGCGCTCTCTCTCTCTGGTGCTTTCAGAGATTTCTATCTTCAGTCAGCCATCCTTGCTGTCAGTTTCTTTAAACTGTACTTGGATAATCCTCCAGATTCTGGAGAACCCCTTTGTCAGATGAATTCCTGGGGACATAGCCCCTATTTGATGAAACTGAGAGTTGCTAAAATGATAAAAGACCAAAGATATGATTCTTTGTTCATAGTAGAAATCCTGGTTTACCAGCAACTGCTTTTAAGGATCCCAATAACAAAATTCATATGCTTGTGCTTGTGCATCTGTATTCCTGTATTTTATTTTCTGTCAGGAAATAGACTGGATTTACAAATATCATGATCTGTGCATGTGTCTCATTGTGAATTTGGACCTTAGCCTGCTATCCTTGACCCCAAATGTGTAGGTACCATTTGAACTAAGTGGCCTGGCAGGATGAGGCCACAAACACAGACAGACGCACAGAAGCCTCCAAGCCTTTGCCAGGGTACAGCAAGCGCAACCAGACAAATGCACACATGCACGCAGAACAGGTCTGCAGTCCTTCCACGTGGAGGGAAGGAAGGATGGATGCACAGACAAATGCACTCACCGTGGAGCAGCAGTCTGCAGCAGGAGCAATGAGCAGACAGACACGGGAACCGACCGGGGACTGAAACCTGTTTGCTGCAGCATGAAAGGATGTTCACAGACGCGCTCGAAGAAGGAGGAGGAGGGCTGGTCTTTGCAAGACACGTCAGGGATGGATCGGAGCTGAGGTCAGTGCCGCAGTGCCTGGGTGGATTCCGGGAACGGGAATGCTGCCAAATGTGCACTCTGGGATATATGGTTGGGAACAAGGGGTGCTGCCAGCCCTGCCTGCTGGCAGGGCACTGGGTGTAGGGGCGCTCCAGGTTCTGGGCGGCTCTGTGGAGCCATGAGAAAAGCAGGAGCGATGGGGAACCCGCACAGAGGGTGCTTTTTGAGACCGGATGGGAGAGCCAGGCTGGGGGGAGGGGAGGGGCAATAATAGAGACCATGTTATGGGTTGGCCCCGTCCTGGGGGCTCCAAGCTGGGGATGCTGCCTGGGAAAGGCCTCTTGTGTGTGGCAGGGGCATCTTGGGGAGAGAACTGTGGCAGTGCTGCATGGGGTGGGGAGGGGAGGGGATGCTGCCCAGTACCACCTGCCCCGCGGGGAGATGGTGGGGGGGTAGGGGTGAGGGTAGGAGAAGGCTCCCGTGTTCCCCCGTGGGAAGCACCCCCCCACCAGAAGCAAAAGTAGCTGCTGGGCAGGGAAGCATCCTGTTCCTGCAGGAAAGTGCACCCACACAGGCACTTCAGCCTGCCCCTGACCTTTTCTTTTCCCGCAGGCCTCATTGGGTCCAAGAGGATTCAGGTAGGAAGCCAGTTTTGAACCAGTGAGGAAACCCTGGAAGAAGAGATGGGCACCTTGAGTCTTTATTCTAGACATTGCTGAGCTTGCTCAGTCATACACGCACAGAAAAGTGAATGCCAAAGCTCCAGACCTGGAAGGGGTGCTGCTATGGGTGACTTCTGGAAGCCTACATCCAAAGACAGGGTCCCATTTTCTTGAGGGACACCGAGACCTCCTTGTTCACCAGAGGACAGATTATTTAGGTTGAGAGCTGGACTCACCAAAGTGCACTAGGTAGCTTGTGCACAATTTTGTCAGAAGAGCAGCTATGGGGTAGCCTGATGTCCATGTGCATGACTGTGAAGTAACAGACATGGTCAAATCCTGACTCACTTCTGAAACAGTGAAATTTTCTTTTCCTTACCTTGCAGCATTTCAGCAAGCTGGGTTTCATCAGTGTTGCTTTTCAGGAATTTTCTTCTCCGATGCTGATCATTAAACATGTGCCTTGAAAAACTCCCCGAATTCTTTCAAAACATCACTGAGATTTCTGCTGAATACTGACAGCTTGGTGGTCTGCTTCTGGGTACAAACTGTGTTCAGTGCTTGAACGGATGAATGGGTGAATTCGATCCTGGGCTCTCTACTGAACTGAACCGAACCACCTTTTCCCTTTCATCAGGAAAACCCATTACTGCAGAGAGACAGTATGTACACCACACTGAGTATGTTGCCATGAGTGCCTCAGCAGTCCCTGCATGTCAACTTGTTCATTCACAGTGCCCCTCCAATCCTGCGGCACACACCCTCAGTGATGTGCTTAAAAAGAAAAAAAAAAAAATAGACAAAAGTAGACTCTCTGGTACCTTGCAACATGACAGTGTCTAGTTTCAGCCTCTTTAAACTGGACATTTCCTTCAAGAGAAAACACCGTTTTATCTCGGCATCGTTAATGGCTAAGAGAAGACTTGGCAGTATGCAATGCACAGCTCATGTAGGCTAGCCCGCAACAGGGACTGCAAGCTCTGAACAAAAGCCTGTCAGTACACCTACCTCTGGTGGCCTGAAAACTCTTCCTGGTGTTTTCCACAAAGACAGAAAAGATAAAACCTCATAACTGGCCATTAGCTAAGGGATTTATAAAGGAGAGTTGCCTTGTGCTTGACTAGAAATGAAGATGTAGGCTATATCTACAGTTCTAAAATAAACTGTTACAGTGAGTGATTCCTGACACTCAGGCCAAGGGAGCGCAAAGCAGCTTTGCTCCATATTCTGGACTAGCAACCCCTAGAGATCACCATGGCCACCCTGTGTAGCATTTTGCCAAGGTCTGCGGTAGGCGCCATACAGTGATCCTCTCACCCACAATTTTTAGACACAATGACTTTTTTTTTCATTTCAAAGTGTTTGAAATAAGAAGACCGTGGTGCAGGCAGCAAAGGTAGGAATTGTTTTGCATGACGCTGAGGTCACGTATCATGTGTGAGTGGAGTCTATGGTGGGTGGTGTGGGGATGTTTGGAGTTGTAATGCGTGCTGGCATAGAGCTGGAAATATCAGAAAGTTGTGTAGAGAAGAGGGACTCAAGCCTGATTTTCTCTATACAGCCTTGTGGGAGAATTTGTAGACTGAACTGTAACCATTCATGCTGAGTTCAGTTCCACGTGGAATTAGCTATTTTGTTGCAAAGGCCAGCTTGAGACTGACCTCACAGTCATGCACTACAGAAGCTCAGAGTAGAGGGAAACGGTGGCAAACCACGCATCAAGATTTTCTGGCTGTGTTGATGTATCTCTGGGGTGGGTTCACTGACACTCCCCTGGGTTCATTTGTCAATGTCTTTCTTGTGTTTAGGTCTCAAAACTGGACAGAGAATTCTAGAGGTCATCTCATAAGTGCTGAGCAAAGGGGGATAATCCCTTCCCTCCGTCTACTGGCCGTGCTTCTGCTAAGGCAGCCCAGGTTGCTGTTAGCTTTCTTTGCCTCCGGGGTGTGCTATTGGCCAATTCTTACCTGATTTTTGTTCTGTTAAGCGAGCCCAGGTTTTTCACTGGTTTTGCACTACATAGATATCTCTCCATTTCTCAGCCTGAAACATGGAAATAAGAAAACCCACACATCCTGTGTGATCCACTCACTTGTCCAGGGAGCTTAAGGCAGCGTAATGAGAAATCTGTCAAGAAGTCAGTCTTATGAGGCAAGCTTTAAACAAGGAGCACTGGAGGTTGCGGATGACAGCCTACAGGTGAGGGCAGGAATGGAAGACAGTGTGGTAAATCCATGGGGCAGGGTAATGAGAGTGGGAGAGCCCTCAGGAAAAATGAAACAGCATAAAACTGGGCTCTCTGCAAGTGGCTACGCACAAACAGAAGTCGGTCAGAGCTCTGCAAGCCAACGCACAACTGTGATGTCACTGGAGTAACTGAGCTCTTATTTGACTGATTTTGTGCCACATGAAGGCTGTATGGGAAAGACAGGCACGGACAAAGTGGAAGGGGTTTCTGGTTACATGATGGAGCAATGATTCTACAGGAGGGCAGTGAGCCAACTGGGAACTTGTGGGAAAGATTCATATCGTAGGCTATGTCTTCCAGCCCCAACCACTTTCCTGGCACACCACTGGCCTCAGTCCAGTGTATCAACATTTTCCTTCTCTTGTGGAGTCCAAAACTGGATGCAGCATTCTAGATGTGGTCAGATGAGAACTGAGTAAAGTGGACTAATCACTTGCCTAGATTTCCTGGTTGCACTCCTGCTGATAGAGCCCAGGATGCTGTCAGCCTCCCATCCTGCCCTTGTGGATCCTTGCTGCCAAGGAAATAGTAGGTGGGATCCCACAGGGGTCTGCTGTAAAGGGCAAAGGAGCTCAAGAGAGCTCACAAGTCTTCAAGGGAAATCTCCTTCGAGCACAAAAATGGTCCATCTGGATACTCAAGAAAGCAAGCAGACATATCAGGAGACCAGCTTGGCCAAACAACTGAGCTCCAATGCAAAAGAAAGAGTATAAAAGAGGTATAGGTCGGAACAGAATACAGAGGAGGAATACAGAAACATTGCCCTGGCATGCAGGGATGTTGTCAGGAAAAACAAAGCTCAGCTGGAGTGGAGAGTTGCAAGAGATGTTAAGGGCAACAAGAGGAACTTCTATTGCTACATTAACAGGGAAAGAACAAAGACGGAAAATATGGGCTCACTGCTGAATGGGGCTTGTGATTTAGAAAGAGCAGATGAAGACAGGGCAGAGGTACTCAATGCCTTCTTTGCTTTAGTTTTTGCCATCACTGTCTGACAGATCTTTGTGATGCCTCCCAGGGATTCTCTCATTGTAAGGCAGACGCTCAAAAGTCCACCAAGCAACACTTAGTTTTTTATCAAGTTTTTCTAACAGTTTTCTCTTTCTATGCATGTCCGCCTCAGCAAAAAGGAACTTTGGGGTTTCTGGGATGACCGGAGTGCACTTAATGGTTTGTGTTGTTCTACCTGTTATCATTCAATTTCTTTGGTTTTGTAGACATTCTGTAGATACGCTTTCTCTAGCAGATCAGCTTCAGTGTCTAAACTTTGATGGAGGGAAAACCAGCAGGGTCTCTGAAGTCCCCAACTATCTCACTTGGGAATTTCTTTCATAGTATGCATATAACTATGTGTACATCTATATGTATGTATCTCTATATCCTACCCCAGTCTCTGGTGCTTTCAGGAGCGATGCTTAATTCAGGCTGATGTTCCCAGAGCAGGCCTTCAGGCTCTCTTTCCTTTCCTGAGGGGCAGGTGATTTGGCCCAGAAGTCAGTGGGAGAACTAACACAAGGGAACTGCACAGGAGTGAGAGCTATCAGCAGCTATGGCATGCCAGATGCAGTGTGAGTCATTAGGGTCATCTTTCCACTTGCTGTGTGCACCTTCTGTGTGTAGGTCTAAGTCTCTTCCACAAGCATCTGGAAGCTACGGAGAGGCTTCAGCACCTTTAGCGGTAGAGATTGAGATGCTTGCCAACTATGGTCTTTCTAGGGACGGTGGGAATGAACAGGCTCCTCCAGAGGCATGGTCAGTCAAATGAGAGAATCCTCTCACATGGGGGGAAAAAAATGCCCTCTGGAAAGACCATATCCCAGTACGCCCCTTTCTCTCCTGCCTGTCTTTGACTGTAAAGGGGGCTCACCACATCACATTTGGATGCCTACGCTGCAGGAGCCTAAGGACAGGGTATGAGGTGAGCTTCATGCACACAGTTGTATGTGCCATGGAATTCATCTGGTCTGTGATTTCTTTGCTTGCAGTGGATTTTATCTAATCCTAATGGGTTTTATTTAATCCTAATAAACAGAGTGGACTTTTGGAACAGCTGCAGTGATATTCCTCTCAATGCCAGTATTTGATCTGGTATGTGGTCATTCCAAAGCCCAAACAACTGTGAGGTGTTCTATAATTTCCCCAGCTGGCCTTGTTAGGGCAGTCACAATCTAGCCCAATGGAAAGCTACAGAATTTAGCATTCTCACAGAGATGTCTCATATTCCCATGTGAATGTGAGACCAATTTATAGCATAGAAATGGCTATGGCCACATAACGGTCATAGGCCATGGCTGCCAAAAGGTACCATTCAGTGCCTGCGAAGAAAATCACACAGTAGAGCTGTGTGGCACAGCCCATGTAGGAAATGCTCCTGTCCTCTGACAGGAAGTTTACCAGCATCTTGGGAACAACAATCGGTGCTGTGGAAATATCCAGGAAGGACAGGACGCAGAGGAAAAAGTACATGGGCATGCCAAGGGTGGGGTGCAGTGTGACCGTGAAGATGAGAAGGTTCCCAATGATGGTGATAGTGTAAATTAAGCAGAATGTGAAGAAGCTAGCCTTAGACCTCTCTGTCCTCCTGCTAATATTGATGTGTTTCCTTTACTGCATTTTTGTCACTGTAACTTTTCTCATCCTCCATGCTGTGAGCATGAGGAAATATGCACAACTCATAAAGGTCTCCATTGGCAGACAACAACAACAGATACTTGACTGTAGTGGTAGTCTGTCTCTTTTTAGAATTCTGCTGTGGGGTGGCAGTCACCTCACCGTGGGTGTAGTTGTGTGTATGTCACATGAGTATCACCCCCTTGCCTTGATCACAAGTTGAATAGCTACGTGTAATGAGACATGGTCAGCAGGACAATGTAAATAAGAACTGTGTGTGATGAGCCTTTGCAGAGGCCACCAATCAACAAGTGGCAGGAGAACAGTACCTAAAACTGCTAGAAAGGTATACCGTGATATCTCTGGGGACTGGCTGGATTGACAGCTTGTGCTGACATTTGCCTGTAAAACCCCTGGTAATAGAGATATGGGGGGAACACTGGTATGCAAACACTGTAGACACAGAGGACATGAGGTGGAAAGGTTACATGTTGGTGCCAAGCTGTTACTAGGCCCCCAAAAGCAAGAGGTAAAAGCAGTTGTCACAAAAGCATGGCCCTTCCAGAGTTCATGGTATGCCTTAGGCTGATGGATGCTGGGCATCTGCGATATGACTACTGCACTCTCAGTGAGCCACAACACCAGCAGTAGATGTAACTGCAAGAAGTGGCAAATACCTATAAAGTCTGAGTTACATATTGAAACTCCCCAGATGGTGTCTGCATAGAAGAAACAGAAAAGTAATTTACAGTTAGTACAATGTGAATAAAGAAAGATGCTTTCATAAGGGTTAAGATTACTAGGACAGGATGGCCATTGATTAGCTTGCACCATACTGTTTTTTATCATCATTTTTGTGTATCGAGTGTATACACCTGTGAAAACTTAAACTATTTGCCCACTAATGATGTATAATGTAAGTGAAAGCATAATTGCATCTATATATTGCGTGTCTTTGCCAGATGATGGTAAGGCAAAGGGGTAGAAAAGAGTGGGATTAGCACAACCTTACCTCGCTCGAGAGTTGAGGAACAGAGTGTAATGGGTCATGACAGGACAGGACAGTGCAAACAAGCTGAGTGTGATGAGCCCTGGTATAGACCATGGATTAACAAGTGGCAGAAGAATACCTGAACCTGCTGGAAAGATATCACAATCTCATCTGGGATGGGTCCCACTCTTACATCAGAACTTCCTCATTACCAAACAACCTATGCTGTTGATTTATTACCAGCTTTAGGAACATCATAAAAGTAGAGAAAAACCTGTTACAAATAAATAGATGGGCTATAGCTTGGCATCCCACTCTTTCCTCCTGTGCTGAATGGTTAATGGTAATTTTGTTTATTTCTTCCTGGTGCGTGGTAAGGATTTCCACCCGACTTGTGAATTGCTTCCCTCAGGAAGAGGGAAAGTATTAACAGTCAGAGTAGAGTTTTGATTCCTGCAGAACTGAGTTTTGCAGTAATGTCTGTTTGTCCTTTCCTCCTCTCCACAGCTACCAAATGGGCTGATTGGGATGAGTGAGTCCTAATTTAAGTAAGGATCTGGGATACTCCTTCCCACTGACTTGGAAACTGACTTGGCTTACAAATCCTTACAAGGGTGTGTTTCCTCCGCTAGCTTTAGATCTCTGCTTTAGCAATCCATGTCAGTCACTTTACTCCTAATAGTGAACAGAGAAAGAAAGATGGTGCCAAAGAAAGATGGTGGTTTAATACTCTAGTCCCTGTCTGATGTTGGTGCTTTGAACTTAGCTCCTGGTAGTAACCACAGTAGCTGGGGAGCTAGCTACTACTTAGTTCATGTACTAAGTGAGGTGGAGTGGGCTCCCTTCAGTTGTCCTGCATGTGGGATGGGATAACTCCATCCATAGGTGTAGACTGGAAGCTGACTGGCTGTGGAGCAACTCTACAGACAGACCTGTGGGCTCTGGTGGATGACATGCTGAACACATCAGCAGTGTGCCTCTGTGACAGTGAAGGTTCACTGCATGCTGGGCTATGTTCGCAAGAGTGTAGCCAGCCATTCAGGATAGGTGCTAATTTCTTGTTTCTTGGCACTTGTGAGACTGCATCTGGAGAACTATGTACAGTATAGCTCCCCCCAGCCCAGTAAAAAAAAAAAAAAAAAAAAGTTATCAAAATGGTGTGAGTTCAATGGAGGATGAGCAAGTTGATTGGAGAACTGGGGCACAGGACACATGAAGAGAAGCAGACAGAGAAGACAAAGTTGAGAGGAGGGATCTAGCTGTACTGTCCACTGTCTGGAGGGGATTTATGGAGAAGTCAGAGCCAGACCTCTCAGAAGTGCACAATGAAAGGTCAAGAGGTGTGGGTCATGGCTTAAACAAGTAAATCTCCACTGGACACAAGGAAATAACTCTTCACAATGAAAATGGTGAAGCACGAGGCAGTGCCCAGGGAAGTTGTGGGATCCCCATGCTTGGAGATATCCACACTTACCTAGAGAAGGTCATGAGCAACCTTGTCCAGCTTTGAAGTTAGCCTTGCTTTTAGCAAGGGATTGGACCTCCAGAGGTCCTTTCAAATCTCATTTTCTCTATGGTTTGATTATATTCTTGCTGTTCTTCAAACTTTCACAAATGTTTTCCCAGGTGGTGTTTGGCAGATTTCAATACCTAATTGGTCCCTGAGGTTTGACTCAGTGAGGAAGTACAAGTATGTGATATGCTACCACTATTATAAAAAGGAGCTGAAAAGAGAGGAAATTTACTTGTCAAAAATCAAATGTCAAACTATATGACGGAGAAACATAAGACTCAGAATCCTTTTTGAAGCATCCTGTATTGTTGTGGATATACTGGTAACAATTTGGGCCATTTCTTAGAGTTTGGGTGTGATTCTTTTGGAGACAAATTAAAGGGAGAATGGCTTGGAAACCTGAACTTTTGGTCTTCAAACTGAAGTAAAAGCTTTTAGTTGTAACTGAGGGAGTTTCTTGTTTTAAGGGACCACTCTCAGCTTCCAGATAATATCTGTCCATCTGTGGTATTAAAAAAATATGTTCTATATTTTTTATGTTTTGTGAGAGGGGAGTTGTTTTGCTTGGTGTTTTTTGAGAAACACCCATGAGATAATGCTAATAAAACCCTGTGTTTTGCTGGAAAAAGGTCACTAAAGGGGACAGATTTGATGGGAATAGTGTGATAAGAAGGGTTATAGCACCCTAGCTCCTATCTACCCTTTTGTTGAGCATTTTGTAAGGAGCATTTGAAGAAGGAGAATTGAGTGGCATGTTTGGTATGGGCTACAAGCTATCTAAGATGTGCTTGCTTTCCCTGGAAACTCATTGTGTTGGTGTTTACTTCAATCATTCAGAAGTACCTGAAATGAGTCTGAACTGAGTCTAAAACCAGATTCAAAGATCCAGATACAATAGATAAAACCTGGGAGATCTGAATGCAAGATGAGACGTATGTCTCTTTTTAGGGCAAGGCAGGCTGATGTCTGGGAGAAAAAGGAGGGTGAATGCAGTTGAAAACCCATAGATGGGACCTTGCAAGCCTGCAGGAAAAGAATGTGATTGAACGGCATAAGCCAGAATTTTCTAGTTCCACTTCACTTCCAAAAGGTAATGGCAACCACAGTGGTGACTATTGTCATAGTACAGTACAGTAGTGCAGTAGACACAGTGCACTGGACAATGTACATATCTGAGTTTAGGGTAGGTGAAGGGATGCTTGGAGACAGGCGCTCTGAAGAAGAACGGCCATTGGCATAAGAGTTGACCCACTGGAGCTGTAGAGCTGAGGGTAAATGAAAAGTAACCGGAAAATTTTCCCATACTTTTCCCCCTCCCCCCTCTTATACTCTTGCTTAGTGTAGCATCCATCCATTCTCTGCACAGTTTTCCTTCTCTCAGTGGTAACCAGCCACCCTTCTCTTTGTAGCATTGCTATCTTTCTGTCTGGCCTTTTCTTTGTAAAGTCTCCCCCTCTCTGTGTCTTTTTCTTTTTATCTCCTTTTAACTGCAGTACGTTTCTCTTTTTCAATACTAAGGTACCCATCAACTAGTGTAATCTGCTTCAGGGTCAGTCTACAGTATGATTGCATTCCTCTGCAGTACTGCTTTTGAATTCATTGCAACTAGTAGGTCTTTGGGCACTTAGTCAAAGTACTCACTGTGTGCATTTGTTTTCTTTTCTATATTTGATGGAGGGTGAATGTTGTCAGACAGTTCAGAGATTCATTTATCCTAGGGTCTATAACAGTTTCTGCACGTGCACCTCTCTCAACTACACTAAGGGGAATTGTATGAATCACGTTAACTGGAGTGAGAACTCACTGTTGCAAATGGAGCTTTGGGCTCCATTGACGTGAACAAGATTGTTATTATGTGGTTACTGTGGCTGCTCCAGTCTTCTACAAGGGGTTCCTTACTGGTATTGCCCTTTAATGTTAGCAAAGCCAAACTGGCTCATGCTCTGTTGTTTTCCACTAGTTCTCAAAATGGGCCTTTTTTTTCTTTTTCTGCTAGCAATGAAGCCTCAATGAACCACACAACAGTAGTGGAATTTGTCCTCTTGGGGCTGACCAACAGCCGCCATTTGGAGATCATCCTCTTTCTGTTTCTTGTGATGGCCTACTTCTTGATCCTGCTTGGAAACATTACTGTCATCAGCATCACTCTTGTGAATCATTTCCTTCAGACGCCAATGTACTACTTCCTCAGAAATTTTGCCCTTTTGGAAACCACTTTCACCTCCATGTTCATTCCCAGCACCCTCTACAGCCTTCTGACAGAGAGGAAGATGATTTCCCTGCCTGGCTGTTTCCTTCAGATGCTGCTTTTCTTTCACTTGGGTACTTGCCCATTTTTCCATGTGGCAGCAATGTCCTTGGATCGGTATGTTGCCATTTGCCGACCTTTGCATTACACAACAATTATGAACAACAGATGTTGCCTCCAGCTGGTCCTGGCTTGCTGGGCAGTGAGTTTTGTCTTGATGTTTCCTCCCACCATTATGATTGTCCAGTTGCCATTCTGTGGTCCCAATGTCATGAACCACTTTTACTGCGATACTTCCCTGTTGTTGCAACTGTCCTGCACAGACACAGGGTTCATCGAAGGACTGATGCTTACCGTACTAATTATCATCATACCTGGTACCTTAATAGTAACTGCTGTTTCTTATGGCTGCATTATGATCACCATCTTGCATATACCATCTTCCACAGGTAGGAAGAAAGCATTTTCCACTTGCTCAGCTCACCTCATGGTGGTGATGATATTTTACAGCACGTCTATCTACAGGTATATCCGCCCAGCACAGCGAGGTGGGCAGGACTCTGACAAAGTTCTTTCTTTCTTATTCTCTGTGGTGACTCAGATGCTTAACCCGTACATCTACTCACTCAGGAACAATCAAGTCAAACAAGCCTTAAAGGAGAGCATGTTGAAGGCACTTTCTGGCTGCCTAAGGCAGTTGTGAGTGCTGGAGTAGCCCATCCAAGTGACTGAATTTTTTCCCAGATGCAACATCAGTATTGTGTAACTGTGAATTAAAGATGCTGATTACAAATGATTTATGCTTTCTACACGTTATATAGTTCCTTCTTCTGTTAGAAACCAAAATATACCAACACAGAAAGGATCTTCTAGTCCTCCAGTACCTAGACTCAGCTTTGCCTGTGTATTTTTCCCCCTTGCTGTGGTGGGTTAGCCTTGTCTAACAACCAAATTTCCACCCAACTGCTCACACACCCCTTCCACCCCATAGTGGGACAGAGCAGAGGCAGAAAACAGGAAAAACAGAAACAAGAAATTTTGTAGGTTGAGATGAAGACGGAGAGATGGCTTATCAATTGCAGCTGGGAGCAAAACAGATTGGATTTGGGGAAAATTAATTTAATTTATTGCCAATTAAAATCATTCTAGTTTGTGAGAAACAAAGTCAAATACTAAACCAACGCCTTTACTTGCCGCTTTCCCATGCTCAATTTTATTCATTCATTCCAATCCTCTACCACTGTCCCAAGCAGTGCAGGGTGAGTGTGGAGGGTTATGGTCAATCCATAAGGGTTTCCCTCTGCTGCTCCTTTCCTTTTGCATTTTTCCTCTGCTCCAACGTGGCTGCTCCACAGGCTGTAGTGGATATCTGCTCCACCATGGAGTATTTCCTCCTCCTTCTCTGATCGTGCTGTTCCCTCTGTTGTTTCTCACTCTTTTTGTTCCCTCCTCCTCGCTAGCTGGCAATTTCTGCCTTTTCTTAAAGATGTTTTCCCAGAGGTGCCACCAGCTTCACTCATGGGCTCAGCTTTGGCCTGTGGTGAGTCCATTTTGGAGCCGGATGGAAGTGGCTGTATCTGGCACGGGGCAGCCCCTTGTCTCTTCTCACAGAGGCCACACCTGCAGCCCCCTTGTTACCAAAATCTTGCCATGTACACCTGTGGTGGGTTAACCTTGTCTGGCTGCCAGACAGTCACCAAGCAGCTCTCTCACTGCCCCTCCTCAGCAGGACAGGGGGAGAAAATAAGATGAAAAAGCGCGTGGATTGAGATAAAGATAGGAAGATCACTTACCAATTACAATCACAGGTAACGGCTGAACAGGGAACTCCTCGTGGAGCTCAAGAGGAAAAAGAAATTGTTCAATCTCTGGAAGCAAGGTCAGGCTTTTCAGGAAGATTACAGAGCTATGATTCATATATGCAGGGAGAAGACACGAAAGGCCAAAGGTCAATTAGAGTTGAAACTGGCCAGTGTTGTATCTGACAACAAGAAGGGTTTCTTTAAGTACATCAATAGCAAAAGGAGGTGTAAAGAAAACATTGCACTAATACTTGTTCAAGACGGTCACCTGACTAATAGGGATGAAGGTAAAGCAGAGGCATAGAATCATAGCATCATTTAGGTTGGAAAAGACCCTTAAGATCATCGAGTCCAACCGTTAACCTAACACTGCCAAGTCCACCACTAAACCATGTCCCTAAGCACCATGTCTACCCATCTTTTAAATGCCTGCAGGGATGGGGATTCAACCACTTCCCTGGGCAGCCTGTGCTTGACAACCCTTTTGGTGAAGAAATTTTTCCTAATATCCAACCTAAACTTGCCCTGGCGCAGCTTGACGCCATTTCCTCTTGTCCTATAGCTTGTTACTTGTGAAAAGAGACTGACTTCCACCTCACTACAACCTCCTTTCAGGTAGTTGTAGAGAGTGATAAGGTTTCTCCAGGCTAAACAACCCCAGCTCCCTCAGCCACTCCTCATAAGACTTGTGCTCCAGACCCTTCACCAGCTTCATTTCCCTTCTTTGGATACGCTCCAGCACCTCAATGTCCTTCTTGTAGTGAGGGGCCCAAAACTGAACATAGTATTCAAGGTGTGGCCTCACCAGTGCTGAATGCAGGGGGATGATCACTTCCTTAGTCCTGCTGACCACACTATTTCTGACACAAGCCAGGATGCCATTGGCCTTCTTGGCCACCTGTGCACACTGCTGGCTCATATTCAGCCATCTTTTGACCAACACCCCCAGGTCCTTTTCCGCCAGGCAGCTTTCCAGCCACTCTTCCCCAAGCCTGTAGCATTGCATGAGGTTGGTGTGACCCAAGTGCAGGATCTGGCACTTCACCTTGTTGAATCTCTGTTTGTCTGTTCCCAGAGCTCTTTGAGGAAACTTGCAAGGTCATGAAGTGTTGAGATCCTCGTATTTTTAGAAAAAGAGCATAACCTCAAACATGAAAAGTTCACATAAACAACATGATCAAAACTGCTATTTTAAGCTTGCTCAGTTTCACCCCCTGGGCAAGAGACCCTGCAGAGGAAGTGCCCTGCCCTCTCTATTTTGTTAATGACTAATTTCATTACTTGTTCCTTGTCTAGGGTCTAATGAAGAAACAAACTGTATGTGGCCAGTTTGGTTTATTGGATTCTTCTTAACAGATTTTTCCAACTACCAACAACTGCAGCCAACCAGCCCTAGATGTTTCATGCAAATTGCCTGATGATCCTTTACTTCTGATATGTTTTTTCCCCCAGTAAGGTTGGTTGGTTAATAGATTAAGAAAAGAAACTGAATTGTGGACAAGGGCTTTGTTTCGGGGTAACACAGAAAACAAGGAACAGCACTTGGGCCATGCAAGTGTGAGGTCCAATGTCTGCTGCTAACCCAGCACTAGGAAGGAGTTTCAGGGATGATCACAGCAGTGTGTAGTCACTGTGCTGTAACACATGTACAAGTTGGCATAGTGTGTGGTTTGTACCATTTTTTAATGTTTTTGTGGTTTTCTACCTATCTGGTTCTTTAAATATGGAAGGTAGATTGATGTTTGCCCCAACAAGAGACCAATCCCTTTGGACTGGTAGCATACAACTGTCTGCTTTAAAGCCTGTTTATTGTCTTTGCATTTCCTAATCAATGGACTTGGTCATGCTTAGTTACTCTGGTATCTCTTATTTTTCTTTGAATATAACTTCTTATTGCAGACGACAAGTGTCAGAACTTGTGTCTAGTTTTCAGTTACAATAACAACTTTATCTGTATTTGGATCACCAGCACTTTTGGACCTTATGTATTTGGATCACCGGTACATTTATTTTTAATGAACTTCATTATTACAATCCTGTCATAACAAGAGGTGATGAACAGGAGCCAGACTGCTAGTAAATACTTTCTTTAAAAACTACAATTTGCAGCTCATGCTACAGATAAGCAAAGAAAAGAATCCAAAGCAATAACTAAACTACAACACATGGCTTGAGTCAGTGCTTGTGAGGTCACTGGAGCCTGAGTAGCTGACAGGGCAGGAGGAAGCACATGGCTGGTGACTGTGCTTGTGGTGTCACTGGTGGCACAGACTGCACAGGTGGTGGAGGTATCTCCTGCTGGTGTTTCTGCTCGCTCCTATCATCTCTCCAGTTCTTCAAGGGGGTTGGTGTTGGAGCACTTGAAAAGGAAACAGACAGTCTCCTCATCAGAGCAATTAATGAGAAGAAGAGGGAGTCCTGGGAGAAAGGGGGAAGAAAAGGCTTTCGCATGGTAATTTAAGGCTGAACATATAAAAACATTTTCATCTCTGAACTTTTCACTTTCCTGTATAAGGTTCAACTCTGGGTCAAATGCTTCTTTAAGCAGCCATTTTCCCTCTCTTCCCTCCAGCAGCATCCGCGTATCCTGAGCTTGTTCTTAATGCTGTAGATGAAATGGTTAACAGGAGACAAAACCCAGTGTTGTAAACAGACTGCTTTGCTGAGGTGCTCTTCTGCTGTGGGTGGGTTTAGGTCACATGAAGAGGCAGCTATCACGAGAAATGGAGATCACAGTGAGCTGGAAGGTGCAGGTGCAGAAGGCGTTTTTCCTTTCCTGAAGCTGAATATGTTACAGTAATGATGATGTTACTATAAGACACAAAAGTGATGCTGAGTGCATGCAGGAGAAAGAAACAGAGCTGTCAAGAAACTCAGGTAGCTCAGGAGCTCTGTGTCCCTGCAGGGAAGTCTCAGTAATAGCAAGTTCTCACCATTGGTTAATGGCTAGAAAAAGTTAATGACATCTGGGCTGCAGAAGGACATCTGGAAAAGTACAGTCCCTGGGCCAAAAATAAGGAGGAAGTGCCCTGGCCAAGACAAGATAAGCAGAGCACATACTTGTGTTGTTGTGCTTACGTATTGTAGTGGCCTACAGATGGCCACATACCTGTTGCTCTCAAGAAATACATACTATTTTGGAGAGCCAGCATTGGTTCCTGTCAAATTCCCTGAAGCAATAAGGGTCTGCTTTCCACTCACCTCTCCAAGTATGAGACATTTTAGCTCTCGGTGAGCAATTCAATCAGTTCTTTGTCTTGATTTCTTTCCAGGCCTTTCCTTATTGCAGCAATATTTGAGGTGCCCTCCTTAGTGGTCATTAGGCAAAAGTAAAATATTAACTCCTATATTTCTTATTTTGTATATTAATTGTCATAAAATTTGTATCAGAGAAGGAACATGATCAGTTCAGAGGTAGTCAGTAAAGCTGACATTTTATTTTTATAGATATGTCTTTTTAATTTGGACCTACAAGATGCAGAGTTTTAACTGAAACCAAATCTTCTCTTAATTCTGCAAGTTATGATGACTTACATATATTGAGAGAATGGAGCCATTCCTTGTATCTTTATGACTTGGCTTGTTTCTGTCTTTGAATACTTCTTTACATCTAGTTATTTATCTTTTTTCTTGTCCTTCATTTCTCCTGCTTCTCTCTATTTCTTGTAAGGACTGATCTGCTCTCCTGGAGTTTTAAACAGATATGGCCAGCCTTTCTATAACCCAGTATAATTAACTGTCACATGCCTTGAGAACAGTTTATTGCAAAATGCCTGAATTCTAAACTGTTGATCTGTTTAGCCAGCTAGCCCCTGGTGAGGATGTCTCTGCATCCCAGCAATAGTGTATAGTATATGAAAATCAACTCTGTTGCCTGCTCTTTTTGGTGCTCGAAAGGGGGAGCAAGGGGTATTGCTACTCTAAGTCTCAGTGTGGAGACAAGGCAGTGTTGGGTCACCTCCTGCACATTTCTGTCCATCCCTCTCTTCTCAGATTGCTTTTGAATAGTATTTTCAGTTCTGTGGTACTTTTATACCACTCCGAACATCATCTAGCACTCCATGTGCAAATACTCAGTCTTTTGCGTCCTTTGTCTTTTAAAAGAACATACCGTTGTTTATCCATGGACATTGAAAGCAGCTGGCATAATGAGCTTCTCACTGAAAGAAGAGGTACTGAAGACTGGATGGGGAATTTTGTGTGTTAATAACCCTAAACTTTACCACTTGATCATTTCTATATAAAAGAAGTCTTCTAGGACTCTTACATGAATATATTTTTTAACAGCAGAGTCATTTATACTACTAAATAGTTCTGTTTTAATTGAACGGATCTAATTTTTTACTGTGTCTTTGGCATGTACAAAGTCTCCTGTGTGGAACATGCACAATATCCGAGTGTAGACATTTTTTTATTCACTGGAAGGAATTTCCTATAAGAATGGAACACTGGGAGAAAAATCATGCACACAGGAATGCTGCTTCTTGCAAACTGCCTTAAAGAGCCTCTCTGAGATGAGCTGCAGTTTATGTAGAAAGTCGGGAATATGGAGATCTTGAGAACGCCCTTATTGCCCACTCAATTTACAGTTCACTCTGAAAGCCCTTGTACCACTTAGGCAGTGTCCCTCAGAGCATCCCTGACCTACTGGCTCCTCAAAGTGTAGATGAAAGGATTAAACAAGTGAGTGAAAACAGCTGTCTGCAGGGTGACTGCCTTCTTGAGGCTGAAGGAAAACTCTTTGTTTGTCACTATGTACATGAGGATGGCACTGCCATAGAAAATGGAAGCCATGGTGATGTGGAAGGCACAAGTGGAGAAGGCCTTTTTCCAGCCTGAAGATGAGGGGATATGGAGAATAGCGATGATGATGTACAAATAGGAGAGAATAGTAAACAGCAGAGAGTATAGGAGCACCACAGTGGACAACGCAAGCTTCACCAGCTCCAGGAGATGGTTATCTGCAGAAGAGAGCTTGATCAATGGCTCATTGTCACAACAAAAGTGATCAATAACATTTGGCCCACAGAAGGGGAGCCAGGAGATAACGGTCATGGGAGAGAGGACAGAGAAGCAGCCCCCAGCCCAAGAAGCCATCCCTACTTGGAAGGACATCTGGCTGCTCATGATGGTGGAGTATCTGAGGGGGATGTAGATGGCCACATAGCGATCAAGTGACATGACAGCCAAGAGAATGACTTCAGTAGTGCCAAAAACGTAGAAATAGCATTGTGAGATGCATCCAGGCACAGAGACAGTCTTTTCCAAAGAGATGAAAACTCATCATTTTTGGAACAATGGCTGTTGCCGCCATGTTATCCAGGAAAGAGAGATTGCAAAGGAAGAAATACATGGGGCTGTGGAGTCGATGATCAGCCAGTGTGACTGAGATGATGGTCACATTCCCAGAGACTGTCAGTACATTGATTATGAGAAACTTGATGAAGAAGAGGACATCCCGTTGCCAGACCACGGGACAACCCAGAAGTATGAATTCAGTCACCACAGAGTTCTGAGCTTGGCAGACATTCGTGACTTCAACTTGGCAAGAGGGTCTTAATAATGAAACAGAAAAATGTATTTCAATGCAAATGTTTTCTTAGTCCTGGTAGGTATCACTAGTTGGACTCTGGGAGGGAGAACTTCTGACACAGAATGTCTCTTTCCTTCTAAATGTAGATTTTATTGACAGGATGATTTCCACTATCTATCTCATTAATATGGGGTAGAAGCTTGTACCTGGAATCTAAAACTGGCATAACTTAGTTTGGAAGGAACTTTTGGAGGTCTTGTTCCACCCTTTGCTCCAATTAGGCTAACTTTAAAATTAGGTCATATTACTTAGGGTCTTGCCTACTAAATTTGTGACCATGTCAGAGGATGGAGATCCCACAACCTCTGTGGGTTCCTGGTCCAGTCTTAACAATGCTCAGAAGAATTTCTTTTTCTCCTATCTAGTTAGAATTTCCCATACAGCAATTTTATCAGATTGCCTCTTCATCATTCAAGTGCACATCTGAGAAAAGTGTGGCTCCATCTTCTCTATAACCTCCCTTAAAGAGTTGAAGACTGATGCTAGATATCAGGAACTGTGTCGTGTGTGTGTCCCCCGCCCCTCACTGTCTCTGTCCTCATATGCTCCGTCTTCCACAGCACCCTAACTCTCTCATGGTGTCTTCTGGTAGTCTTTCCATTTCTTCTACATTAATCTTGTACTGGGCAGTGTGAAGGCAAACCAAACATTGTTTTCCTGTTTGTGGCCCCATGCTGCCAATTGGAGGGGAACAACAATTCCCGTTAACCCGCTGGATGTACTCTTGCTAATGCAGCCTGGTGGGTTGCCAGCCTACATCAATGCAAGGGCACAGTGCTGACTCTTCATCAGCTTACTGTCCAGTAGAACCCCCGCATCATTTTCTAGACAGCCATTCCTTAGTCAGCCAGTCTACTGTTACTTATACATTTTTTCAGTACCTAAGCTACCCAAATTCAGTTTGCATACGCAAGTCTCCCCCCAAATGCTTTACCATCTCTATTGCTGTGTATGCAGTGCCCGACAAATGCTGCTTGAAGGGACACTGGAGCAGGCAAGTAAAATACCAAGAAAGAACAGAGTTCCAGGAGCGCAAATAATAGAGGCTTACGATCTTTATGGTAACCTTAATGGTTATCATCTGAATTAAGACATTAACATTGTACTGCCACTGTCTTTCCTGTAACTGTTTCCCCAGGGCTCACTGTTGGGGCTGGTCCTGTTCAATATCTTCATTGATGATCTGGATGAGGGGATTGAGTGCACCCTCAGTAAGTTTGCAGATGACACCAAGTTGGGTGGAAGTGTCCATCTGCTGGAGGGTAGGAAGGCCCTACAGAGGGACCTGGACAGGCTGGATTGTTGGGCCAGGGCCAACTGTATGAGGTTCAACAAGGCCAAGTGCTGGGTCCTGCACTTGGGTCACAACAACCCCAGGCAATGTTACAGGCTTGGGGAGGAGTGGCTGAAGAGCTCCCTGACAGAACAACACCTGGGGGTGATGGTTGACAGCCGGCTGAACATGAGCCAGCAGTGTGCCCAGGTGGCCAAGAGGGCCAATGGCATCCTGGCTTGTATCAGGAATAGTATGGCCAGCAGGACCAGGGAGGTGATAGTGCCCCTGTATTCGGCACTGGTGAGGCCGCACCTCGAATACTTTGTCCAGTTTTGGGCCCCTCACTACAAGAAGGACATCGAGGTGCTGGAGCATGGCCAGAGAAGGGCAACGAAGCTGGTGAAGGGTCTAGAGCACAAGTCTTACAAGGAGCAGCTGAGGGAGCTGGGGTTATTTAGTCTGGAGAAGAGGAGGCTGAGGGGACGCCTTAGTGCTCTCTACAACTACCTGAAAGTGAGGTGGAGGTCGGTCTCTTTTCCCTAGTAACTAGTGATAGGAGAAGAGGAAACGGCCTCAAGCTGCGCCAGGGAAATTTAGATTGGATATTAGGAAAAACTTCTTCACCAAAAGGATAGTCAGGCCCTGGCACAGGCTGCCCAGGGAAGTGGTTGAATCCCCATGCCTGGAGGTATTTAAAAGATGTGTAGATGTGGTGCTTGAGGACATGGTTTAGTGGTGGACTTGGCAGTGTTAGGTTAACGGTTGGACTCGGTGATCTTAAGGGTCTTTTCCAACCTTAACAATTCTATGATTCTGTTATTCTATGTTTAGGCAGACATGTTTCTGATAAGAAGTGTACATGATGACAGAGAAAAAACTGCCAGAATCAACTGTATGTGAAAAATGTACTGTTTTGAGAAACAACTCTCTGTGTTGGTACAGAGAAACATCACATGAGAAGACATTCTTCACATCTAATGTAGCTTCCTCTGCCTCTCTTTACGGTAAATGCAGGCTACACAAATTGTGAGCCTACAAATTAGTGTCCTAGAAGTGGCTTATATAATGTATTTTTGTTGACCAGGCAAAGATGAATTACACCCTGGTCTCTACTGACTATATCTGAATATTTTAAGGAGATTTGGGAGTGATGAATGTATGTTAGGTACCTCCATGTAGTCAGATGAGTCCAACCTGTAAGCTTCTATGTTTGAGAAGATAGATGAGATGAGAGAAGCCAGGAAAGAAAAAATTACCCAAAGGAAAAAAGTTCCATAAACAGATCTTGTACATACCTTTGGAGCAATTTCTTCTAGCCTGTTTTGCAGAGAGAACAGAACTCAGCTGGATGGATGCTTCATTTCTTTTAGGATGGCGACTGGTATTACAGCTGTCCACCCAATCTAGTGACTTTGAAATAACAATGCTGGAGTGATGGATATGTCTAATGGTTTCCCTGTGATCTAGAACAGAGGAATCGAAGCAAAGGACTTACTGGGTGGCTGAATGAGTAGGTGGAATGCCTCTTTACAAGGTCCAGTAATGTTTCTCTCTCTAACTTTGCCAGAAGTCAACAGGAACCAGTGTAGGCCTTACACTTCTACGCAGTAGAAGACATCTACAGATCATGTCCTCCTTTAACTCTAAAGGGTAACTGTATTGTTACACACTTGCCACACAAGTCATGCAGAAGGAGCGTTGTGCTTTTGGGACAGTGAAGGGCCTGCCCAAAAAGAATTGTAGTCATATTACATACCGTAGAATAACTAATGGAGCAACCATTGTGGCATTCATGTGAGATGAGGGGTAGCATGAACCTTGCTCTTCTACATCTCAGGAAAATTCACACTAGATTATACTGGTCTCCCCACCCCTCCCATCTCTCTGAGTGTTTACCAATTTGCACAAAGTGGGAAAGTTCTTGCAGAAAAGTCTGAGAACAATAGGAAAGTCCAAATGTTTATTTGAATGGAATGGCAATCAGCTGTAAGACATTGTTTTCCACTAGGCAGGAAAGGATTTGCACCTCTTTACAGGAGTTCGGTAAATGTTTGGCATCTAGCTCTCTGAAGGTGGGCCTGATAGCTCTGTTTTACTATTTTGAGGTCTTAGTGTTATTCCCAGGTAAGGGAAATTCTTAAAACTTCAAATGTATTTGTGGAACAGCAATATTTGCTTTGCTTTGCTTCTTGTAAGACAGGGAAAAAATCTACCAGATCATTATTGTTCCTATTTATCTATGACTAGTTAGAGATTTAGACAAATAAAAGTTTAAAGCAGTTGGACATATACTCCAGTGTCACTGCAATCGGATCAGTGTTGCAGATTTCTAATATGCTTTTGTAGATCTGGACGACAGGAACCAAACTCCTTTATGAATTCTTTTGCGAAGAAACTTTTGTTTCCAGCCTAAAAAGCTTTGCACAAAAGTTCTTATTTTGCCCTCATTCCATATGAAAAAAAATCTGGCTTTGATGTTATAGGCCTAGGCTCAAGGCATTAACCAGACCAGTGTGCAACTCATTTGAGTTAGCATCATGTAGCCACCATCTCACCTGGAGCTTCTGGGGAACTAATGCCTAACCTTTCTCTTAAAGGAGGCCTCATGACAGCAGTACAAATGGATCTAATGCCACAGCTCCCCTGTCATCATGCCCCAAGGGAAGTAGGTAAGGCATGTATGAATACAGCAGTCACTCCAACGTTGCTGTTTGTTGGCATCCAAAGGAAGAAATGAGCCCAGAGGCCCTGAGTTATGTGTACGTCAGCTGCACTGAAGAATGAGTTACACTGTCACTTGTGCCTAATCAGCCTCCACAGAACTGTCTTCGTGATCCAGGAAGGTGATTTGGTTTGTTTGCAGAAACCTGTCAATTAGATGTAAGCTACTTTACAATCAATATTTACAATCACTCAGCACCTCCTGAGAATGGTGCAACTTCCTAATGCAGGTGTCTAACCTATCTGGCCTGAGTTGGCACCTGGAGGGGCTCCATTGCTTGTGAACTGCAAACAGGTTTCTGGTCTCCTAGAAGTCTACCTGTTAGATGGTAATAACAGATGGTGTCACTGACATGATCTGCTCCTGTGATTTGCAGTGAAGAAACCGAAGCTTCTGAAGAATCAGGCAACTTCTTTCACTGAACAGACTTAATGGGCAACGCTAAGATTATTACCTCGTCTGGCATTGTCTTTTCTGATGTCTGTGGGACTGGTTTAACAGGGAGAAGAAGAACAATTAAAATACAGATGGTGAAGATTGTAAAGACATTTTACAGAGGACAGGACAGAGAAGGAAATAGTTCTTGGATATTTGAAAGAGCTATGGTTGCCTGAAAAGATTTAAGTTTTACAGTGTGACTGAATTTGACAAAAGATCGATCTGGGGAGCAAGCTCCAGGTTGTTTATTGTTCACTCAGTCAACGTAATGAAGTGAAATATTTTGAAATCAGGAATAAACAAAAAGCTAGTACTGATGGAAAAGAAAACAAAAGTATCGAGTAGTTTATTGACAGCATGCTTTCATGTTAAAGAGTCATTTCCCTTTCATGTCTCTGCTGATTCATGTTTCATACACAGCTGAATAGGTTGGTTTTCAAAGACAGACATTAAAAACTCAGAAGACACAAATTTGCAAATAGATGTGGTTGTTTTGCAAATGCTAAGCAAACAGGAACAGCAAAGGTTTATGACTGTAAAAAAAAAAAAAAAAACCAAAACAACAAACCAAACAACAGAATGAAACAAAACAAAAAGAACAGATGAGATGAAGAAGTTTTAGCAACTGAACTGTGAACTTCTACTTGGGGGAGGGCGAAATCTTTCCCAAGTATCCTTTTCCTTTTCTAACTCCTCGTTCTCATGTCGAGCTCATTTTTCATGACTAGCCGCACCACAGCTAGCACAATCCCCAAACCTGCAATTCAGAGCACACACCTGGAGCAGTAGTCTGTACAAGCAGCACTGCCAGATTGCCGAAACGGCTGGTTTTCAAGACACACATGCCTGATTACCCCCAGTAGCTTTCTGGATGGTCTTTCTTGCTCTCTTATGGAGGAAGACTATAGTTCTCAGTATACAGTTCCCACATGCAAGAATGTTCTCTTTACCTCAAAGGAATAAGGCAAAGGCATTTCTTCCACTACCTTTTAGTGAAGACTCACATTTCTGAAAGGCATTCTTCCCTCTCCCCCGCCGCCACCTTTCTCAAAGTGTTCTGAAAGCCAGACACCTCCAGAGATATGCCTGGTACATAATACATTCCCTCCACATCATCCCTACAGTTTTGAGGAGAAGTAGGCGTGTTTTGTAGCCAGTGGTGCACAGCTAGCGTGCACTCTCAGTGCAGGCCACAGCTTTCCTGATAGCTTTTCTGGAGGCTTGCTTGACCTCTCTGTTCCTCAGGCTTACAGTGGGTTGACCAGGGGTGTGAGGATGGTGTAGAAAAAGGAGAAGATTTGGTTCAGGTTTGTCAGTGGAGGTGTCCCAGGCAGCAAATAGACAGAAGTGTCCCTTAGAAAATGCTGACCACAGGGATGTATGAGAAGTCTTTCACTTCTCACACATGGTGGAGGAGGCTTTCTGCCTCCCCATGCTCGACGGGATCCTCAGGCTGGCATCTGTAATGCAGACATAGGATGCCAGAGTGAACAAAAATGGCAAGACTACATCTGGGATGGACATTAGAGTAGCCTAGTGTCACTACAGGAGAGCTCCAGCAACGAGATCAAGTCACAGAAGTGGTCAAATGGGCTGGGGCCACAAAACTTCAACTGGCTTGAGAAGTATGTGATGTTTGTGGAACTAGTCATTCCCCCAAGCTGAGAGCCAGCTGCCAGCCACAAAAACACTTTCCAGTTCACCATGCTTGTATAGAGCATGGGGTGACATATGGCCAGGTACTGATTGTAGGACATGGTGGCCAGCAGGTAACACTCAGAGACTGCAAGAGATCCAAAGAAAGAGCTGAGCCATACAGTCCTGAGCAGAGGTGGTCCTGTCCCCAGTCAGGAAGTTGGCCAGCAGCCTGGGCAGGTTGATGGAAGTATAGCAGATCTCCAAGCTGGGCAAATTCAACGGAAAGAAATACATTGGGCTGTGGAGATGCTGGTGTGTCGCCACCAGCGCAACCATGAAGATGTTCCCAAGCACAGTCTCTGCACAAACAGTGAGAGAGAGGAGGAAGAGAGGCAACTGGAATCAATCAAGTGTTTTCCTGAATCCCAGCAGGAGAAATTTTCTTGGTGATGTCTGTTTTTCCCGTTCGCCTTTGTCCATGCAGCATTCTTGGTCTTTCTTTTCCCCTCTTGTCAGAAAGGGCATCTATGAGAGAGGGAATGTTTGTGAAAGAAAATGTTACCAGAGAGAAAGCAGTGTTTTGCACACATCAGGCTGTATTGACGTTCCCTTCAGGGGCTCCACACTTAGTGCAAGAAGAGGAACGGGTTCTTGGAGAGAGTTTGTCCCAGGAGAACTCCTTTCCGCCAAGCAGATGAGTTGCCCCATGAAGGTACCTATTACTCTCCATGGAATAAAAAGGGAATGGGCATTTGCTCAGATTTCAACAGCCCAGTTGCTATGCCTGACGTTATTCCCAGTATGCTCTTCACAGGTGTATAGGACAGAGTTCCTTTTGCTATCAGCAGGAGAAAGACAACTTAGTGAGTAAGAGATTTAAATCTCGGATCCACAGTATGTGAAAGAGGGACCAGCATAAATACACTTAGCTTTGTGTATGGTGAGACAGAAGCTAACATTGCTTGCTGAATTGCTGCATGCGCGTATCTAGCTAATTATTCCATCGCAGGATGGATACTGCAATAACATCACTGATAGGACAGCTGCACAACAAGGGCGAAGTGGCCAATTGCCTCTGGGCCAGTCTCAGAGCTGACTCTTCAGGAAAACAGAACTGACTTAACAGGGACAATAAAAAACAACCTGCCTGGAGAAACTGAGAAAGTACAGAGAGCCACAGGACATTAAAATTAGAGGGGATAAAAGGCCAGTTCCAAGGTCGTGGGGTGAGATTAGCAGGAAAATCATCAGTGAAGACCCCACCATCTAATAAACTGCTGTGGAGGTGTAGCGATCCTGATCGAAGACCACTGCATGTTGAGGAGTTAGTGGTCCACGTAACAGTTAACCAGAGGAGGCTCAGGCCTGTGCCGTGCTGGACTGGGCTGGGCTGTGCTGTGCCATGCCGTGCCCGTGCCGTGCCGTCCTGCATGCAGAATGTGGCTGTCAGGCTGGGCTGTGCCGCACAAATGTCCCAGCTGCAGGACAACCTCAGCAGCTCTTTGTAACGGAGGAGCCTGCAGGCACCGCGTGCTTGGTGCTGGCAATTACGGCACCTGCCTGTCCTTGCCTATGTCTTAAAGTGCAGCAAAGAAGTTCTCCTGTGAACATGTGAGCGTCCTTTCTGTTTGACAGTAGAAATGATGAATACAGTTGTTTTCCTTTAAGAAAATCCTCCAGTAGCCCAAGCGACCCTTCTACGCACGGGATCTGTGCGGTGTGCTGCACCCTGGTTGGAGACCCAGCTGATGCTTTACAGCTTGGTGTTCCCGGCATCTGAAGGGACATCAAATTTTCTATATTATCCTCTCTTTCTTTATAGAATCAGCTTGAATAAATAGCATTTTAAATGATAGTTCACAGGGTTCAAGTGCTTTTCTTACTGGGTGTGTAGCAAACCAGCACCTCCTAGTGCAGAACAGGAGGCAAAGGTCTTCTCCAGGCCACCTGAACATGTTGGGTGGGATGATCTGGAAACCCCCAAGCCCTGAGTGTGGACTCGAAGGGCCAGTATGCGGGTCTTGTGGACCTCAGCAGCTTGGTAGCTCTCAGGGATGTGAGAGTGCTTGTCCTAAGGCATCTGAAAGTGCCCGCATAACTATAACACTATACTGCTAATAGTGACCATGGCTGCGTGGCTAAGTTTTTGATAGGTATCCACTGCCAATTGTCAGAGTTAATCATATCACAGCTATATTGTAGTCACATATTGGCACATTTAAACATAAATGCACCTGCTGTTGCTGTGTTTATCATAACCACGTGCCACAGCCTGTGTAAGGTATTACAGGTCTCTACACGTATACTTCTTACAGTCACAGTTTCTTTCCTCACTGGCTAACACAGCTTTACACTTTCCTCCCCAATAACCGAGGAAAACACACAACTGACGTCATACCATATCAGGTGCCCTTTCTCCTGTCAGTAGAAGAATTGGTACTGCAGGTATTGAGCACCTCTGAGCTTTCCGCTGTGGTTTTGGGGCTCTCTGCTCAGTGTTGCCAGGCTGAGTGAACAGAGGGTGAAGTGAGGAAGGAGCATCATCTAGTGCATGCTTGTGGTAAATACCCATTACGAGCCTGAGTGTGTGCTCAGGGAAAGTCCATGCTCGAGGAACAGAACCCTCTGCCCAGACTACATCCTCGGGTTTTCCCAACATTGTGGATAAGCGCAATGATGACCCTGCTGATTTCCTCCCCATGACTTTTGAGTCTTTACAGGGAGATGGCGATGGTGAAGGAAAGCACCTAGGTGGCCCATGGAAATCCTGGGATGAACAGACTGCCCAAAAAAGGTGATGGACCCAAACTCTTAATACACCTTTCTCCCAAGCTGGGATGAATTGTGTCTGGAGATGCTGGTGACAAATGCAATTAGGAGAGTTTCCCCCACTGAACACTGTGAATGAAGAGCGTGAGGACCTTTCCTGTGATGGTGCTTGGGAATGAAGACTCAGGTTTGGGTGTCACCTGTTCTGCCCCGTATTGCTTCCCTCTGAACACCCTTGTCTCACAGGAAGGCCAACAAAAAGTTCAGCTCTTTCACTCTTCCTTCCATAGATGGAGCTCTGGGCCTGAAGCACCTGAATGCCATTTCCTAGTGTTATGGAAATAATCAATGTCCTGGAGAGTGTCTCCCTTGGGATTTCAGGGAGGGAGCACTGCATAAAGTGTATCCCTGCCGTGGATGAAAGCTCTGAGCTGGTGCAAACTGTTTCATCACCTCAGGCAACGGCTGTCCCTTCCCAGACCTCCAAAGCATTTCAGCCTGCTCTGAGAAAAAGAGAAACTGAGGTGGGGCAACAAGCACAGGCTTTTCCAAACTGATGCAGCAGAGCCCAGCGAGACTCCAGGTAGGACATTCAGTTCACATCCTGCAGAAGACTATAATGGGATTGACTCCTTCAGAATTAGGCAGCTGTGGGTGACTGAGGTTGCCTTTCCAGCCTCTGCCAATGGTCAACGGGGAGAAAGAAGCAGAGTCTGGATTCCCTCCAGGCCATGGAGACCAGCAAAGTACGATCAGATGAGTCACCCTTGGGAGTCTTTTGGAGGGAAGAAGCCAAAACCTGTCCCCGGATCAACAATGCATTTGTTGGCGGCTGAAGGAAGCTGAGCTACCAGTATTTCCTCACAGTCATGATTCACCTCTCCAAAACGTGAGGTCCCAATGCCCTTCTTTCCTCCTTCCACACCCCAAGGAGTGTGGGAGGGCACATTCCTCTCAGCCCCATCCCATTTGCATCTCTGGGGAAGGTGACTCCTCTGTCTCCCCACTGACCCCCAGGGCAGGAGTGAGTTGCCAGTGCATACAGACATTTGCACAGTGTCTGCTCCAGACAGCAGAGGTGAAGCTTAAAGGGAGGACAGCATTTGTTTTTACAGTCACATGCTCCAATGGACTTAAAAAGTTCAAGCTAAGACCAAGTTGGACATTAATCACCTGACAACTTTTCTCTTACAGCTAGGATAAGTTAGACATCAGTCATCTGTCTGCTGGGCGAAGGGTTGCTACAGCTGCTCCTGCTAAGATGGAGCTGAAATAAGTTCAAGCCAAAAGTAGTCTAGAAAAATCCTGGCAAGTCCTCAGCTCTCGTCTTGCTAACCTCAAACAGGTCTGTGCTCTTCCAAGAGCAATGGCAGCACCTTATTTACTGCATTACAATACACAGCTCTCTGGGAAGCAACATCCTTTCGTGTCCCTCCTGGTGACTCATAGATGGCCCCTGGAAGGAAGGATCATAGACGCAACTGAAATAAAGGCTGCGTCACACCTTTTGGCTTACAGAAGATTCACTATTTATTGGAAAATGAATCACAAACTTTGCCAACATGCAATGAGACTCATGAAATCAGGGCCCTGGGGCAGGAGGGAGTATGACTGTTTTGCTAATCAAAGGCTCCTGCAGTTCCACCTCCAACATGCTGATAGTTTTCAAATCAAGCTTGCCCCACATGAGTTCTCCTGGACATTATGATGGGCTGTGCCTGACGTAGATGAGAGTTTTACTTCCAAAATGATTGTTTTACATGGCAATGCAGATATGAGAGTTCCTGACACAGCCTGGACTTTTGGGGTAAAGCAAAGAGCTCAGCAGGTGGGGTGCAGCAGGAGTCCTTCATTGGGAGGCACTGCTATTGTGCCTGCTGTTGACACCTCTAAACATTCAACTTTTCTAGTGTGCACAGCACTCTCTTGTCAAGACAGAAACCACAGAATCATAGAATCATTTCAGTTGGAAAAGACCCTTAAGATCATTGAGTCCAATCGTTAACCTACCACTACCAAGTCCACCACTAAACCATGTCCCTAAGCACCATCTTTGTGGAGGCCAGTAGCCCATTTTGCCAAAGTTGAATTTGGGAAGGGCAGCCACTGGGGAATGTGATGCTTCCTTCCCACTCCCGCCTCCACCCAAACCAAACATGCTGGAGGCTCTGAACTGGATGCTTTCTCTTGAGGAGTTCAGCATGATACAGCTTCAGCCCAACTAGTATAAGACATAAGCAGTGAGAATTCATCTGTAACGTAAGACCCCAGCTGGTCGCAACAGTGGTATCCCAGCATGGCAGGTGAATTCAGGCTATACTTTCTGGCCCATTTTAGCTCTGCAGGTGCTGCCGGTCTGTAGCACAAGGCACGTGTTGAGCTCAGAGCCTGAAGACACTTGGCGTCACGCTGCTCGCAAGGAGGGTGTTGGCTGCCTCCAGGCACTTGTCCAGCTGGGACACTGCAATCAGGGAGAGACGGGGGCACTAGGGGAGTCGGGCAGGAGGGAGAGTCCACAGATGGAAAGGAGAAAGGGGACACAGGACTCCTTCAGCTGCCCCCAGGAAATTGTGCTCCTGCACAGGGGTGAGGCAGGTCCCACTGGAGAGAGAAGGGAGGAGGCTGTGCTGTGGGGATCAGCAGGAAAAGGACCCTCAAGACTCACCAGCTTGGCTGCACAGCCAGGTCACAGCCTTGGCCTCCAGCAACTCACAGAGGTCTTGGTAATACTTGTCGTTTTTGTGCAGCCAGGTCACAGCCAGCACTGTGGCCCAGATGCTTGGCTCCATGACCTGTAGGAGAACAATGTCTCAAACCAGCACGCAGTGCTGAGCATCCTCCCTGCCCCGTCACTGCTTCCCACCCCTTCCTTTGCGGCTTCTGATTTCTGATCCCTTCGTTCCTCTCTGGCTGCCAGTGTTGCCATGAGCCAAGGGGTTCCCACTGCCCCAGGATGACACACCGCCACCATAAGAGGTTCTCCCCTTACCTCACCGGGCAGCTTTCCCTTGAGTTCAGCCTCATCGATTTCCAGCACAGAGGCCAGTCCTGAGCTGAGGGCCCAGGAGCCATCTAGATTCTGCAGTGCCACCAGCTTCTGGCACTCAGTAAAGGCTTTGGTGAACCAAGGCTCAAAAACTGAAGAGTGCAAAACAAATGCCATGGGATCCACATGCTTGAGAGAAGAGAGAGATGGTGGTGGTGGTTCACATGCTGTGGGAGTAGATGTGAACAGGAGGGTTGGGAGAATCACAGGAAGGTGACCCCTCTCTGCTCCTCTGTGCAATGCCCCAGAACATTATTTCTGCTCTTCTTTAGGCAGCTACCTGCAGTCTAAGCTCCTTCCTGCGTGTCCCCAAAGCACTCCCATCCGCAACCCCTTCTGGACACCCCTAACTCATCCTCAACTTTGACCATTGCCTCTTCTCCTGGCATTCCTGCCCAGCCATGTCCCAAGACCTCTCTTGATAGCCCCCCAACACATCTTATCCAAATGTGTATTTATGATCCAGCACCATCCCTGTCCCCTTCCTGGGTGCCCCTGAGCTGGGTCTTATATTCGCTGCAGGACTTGCAGCTTGAAGGGTAACTAAGGGAAGGGTTAAAGGCAAAATCCATTGGTTTCCATGCCTTGGGCAAGACATGGCAGCATAACCCTCCTGTTAGATTATCCCATACCTTTTGAGCAAGCCCCCCGCTGGGGCAGGGCAGCAATGCCACGGGTGAGTCGACGGAGGGCAAGCCATGACTCACACGCTGCTGTCAGCCAGCCAGGTGGTTCCCAGATGGTCATAGGAAAGCAGGAAGTCTCTTTACCGGAGCCACGAAGCTCAACAATCTGGCAGGGGATGAGTGACTGGCGGGGTGGCAACAGTGCCAGGGGCCCTTTGAGGGCAAACAGGGAAAGGGGCTGAATTAAGCACGTGGGAAAGAAGCACCTGGTGGTGATGGGGCCTACCCCATGAGACTGGGGGTGCTCTGTGGCTGGGGTTCCAGCTCCAGTGGAGTGAGAACATCCCACGGAGCTGCCCCACCTGCTCTTTCTCACAGGTGTCTTTCCTTACCTCGGTACCAGGTGACCCTCTGTGATGTGCGAACCCCCACATAGCTGGTAAAGGGGCAGATGATCCCTGAAGTGAGGCTGATCTCAACTGCGCGATGCCTTGGTTCATCCCCTGATGCACTCACAGCCTCTAGCAACAACCTCTTCAGCAAGTGTCTCGCGCCCAGACGATGCACAGCCAGCCTGGGGACAGAGCAGGGTGAGGCCTGAACACCTGGTTCATCTCCATGCTGGGGAAAGGTGGACAGAGAGAGAGCCTGGACACCTGAGTCCTCTCCCTTCAGGGGTGAGGGTGGACAGAGGGAAAATCTGGCTGCCTGTGTCCTCATCTATCTGGAGGGAAGTGATGCCCAGGTTCCTGGGTCCTACCACTGTGGGGTCAAAGCAGGGAAGGAGGGCATGCTTGGACACCTGGGTTCTCTGCCAGTTTGGGATTGTGTGTGGAAGGTGAGAATGCATAAGCTAACTGGGCCGCCTCTCAGCTGGAGTCCATGTTAGAAATGAGGGGGATGCATGCATCTTCCCTTAGGACAGGCTCTCACCGGCCATCTCCCTGTGGGCACAGTGGGAATTCAATCGTGTGAGTGACATCCTGGCCATCCAGGCTGTACTGCAAGGTCATGACCCCCTTGGCCACCGTCGTTTCCTGGGAACACATGGGAAGCTACTGGAGGTTACTGGGGACACAAGATGGTTACTGGAGGATATTGGGAAGTTACTGAAAGATTACTGGTGCTTACTGGGAGGCACTTGGGAGGTAACTGGGGGTGACTCTAGTCCCAGCTCTCACCTGTGCCTGTCCATGGATCTGGGCATAGATGAGGCTGTGTTGATTCCGAAAGATGGACTGAGGGGTGTCCTCCAGCACCTCAACCTCCAGGCCACGGGGCAGGGTCCAGCTCAGAGAGACTCCCTCAGCTGCTGGTTCGAGGGCCTGCTTCAGGCACTTCAACACCTGGGAACAGAGGGCAGGACACCACAGTTTGCAGCTCCACCAGGGTTCAGCGCACGGCCCCCGGTGTCGGGGTTCCCTGGGGGACAGTGGAATGTGTGGGGTAGCCTGTACCAGCTGGGTTCCCTTGGCGCAGTCAGGTCTGTGGGTTATAGCGGGGCAGAAGCCCGGGCACCTGTGTTCTCAGTGGGGTGGGGTGGTGGGGTAGAGTCAGGGGAAGCCTGAGTGCCTGGGTTCCTGGGGCAGCTGGGTCTCGACTACTGTGTGTGGGCAGTCCAGGTGCTGGGGTACTTGGAAGTCAGTGTGTCTGTGGAACAGAGGGGGACCTGCCAGGGCTCCTGGATTCCTACCTCAACTGTCACACTGTTGTCAGAGGAGACATAGGTAGCATCACCCCCTGTCTCCCTGGCCAGGGCCGTAGCCAGGGTAACACTGTCCCGAGAGAAGCAGAAGGAGAAACACCTATGGGGGAAGCAGAGAAAGGTGTCAGAAATGAGAGCCAGAGGTGGGTACAAGGATGTTGGGGTAGAGCTGGGGAACACATGCTGGAGTTAAAGCTGGGAGAAAGAAATCTGGGGTGCAGAACAAGGGGGCAGGAGGAAGAGCAGGGAGTGAGGGACTGGGGTTGGAGCTGGGGTTAGACAGGGAGCTGGCAGAGGAGAGCTGGGACTTGGGGCAGAGCTGGGGTCAGTCTAGTGGGGCTGGGGCACAGCTTGGGGGCACATCAGGGTGTACAAACCCTGTGCCTCAGTCTCCGTGCTCACTCTGTGAAGGGTGCCTTGGCTGGGACAGTAGTAAGCAAAGACTCCCACATGGAGGCTTGGCACAGGAGAGCTGTGCAGGGTGGGAGGGGTCTTTGGGACACTGGAGGGGCCCAAGGATTGGGACAGGCACTGGTGAACAGGGGCCCTCAGCAGGGATGGAAAGGACTGGACAACCAAAGGGTGACTGGAGGACTGGGGGCAAAGTCCCAATTACCGGTGGCTGTTGCGGTGACGGCAGACCTGAGCTGCAATGGCTTCCTTGTCAGGGGGTAGCCTGTCCATGAAGATGAAGAGCTGGGAGACAGGGGACATGAGTGGTGGGGCCCTGCACAGGGACCCCAAAACCAGGAGAGCAGGCCCTGAAATGGAGAGAGGGGCCCAGGAGAGAGAACCCTTGTAGAGAGACTACCTGAGGGAGAGATACCCACTCAGGGACAGGAACCCCCAAAGATACAGACTCACTTCTCCATTCCCCCACACCCCACAGTATCCTTCTTGTTCCCTTGTGACCATCATGTGTGTTGGGTGGCTCCTTCCACCCACACTCCTGTGTCCTCTCTCTCCTCCTGAGACACCTGTCCCTCCACCCCTCCATGCCCTTGCACCCAGACCTGGCGCGTATGCCCGCGGGGGCGAGGGGTATTGTAGATTGAGCGGAGGGTTCCCAGCAGATTGGTGTCATCCAAACTGGAGCCGTTGGAGGGGATGCGCCGCATGGCCTCGGTCAGGTTGTCCTGAGTATATTCAACACTTTGCCTGCAGGGAGCACAGCATGTTGGAGAGCACATTGCTCTGTGCTTAGTGCTCCCTGAGACCCTGCCCCATAGCACTTCCCACAGCTATGCCCTAGGGTCCTCTGCAAGTCCTTGCCCCATAGTAGTTCTTGAAGAGACCTGGCTTCATAGTTTCTACAAGACTTTGCTCAACAGAACCCCAGGAGGTGCTATCCCATAATGCCACAAAGATCCCATCCCCAGAATCCGGCCCTGCCCTGCAGTAACCAGTCAAGCCCTCCAGCACCCAACCTTGCCCCATACCAACCAGCCGATTTCAGAGCATGCACACCTACCCTCCAGCATCTAATCCTGCCCCATAGCACCCATTCCAGCCCCACAGCACCCAGCCATGCCCCACAGTATCCAGCCCCACCCACCAGCACCTAATCCAGCCCCATAGCACCCAGCCTGCCCCATCTTTGCTCACGGGTAGATGCCCACAGAGGTTTCTCCATAGCAGTAGATGTTGAAGTAGCAGCCCAGGGGCAGGCTTTTGAGAAGGAAGAGCAGGGAGTCCTGTGGAAAGACACAGCAGGCAAGTCTTGGGAGGCACTTGTGGGGGGTACAGATGCCTTTGCCCATAGTCTGGTCCTCCTACAGTCCCTGGACTCCCCTGGATGACCCAAGACAGTGCCCTGAGCTCCTCTGGGCACCTGAGATATTTCAGGACCATTTCAGGCCCCACCAGTCCCCCTTCACATCTATATCCCTCTGTAAACGCCTGCCCTGGCCCACTCCCCATCAACCTGCTCCTCCGCTCCATCCTGGTCCCTGCTCTGCAGGGGTACCTGTGCATGCTCAAGGAAAGTGGTGTCCAGGAGGAAGATGAACTCTCCAGACTGGTGCTGCCCAGGCACTGCCTCAGGGATGCTGGGTGCCAGCGTCACCAACACCATGGGGTCACCAAGCAGGGAGCCTGGAGGAGGTATAGGGTGGGATTAAGGCCAGATAGAGACCCTCTCCTCATCCTGGTTCTGATTCTCATTGTGCTTTCAGCTTCTACCATCCCAGAGCCCGTGATGCCCCACACTGGTACCTCAAAACCCTACTGTACTGTCCACCAAGTGCACAGCCCAGTGCCCCATGTGTTCCAACCCAGTGCTTCCAATACAGCTACCCAGTGAGCCCTGGCATGGAACTTCCAGTATGCCTGCTGCTATATCTGATACCTCACCACAGTGTCCCCAGAAGCCCACCCTGGAGCCCCAGGACCCAAACTATCCCATCTGAATGCCTCCCATTCCCATCCCAGTGCCCAATGATATCTCTCCCCACAGAATCCCCCGTGTGCCCCCATGCCCAATGCCTCCTGCAATCCAGAGGTGCCCCCATGTTCCGTCCCCAGCTGCACTCACCTGGAGGGGCCCCAGGGTCTCCCTTCTCCACCACAGCACTGACTGCAGTGGGGTCTCCAAAATACACCAGCAGCTCCAAATCATCATGACTTGGGGGGCCGCCATCCAGTGAGACCTGGAGAAGGGGTGCCTGGTCGTACACAGGAGGAGGGGACCAGACCCAGCATTTGGCCAGGAGCACAGGCACTGTTCGCAGTACATTGCCTTTTTCTCAGTGATGACACCCCTCCCCAACTCCCCCCAGAATCCTGGCACTCAGGAGGGCGTACCTGTGCAGTGCTGCGGTCCTGGGCAGTGTAGATCAAGGGGGTGAGGGCAAAGTTGGCCTGGACATTGGCCACTCCACGGGGTGACTGCAGGCTAGCGGTGAGCAGCAGGCTGTAGTGCAGCTTGCTGGTGAGACAATTCCAGGCTGCAAGGAGAAACATGGCACTGGGGAGGGCAAAGGCTCTCCCTGCAGGGGTGGGGCAGGATTTGGCATCCATATATAGGACATATGGAGAGAATTGGGGGTTGTCAATAGGGCGTATGGAGGGGTCCATGAGTCTGTTTATGGGAAATGTGTGTGGGAAGTGTGGATCCCCTCATGGGGCACAAGGAAGAATATGTGGATCTGTCCAGGGGCTGCATGGGGGAAAAATGTGTGTCCGCCGGTGGGTGCAAAGGGAAGTTGCATTGTGTCTGTTCGTAAAGTACATGGGGAGTCTGTGACCCTTCTGTGGGGTGTGTGACTGGGAGGGCAGGTTCCTTGTGGGGTCACTCACCATAGAGTTTTGTGTGGGGATGCAGCGTGGGTGGCAGCACAAAATGGGCTGCTCCATCTGGCTTCCGTGGCAGCTCTTGGACATAGCGCAAGGTCACGACCACCTCCCTGCCAGGGGACAGGGTGCCCAGGAAGCAGGCAAATGCCTCGCCTGCATACCTAGACTTTTTCTGAAGGTATTCCAGATTCTCCCAGCCTCCTATAGCCTCATGAAGCTGCTGGACCTGGGTGGGAAAGGGAGGGACAGAAAGCCGATCACCAGGCAGGCCATGGGCTGCTCATCCCATGCCCCTGTGGTGGTTCGCCCATTTGTCCCTGGGTGCTGGTACCTCATCCCGCAGCATGGCCTGGACCTTGGCATCCTCACTGCGGGCCTGGAAGGAGTAGATGGCCATGTGGGGGCCCAGGGGGAAGGCAAAGAGGACTTCTTTGGAGATCTGGCTCTTGTTCTGGTAGATGAGTTCGGAGGCCACGTCAGCTACGTAATCCTGGATAGCAACATCCACCACAGCACTACACAGAGGCACTTGGCACAGGGATTCGTAGAGCCACTTCCCCAGAAAAAAGGATCCTGTTGCTGTTGGGAGAGATGCAACCTGTCCATCAGCACACATGAACGACACAAGGAGGTGGCTGGGGCTACTTCAAGTATGTGGTTGTTCCCACCCTGGAAAACAAGACTGGGTGACCATTACTGAGGGTCTAGTGTGAGCCTGCCATAGAACAGCGTCTGTCCTCCACCACCCGAGCTTCCCTTTTTCCCCATACCTCTGGTCCCCACCCGTTTCCTTTGGAGCTCTTGACCATTCCCATCCTTGTTTCACTCTGGGAAGATCCAGTTCAGATATTTCCCCCTGTGGCTGCCTATCCTTCTCCTTTCTTTGTCCCCCTTTGGGAGCATCCCCCATCCCCCCAAATGTCCCTCAGCTGTCTGATCCCCAGCTCACTGTCATGGGCGTAGGATTTTTCTAGAAGTCCAAAGCTCTGACGCCACATTTCTGGAGACCTGCAGACAAGAAGAGTCTCCTGTAAGACGAGAGATCCACAGAAACCACCAGGCAGCCCCTATTTGCTGAAGATTCCTTGCCATTTCCCCAGTCCTACACACATAGCTGGAAGCCCCAACCCACCAGGTTCAGCCAGAAATCCCTGTTCGTGAGCACTGGGACGTCACCAGGAGTATCTCTGCATTGCGGAGGTCTGCACCCCACCCCCACCATGGGAGAACCTTAAAGAGAACTGAGGGATAGCAAAGGGAGATGGAGGGAAGAAAGAGCGAAAGCAAGAGTGGATGGATGGATGGATGGATGGACGGATGGACGGATGGATGGATGGGACTGTATTGGGATGAACAATACATGGCTATCCATCCATGGCTGGATGGATAGATTGGCAGACAAAGTCCATTTGGGGGCAGATGGATGCATAGGTGGAGAAACAGAGAGACCTTAGAATCTTTGTTGAAATGGGTGGATGAACAGGTGGAGGGGTCCATTTTAGAAGATATGAGCAGGTTCCCATCACAAAGAGTATTGTGTGAATGTAGCTGCACAAGAGAGAGCACCTGCGAGGGCAGGTTGAAAGTCCAGATAATAAGGGGAACATGAAGGAGAGAGAAATGAGGCGAGGGTCAGGTATTCTATGATTGCAGAGCAAATCCCAGAAAGGCACTGGGCGAAGGGTGTAGTTCAAGTGATATCTGGCTGTCTTCTGGGCAAGTGGCAGGTGCAAGGGTCGGCCCTCCACCCCAAACCCGTCCACATAAATCTCTCTGGTTCAGATACCTTTGCCTCAATTTCCCCAGATCCCGCTCTGAGGTGACAGAAAAATCCCCACCCCACCATCGGGGTGGACAGACAGGGGTGACAGGGTGGACAGACAGAGCAAATAGGGTGTAAGTCCTCGGGGGAGTAGGGGTGAGGGATGGGCAGAGGGATGGATTGAACAGGGCCAAGCTCTCCCCAGGGAACAGGGACGATGAACAGAGCACAGGTACAGAATAACAAAGTGAAGCACAAACAAGCAGACACTCACCAGAATCGAGGCCAGAGTCAGCAGGGACGGACTGACAGACAGACAGACGGAGGGAGAGATGGAAGAGGAGGGGGAGAGAGAGCAAGGGGCAGACGGATGAGATACAGGGACAGCAGCGGGAGGGACTGAGAGACAGAGCAAGAGATGTTCGGGCAGACAGGACGATGCAGGGCTACGTAAACAGAGGGACGGCTGCGGTGGAGAAAGAGGCGGAGGGGCAGGCGGACGGACAGACTGACGGGAAGGCAGGGCCAGGGGGGCGGAGACACCCCCCACCCCCAACTGGCGTGGCTGCAAAGCTCCTCCCGAGCACCCCGGCGCCTGCTTCCCTGGGGGCTGCGGGGACAGCGGGGATCCTGGATGCCGGGTAGCCTGGGAGGCTGTGGGGCGGGGAGGGGAGAGGGGACACCCCCGGTGGAGGGGATCTGCCCGGGGTCCCTGGACCCCGCTCCTCGCCCTGGAAGCCGAAGTGGCGAGTGGGCGGGAGCGTCTGCAAACTGCGCTGCGGGACGCGTGAGCTGCTGCAGCCGCGGGAGCGTCTGCGCCCCCGGCCCCGCCAGGGCCCGGCCGGGGAGGGCGCCCTGGGCGGGGAGCAGCGTCCCTCGCCGCCGCAGGATGCTGCGGGCACAGCCAAGGAAGGGGCTGCAAGCCCCTCAGCAGGGGTGCTCCTGGCCAGAGGGAGTCTGCCAGATCTCCCCCCACCGCCCAGCCCTTCGGCTCTGTCCTCACATCTGCTGCAATGGGCAGCAGCTGCCAAGGGCCCCCTGCAAGCAGGGCAGCGTCTTCTGTGTGCCTGAGGAGGTGGCGCTCGTCCCTCCAGCAACCTGTCCCCCTGCCAGGCCTGCAGCACTGGCTGCAGATTTGGAGGCTGGGCTCGGGTCCGTACACTGATTAGTGCCAGGCTGTTAATTGGGTAGTGGATTGCCAAGAAGCAAACCCAACATACTGGCCAGCTGAGGAATGGGGGGAGTTGGCAGACAAGCTCAAACTTACCTACCTACTTTTGACATGGGTGTTTCCTCTCATCTGCTGGATTGGGACGCTCCGTCTCCACCTTCCTCGCATGAGCCAGCCCCATGCTCATGCCTCCCTGGCAGCCAGCCCCTGGTTGAGACAACCCATCTCATCGGTGCTCTCCAGACACTCGAGGGGCCAAATTGTGTTTGACTTCAGACATGTTGCCGCCAGAGCACACCCTGGCTGTCTCTCACTGAACTCTCACTTGGCCACCAAACCTGGGCAGCTTCCTTCAATCTGCCTCTCAGGATTGGTGTGATTCTCAGACAGGACCACTCCAAGGACAGCGTGACAGCCTCGATCAGCACAGACAGTTCTAGCTGCCTTTGTTCAAATTCTGCCACAGTGCGTCCGGTCTCATTACATCCATGGAGATCAAGTTCTTTGAGGAAGTGGGTGAACCGACATTCACGTGCTGCTGGAAGATGTGGCCCATGACTACCTTCAAGAACTGGTGGAACACCCCATGTTGTCTCCAGTAGTCTTGACGCTTATGAGGAGGCAGATGAGTCCTAGGTGTAGATGCTACCTGCTACATTTGAGTAGCTAGGGAACACATTCCTGCCTCTCGAATCTTCCTTTCCTCACCACAGGTGATGAGTAAGTGGCACGCTTGGTCAAAAAGTGCCACAAATGCTGAACTGCTGACCCCTTAACGTAGCTTCACCTTCCCAAAACTTCTGTCCAGCTGGGATGCATACTTGAAGGTCCTCACTGACTCTTGATGGAGGCCAGTTGGTGGCTGTGAATGGTTTTGGGGTGCTGGAGCTCCAGTATCTCTCTTCTGAGCATCTCTGGAGGATGTCAGCCCCCTCAAGTCTGGGCCTCTTTTGAAGTGCAAAGAAATAATGCCTGTGTGGCACAAAGGTAGTCTGCTCAGATGCTCACATATTTTCTGTCCAGACAGGACAGCAGAGTCTGCTGCATGCAGAATAGGAAGCAGCCAGGTGACCAATCTGAGTGGTGACAGCGGCACAAGGAGTTGCCACAGGGCTGGAGGGCAGCTGTGTGCTGCTGCCAAGGGGATTGCTGTAGCTACCGCCCCACCTCTCACACATACACATGCCCTGAAGTTCTCTGGCGTTCAGCCTATGCTTTCATTTGTGAATTCATCCCTGGTAGACAGCACTGCTCAGAAAGGAGGGGAGCTGAGCTGTGGAGAGATTGTGGCCCTGCGTACAAATCCATGGAAGCATTTGGGGGACTACATTTCCACTGGTTCCTCAAGCCTGCCTGGGTCCAGCAGATTTGAATGTGGAGGGCCCTGTCAGGGAGCAGCAAAGGCCAGCTGCTCCACAAGGGAAGGAGAGTTGGGAGCCAAAGGCAACAGTAAGGTGGGTAGGAGCAGTGACCTCACCAACAAGGATCCAGGATGCTGAGGGGTAAGTCAGAGTCAGGCCTGGGTCCAGAGACAGTGGTCATCCAGCAGGTGAGGTTATTGGGGGGACAGGCCCTTGCTGCATGCTTTCTTCGCCACAACTCTTATCAGCAAAGGAGCTGACCTTGGACTCGGTCATCTAAACTGCTTAACTTAGCCAGCTGAACTGGAGCAGGCTCATTTTCTTTAAGAAGTCCCACTTTCCACATTCTTTCTGAAAGGTTCTTTTTATAATTTTATTCTGTCCGTGACCATTCTTATTTTTTCTGCCTTGAGTAACAATGCACAGAAATATACCTGATGTAAGGGCACGCATGGAGTTAAATAATTAACTAAAGTTTAAACATGATTGATGTGAGTTTTAAGGCTCTGGTCTGTTTCGGTCTGTTTTAAGAGGTAAAATTCTGTTGGCAATGTGTAAAATACATACATATATATATATAGTCAAAACGTAGACATCTATGTTGGGTTGATCTTGGCTGGTGGCCAGGTGCCCACCAAGCAGCTCTATCACTCCCCCTCCTCAATGAGACAGGGGGAGAAAATAAGATGAAAAACTCATGGGTCGAGATAAAGGCAGTTTAATAAAGAAAGAGGAAAGGTTACACACAGAAGCAGAGGGGGAAAAAAAAAAAAAGATTTTTTCTCTACTTCCCATCAGCAGACAATGTCCAGCCCCTTCCTGGGAAGCAGGACCTCAGTACAAGTAGCCGTTGCTTCGGAAGACAAACTTCTTAATGACAAATGCGCTCCTTTCCTCCTCCTTTCTCTTAGCTTTTATTGCTGAGCACGACCTCATCTAGCACGGACTATCTCTTTGGCCAGATTGGGTCAGCTGTCCTGGCTACGTCCTCTCCCAGCCTCTTGCCCACCCCAGCCTACTGGCCTTTGGGGGGGGCGAGGGCAGGGGTAGGGTGTTGGAGATTCAGCCTTGATGCTGTGTGAGCACTGCTCAGGAGTAGCCAAAACATTACTGCGTTATCAATGCCCTTGTAGCTGCAAATACAGAGCACAGCACTGTGAGGGCTGGTATGGGGAAAGTTACCTCCATCCCAGCCAGACCCAATACAACATCTGTACAACACAGTTTAGGAAAAATAAATCATTTTAATGTATATAATAGTCACACAAAAATTAGCAGTTTCTTGCAGTTTTGGCTGATAATGGGAAACAAAGTAACAGAAAATAAATGATAAAGACAAATAGGAAAAGTACTTTGTAAAGATGTTATTTCAGAGTGAATATTCTAGTTTCACCCTGTTCTAGTTGTGTCGTAGTCTGAAAAATCTGCAAAGCATGTGAGGTATTGTTAATGATAAATTCCCAAATGCAGTAATGCCCAGGGACACTTGTTATTCGGGCAGGAGAAATAAGCAGTGGGACAACCGACCCATCTCATATCAGTTCCAGATGGAGGTTCGTGTTTCAGCAGTACACAAGCAGGCAGAGCAGAGCCACAGCCATCTGGAGAAGGTTATGCACTGGAAGATCTGATTCAGCTACAGAGTGAAAGCGCTTCAAGTGAGGGTGCATCATATCAAACTAGGCTGAAATCACATTTCTAAGAGGTAAATCAGATTAATTTGGGTCAAATTAGGAAAGATTATTTTATAACTCTCTTCTATCCTCTAAGATTGGTCCAGGATGAAAATAGTAGGGTGGACATTAATGCACAAAGGATATGAAGAAAATTACCGCAGGAAGGATGAAGAGGTAGACAAACAAGCATGCTGGCAATCTGCAAGGTATTCACCATAGTGTAACTGAGTGCCAGATTTCCTTAGGTATTTCTTTACTTTCCATTTGCACGGTATATTTTGGGACAAGAAGGGCAGAAATCCTACTGATAGCCTCAGCAGTCTGCCTGTAAGAACTACAAATGCAAACTGTCCTGCAGCAAGGTAGGTGGGAAGTTTTCCCATGATCTTTCCTATTGAAATACGGTTTGTGACACAGGAATAATTTTTTCTATTTTGAAGTGTTATCCTTTTGGATATCCTGTCTGAATGAAATAAAGATATTTCAATGTGATTGTCCAGAACTAAGACAGTAGTCTGTGGCTGAGAGAGAGAGAAATCCTCTTACAGTGTAGTTCACCTCAATTACGTTGCACACTGACGGTGGGATTAATATGTCCAGATATGTTTGTCTAGACTGAGGTTAACTGTGTGTGCAACAATATTTAGTTTAACAAGTAACACCAGGTCCCTGGCAGATCACTTTCTTGTTCCTCAGCCTTGTGTTCTTTTAGCTTGTGAAGGAACTCTTTAACAGAAAAAAAAAAAAAGCTCACACACACACACAAAACACCAAAAAAATAATGAACAAAAAACCGCCAATGCCTAAAAAAAAAAAAGGAAAAAAGGGAGAGGAGAAAAGAGACAGAGAGAAAGAAGATAAATTGATAGTTTTAATAACTATCAGTGCATTAAAATAAAAAATACATTTCTTCTCATGATTTCCTTCAGTATCTGTTACATTTCCTAGGTATGGTATTTGTCATGTTGGGTGATGAAATGGTCACTTCAAGATTTCCTCTCTTTTCCTTTCTTTTGACTGAAGGTTTCTAAATCACAGCTTGTTTCTGGTGGCTGGAATATCACTTTCTGACCCTGCAGGTTTCAAAAGATATTGCCAAGTGAGATAAGCCATACCCTTCAACATTTTCCTGAATATTTTTCTGGATAGTTCAGGTTTCTATCAAGTTCAGTATACACAAACGCTCATCAACCTGTCCAGTTCTTAGAAAATGCATATTACAGTTTGCCACTGGTTGTATTGGTCTGGTATAGTCTAGGTCATCAAAACATCCTGCTGCAGTTCTGTGTGATGCTTTCCAAACTCAAGGAAACAATTTTGTTAAAAAATGTGCATAAGACAAAATTAGAAATATACAGTAGTCTCTCTCATAAATTATTATCTGGAGCATGTTCAAGAACTGCTTAAAAAGAAAATAAACAATGCAACCATACAATGTTAACAATAGCATCTTTCTTCTGTAATTACTCGGTGATGATGGATCAATAATTAAATGTAGTTCTTGATGCTTTATTCCAGGCTGTGGTGCATTTCCTCTTGGCTTGACACATGGCAAACAGGGACTGTAGAAATTAAACAGTCATCACAACATTTCTGCTCCTGGAATTTGGGAATATCCCAGAAATGCAGTCTTTTCTCTTCCTCCTTTTCTTGGTGATCTACATTGTGACGGTGATCGGCAACATCCTCATTTTTGTTTTGGTGGTGGCTGATCGGCACCTCCACAAACCCATGTATTTCTTCCTGTGCAACTTGTCCTGCTTGGAGACCTGCTACAGCTCTACCATCCTGCCCAGGATGTTGTCCAGCTTTCTGACTGGGGACAAGAGCATGTCTGTTGGCAGCTGCATCACACAATTTTATTTCTTTGGTTCCCTAGCAGTCACTGAAAGCTTTCTCTTATTGGTGATGTCCTATGATCGGTATTTAGCAGTATGCAAACCCTTTCGCTACAGAGCTGTCATGAATAGCAGATACTGTCTGCAGCTTGTAGCTTGGTCGTGGATGAATGGTTTCCTCGTTATGGCCATAAGCTGCTTCCTGATTTCACAACATTCCTTCTGTGGTCCCAAGTTTATTGATCATTTCTTTTGTGATTTCACTCCAGTGAAAAAACTCTCCTGCTGTGACACCAGCCTGACTGAAACGTTGGTGTTTATCCTCTCATCAGTGTGCGCAGTACCCCCTTTCCTGCTAACCCTGCTGTCCTATATGTGTATCATCACCACTGTCCTGAGAATGTCTGCCACCACTGGGATGCCAAAGGCTTTCTCCACTTGCTTTTCCCACCTCGTTGTTGTTACAGTCTTTTATGGAAGTTTAATAATTGTTTATGTCCTGCCAAAAACAAAGACTCTAAGAGCACTGAATAAAGTCTTCTCAGTTTTCTACACTGTTGTGACTCCACTGCTCAACCCCCTCATCTACAGTCTGAGAAACAGAGAGGTGAAGGACGCCCTGAGTAAAGTGGTCAAGAAATGTGAATATTTCCTAAAGGTTAGAAAGTGTTAACCATTTTCTTCCCCTAGAAGACAATGAGAGAAAATAACTTAGGATATTTGAGGGAAGATTCTCCTCATGTAATTTTTAGCTCTCAGAGCCTGTGCTACTTACCCTCGACTTTTCACTATCAAATTAGCTAATCTAACCTACCTTAACTGCCCAAGTGAGGATGAGACATGTTTCTCTGGAAAAGGGTCATCTCTCTGTGCCAATGGTAGGAGTTGCCTGGGTGACTAGTTGAGCTTTCAGTGTCTAACTCGTGATGCCTCAAATCAGCTGATTGCAATCCCACTCCTCTGAAGAGCGCCCCATTTCACTTTAAGAGAGTTGTTGAGGGCAGTTGATTCTTAGATGAGTAATTTACATTTAAAGAGATTTTTTTTAGGCAGCTAAAGGTAGGTCAGAGGAATGGATCTACTGCAGAGGGAGCAATTTAATCTTTGCTTTAGAGTAACTATACCAGCAGGACTGTAGTTGTCGCAGTGCATGTGAATGCTACACAGTTGGTTGCATAGCTGTAAGTTTGCGTATTTAAAAAAAATTAAATGACACACTCTTAATTACTTATATGTTATAAACTCTTAGTTATATGTTATAAACTCTTAATTACATATATGTTTTTAGACATTTCCCATTCACATTTATTTGTAATTGCCATCTCAGCTGTTTCCAGCCATTTTGTGAACTCACTTCATAAGTTTTCTCTTCTAGACTCAACACTGATGGCAAATGTAAACACGAGTTCTACAGAGATGCAGGTGAACCACAACCATGGAGTCAGTTCTTCGTGAATACCTTGGGATGCAAAGATGGCTGAAGAAAGAGAACTGTCTTAAACTTTTTCCCTCAGGAAGACAGCCATACCTTTTCATGTCAGTAACTACAAATGCCTTTCAGCACTTAGCCTGAGATTTTAACATTCCTCTAACATTTTATGTCTATGGTTTAGATGCCTAAGCCACAGCTTGTCACCCTAGGAGTCTTTAAGAATCTATGGAGAGAAATTTACACAAACTCGTGATTTCTTTGACCTTTCTTGGAAGTTCATTGCAGGATGGGCTGACTCGCCCTTTCTAAGATCACCATTTAAAGAAATTTGCTGCAGCAGTTTTCTTTAGATGTTTAAGGAGGATGAATCGCTAGGGCAACTCCCCTCATATATTTCATGATGCACTGAAAAATATGACCGTAGGATTCTGTAAAGTTCCTTGGGAAGTCAGTCTTTCCAGGTAGCAGGACCTCTGCTGATTCCTCAAAGGTGACATTTCCAAAGGTGTCAAAATTTCCACTTTGCCACAGTATGTGCTTGGAATTGGTATTTAAACCCCATAAGGCTTAGGGGAGTGTTCTTCTTGAAGCTTTTTTTAGCTGGGGGCTAGGACTCATCTGAGCAAACTAAGCGCCTCCAATATAGCCTGCACGGAAGCCAGTAACCCGAGATTCCCCTTTGAGTTGGTGAGGAGAAAAACATGTTTCATATGGCTCAGCTGACCTCTTTTAGACATTGAAGGAGCCATCCACAAGCATAACCAAAATCATCATAAGCAAGTACTGCTTTTGCAGATACCCTGGGCTATCCAAGTCAACGGCCTGAGGCTTACCTATAGAACACAGAACCTAAGGGAAACCTACGCCCTTATGAATTGACAGCTGGAGGCCACCTAAGATACCATCCAGCACCTAATGGTGCTAGGCATCAATGTTTAGGAAACTGAGTCTCTCCTTAGCACCTCTTCAGATTGTTTGTGTCATTCTGTGTGGCTTCCAACTGTATATCCAAAAGGCTGCCTGGCTTTGGATGTACCTTTGTGTATAGCTCACATCCTCTAGAAGACCCAGATTGATACTAGATGCCTGACTGTGTACACTTGAGTTGTTCCTCTCTTTCTTCTTCCCTGAACATCTTGTTAGACTCCTGGAAGCACTGATCAAAGAACATTACATAAGATGCAAATGTTCATTATTACTTCACAGAATGAAAAACAAAGCCAAATTTATCATCATCATCGGTTATCCATGGGATTGAGGAATGAGTGGCATGTTTAACATAACAAATTCATCGATTCCGTAAGTGACTTGTCCTTGTCGTGTGATCAGGTGCTCTGAGTACAGGAACAGTCCAAATCCATCTCGCTGAGCTTATATATGAGCAATCTCACTTGCAAGGTCAACGGGACTTGAGTGCTCAGCACCTTTGTGGTGTACCAGTGCGAGTAGGTTCCACAGGACAATTGTGGTGGGGAGTAACTGTTCTGTAGAGCTCTGCGCAACAGCCTTCCACCTGCAACTGAAATAGGTGGGTCCTTATTAATTATAACACATAAAATGGAATAATTTGGTCCGTTACATGCCATGATACGTAAAATTTGATTGTCATCCTAAATCGGGAGCTTAGGAACAAATCTAGTGAAGGAAATTATTTCACCTCCCTTTGAACACAACAAATTCACATTTCTCAGGTGAAGCTCCTTATCCTAGAATCCATTTGTAGTTCAGGGATATAACCAGGCATTTCCAAGGCCCATCCTTGACTACAAACCTGACTTTTTGATAGAATTCAGATTAAAATAGCTGAGATAAAGTTGACACTGGACTAAATGAGGAGCGAGAAATCAGTTGCCAACACAAAGGTGCCTAGCAGTATTTGCTGGGCTCGAAGGTATTCTACCTGCCTTCCGCATGCTACTCCAGAAGTATTTAGTTCTCCAAGAAGTCCTCTGTCATATCCTCCTGCCATGTGTAAATTGGTTTAGATGTTTATCTTTAGGAAACTGAACCCAGCTCTTGGGTTGTCTGGCTCTTCAGACCCGGCTGACTGCATTATTGTCAGAGTCCGGCTTCTCTTACCAGGTTCTTTTAGATATTCCACATGAGAAGAGTTTAAAGTTTAGTATAAAATTTACCTATTTGAAGATATTTGGCATTACCTGGGATTTTGATTTAGCGGAGCAATATGGCAATATACTGAAATCACAGCACAAGCATAATATAGCAGTTGCAATATGCAGTTGAATGACAATTCAAATCTGATACCCATTACTGATCTTTCTATGCTCACCGGTGCGGGCTGGCGGCAGCAGCAGCAGCATCAAAGAGCCCCGATTCCTGCTGCCCTGGGAGTTGGAGTAGTCGCAGTGCCTGCCGTTTTGTCGTCAGATCCAGAGACCTTCTCTTCCCCTTGAGGGTACTGAATAGTGTTGAATAGGGCTCAGTAGGCATGGGCCAGGCCCCAGCACATTGCAGTGATTTGTGTCTCCCTAGAATTGCCAGGGTGCCAGCATACTTGTCCCAAATATTCTACTAATTTTTCAGGATTCTGCACTTGTTCAGGGGTGAAGTTCCAAAATACTGGAGGGGCCCACCATCCTAGGCATTTGCCCATGCTATCCCACACACCCTGCCACTCCTACCTGTCCAGCCTTGGCGCAGATCTCTGGGTAATATTCTTAAATGGCACATTAACCTTAGACAAAACCAAAACATTATGCCCAAGGCTTACCCACAGAAGGATCTTAACTACCCAAGGATGTTCAAGATGCTGAAAAGTTGTTGTAATGAAGGAGGAAACATCATAGAAGAAGGGAGCAAAGGTGCCATTCTGTATTCCCTCCATAAAAAACCACTCAGAGGAAGAGGTGCAATGGCTAATTGTCTCCACAAGGTGGTACCCGAAGTACAGGAATGGCTTCAGTAGAAAACCCAAATACCAGATAAAGCTCAAGGCCGTTGTTTTAACAACAAATCTCCCAGGCACAACATCCCTAATCACTGTAGAGCACAGCAACCTGCAAAACCCAACACCAGTCTTTAACATATACAGCAAAAACAAGAGCATGGTGCAGGTGAGATAAACTAATATCGAGAACAGGTGAATCAATGTTGTGACCGGCAACTGTTAACAGATAGAAATTCCTTAATACACACTGGCTAATCTGTTATTATCTCAAATCCTTTGTGCCCCACATTGGGCACCAAAAAGGACTGTTGTGTTTAACCCCAGCCAGCAACTAAGCACCACACAGCTGCTCGCTCCCTCCCCCCTCCCCAGTGGGATGGGGGAGAGAATCGGGAGAGCAAAAGTAAGAAAACTCATGGGTTGAGATAAGAACAGTTTAAGAACTGAAATAAAATAAAGCAAAATAGCAGCACTAGTAGTAGTAATAACAACAACAACTATACAAAGCAAGTGATGCATAATGCAATTCCTCGCCACCCGCTGACCGATGCCCAGCCTGTCCCCAAGCAGCGGTCCCCCCCTCTTGGCCAACTCCCCCAGTTTATATACTGAGCATGACGTCATATGGTATGGAACAGCCCCTTGGCCAGTCTGGGTCAGCTGTCCTGGCTGTGTCCCCTCCCAGCTTCTTGTGCACCTGGCAGAGCACGGGAAGCTGAAAAGGCCTTGACCAGTGTAAGCACTACTTAGCAACAACTAAAACATCAGTGTGTTATCAACATTATTCTCATTCTAAATCCAAAACACAGCACTATACCAGCTACGAGGAAGAAAATTAACTCTATCCCAGCCGAAACCAGGACAACAATGATGGGAATCCCCGGTTGCCAGGAAGGAATACATGGGTCAAAGCCAGCTCAAGCCCATCACTGTCTTCAAAGTTCATTTTATTAGCTGTCAAGTTGTTGTAGTTTATGTTGGGCTGAGCCATGCATACAGTCCCTTTATCCCCCCACCATGCTGGTCTGGCTAGATCAGGAAGACATTACCCTCTACTCGTGATGTCAGGGAAGGCTGTGTATACAACCTGATGACCCACTGGTACAGCTGTATATCTAAAACAAAGTCTGCCTTGTGTGGAGAAAAGTTCAGCTTACTTTACAATAATTGTTGGTCATTCCTTACATTCTTTCCTTAGCTCATCACTCTCATCTTCAATGAGATTTCTTCCATTGTGGAGGTGTGTTGGTCAGTCACAGTTATCTAGGACACCAATTTAGAGTCAGAAGAGTTCAGTCAGATGGCCGTCGCATGCAACCATACCTTAAGCTTGCACAGAGACATCTTAATTTTGATCTGACGTCTTCCCAAAGGTGGCTAGAGATATGTGAGATGAAATCCACCATGAGTTTGCCGTTGCCACACCACATGGTTGCGGGACTCCAGTAGGTCCTGTGTTATAATATATGTGGTGGTCCTATGCAGATGTTGTGGATATGCGAGCTACATACGCCTATTGAAATGAGCTGGGTTTCTACTCAGTGCAGTCAGTGGAGGACGGGACTCAGCTAGTACTTATGGAGGTAAGCAGTTGTCCAGACTTAGTCATCGAACACCCTTTTATCTGCCCTAAGATCTGTAAACTGTCCTCCATCTGCTCATCCAAAAGGGCCCTGTTTTTGCTGTAGGTCCTGTACCATATCTAACCACATTACAGAGATGTATACCGTGGTGCATCTAAAAGGGCACGGTTACCTGTGTTTAAGTAGCTGAATCCCACACTCTTGCTGTAGACACATGAAAGTAGGTGAGACGATCAGCATCACTTGCTCCCTTCTAGCGGCTGTGTGATGCCCTGCACCTCTCAGTTCTGCATTACACACTTGTACAAGACTTGAAAGAGGAAACACGGATATTCATCGCTCCATGGCTACAAAGGTCCCTTGTCCCAAAATATGTCTTAAAGAGACCGGGTACTTTTGTTGATACACGTGCATGTTGGCTCTTATCTGAATTTGTTTCTGGAGCAATGTCCCTGTGTTCTCCTTGATATTGAGAACCCCTTCTGAGCTGTGTCAGTAAGGTCTTTTTCACTTGCTTTCTTCACTTCCCTGTGGTCTTTTTGGGTGTGATTCAGCTTATTTTAGGAATTCATAATGTGAGACTGTGAAGCCTGCCTTTATAGTCAAAGGAAAGAAACGATCACTTAACGGCTGTGATTCATTTGACCATCCTTGAACCCAGATTTGAGTTCAAGCCAACATGTAAATGCATGAATGGAGGTGTCTACAATGAAGGTATTTCCTTGTGTGCTGGGAAATTAAACCTTTTTTTTTCTTTTTTTTTTTTTTTTTAGCCAAAGGTGCTAAATACAGTACAATCACTCTGGAGACTGACTCATCTGATGAATTAGAGGTTTCTACTTCAGGGCAATTGTGAAAGCTCTCCACCCTCCACTGGGTAGAAAGTTACCCAAACACAGGCATCTAATGCCACTTAAGATGCCTGAGGATGTCAGAGACAACCACACAGGGCAAGAAGATGAACATAAGAAACCAGTACCCTCCTGGAGATGTGGAGAGAGATGCTTGTGTCACCTCAGTCTCAATGGGTTTGTGGGCTAGGTATGTGGGGTACAGCTGCAAACACGTAAATACCTGGTGCTAAATATTGGCTGCTCTAGGGAATGCTGCCTTGCTTTCAGATGCCATAACAGCATTCTTTAGGTTTTATGTCATATATGTCAGCTCGATGTGGAACGGAGCAACTGATTCTTGTCTTTGTAGCATTTTAGGGGACTACCAAAGTTTTCATTTTCAACAGCCTGATGCAAACTTTAGAGGTGGGATTCCTCTGACAAGTCTAAGTGTCTAGACTACAGACTCAGTTTGTGTCAGCATCTGCTAGCTTCCTTTATAGTAAGTGGAGAGAAACAGGCACTTCAAGGTCACCTGACTAAATGTAAAGACCTAGTTTAGGGTGAGATGCATCACTCCCTGGTCCTTTCCCTGAGTTCCTAAGAAGCAAGGAGAGAACTGAAGAAAAGGAGATGTCTGTATTAAGACCGTCTCCATTTACTCAGATGACAACCGTCTTAGATATCATAAAGTGTAGCTTGATGTGGATGACCTAAGTTGTTTTTTAACAGCTTGTCTAAATCTTCCTACAATCAATGTGGAAAGATGTTCTTCCAGAGGGTGACACTCTCCTAAGTAGTTTAAAATACAGTGCATATATCATCAAAAGGCCAGCTGAGAAACAAAACTTCATCAGTTGAAAAGTCACTTACCGTGCCTCTAAACACTGTCTATTCCTCTGAAAAGCACTCACCAGCCTTGCTTCCCATCAGAACAAGACCTAAGGAAAAATATGAAATAAATAACCCATTGCTAGAGAAAACAAGACCCATAAAGCTCTCATGCTCTGATTTGTAATTTCTCTGCCTCTACAGCAAAGTACACATAAATGGACTTTAAAGATCATAAGAGTCAGAATTTCTTTAATCCCTTCAAGGGACATTGATGTAATTTACCTCACCTTTAGTAAGGCTTTCAACATTGTCTCCCAAAGCATGGACAATTAGGTTGCCAAAAGTCTGGCTGGATGGTTGGGCTTGGAGGGTAGTAATTAACTGGTCATACTCTACCTGGAGGCTGATAACAAGTGGAGTACTGCAGGGATCTACACTAGGTCCTGTCCCGTTTAACATCTTAATCTAGAGGATGTTGCAGAATACTTTCCTGCAAAGTTTGCAGATGACACAAAGCTGGGGAGACCAGTTGATGGCCTTGAAGATCAGGCTGCCACATTCAGTAGGGTTTTGGCAGGCAGAAGGAATGGGGGCAACAGGAGCTGCACAAAACGTTACAAGGAATAAGCCGTGCCAAAAATACAGGCTGGGTACTGACTGTCTCGGGAGCAGCTGTGCAGAAGAGTGCCTGGAGACCTTGCAGACAGCAAGCTGAATGTGAATCAGCGGTGTGCGCTGGTAGCAAAGAAAGCCAAGAGCATCTGGGTTGTGTTAACGGGAGCATAGTCAGTCAATGAAAGGAAGAGATTGTCTGCCTCTAGTTGGCACTCCTTAGACCCCTTCTAGACTACTGTATCCAGTTTTGGGTCCCGAAATCAGGAAAGACATCAAGAAACTAGACTGAGTTGAGCAGAGTGCCACCAGGAAGATGAGGGAGTTTGAGTACATGTGCTTTGAGGAGAAATGGAGGGAACTGGGATTGCTCAGCCTGGAGAGGAGAAGCCTAATGGTAGCTTTGCAGTACCCAGAGAGTTGCCATGAAGAAAATAGAGCCAGGTTCTTTACAGTGGTGCGTGGTGGGAGGATGAAAGACAATGAGCGTAAGTTGAAATAAAAGAGGTTCTGACTGATTTCAAGGAAATATTTTCACCCTGTGGAGACTGAAGCATTGGAGCAGGTTTCCCAGAGAGGCTGTGCAAATCTCCATCCTTTGAGAGTTTTAAGTTCCAACTGAACAAAGTCCTGCGTGACCAGATCTTATAGCTGACCCCACACTGAGCAGGCAGCTGGACTAGAACTCCCAGAGGTCCTTTCCAACACTCATTATCCTGTGCTGCTGTGGAAGTTTGATAGGAACCTAGCCTTAGCTAGTTTGCAAATGACTGGCTGGATAAAAGCATGATATTTAAAGAGACAGATTTTAATTTTACTGTTCATGGTGTCAACTGGGAGGACTGCTATTGACTTCTGAATATAAACATAATCCTTTTTAACCGGTGTAAATTCATACTGTTGGGAGAATTTTCTATGAATTATTTTCAAAGAGAAAATGCCATCAGACTTCTATTGTTAGGCAGAAAATCTTCATTAAATCATAGCCATAATAAAAAGCTGACCGCTTTTGTTTTCCTGGAATCATAGAATGCTTTGGGGTGGAAGGCACCTTTAAAGGTCATCTAGTCCATCCCCCCTGCAATTGGCAGGGACATCTTCAACTAGACCAGGCTGCTCAGAGCCCTGTCCAACCTGACCTTGAATGTTTCCAAGGATGGGGCATCTACCACCTCTCTGGGCAACCTGTTCCAGTGTTTCACTACCCTCATCTTAAAAAATTTCTTCCTTATATCTAGTCTGAATCTACCCTCTTTTAGGTTAAAACCATTACGCCTTGTCCTATCGCAACAGGCCCTACTAAAAAGTCAGTCCCCATCTTTCTTATAAGCCCCCTTTAAGTACTGAAAGACCGCAATAAGGTCTCTCCGCAGCCTTCTCTTCTCCAGGCTGAACAACCCCAGCTCTTTCAGCCTTTGCTCATAGCAGAGGTCTTCCATCCCTCTGATCATTTCTGGGGCCCTCCTCTGGACCCGCTCCAACAGGTCCATGTCCTTCCTGTGCTGAGGACTCCAGAGCTGGATGCAGTGCTCCAGGTGGGGTCTCACCAGAGCAGAGTAGAGGGGCAGACTTACCTCCCTCGCCCTGCTGGCCACGTTTCTTTTGATGCAGCCCAGGATGGACATAGATTAATATAAAACTCCTGTAGTTATACAATTCATGTAATTTATCTTTTTCTGAACAACTATTCCTAAATGCACAATAATATTCAAAGCCCCAATTAACTATTTGCTAACATGCCACGCCACTCTCCATGATATTTGAAAACTCATGGCAGTCAGGCAAAGTCCCTGGTGACTGGAAAAAGGGAAACATTGCACGCATTTTTAAAAAGGGTAGAAAGGAGGACCCTGGGAACTACCGACCTGTCAGCCTCACCTCTGTGCCTGGGAAGATCATGGAACAGAGCCTCCTAGAAACTATGCTACAGCACGTGGAGGACAGGGAGGTGATTCGAGACAGCCAGCACGGCTTCACCAAGGGCAAGTCTTGCCTGATCAACTTAGTGGCCTTCTATGACGGAGTGATTGCATCAGTGGATGAGGGAGGAGATATGGATGTCATCTATCTGGACTTGTTTAAGGCCTTTGACACAGTCCCCCACAGCATCCTTCTCTCTGAACTGGAGAGAGATGGATTTGATGGATGGGCTGTTTGGTGGATGAGGAATTGGTTGGATGGTCACATCCACAGGGTAGGGGTCAACTGCTCAATGTCCAGATGGGACGAGTGGTGTCCCTCAGGGGTCCGTACTGGGACCAGTACTGTTTAATATCTTCATTAACAATACAGATAGTAGGATTGAGTGCATCTTCAGCAAGTTTGCAGATGACACCAAGCCAAATGGTGCAGTTGATTCACTTGAGGGAAGAGATGCCATCAAGATTGACCTTGACAGGCTTGAGGAATGGGTTCATGTGAACCTCATGAAGTTCAACAAGTGCAAGGCCCTGCACCGGGGTTGGGGCAATCACCAGCATCAATACAGATTGGGTGAAGAATTGATTGAGAGCAGCCCTGCAGAGAAGGACTTGGGGATACTGGTGGATGAAAAATTGGACACGAACCAGTGATGTGCACTTGCAGCCCAGAAAGTCAGTCATGACTGGGCTGCATCAAAAGAAGATTCTCCCCTTGTGTTCTGCTCTCATGAGATCCCACTTGGAGTACTGCATCTGGTTCTGGGGTGCCCAGTAAAAGGAAGACACAGACTGTTAGAGCGGGTCCAGAGGAGGGCCACAAAAATCATGAGAGGGCTGGAAGACTTCTCTTATGAAGAAAGGCTGAGAGCACTGTGCTTGTTCAGCCTGGAGAAGGGAAGGCTCCAGGGAGACCTTATTGAGGCCTTTCAATATATAAAGGGGGCTTCTAAGAAGGACAGAGAGTAACTTTTTACCAAGGCGTGTAGTGAAAGGACAAGGGGCGATGGTTTTATACTGAAAGAGGGCAGATTTAGATTAGCTATAAAGAAGAAATTTTTTATGATGAGGGTGGAGAGACACTGGAACAGGTTGTCCAGAGAAGTTGAGGATGTCCCATCCTTGGAAGTGTTCAAGGTCAGGTTGGTTGGGGATTTGAGCAAGGCCAGGGGATTTGGACTCGATGATCTTTCAAGGTCCCTTCCAACCCAAACCATTCTATGATTCTATGATTCCATGATTCTATAGTAAATTGACTAGGTTTGTGGATGAGGCGAGAGCACGGGACATCATTTACTGTGACATTAGCAAGGCTTTCCTCATTGCTTCCCACAAAATCCTTGTATCTAAGTTAAGTCTTTATGGTCTGGATGAGTGGACAATTAGACATGTAAAAATCTAGTTGGATAGTTGTACTCAGAAGATAGCGACTAATCGGTTGTCTTCAACTTGGAGGCTAATAGTGGAGTGCTGGGGGGGTCTATACCAGGAGCCATCATGTTTCTCAGTGACCTGGAGGAGGGGCAAGGGAGTGCATTCTTGCCAGTTTCACAGCTGACACCAAATTTGGGGGACCAGTCAATACGCCTAAAGGCAGGGCTGCCATTCAGAAGGACTTAGGCAGGAGGAGTGGGGCCAAAAGGAGCTGCAAGAAATTTAGCAAGAACAAATGTGCCACTCCTCTGTACATGTCTCATTCGTCTAGGAATGCAAGTGAATCCTTCTGACCTGATGTTTAAAAGTCAGTAGAACAGCTCAGTGGCATTTTACATGCCTTACGATGTCCCATCTCATCTCCAGGTTGCAGAATCCTATAAATACATATCCAATCTGCCAGCACTGTGCCAATGTCCTGAATACTCAGTGGTGCCTCAGATGTTATTTGACATCGGCGTTTAAGCAACGGAGTTCCATCCCAATTGTCCAAGTGTAAGTTACTCACCACGAGTGGGATTTCTCTCACTTAAAATGACATCTACGTCTCCATCTTTTTTTGGTTAAGGGATCGTTATAGGCAATCCAGGAAAACAATGCTTCTCATGTAATTAAGGTATCTACCTTAGCATGAGATGAATCATGGCCTACAAATGCCTTTTATATCCATTCTTCAACAAGGGTTTCTAGATGATTTGGTCCTGTATCTCTCTACCAAGAAAGATGCTTGAAGCTGGATGAGCGGACTCTTATCTTCTGTTTGTTTCTGGAGATAGAATCCTCTGCTCTTCGAATTGCTCCTCAGCAAATCCAGGGGCTAATCATCATGTTCATTTAATCGGGGAGCAAATTCCTCTCTGAGGAGTACTAGATACCAGCGGTATGATTTAGCACCTTATTATTGGTAAGGGAGAGTTGTGTAAGATGAATTTAACTAAGAGTCTGACACCGAGGGCAAGGAGTATTGTTGGGAGGTTTAGTTAAACCTTGGTAGTGGAGCTATTCATAAAGGCTACGTTCAATCAAGTGATGCTTCTTTTCAGAGCTCCCGTTGGGTATGCCTACGCTTACGTGTTATATCAGGGTCACCCACCATAAAGCTCCAGTCCTTTAACTGTCCGCTCCCCCCGCACATGTCCCATTTTATTTTAACTGTGTCTTTAGGCTCTGAAGATCAGACACAGAAGGCGAAGAAGAAAGGATCACTGCTTCATACTCAAGAGCTTCTTCTCCAGTGTGGATTCATTTGCCTTTACATGCTTAGCACTGAATTTGAGCATTACTCAGAAAGGCAGTGTAGCCTTCATCTTAGAAACCGGTGAGGAGGGGTAGCAAGCAATTCAGAGTGGAGATCTTATTGAGCCTTGATGAATCCTCTTCTTTGGAGGAACACCCCGTAAAAAGGGAACACTGGCTGCTTTCAGGAACAAGGTTTTGGAGACTCTCGCTCATTACGTTTTGGGTTTTGTTTGCTTCCCTCAAAACATTTTTATCTGTTTACAGATAAGCTACAGATGGAGCTCATCCTCTTGGCTGTTGCCGATGACGATCAACTCCAGTACGTGCTCTTTACCATCCTGTTAGTCACCTCCATCTTGACTTTAATAGGTAACATTCTCACCATCCCCATCCCCCTGATAAACCATCATCTTCAGACTCCCATGTATGTACTTCTTCCTCAGGAACTTGTCCATCTGGGAGATTGGCTTTACCACCACGGTCACCCCCAAAGCATTGGCCAACCTGGCTTTAGGCAAGAAACCAATTTCTTTAAGGGGTTGTCTCACTCAAACTTTCCTTTACTTCATGCTGGGTACCACCGAGTTTCTCCGGTTAGCTGTAATGTCCTTTGACAGGTATGTGGCCATCTGCAAACCTCTGCACTATGTGGCTGTTATGAATTCACAAGCCTGCAGCCTGCTGGTGACTACTGCCTGGATTGGTGGGGCTGTCCTCCTTCTTTCTCCATTAGTGGTATACTTCCAGATGCCATTCTGGGGTTCCAACATCATTAACCATTTTTCCTGTGATAGCACACCAACGACCGAGCTCAAATGTGGAAATACCAAGGTCCTGGAGTGCACGAATTTCATCTCAGCAGTGTCCACCCTGCTGGGTAGCCTAGCTATTACAGCTGTATCCTACATCAACATCATTACTGCTATGGTCAAAATCCCCTCTGTGGCTGGCAGACAGAAAGCCTTTTCCACCTGTGCCTCTCACCTCACTGTGGTGTCTATCACTATGGTGTCAAGGTGGTGTCCATCTCGAACACTGTGGTATCTCTTCTGCTCAATCCGTTCATCTCTAACTTGGCACGCAAGCAGGGACACAGGCACCGCAGAGCGCGGTCCATGCTAGAGGATCACCAAACCTGCTCTTTTCGCTTGTTTTTCAGGGATTCGCGCAGGCGTAGTTTACCACTGTGCTTTGGTCTTTCCCACAGCAGGACAGGAATCTCAAGCATGTTCAATAGGGTGCCTCTAAGTCTATCACAGCCCTATGTTATTTAAACACAGGTGTTCTGCTTGTCAAACACACAAGACTAAACAACCATTAGTGGGATATATGTGGTTTTTGACACCTCAGCTGCAAGTCACTTGAGTGTGTTTACAATCCTCCTCGCCAATCTTCCGTTATTTTCCCACAGCTACCTCTATAATCCAGTGAGTGAAGGTGAGAAGAATGCTAGATGTTTTCTGAAAAACAATGCATATTTTCTGTTCACTGATGAAGGAACTGGTGTCAAATTTGTAACATTTACAGCTTTTAGTAATTCATATCATGCTTGCTGGAACCCATCTTATTTAAGCTTTCGGAAACTGGAATGGGACTAACCTTACCGAACATCAGTGATTGGATTCGGTGCCTGATTTGGACCTATGCATAGGCATCTAAAACCAGGCGTTAGGATATGTGTACGGATGGCCATCCCTGGAAGACAACAACATGAGTAATTAGAAGGCATTGCAGGCAGCAAAAGGGGTGTAATGTCTATACGGTTTGACCTGACTCGTGGCACCGCTAACAAAACAGTAGCACGGGAAATGATAGGACATTATTGATAACAAACGGGGAGTACGAGCTTAACAGAACTAATCAACAAGGTAGAAATTGCCAGAGCAACCATATCATAAATATCAAAGAAGCCTTCAAATGTAGAAAAACCTAGGCTAATGAGGAAAGCGTAAGCAGAGGTGGGCTTTTTATTTAAGGGGGTAGCTAGTGGTGACGGGGAAGAACTTGGGAGGGGAAAAGAATATCAGGTGAAGCAACTCGTGATGGTGATGTTCAGTACATCTGTCAAACAGTCATGCTCCTGATCAGTGGAGTCTGGAACAGGAGAAGAAAGCTGTTGCTGTCATAGCCATACTTATGTCTGACACCTTCATGGTTGAGAGACCTAGTGTCTTCTCCTTAAATTTGGTGAGGGAAGACCTAGGGGACAGGAAAGGCATTCTGACTTCCTAGTGAAGAACTCTCGTTTACTGGCATCTTGTGCTACTGTAGATGCTCTGGACTACAACCTGAACAGGGCTAGTGGATGCAGCTCAGAGGCTCCACAAGATTCAGCTCCTGTGCAGTAGGAACATCTCAATGGAATCACCCTTCTGAGTTTCAAAAATGGCTTAAATAGAAGCATTTTAGGGTATCAGAGTAATTGTCGTGGTTTGGGTGATGCAACACAGGATGTACCGTATACCTTCTGGAGCAGCAACTGGAGACAAAATGGAATAGGCTGGGACATCTGAAAAGGCCCTACATTCCCAGGAAACATTATTGCCCCAATATACTTTTTGAGTAATAAAGAGAAGTAAGCATGTTCCAGGCATTTTTCATCTGAAAGATAGTCTGCTGAGCATGGAGGGATTCATGGCATAGAATGGCCAACAGGATGTCAGAAATGTCTGTATCTCCCCCGTGATACCAATGGCAGTTTCAACCACTTATCTCAAACTGGCAAAATTAATTCCTCTCTCCTTTCTGTTCAGTAACTTTTGGTGGACTTTTGTCCCTTGTATTTACTAGGTGTACTTTCTGTCATTCACAGCAGCTCAGGGAGATAACACAGAATAGCTTTCTTTGGTTTGGCATCCTGTACATTAAAGGTCAAAATATCCTACTGGTATCAGCTCACTACCTGTCACTACCACGTTGCACTGAGCCTCCTCATTCTCACCCTCAGGCATTCCATCCCAAGAAGGCTGCACACACAAGCAAGCTTGAACATGCTCTTATTGGTGGCCAGAAAGCAGAGCAGGAGGCAGCACTGTGGGGCAGCAGTGGGAGGAAGGGAATAATGTGATCTGTGTGTGGAGAATTCAGGCCCACTCTCCCACCCACAGTCCCCACAGCCCCTCTGCTGGGAGGTGGATGGGCCTAGTGAATGCTAAAGTCCCTGCAGCGGATGTTCCTGTGGCTCCAATGGCCTGGCAGACGTGGTGGGGAAGGAGGTCAATGTGACTGGTGCAGACTCCGTGGCAGGGGATGTCTATGGCCATTAAGGCTCCTTTCCATGTTCCTGGTGAGGAGGGGGTGCTAGCACACATCTCTCAGTGTATCCCGTAAAAGAGCAGTTTCTGTTTTTCTTGTTTCTTGTATCTTTACCAAGGCAGGCAGCTCCATGATTAGTCTGGTCAACCCTCTGGCTAATCTCTCCCTCCTCAACATTCGCATTGCCACTGTGTCAGCTCTTGTTGGTTATGGGGACTCAGAGCTTCAGAAGCCGTACGGAGAGAGAGCACTTGTGGAAGACTACAGGAAAGCAGCCTGTGGAGGCCGTGTTCCTCTTCCACGTGGTCATCGATGCTGCTGACTGCTCCTTTCATGCTCACATGGCACACAGCTAAGACTGCATGGGAGAGAAGAAAGTGCTGGACCTAGAAAGGGATATTATGGGGTGGAATTTGGGTGGAAAGGGATGCTATGGGGTGTGAGAGCAAAGCCGCTGGGGTGCAGGACTGGATGGAAAGCCTGGAGGGGGGGACGTGCAAGATTGTGAGCAGCCCTTGGTCCCTTCTGGCCATGATACTTTTCCCTGTGGCAGGCCCAGGAATTGAGTGGCATTCGACCAGAAAGACAGCTCAGTGCCTGGGATGACTAAGGGGAAGGTCTGAGAATTATTAGGATATAGCTGAACATCCTGTAGCCTCTTGTGTTCTTACCATTACAATTTTGGATGTCACTTGATTCCAAATTATGGTAGAAGGGAGCCAAGTACTTGGGGTGGAACAGGACTTCAAAAGGAGGAGATGTCTTTCTGCAGCTAAGGTGGAGGCTCTGGGGCTGTTTGTGTCTTTGTAGAGATGCGGAAACGTGTACTTGTGTAGCTGAGTGGGGTAATGCAGTGCTTTTGGGTACTAGCAGGGTCTTAGCTCTTTCCTCTACCAAGCACAGTGCTGCTGAAAGTGTGCTTAATCACAGCTCTGCAGTGATAAGGGGAGGGATCTGAGAGCCATTGTTTGCCAGAACTGGTGTCTTGCTGAGGGAACTGGTTCTTTCACAGAGAAGATTCAGGTGAGAAGCAGAGTTTGGGTAAAATAGCAGCTCAGATCCACCACGTCCATTTTCTTCCGGCTGGCCAGCCAGCCAACAAGAAACGCATTTTTCCCTCGCACGAGTGGTCAGGGTTGTCTCTCTGCAATACTGCTTTGTCCTTTGCCATCTTTGAATTTTTCTATCCCATCACCACCCCACAAGGGCACCTCCTGGCCCAGCCGTGTCCTGCTCAGATGATCCAATGTGAGGAAAATCTCCACATTTCAGCCCTCAGGCATTTAGCAGGTACAAAGCAAATGCTTTATCTGAGGTTCAAGAGGACGGAAAGGAGACAAAGGGTGTAAATAGGCTGGCTGGTGTTGAGTCTATCTAAGGATCCTGAGATGGCTTCAGGTTGGTACTGGAAACCCACATGATCTCCCCTTGGATGCTGTGATGCATCTGTTTCTGAAAGGCTGGGTAAATCCTTTGGAAAGGCAGTTGTATCTACTTGCTGGCTTGACTGGAAGAGGCTGAGGGAGAGGAGGGACAGCAATTCCAGCCAGCAGGCATTGAGATCTACATTGCATGCCCCACCTACAGTCTTGCTCAGGCTGTTCCAAAGACTGACATCTCATTCTCACCGTCAGGCGTTCCATCCTCTTCCCAAGAAGGCTACACACGCAAGCAAGTTTGAAGATGCTTTTATTGGTGGCCAGAAAGCAGAGCAGGAGGTAGCACTGTTGGGCAGCAGTGGGAGGAAGGGAGTAATGTGAAACCGTGTGTACTTGGGACCTGCGTTTTTACCTGGCCATGGGGACATTCCTTAGCACAGAAGCCTGTGCCTGTGACATGAGGGCATCCCTGAATCCACTTCAGCTGCCCCTGCAAGCTTCTGAGCATGAGCAGGTGTTTGATGCGTTGTGGAAACGGAGCACTGAGCATTTTAGTCAGAGGAGGGAGAGTCGGGAAGGTCTTGGAGAGCAAACTTCCTGAGATCTTTACTTATCCAGGGCTCAAAATAGGACACTCTGGTAAATACTTTAGGGAAGATGCAATATCTGCGTCCATAAGAAACAATGCCATGAGCCTTCCCATTGCAGACTAACGGGCCACCAGAATCACCCTGTGAGGTAAAAGGAGTGGGAGGGGTCAGACATGTCAGAACACAGCTCCCCCTGCCCTGAGGAAGAAACTGGCGCTCTTGCCTCCCTCCCTGTGAAGAACCTCCTCTTTTGACCATCTCCCTCCAGACCCAGCTCTGCAGAGCTTGTAGCTGCCTTACTACTCCTCTAAGCTGATTCGTGAAGCAATTCAGGCCTGGAGGCCATCTGAGATTCAAAAACTGCTTTCACAAACCTGAAAAGAAGAATCTAGTCCTACTTTAGACGCATGGAAATATCCGAGCCATCCCACTGGGATGAAATCTGGAGCCTGCTGGAGCAGTGGCTAGGCTGGGTAGAATATCCCCAGGTATGTAAAAAGGCACATGATGCTGACAACTTGCTGGGCAACTGCACCCCGGTTCAGTCAGCACATCAGCTTCAGAGCTCCTCAGCACATCAGCTGCCTCAGCACATCATCCTGAAGAATCTAGTTCATTTTAATTCCCTGCATCCCTGGCCTGAGAACCAGACTGTCTAGTCCCAACTTCATCCCAAGCTTGGAGCTCAAAACAACACTTACATGGAAAGCCACTTTTTTGCCATCCTCATCACCAGCACAGATCACAGACGGCTCCAGATAGTTTGTTTCGAAATACTTCTGACACACTTTCTCACTCTGCACCTTCAGGTCCACCTCCATCAGCACACTAGTCTTTTCCCGTGTTGTCGACGTCCAGCCCCAGCCAGCCACTTCACATAGAGTTCCTGGTTCCACACGCTCATTGTGACTTGGCAGGCGGGTATAACTCACTTCCTTAGTCAGCTTGGCCTTTGGCTTCAGCTGCCAAGCAGAGAGGACATAGGGTTAGAGCAGGCAAAGGAATGGGAACAAGTTCATGGGGTTGGGGAAGTGAGCTGGGGGAGATCCCTTGGGCAGCAAAGATGTGTGAGGGCATACCTTCAGCAGCATGATGTCATTTTCAATGGTATCCTCTGAATAGTTTGGGTGGATGACCCAGTGGTGAACGTGGAATTTCTGCCGGCTCCTCTCTTTATTTGTTATGTCGTGGGCTCCCAGGGTCACATTGATATTCACTTTCCTGCCAGAAAACACCAACATGTTCCAGCTGCACTGACCACAGCCACACGGCCCCCATGTCAGGTGGTTTGAGGGAGCTGGTGGTGGGATATGTCTCCCCAGAGATTAGTTCTCAGCAAGTTGCCCTCTGTAGCCTGGGTTCCTTCCTCAGTTCAACTGAGGGTCCCATGTCCCATGCTGACATAGGTCTGAGGTGTCCCATGCTGAAGACAAAAGGGAAGCAGGCAGTGGGAGACACAGCCTCTCTTCTCCAGCAGTACCTCTGAGCCATGGTAGGAACCATGGACCAGGGGACCGCTGCCGAAGAGTCCTGTCTCAGGCACACAGCCCCTGGCAGGCAATTCCTGCAACTCACAGGGGATGGCTGGGCTCCCAGAGAGCCCTGCTGTGCCTGAAGAGGCACAGAGTACTCTCTCAGCCCAGACCAGGACTGTGGCTCTTCATGACCGTGTGAGACTTGAAAAAACCCCATGTACAAGAAAGACAGGGCCTTACGTTTTTCCAGCCACACAGTGAGCTGCTGAGAGCACTGAATCTGGGCGAACTAGGAACCCTCCACATGCAAATTCATGTGTCCCATTTTGAATTGATAAATAAGCCATGTAGGGCCTGGAGTGGGGCTTAGCTTCCCGTCCGCCAATGATCCTTCCTGGAAGAGAGATGAGAAGTGTTAATAGCACATACGCCACTATTTCCCATCAAGTTCAGAGCTGCATGAGGAGAGAGGGTCATCCTCTGATGTCATACGCCAATGATGCCAATAACTCTCCTTCCTTGGGCTGTCCAAAGCATTGCTTATGCACAATGGAGAGAAAAACAAGCAACGCTTCCTGGAGATGACTGACCACAGCTGACGCTGGCTGTCTGAAATGCTATCGAAGGGCACTATGCTAGTACCTGTAATGCGTCACTGGTGTCAGGCACAGCCTGAGCTGAGAGATATGAGTAGAGTAGAGAGTAGAGATATGAGAAAAGGCAAGGCAGGTACCAGACAGCTTTCCTACTCAGTGCCCATTTCTGCCCTTGCATGTCCTCGTCTAAATCCCCTCTCTCTGTACTCACCAGCCCCGGCCCATGGGACAAGGAGAAAAGCACTTGTGAGCAGAAGGAGAAGCAGCATCTTCTACCGCTGTCCCAAAGAGCCAAACCAGTTGTTATGGCCAGGCAGGAGACAGGTACAGAATGGCAAGCTATATATTTGAAGTTTGGAGCTGAAACAGGAAACCTCAGCCTGCTTTCAGCTCGTGTCGTTTGCTGCTTTTGTTCTTAGAAACGACAGACTGTGGTTTGGTCAGGGGTTCACATCGCAATCTCTCATTTTTGACGCCATCTCCTCCACTAGTGTCTTATCACTAGTGAAAGATAAGCTGGTTGTTCATCAGAGCTTACACATGACGCTGCGTGATAGACTCATGCAGGCGAGCAAGGACCTCAGGAGGTCATTTAGTCCAACCTGATGCTCAAAGCAGGGTCAGCTATGAGGTCAAAACTGCTCTGTGCTTTATTCAGTCAGGTCTCGAAAACCTTCATGTGTCTGGGAGCAATAGGAAGGGGCAGCTTCCTGAGTGAAAGGGAGTGAGCAGCCAAGAGAGATAACAAGGCAGGCAGAGGCGGTGGCTTTGCCAAAAGGGCCCCAGTCCCTTGGTATTCCTGTGACAAGAACAAGGAAAGCCTGGGGATAATAGTCAGGGTAAGGTGAGGGTCCAGATGATGAGACAAGTCCATAGTGATGAGGAAAGTCTGAGGTCAAGCTGGGAAGTCAGTTCATGGGCCCAGGTCCAGATCAGCAGGTTACATGGCCAGGCACAGGCATGGCTGAGACACAGCTGGAGCTGGAGCTCAGGTGGGGACCTGATCGCCCAACCTGGTTTTACCCATCCAGTTGTCCACTCACTCACATCATAACATCCGAATCCAGATAGAAGACTATCCTGGCAGACGGTGTGAAAAGCCTTGCTAAAGTCAAGGTAAATGACACTCACTGCTCCCCCCCATCCATAATGCCATAATGAGGGAAGGCAATCTCATTGATCAGGCCTGTTTTACCCTTGGTACATGCATGCTGACCCTTCCAATCCCCTTCCTCTCCTCCATATGTCTTGTCTTGTCTTGTCTTCTCATGAAACTCCATCTCTCTAATGTTTTTGAGAATGAGTTCTCTAAGGCCCAAGCCCCTGAGAAGAGCAGGAACCACGATTCTGTCACAGCGCTGTGGGAACTGACAGACCGCATATACACGCTGCATGGGGCTTGCTTCCGCCCCTCCCTCCCCCAGCACTAGGCTGCAAGGCTCAGTCAGACAGCCACCATCTTTACCTCAGACATATTTACTTTTCCTGGAAGAATGTCAGCCTCTTCCTTTCAGCATTTACAACGATTTCCACAGCTTTTCACTTCCACTTCACACTCCATTGGTGTTTGTGTCCCAAGTGAGAGATCAAGCGCTGTCTGGATTTTAAAGTCTGTGTGTTTTTGGCCTGGGTGTGAAACCAAGGAGGCACAAATTCAGTGTGAAACCTGAGGGACAATCATTCCTACAGGGCACAAGGGGAAGAATACACTGATGCAACCTCTGCAACCAAAAGAAGGTTGAAAGGATACAAAAGACGTGGAAGAGCTGGATCAACCTGCAGAAGGTGGGAAAAACTCCTTTCCCCTAGTTTTGGACTTGTGTCACTTTTTTGCAATGTACGGCTCCTTCCAAGAAAGACACAAGGATTGTTTGACAACTTCACTTCCTGGTGACAAATTGCAAAACCTAACAACTCCTCCAGACACAACTTAGAATGAGAATTGAAATACCTGCCTTAGCTTTAAGGTAAAGCCTAACCTTGTCAGCTGGGCATGGGTCTTTCACAGGAAGCTGTTTGCTTTGCCAGCCCCTTTTTGCACTCTCCTGGCTGCAGCACAGTGTGCTTTAATCATTGAAACCCTACAGGAAAACCTGACTGCTCAGAGGTTAAACGTGACTGCTCAGATTGGTTAAAGGTTGGTTAAAGATTAAAGCCTTGTCTGAGTGGCAGCAACCAGAGCGGAGACCTTGAGTCACCGGGCTCCATGTGGCCGGGGTGTCAGGAACTGGAGAGGCCAGCCAGCCTGCCTGAGTAGGGTAAGAGACTTGTAAAGCAGGTACGGAAGTGGCCTAAATTTTGGCTTGGTACCAGACATACTCTGGGGTTCAAGAGCTGGCTACTGAAGGAACCAGCAGGACCATGCCAAACACTGCAGAGACCATGAGGTCTGGACATCACCTGAGACACCCATTTGCGTGTGTGTGGCTAGACAAGAACAAATGTACCTTCACCTTTGGCAAAAACACAGGCTGTCGACTGGTTGTCTTGAGAACAGCTGTGTGGATAAGCACTGAGAGGACCCTTTGAGCAGCAAGCTGAACATAAAACAAGCAGTGCGCTGTGGCAGCAAAGGGAAACAACAGCATGCTGGGCTGCATTAGCAGGAGCATAGCCATTAGACCAAGGGAAGCGATTGTTTTCCCTCTAGTTGGCACTCATTAGATCACATCTAGACTACTGCATCAAGTTTTGGGTCCCCTGGTTCAGGAAACTGGAGCAAATGAACTGGAACAAATTCAGAGGAGGGACATAAGGTGGTTGGTGGCCTTAGCACACGTCACGTGAGGAGTGGCTGAGGGAAGAGGGTTTCTTGACCCTGGAGAAAGGAAGGCTTCCAAGGAACCTAACAACAGTCCCTCAGTACACATTATGTTATGAATGTCATGAAAAAGAGGGAGCCGGGCTTTTCATAGTTGTGCAGGGTGGGAAGATGGGAAACAAGAGGACTATATTTAAAGGAAAGCTCTTTTCACCTTGAAAAGCAGTCAAGCATTGCGAAGGGTTTACCCAGACCCATCCTTAGGTAACCTGACTGGGCAGCCTGAATCAAGGCCCTGCAGTTCCACATGAACATTGAAACGTCAAATTTCCCAAGTTTTCCCTCAGCCTAAAGCTACGTCTGCACTTGATTTGTTGATGAGATTTACGACAGAATAGAGTAGAACAGACTAGAACAGAACAGACTAGAATAGACTGTTTCAGTTGGAAGGGACCTACAATGATCATGTAGTCCAACTGCCTGACCACTTCAGGGCTGACCAAAAGTTAAAGCAAGTTATTAAGGGCGTTGTCCAAATGCCCCTTAAACACTGACAGGCATGGGGCATCGACCACCTCTCGAGGAAGCGTGTTCCAGTGCTTGACCACCCTCTCGCTAAAGAAATGCTTCCTAATGTCCAGTCTGAACCTCCCCTGCCACAGCTTTGAACCATTCCCACGCATCCTGTCACTGGATCCCAGGGAGAAGAGATCAATATCTCCCTCTCCACTTCCCCTCCTCAGGAAGCTGTAGAGAGCAATGAGGTTGCCCCTCAAGCTCCTTTTCTCCAAACTAGACAAACCCAAAGTCCTCAGCTGCTCCTCATAGGACATTCCTCCCAGCCCTTTCATTGGCTTTGTTGCCCTCCTCTGGAGGCATTCAAGTACCTGCACATCCTTTTCACATTGTGGGGCCCAGAACTGCGCACAGTACTCGAGGTGAGGCCGCACCAACGCTCAGTACAGTGGGATAATCACCTCTTTTGACCAGCTGGTTATACTGTGTTTGATGCACCCCAGGATGTGTTTTGCCCTCTTGGCTGCCAGGGCACTGTGCTGACTCCTATTGAGCCTGCTTCCACCCAGCACCCCCAGATCCCTTTCTGCAGGGTTGCTTTCCAGCCACTCCTCTCCCAAGTTGTACTTGTGTCCAGCGTTACTCCATCCCTGGTGCAGAATCTGTCATTTGTTCTTGTTAAATTTCATGCCGTTGATTACTGCCCAGGCTCCAATCTAAAAATAGAAATGAAAAAAGGATGAGATGAAAACGAAACACTTATTAAATATTTTTTTTATATATTAATGGTACAAAAGTATTTTCTTCCCACGCCCCAATGGTTTGCCTTGCGCACCTCACTTTGGAGACCACTGATTTACTTCGTCCAGAGGCATTGCTCAGCACTATGCCGGTTATGCACTGCAAAGGTCCCTGTCATGTACCTGGAGCATCAAGAACTTTCCAAAGATATGAATTTCCTGAGTCTAGATTAACTTCAGGGATGCTATCAGCATGGCCTAACTTGCCTCTTGGTTCTCTATGGCCTTTCTTAGCTTTGAGAGAGCTGAAGAACTTTCTAAACGGATGTAGAAAGTAAACCCTGGAGTGGTCTCATCCATTTGACCTCTCTGAGCAGTCTTTGGCCTGATCAAGCCACTAAAACTCTCTGAGACTTCATCTTGAGCATTACCTTGAAACTTTTCTGCAGAAGGTATCCTGAGAACCATCTACTTTTCCTGCAAAGTGGCCTGTCAGAGGGACACAACCCTGGACTGAAGAGCTGCTACCCAAGCTGGCAGCATAGACACGCTCCAAGGGTGGAATTAAGTTGCCTTAACACAGGTGTCTAATGGTATTTGAGACTGCCTATGGTAATGAAGACTTTCAAATGAGTCTGACAGGACTTGTGGGATAGTCTCAGCTTCTCACCCCCTGAAGCAGCATCTGGAGGGCAGGTGGGATCCCCGAGTGTGAAAAAATGTCACTAAACGTCAGGATTCAGACATCAGCATTCAGGCAATGGAGTCCTCCTGCCTCTGGTGTCTTCCATGCGTTGTCCCTGTGTTTGCGAGGTGCCTAAGTTCCGATCTTCTGATCCCCCAGCTATTTGGGGGAGAGCTGGTCAATACAGCCACTGAGGCCAAGAGAGAGTTTCAGGTCACTTTAGAGGGGACCTGCATTTGATCAGATTAATTAACCTGCTGGCTTAATTGACTTCACTAAGTGGATCCAGACTGACTGTACCAGGGGTTGAGACACCCACCTGACAGACACAAAGCTTCACTGTACATGCATAAATCCAGAAGTCTGCATCTGCAGCTGATTTCCCCCTCTGCAACCTAGGTGACTTACATCGGTGCCTCATGTCCCTGTCACCCACCCCCCATTGGCTGATCATTACCAGCCAGCACCATTTCCAAAAAGGAAGGTACTTAAGACGGAGGCAAGAAAAAGAGAGGCATAAATCTTCCTAAGTTTTTGTGGCCTCTGGCTTTTACTTCTAAGGTACAGTTGTTTGCTCCGTGCATGGCCGAAAAGGATCTCTGGAATGTGATTGTTTTTTCTTCAGACTGATGGCTAAAATTATTGTATAAATCACCCTTTGGAGAGATCAATATGCCTCTCTTGGCTGAAGATGGTCCCTGAACCTCTGTCTTGGATTTAGACTGTCAACTGAGATGAATCCTGTCCTTACTTTGCAGCTCATGCAGTTGTTGGATTTAACAACATAGGTAACATGGAAGATGCCCTGGGACTTTGGCTGAGATTCTTGAACCCTTCTGAAACTGCAGAAGAAGCCTGGAGACCCTAAGGTATAAATTGCCATTAGGTAGCTATGAGTAGGGAACTGAATCAAAGCTCCACAATGGAGATATTAAAGATACGTAAGATGAATCATATCCACCGCTGTCTAAACTTTTTACCTCTTGGAATGAACCATAAGCCCAATCAATTGAATAAGCCAAGGAAGAAGGCATTTCTGTGACAAACAATTGCACTCCCAGAAGACCACAAAGGATCTTTCTAGGGAGATCATCACATGTCATCTTGGGAAGGGAGAAAGCTAGAAAAAAACAAATTAAACAGCACTGGTGGAATGACTCACATGGGAAAAGCTCCGAGAAAAAGCTAGGCCAGTATCCCTTAAAATAATTGCAAAATGGAAGCAATGTTAATGGCACTAAATTAAGCATTTTCTTTTCCTCCTTCTAGGCAGTTAGTGTTGAACCTTTGAGTGATATTTACTGTACTTGGAAAGGCAGGTTATACATGCATATAACGAGCATACATGCAAAAGATCTTTTGTGGGATACAGGTTAGTTTCATAAAAAGCTGCATAATTGTAATAGGCATGAATTAAAGTATTTTCATTAAAATCATTGCACAAGAGTCCAGGGAGTATTCATTTCTACGAGTTAGACATCCAAGTCTGAGGAAGTACTTTAGGCTCAGTGTATTGTGAGTGGAGGGAGCAAGAGAGGTCCAAAAGGCAATTTTCAGACTTATCATCATTACCAGCTTAAGATGAAGATGAGTTATCCCTGCCAATGCTTATTGTTATCAACTGATTAGAAAAACCTGCTGTGACTAACTCAAAGCTTGCACGTGTTTTAGGGAGCTCATTTAGGGCATTTGGCAGCATTAAATGCTTGATTTGGTTGCATACATACAGGTGTCTAGTTCCTTTTGAAGTGTCTCAAGGTTACCTGAGCAGCCTCCCATTGTGTCCCCTAGGGGCAATGGTGCGATGGTCCTCCACGGTGTCTGCCACTCCTCTGTACATGTCTCATTCGTCTAGGAATGCAAGTGAATCCTTCTGACATGATGTTTAAAAGTCAGTAGAATAGCTCAGTGACATTTTACATGCCTTACGATGTCCCATCTCATCTCCAGGTTGCAGAATCCTATAAATACATGTCCAATCTGCCACCACTGTGCCAATGTCCTGAATACTCGGTGGTGCCTCAGATGTTATTCGACATTGGCATTTAAGCAACGGAGTTCCATCCCAATTGTCCAAGTGTAAGTTACTCACCACAAGTGGGATTTCTCTCACTTAAAATGAAATCTACGTCTCCATCTTTTTTTGGTTAAGGGATCGTTATAGGCAATCCAGGAAAACAATGCTTCTCATGTAATTAAGGTATCTACCTTAGCATGAGATGAATCATGGCCTACAAATGCCTTTTATATCCATTCTTCAACAAGGGTTTCTAGATGATTTGGTCCTGTATCTCTCTACCAAGAAAGACGCTTGAAGCTGGATGAGCGGACTCTTGTCTTCTGTTTGTTTCTGGAGATAGAATCCTCTGCTCTTCGAATCGCTCCTCAGCAAATCCAGGGGCTAATCATCATGTTCATTTCATCGGGGAGCAAATTCCTCTCTGAGGAGTACTAGATACCAGCAGTATGATTCAGCACCTTATTATTGGTAAGGGAGAGTTGTGTAAGATGAATTTAACTAAGACTCTGACACCGAGGGCAAGGAGTACTGTTGGGAGGTTTAGTTAAACCTTGGTAGTGGAGCTATTCATAAAGGCTACGTTCAATCAAGTGATGCTTCTTTTCAGAGCTCCCCTTGGGTATGCCTACGCTTACGTGTTATATCGGGGTCACCCACCATAAAGCTCCAGTCCTTTAACTGTCCGCTCCCCCTGCACATGTCCCATTTTATTTTAACTGTGTCTTTAGGCTCTGAAGATCAGACACAGAAGGCGAAGAAGAAAGGATCACTGCTTCATACTCAAGAGCTTCTTCTCCAGTGTGGATTCATTTGCCTTTACATGCTTAGCACTGAATTTGAGCATTACTCAGAAAGGCAGTGTAGCCTTCATCTTAGAAACCGGTGAGGAGGGGTAGCAAGCAATTCAGAGTGGAGATCTTATTGAGCCTTGATGAATCCTCTTCTTCGGAGGAACACCCCATAAAAAGGGAACACTGGCTGATTTCAGGAACAAGGTTTTGGAGACTCTCGCTCATTACTTTTTGGGTTTTGTTTGCTTCCCTCAAAACATTTTTATCTGTTTACAGATAAGCTACAGATGGAGCTCATCCTCTTGGCTGTTGCCGATGATGATCAACTCCAGTACGTGCTCTTTACCATCCTGTTAGTCACCTTCATCTTGACTTTAATAGGTAACATTCTCACCATCCCCATCCCCCTGATAAACCGTCATCTTCAGACTCCCATGTATGTACTTCTTCCTCAGGAACTTGTCCATCTGGGAGATTGGCTTTACCACCACGGTCACCCCCAAAGCATTGGCCAACCTGGCTTTAGGCAAGAAACCAATTTCTTTAAGGGGTTGTCTCACTCAAACTTTCCTTTACTTCATGCTGGGTACCACCGAGTTTCTCCGGTTAGCTGTAATGTCCTTTGACAGGTATGTGGCCATCTGCAAACCTCTGCACTATGTGGCTGTTATGAATTCACAAGCCTGCAGCCTGCTGGTGACTACTGCCTGGATTGGTGGGGCTGTCCTCCTTCGTTCTCCATCAGTGGTATACTTCCAGATGCCATTCTGGGGTTCCAACATCATTAATCATTTTTCCTGTGATAGCACACCAATGACCGAGCTCAAATGTGGAAATACCAAGGTCCTGGAGTGCACGAATTTCATCTCAGCAGTGTCCACCCTGCTGGGTAGCCTAGCTATTACAGCTGTATCCTACATCAACATCATTACTGCTATGGTCAAAATCCCCTCTGTGGCTGGCAGACAGAAAGCCTTTTCCACCTGTGCCTCTCACCTCACTGTGGTGTCTATCACGTACGGCAGCTGCATCTTCATGTACCTCACACCCATTCAGACCAACAGGCCGGACCTCAGCAAGGTGGTGTCCAGAGGATCACCAAACCTGCTGTTTTGCAGATTCAGCTCCTGTGCAGTAGGAACATCTCAATGAAATCACCCTTCTGAGTTTCAAAAGTGGCTTAAATAGAAGCGTTTTAGGGTATCAGAGTAATTGTCGTGGTTTGGGTGATGCAACACAGGATACACAGTATACCTTCTGGAGCAGCAACTGGAGACAAAATGGAATAGGCTGGCAGCACTGTGGGGCAGCAGTAGGAGGAAGGGAATAATGTGATCTGTGTGTGGAGAATTCAGGCCCACTCTCCCACCCACAGTCCCCACAGCCCCTCTGCTGGGAGGTGGATGGGCCTAGTGAATGCTAAAGTCCCTGCAGCGGATGTTCCTGTGGCCCCAATGGCCTGGCAGACGTGGTGGGGAAGGAGGTCAATGTGACCGGTGCAAACTCCGTGGCAGGGGATGTCTATGGCCATTAAGGCTCCTTTCCATGTTCCTGGTGAGGAGGGGGTGCTAGCACACATCTCTCAGTGTATCCCGTAAAAGAGCAGGTTTTGTTTTTCTCGTTTCTTGTATCTTTACCAAGGCAGGCAGCTCCATGATTAGTCTGGTCAACCCTCTGGCTAATCTCTCCCTCCTCAACATTCGCATTGCCACTGTGCCAGATCTTGTTGGTTATGGGGACTCAGAGCTTCAGAAGCCGTACGGAGAGAGAGCCGAAGACTACAGGAAAGCAGCCTGTGGAGGCCGTGTTCCTCTTCCACGTGGTCATCGATGCTGCTGACTGCTCCTTTCATGCTCACATGGCACACAGCTAAGACTGCATGGGAGAGAAGAAAGTGCTGGACCTAGAAAGGGATATTATGGGGTGGAATTTGGGTGGAAAGGGATGCTATGGGGTGTGAGAGCAAAGCCGCTGGGGTGCAGAACTGGATGGAAAGCCTGGAGGGGGGGACGTGCAAGATTGTGAGCAGCCCTTGGTCCCTTCTGGCCATGATACTTTTTCCTGTGGCAGGCCCAGGAATTGAGTGGCATTCGACCAGAAAGACAGGTCGGTGCCAGGGATGACTAAGGGGAAGGTCTGAGAATTATTAGGATATAGCTGGACATCCTGTAGCCTCTTGTGTTCATACCATTACAATTTAGGATGTCACTTGATTCCAAATTATGGTAGAAGGGAGCCAAGTACTTGGGGTGGAACAGGAGGACTTCAAAAGGAGGAGATGTCTTTCTGCAGCTAAGGTGGAGGCTCTGGGGCTGTTTGTGTCTTTGTAGAGATGCGGAAATGTGTACTTGTGTAGCTGAGTGGTGTAATGCAGTGCTTTTGGGTACTAGCAGGGTCTTAGCTCTTTCCTCTACCAAGCACAGTGCTGCTGAAAGTGTGCTTAATCACAGCTCTGCAGTGGTAAGGGGAGGGATCTGAGAGCCATTGTTTGCCAGAACTGGTGTCTTGCTGAGGGAACTGGTTCTTTCACAGAGAAGATTCAGGTGAGAAGCAGAGTTTGGGTAAAATAGCAGCTCAGATCCACCACGTCCATTTTCTTCCGGCCGGCCAGCCAACAAGAAATGCATTTTTCCCTTGCACGAGTGGTCAGGGTTGTCTCTCTGCAATACTGCTTTGTCCTTTGCCATCTTTGAATTTTTCTATCCCATCACCACCCCACAAGGGCACCTCCTGGCCCAGCCGTGTCCTGCTCAGATGATCCAATGTGAGGAAAATCTCCGCATTTCAGCCCTCAGGCATTTAGCAGGTACAAAGCAAATGCTTTATCTGAGGTTCAAGAGGACGGAAAGGAGAGAAAGGGTGTAAAAAGGCTGGCTGGTGTTGAGTCTATCTAAGGATCCTGAGATGGCTTCAGGGTGGTACTGGAAACCCACATGATCTCCCCTTGGATGCTGTGATGCATCTGTTTCTGAAAGGCTGGGTAAATCCTTTGGAAAGGCAGTTGTATCTACTTGCTGGCTTGACTGGAAGAGGCTGAGGGAGAGGAGGGACAGCAATTCCAGCCAGCAGGCATTGAGATCTACATTGCATGCCCCACCTACAATCTTGCTCAGACTGTTCCAAAGACTGACATCTCATTCTCACCGTCAGGCATTCCATCCTCTTCCCAAGAAGGCTACACACGCAAGCAAGTTTGAAGATGCTTTTATTGGTGGCCAGAAAGCAGAGCAGGAGGTAGCACTGTTGGGCAGCAGTGGGAGGAAGGGAGTAATGTGAAACCGTGTGTACTTGGGACCTGCGTTTTTACCTGGCCATGGGGACATTCCTTAGCACAGAAGCCTGTGCCTGTGACATGAGGGCATCCCTGAATCCACTTCAGCTGCCCCTGCAAGCTTCTGAGCATGAGCAGGTGTTTGATGCGTTGTGGAAAAGGGGCACTGAGCATTTTAGTCAGAGGAGGAAGAGTCAGGGAGGTCTTGGAGAGCAAACTTCCTCAGCTCTTTTTGTATCCAGGGCTCAAAATAGGACACTCTGGTAAATACTTTAGGGAAGATGCAATATCTGCGTCCATAAGAAACAATGCCATGAGCCTTCCCATTGCAGACTAACGGGCCACCAGAATCACCCTGTGGGGTAAAAGGAGTGGGAGGGGTCAGACATGTCAGAGCACAGCTCCCCCTGCCCTGAGGAAGAAACTGGCCCTCTTGCCTCCCTCCCTGTGAAGAACCTCCTCTTTTGACCATCTCCCTCCAGACCCAGCTCTGCAGAGCTTGTAGCTGCCTTACTACTCCTCTAAGCTGATTCGTGAAGCAATTCAGGCCTGGAGGCCATCTGAGAGTCAAAAACTGCCTTCACAACCCTGAAAAGAAGAATCTAGTCCTACTTTAGACGTGTGGGAATATCCGAGCCATCCCACTGTGTCGGGAGGATATGACAAAGGATTTACACGAGATCTGGAGCCTGCTGGAGCAGTGGCTAGGCTGGGTAGAATATCCCCAGGTATATAAAAAGGCACACGATGCTGACAACTTATGGGGCCACTGCACCCCAGTTCAGTCAGCACGTCAGCTTCAGAGCTCCTGAGAGGAGCCTCAGCACATCATCCTGAAGAATCTAGTTCATTTAATTCCCTGCATCCCTGGCCTGAGAACCAACCTGACTGTCTAGTCCCAACCTCATCCCAAGCTTGGAGCCCAAAACAACACTTACACGGAAAGTTGATTTTTTGCCATCCTTATCACCAACACAGATCACAGACGGCTGCCGATAGTTTCTTTTGAAAGACTTCTCACACACTTTCTCACTCTGCACCTTCAGGTCCACCTCCATCAGCACACTAGTCTTTTCCCCTGTCATCGATGTCCGGCCCCAGCCAGCCACTTCACATAGAGTTCCTGGTTCCACACGCTCATTGTGACTTGGCAGGCGGATATAACTCACTTCCTTAGTCAGCTTGGCCTTTGGCTTCAGCTGCCAAGCAGAGAGGACATAGGGTTAGAGCAGGCAAAGGAATGGGAACAAGTTCATGGGGTTGGGGAAGTGAGCCGGGGGAGATCCCTTGGGCAGCAAAGATGTGTGAGGGCATACCTTCAGCAGCATGATGTCATTTTCAATGGGATGCCGTGAATAGTTTGGGTGGATGACCCAGTGGTGAACGGGGAATTCTTTCCGGCTCCTCTCTTTCTTATTTGTTATGTTGTGGGCTCCCAGGGTCACAGTGATATTCACTTTCCTGCCAGAAAACACCAACATGTCCCAGCTGCACTGACCACAGCCACACGGCCCCCATGTCAGGTGGTTTGAGGGAGCTGGTGGTGGGATATGTCTCCCCAGAGATTAGTTCTCAGCAAGTTGCCCTCTGTAGCCTGGGTTCCTTCCTCAGTTCAACTGAGGGTCCCATGTCCCATGCTGACATAGGTCTGAGGTGTCCCATGCTGAAGACAAAAGGGAAGCAGGCAGTGGGAGACACAGCCTCTCTTCTCCAGCAGTACCTCTGAGCCATGGTAGGAACCATGGACCAGGGGACCGCTGCCGAAGAGTCCTGTCTCAGGCACACAGCCCCTGGCAGGCAATTCCTGCAACTCACAGGGGATGGCTGGGCTCCCAGAGAGCCCTGCTGTGCCTGAAGAGGCACAGAGTACTCTCTCAGCCCAGACCAGGACTGTGGCTCTTCATGACCGTGTGAGACTTGAAAAAACCCCATGTACAAGAAAGACAGGGCCTTACGTTTTTCCAGCCACACAGTGAGCTGCTGAGAGCACTGCATCTGGGCGAACTAGGAACCCTCCACAGTGAGATCTACCTGACTCACTTCCAATTGATAAATAAGCCATGTAGGGCCTGGAGTGGGGCTTAGCTTCCCATCCGCCAATGATCCTTCCTGGAAGAGAGATGAGAAGTGTTAATAGCACATACGCCACTATTTCCCATCAAGTTCAGAGCTGCATGAGGAGAGAGGGTCATCCTCTGATGTCATATGCCAATGATGCCAATAACTCTCCTTCCTTGGGCTGTCCAAAGCATTGCTTATGCACAATGGAGAGAAAAACAAGCAACGCTTCCTGGGGATGACTGACCACAGCTGACGCTGGCTGTCTGAAATGTTATCAAAGGGCACTATGCTAGTACCTGTAATGCGTCACTGGTGTCAGGCACAGCCTGAGCTGAGAGATATGAGTAGAGTAGAGAGTAGAGATATGAGAAAAGGCAAGGCAGGTACCAGACAGCTTTCCTACTCAGTGCCCATTTCTACCCTTGCATGTCCTCGTCTAAATCCCCTCTCTCTCTACTCACCAGCCCCGGCCCATGGGACAAGGAGAAAAGCACTTGTGAGCAGAAGGAGAAGCAGCATCTTCTACCGCTGTCCCAAAGAGCCAAACCAGTTGTTATGGCCAGGCAGGAGACAGGTACAGAATGGCAAGCTATATATTTGAAGTTTGGAGCTGAAACAGGAAACCTCAGCCTGCTTTCAGCTCGTGTCATTCGCTGCTTTTGTTCTTAGAAACCACAGACTGTGGTTTGGTCAGGGGTTCACATCGCAATCTCTCATTTTTGACGCCATCTCCGCCAAAAGCTGGAGAGATGTGGGCTTGTTCAGAGCACCCAGAATGCTCAGTACCCAGGCAGCAGTGAGAGGAGTGGGATATGTCCAGTCGAATGCATATCTCATTGGACACCCTTGGCGAGAGCCTCCTTGCATCCTAGATATGCATTGTTTTGGTTTGTTTTTTTTTTCCTTTTCTGTTTTTCCGTGTCCCCTGATAGGAACAGTGAGAGCTGAACAGGGCCAGGCAGAGATGCTGGTTCTTATTGGAGGGGCTGACTGCCATCAGAGGTGCCCTTGGGATATCAGAAATCACCTGTCAGAGTAGCTAAGGCACAGGGCCCGCCAGAGACTCAAGAACCTTGAGCACTAGTGTTCTTATCACTAGTGAAAGATAAGCTGGTTTTCCATCAGAGCTTACTGGTGACACTGCGTGATAGACTCACGCAGGCGAGCAAGGACCTCAGGAGGTCATTTAGTCCAACCTGATGCTCAAAGCAGGGTCAGCTATGAGGTCAAAACTGCTCTGTGCTTTATTCAGTCAGGTCTCAAAAACCTCCATGTGTCTGGGAGCAACAAGAGGGGGCAGCTTCCTGAGTGAAAGGGAGTGAGCAGCCAAGAGAGGTAACAAGGCAGGCAGAGGCGGTGGCTTTGCCAAAAGGGCCCCAGTCCCTTGGTATTCCTGTGACAAGAACAAGGAAAGCCTGGGGATAATAGTCAGGGTAAGGTGAGGGTCCAGATGATCAGACAAGTCCATAGTGATGCGGAAAGTCTGAGGTCAAGCTGGGAAGTCAGTTCATGGGCCCGGGTTCAGATCAGCAGGTTACATGGCCAGGCACAGGCATGGCTGAGACACAGCTGGAGCTGGAGCTCAGGTGGGGACTTGATCGCCCAACCTGGTTTTACCCATCCAGTTGTCCACTCACTCACATCATAACATCCAAATCCAGATAGAAGACTATCCTGGCAGACGGTGTGAAAAGCCTTGCTAAAGTCAAGGTAAATGACACTCACTGCTCCCCCCCCATCCATAATGCCATAATGAGGGAAGGCAATCTCATTGATCAGGCCTGTTTTACCCTTGGTACATGCATGCTGACTGTTCCAATCCCCTTCCTCTCCTCCATATGCCCTAACGTGCATTGCGAGAGGACTGACTTGCTCCATGATTTTTCCAGACTTCTTAGAAAAAAGTCTGCTTCTCCTGTTTGCTGGCTTTCACCTTTCAACCTTTTCCTTCTTCTAGAGCCTGCCAGCACAACATCTAATCTGGGTTAATCTGCTTCCTGGAAGATTTTTAGCCACACAATTTCTGTCCCACTGAGAGATAAAGCAGAAAGCTGCAAACCACTTTGCTTTCTGTGATGTGTGAGATTGTGTCATCGGAGGAACACAGGCCCAAACTGAGGAGACATTTCAGACAACACCAAGCTGCAGCACTGAACGATAATGGACACTCGAGCAAACCCATACCCCTCCTCAGTATTCCGATGTTTCCAGCAAAGTGCTGATGTTCTCTGCAATTCCTCTCTTGGCTGGTAACTCAAACAGCTGTAAAGAGACTGCGTCTTCCCAAGCAAGAAGATATGCTGCAAGGCTTGTGACCTCTTGAATGGGCCTGTGCAACCACGCTACTGAGCACATGGGCTGGGGCATGTCTGGGCTCTGCTTGGTGGTGCCATTATAGAATTATTGCTCTGTGCACCCACGTATTTTTCTGTTCCAAATATCGGAAGGGTCAGAGTGCACATGCTTGTCTTGCAGCTAACCAGAGCAAGGTTTTGAAAGGTGAGCACAGAGAACGTCGACTGCCTCTCTTGGGATGTGTCAGGAGGCATATGGGAGGCGACTGAGGCCTCAAGACCCACTCGGACAAGCACAGAGGACTGTGAAAAGCAGAGAGACACAAACCTGAGCCGTGCCATTCACACCAGCTACCTGGAGGCATCCCTGGAACTGACTGCTCCGAGACTCACAGGGAAATCTCAGCTTGGAGGTACCTGGTTGATTTGCTGTAAAGCACAGACTGAGCGTGCACCCGTGCTTTGTGGGTGCTCAGAGGACCCGAACCTGGGCATGAACTGGAGGTTAACTTTCATGAAAATGAAGACACATCCGCTGCCCCTTGCCATGAGTGGAGCAGAGTGTACCAGAGGCAGATGGCTTTTAAAAGACTGAACTTCAGCAAGGTGAATCCAGGCACATCCTTCCACTGCTGCAAATGAATCAAAAGGCAAGTGGTCATTAGAAGCACTGACTGAGGGCAGGACACCTTTAAAGTGCTGAGGGAGTGCAGCTGATACACAGCAGAGGCAGAGACTTCCTCCCCTGGTTGTGATCAGAAGGGACAGTTTCACTCCTAATGCCTGTGAGTGGCAGAGCAGTCAGTAGCTTTGGCAGAGGGTGGAGGTGAGAGACTGAGAAGACAGAGCTCCGAATGGGACGCCAGGTTCTGCTGCCCTAGGGCGAGTACCCTTCCTGGCTTTTCACATACCTTTTTACAGCTCTCCTGGCTGCAGCACAGTGCCTTTAGTCATTGAAACGCTACCGGTTTCTTCACACTTCTAAATTGTCCAGGCCTCTGCCTTTCCAGGGACTGCAAGGGGTCTGGCTGCCCTGCTCGACAGAGGGCGTGCATCCAGTTGTGCCCTCAACAAGTCCCTCACCAAAACACTGAATTCAAACTCCAAAGTCACAGCGCTGCAGTGGTACCTTCATTGAAGGCAATCACAGGGGCTGGAAAATTAGGACACGTGTTTGACTCTCATTCCCTCTAAAATGTGAGAGCTCAGCCGGGTTGCCTCCCAGGTTTCCATGCAACATTAACTGTTAGGATTGGGGATACATGGAGGAGGGAGAAGGGTCCTTCCACTGCGTCTCTGTGCTTGGCTTTGGGCTTCGTCCAAGAAGCAGGAGACACTGTCTTTCAACAGCAACACAACTGATGGCTAAGCTGAGAAGCCAGCTCTGACCTGTAGTTTCTCTCACATGACTTTGTCTTTGATTTTGGCCCCTTGCAGGCCGCACGAGGCTTCCTTCCGCCCCTCCCTCCCTGTCGTGGTTTAACCCCAGCTAGCAACTAAGCACCACACAGCCGCTCGCTCACTCCCGCCTTGGTGGGATGGGGGAGAGGATCGGAAGGGTAAAAGGGAGAAAACTCGTGGGTTGAGATAAGAACAGTTTAATAATTGAAGTAAAATTAAAAAGTACAGTTAAATAGGTAAGGCAAAAGCTGTGCATGCAAACAAAGCAAAACAAGGAATTAATTTGCTAATTCCCATGGGCAGGCAAGTGTTCGGCCATGCCCAGGAAAGCAGGGCTCCATCACACGTAACGGTTACTTGGGAAGACAAACGCCATCACGCCGAATGTCCCCCCCTTCCTTCTTCTCCCCCCAGCTTTTATACTGAGCATGATGTCATATGGTGTGGAATAGCCCTTTGGCCAGTCTGGGTCAGCTGTCCTGGCTGTGCTCCCTCCGAGCCCCCGCCGTGCACCCGGCAGAGAATGGGAAGCTGAACAGTCTTTGACCAGTGTAAGCACTACTTAGCGACTATTTAGCACTACTTAGCAAGAACCAAAGCATCAGTGTGTTATGGACATTGTTCTCATCCTAAACCCAAAACACAGCACCATACCTGCTACCAAGAAGAAAATTAACTCTATCCCAGCTGAAACCAGGACGCTCCCCCAGCTGCAAGGCTCAGTCAGACAGCCACCATCTTTACCTCAGGCATATTTACTTTTCCTGGAAGAATGTCAGCCTCTTCCTTTCAGCATTTACAACGATTTCCACAGCTTTTCACTTCCACTTCACACTCCATTGGTGTTTGTGTCCCAAGTGAGAGATCAAGCGCTGTCTGGATTTTAAAGTCTGTGTGTTTTTGGCCTGGGTGTGAAACCAAGGAGGCACAAATTCAGTGTGAAACCTGAGGGACAATCATTCCTACAGGGCACAAGGGGAAGAATACACTGATGCAACCTCTGCAACCAAAAGAAGGTTGAAAGGACACAAAAGACGTGGAAGAGCTGGATCAACCTGCAGAGGGTGGGAAAAACTCTTTTCCCCTAGTTTTGGACTTGTGTCACTTTTTTGCAATGTACGGCTCCTTCCAAGAAAGACACAAGGATTGTTTGACAACTTCACTTCCTGGTGACAAATTGCAAAACCTAACAACTCCTCCAGACACAACTTAGAATGCGAATTGAAATACCTGCCTTAGCTTTAAGGTAAAGCCTAACCTTGTCAGCTGGGCATGGGTCTTTCACAGGAAGCTGTTTGCTTTGCCAGCCCCTTTTTGCACTCTCCTGGCTGCAGCACGGTGTGCTTTAATCATTGAAACCCTACAGGAAAACCTGACTGCTCAGAGGTTAAACCTGACTGCTCAGATTGGTTAAAGGTTGGTTAAAGATTAAAGCCTTGTCTGAGTGGCAGCAACCAGAGCGGAGACCTTGAGTCACCGGGCTCCATGTGGCCGGGGTGTCAGGAACTGGAGAGGCCAGCCAGCCTGCCTGAGTAGGGTAAGAGACTTGTAAAGCAGGTACGGAAGTGGCCTAAATTTTGGCTTGGTACCAGACATACTCCGGGGTTCAAGAGCTGGCTACTGAAGGAACCAGCAGGACCATGCCAAACACTGCAGAGACCATGAGGTCTGGACATCACCTGAGACACCCATTTGCATATGTGTGGCTGAGTGTGTGAGGCAAGGGGAGATGGGTGGATCCAAGGGCCAGCTCCTGTGTAGGCCAAGTGTCTAAGGCTGGTTACAGGGGGATCCATCACACATACATGGCTATGCATGTGTTTGTGTGTGCAAGTGGGTCTGTGTCCCAGCAGCTGCAGTGGGGTTGGGGACCATAGGGGCTTGCGTGCACAGGTGCCAGCAACTGGGAGACCTGGGATCCAGAGTGGCTACTGGGTCAATGGAGCACCTCAGCAAAGCTGTGTGCCCGTTTGCGGGGGGTTGCTGGTGTTTGCGTGAGGGTGGTAGGTTGGTGTGGGTGAGGCAGGAGGGTCTGTACCAGCATCCGTAGCGGTGCTGGACCTCAGGGCTCCCATGCCCAGGTACCAGAAACTGGGGATCCAAGGGCAGGCACTGCACACCCTGAGCGTCGAGGGCAGCGGCTGGGAGATGTGTATTGTATGTGCACTTGTATTCATGTTTACACTCGTATGTATGCCCCACGGACAGCCCCTCGTCCCGATCAGCCAGAGGTGCACCAGCTGAGGCTGCTGGTGCCATCAGCATTTGCAGAGCTCTTCTACCTGCCTTGACCCATGTCCCTGGTGTGTATGTGCAGTTGTGCCTGAGGTGCACATCTGAGTGTACCTGGAAGGTCTCAGCCACACTGGGGAGTCAGGGTGGGAGCGTCTGTAGCTGCTTCCCACAGACTCCAGTCCAGGCCTTCCAGCAAGGCACCCGCTAGGCCCCCAGCCCTCTGGACACAGCCACCTCCAACAGCTCCCTCTGCTTTGGCATGAGAGGAACCAAACTTTGGGCACCCCTTCAGCAGTGGCAGTAAATTGGGCGTTGCATGAAGTCTTCCGGTTACTCCTCCCTGATCTCACCTCAGCCGTCATCATGGACCTTTCACTGATTACTACTTGACCTGCTTTGCTCCTGCTTCAGATTCCTGAAGATGATCTGGATCACAGGAATCACCTGGAAATAATCATTTGTTAATTTTGAATTCTGAATAGATATGGGGAAAAAAAATCTTGGAGATGGTAGTTAAAAATGAATCTGTCTGATCAAAGCCATGAACAACCTGACAGATATTCAAAGCTGGCCCAGCTGTGAATGGGAGCTGGACCTTCAGAGGTCTGTTCCATCCATGGTTTGAAGTCATCATTCCAGTTTAAGTGTCCTGTACCCTCACCTTCCGCACGTTGCCCAAGAGCAGAGAGCAACAGTATTGCGGAAGAGGTGGACTTTGCAGTTTCCTCCCATTAAAGATCTTGTTCATTTGTGGTTAAGCTCAAGATCAGTGAGGATGATTAGGGAGAGGAGCATTTTGTGATATGGGTGAGGTCAAGAGTTTATGGCAAGGTCTGTCTTCAGTCACAGATATTATCGGCATCATTTCTAGCTGCTGAAGTCAAATTTAGATGAGGGAACTGAGGAAGTTACACTTTCAGCTTTCTTTAGCGTTTGCTCCTTTGTCAGTACCCTTTCATCTGCGCTGCAAAAAGACGGAGTTTCAACCAGCAGATGAAAAGGAGAAGAAATGACATAGGAGCACCTTGTGTCTCTTTAGAATGGGCAGTCTGACTTGGCTCACGGAGTGTACTTTTCTTCCCAAATGCCCCTTCTTTCCTGAAAGTTGAAATCAAGCGTAAGGGTTCAGGCAATCCACAGAATTTTAGCTCTTCTTTAACTAAACACATCAACACAGATGAACGAGGACTGAGGAGGAAGATGGGCAGCTCTGGTCCAAGGCTGAACTCAACTAATGGAATAAAAGAAAGGAGAAATCCCTGGACATAGCCAGGCTGTTAAGTAACTAAAGAAGTCATCTCTCACTGTGGCAGGCTCACCAGTCAGAAAGTCTTGAATTTTGGACCCTTGAGAAGTACAAACATAATCACAAACCAGTCCTTTCAGTGACACGAAGTAAAAAGTTCCTAGATGGTGTACCAAAGATGATTTTGTAAAAACCTCTAACAATACGAGTGGAACAAAGAAATAAAGCCTATTCATTTTTTGTAATACCTAGCTTGGACAATAGAAGGCGGCTGGAATAGGAATAATTCCCAAGGGGAGAAGGAGGAGTTCCCATACGAACTTTCAGAAGGGTTAGCGTGTGTTTTTTCTCATTTTGTCATACACTTTGCCCCCACCCCCCACCCCGAGAAGGTGCTAAGCATTGTAAACTATGCAGGCTTCTGTAAAACCTGTATTGGCATTAAATAAGGAGGGAGGAAAAGAGGTTTCACAATCATTCCTTTGACCATGGATGAAACACAAAACTTTCATCGCAATGGGATGGGAAGAGGAAAGCTGCGGGGCCGAGTCCCAGGTCACTTGCTGGATGGACTGAGTACCTCATCGAAGCTGTGGGGAGATTCACAGTGTGCCCGTGTGCAGGGGGTTGCTGGTGTTTGTGTGAGGGTGGTAGGTTGGTGTGGGTGAGGCAGGAGGGTCTGTACCAGCATCCGTAGCGGTGCTGGACCTCAGGGCTCCCATGCCCAGGTACCAGAAACTGGGGATCCAAGGGCAGGCACTGCACACCCTGAGCGTTGAGGGCAGTGGCTGGGAGATGTGTATTGTCTGTGCACATGTCTTCATGTTTACACTCGTATGTATGCCCCACGGACAGCCCCTCGTCCCGATCAGCCAGAGGTGAACCAGCTGAGGCTGCTGGTGCCATCAGCATTCGCAGAGTGTTTCTGTCCACATTGATCTGTGTGGCCAGCCTGCAGATGTATTTATGCTTAGGGTGCACATGTGAATGTGCCTGGAGGGGCCCAGCTGCTCTGGGGAACCCTGTCAGGAGTCACTGCTGCTGCCGCTCACAGTCCCTAGGCTGGGCCCTAGATCCTGTCTGCAATGGCCCCTGCAGCTTGGGGTGAGGCGTGCTCTGGGTCCCCAGCTCTCCGGACCCTGCCATCTCCAACAGCTCCCTCTGCTTTGGCATGAGAGGAACCAAACTTTGGGCATCCCTTCAGAAGTGGCAGTAAATTGGGCGTTGCATGAAATCTGCCATTTACTCCTTCTTTCTCTCACTTCAGCTCTCATCACAGACCATTCACTGAATACTAATGCTTCAGATTCCTTCCACCAGCACTCCCAGGGAATCCCCTGTCCAGCGCAGAGTATCCCCTTGGAGTCATACTAGGCTTATAAAAATATTAAATTTACAATATTGATTGTACTAACATCGGTGTAGTTAATGAAAAGACTGCATGCAACTCTCATTCAACATAATTTCTGGATATAACTGCGTCAAGCCATTTAGTTATGTGAATTCTGTGTTCAAACACAATACAAGAAACTTAGTGTTTGGTTTCTTAAGTTCAAGGGAGGAATGATCAATGCATGCAGATTGCTGCAGACTGAGGCACATTGATATGGTTTGGCTGTTTTTTTTTTTTTTAATTGACAGCTTCTCTCTCATAGCAGCGAGCAAGCAACATGAAGACGGCAGTCACTTTTTCTTTATGTAACAGTGCTACTAAGACTTGAAGATCAAACCTCAGCTCCCCCGGATGAGTGCAACAATACTCTTTGAATGCTTTCAAATGCTTCTAGTACCTGGACCCTCAGTATCTTCTCTCTTTCTCTCCCAGCTTTGTATTCCACTCGGTCTGACCTTTCTTTCCTCTTCTTTTCAGCAGAAAACAGATGGAGATGGCTTCTGCACAGATGGGAAGCTTGTTTCCTGGAGGGACACAGAAGTGCAACAACATGCAGCTGTCCTTGTTAGCCGTGGCATGGAAATGTCAGAAACACAGGACCTATCTGCATCTGATCTCTGAGCCACTTCTAAGAGACAATTTTCCTGTGTAGTACAGCACACTGGGAATATTTCATCCACTATTTATTTATGCATTCATTTATTTATTATTTATTACAATCTTAACTAAACAAAAAAGAGTGAACAAGTAAAAGTTCATGGAAAATGTTGCCTAAATTCCTTTCTATGCTAAATGAGGGTCAAGAGTGTAAAGCACAGTCATTACTGTTTTTCAGAATACATCAAATAAATACACTATTAATGGCTTTGCCACCAGCATGTCACTAGTTCCTATGAATTTTTCCCACGGTGGATAGAAAAAAATATATAATTCCTTAATTAAGTATTTGTATGAATATAGATGGATTCTAGTGTGTAAGTTACTTTTAGTCTCAAAAGCAGGGCTGGCAAGATTAATCATAGAATCATAGAATCATAGAATGGTTTGGGTTGGAAGGGACCTTAAAGCTCATCTGGTTCCAACCCCCTGTGCCATGGGCAGAGACACTTTCCACTAGACCAGATTTCTCAAATCCACATCCAGCCTGGCCTTGAACACTTCCAGAGATGGGACATCCACAACTTCTCTGGGCAACCCGTTCCAGTGCCTCACCACCCTCACAGTGAAAAATTTCTTCCTAATATCTAATCTAAATCTACCCTCTTTCAGTTTAAAGCCATTATCCCTTGTTGTACCATTATGTGCCATTGTAAAAAGTCCCTCTCCAGCTTTCTTGTAGGCCCCCTTCAGGTACTGGAAGGCTGGTATAAGGTCTCCCCAGAGCGTCCTCTTCTGCAGGCTAAACAACCCCAACTCTCTCAGCCTATCCTCATGAGAGAGATGCTGCAGCCCACTGATCATCTTTGTGGCCCTCTGGACTCACTTCAACAGGTCCATGTCCTTCTTATGTTGGGGGCCCCAGAGCTGTATGCAGTATTCCAGGTGGGGCCTCACAAGAGTGGAGTATAGGGGTGGAATCACCTCCCTCGACCTACTGGTCACACTTCTTTTGATGCAGCGCAGGATATGGATGGTTTCCTGGGCTGCAAATGCATATTGCCGGGTCACGTTGAGTGTCCAACACCCCCAACACCCCCAACACCCCCAAGTCCTTCTCCTCAGAGCTGTTCTCTATCCATTCTCCGCTCAGCCTGTATTTGTGCTTGGGATTGTCCTGACACATGTGCACTTGTCCTTGTTGAAATACATGAGGTTTGCATGGGCCCACCTCTGCAGCCTGTCAGGGTCCCTCTGGATGGCATCCTTTCCCTCCAGCATGTTGACCACACCACTCAGCTTGGTGTCATTGGCAAACTTGCTGAGGGTGCACTCAATCCCACTGTCCATGTTGCTGACAAAGATGTTACACAGTGCCGGTCCCAATTCCGACCCCTGAGGGACGCCACTCATCGCTGATCTCCACTTGGACATTGAAACGTTGACTGCAGCTCTCTGAGTGTGACCATCCAACCAATTCCTTATCCACCAAGTGGTCCATCCATCAAATCCATGTCTCTCCAATTTAGACATAAGGATGTTGTGTGAGATAGTGCCAAATGCTTTGCACAAGTCCAGGTAGATGACATCTGTTGCTCTTCCCTTATCCACCCACACTGTAACCCTGTTGTAGAAGGCCACCAAATTTGTCAGCTTTACTGATATCAGTGTTATCAAGGAGGGAAAATGAGGAGAAACTTCTCCCCCTAGAGGCAAATTAGCTACCAAACCCGTCTGGGTCCCACTTCACTGGGTATTTGGTTAATTTATTGCAGGTCATGACTTCAGTGCTGAACTGTTACCACCACTTGGCTCCTCCTCTTGGGGCATGCTTCCGAGCTCATTCTCAGCTACACTCATGAGGGAGGCGAAATCTCTACAAGAAACTACCTTGACACATGGGGCACATTTTAAGATACTGTTTCAGAAAGGCTTGTGAACACTGTTTGTGCCTCTGATGAAAGGTGAGAATTTTAATCCTTTGTTGCTGGCCCCTTTTCTATTTTCTTTACCGTTTTCTCTTTTGTATATTCTTCACTAGGTCTAATAATGCAACAATGAGTTATAGTCCATGTTCTATCTTTGTCTGACTCTTTCAGTGTCATGTCATAGGTAGACTAACTGTTACAGTTTTAAATTAATATTTTAGTGTCACAAATGTTTATATCACCATCTTCAATTTGATGGAAAATGAACATTCGGTGGAAAATGAACACACTTGTTCATCCCAGTAATGCCTTAATATTGTATGAAACACATGACAATTGAAGATTCATTCAACCCCAAGTTAGTCACCTCATTCTGAGATAAGTTTTAACCAACACAGGAGAGGAAAGGCTGGTGCCTCTGCCTGGTGATTCAGGTAAACCATCTTAGACTTGGTTCTTCATCAAGAGATAAGTGAGGCTATAGAAGAGTCAGTCTCCCTCCACTGATGCTAGTGGAAGGGGAAACCACCAGCAGGGTCTGTTTGCAGATTGCCTGGAAGTGCAATGAGATGAAGGGAATTCTACTGAAGATCTAATTCTGTGCCATTAGACTCTAAGGCAGAAATTATAACTCTGTTCATTGTACCTGAGTATCAGAGCCTCTTCCTGGCCGTTTGGCAAGGAATTTCAGGCACAATTTTGGATGGTCAAAACTGGGTGGACCAGACAGAACTATTTAAAATCTACTAGAAATGACCATATTTGGGAAGATCTCCAGTTGCAGCTAGCAGCACTCTAGCTTGGTGAAATGCAAGCCCAGAGGCAGCTTCAGCCTTACACTGTTGAGTAAATCCTCATGCAGACAGTCTCTGATCTCTCTGTCATCAGCCAGATTCCTGGAGGACAATCACCAGAAATGGTCAGAAATGTCACCCTTCTCTGCTTGCAATTAATGCGTTTGCACTGTCAGTAGCTGAGATCCCTTCACAGCCCTGATCAGTCATAGTTAGATAAAGTATGTAAGTTGCATGATGCACAGCTGCCAAACCTTGTTTCTCTATTCCTCAGGTAACTTTAAAATTCTCTTAGAAAGATAATTATTTAAATTGCATATTTGTTTAATAAATTAATAAATCGATATCTCTGTTCTCTTCTGTCTTCCTATCACCCTGTGGTACAATGATACACTGTTCTCTTCTCTTCTTGCTTTCACTTCTGAAAGGTCTTGCTTTTAGCCCACTGCAGATTCATTTTGTACCCAAACAGCCCTGGTGTTTGGAAATTAGGTCTCAGCATCTATGCTTTGGGATTCATGTGTAGAAGTCCGAGTCCATACCACAGTCAAGGAAGATCCAGTATGCAATGAGATTGCTTTAAAATGTCTCTGATACTATTTCAGGGGGGAAAAAAAAAAAAAGAAAAAAAAAAAAAGTCCTGTTAATCCTTGTAAGAACTACATCTATAGATTAATTTATCTTATTTATATATTATTATTACTATTGTAATATCTATCATTCTATTCAAGTACTGATGTGACTTTCCTTGTACACTGAAATATTGCCTCCCTTATTTTCTCTGTTGTGGGCTTTTAGTTTGTTTTGGGTTTTTTGTTTGCTTTTTTTTTCCCTTTGGAAACACATCTGTCTGTCTCTCTGTCTTTCTCTGTTTTCAACATTGGATTGAATATGTCCTGGCCATGATGCAGTCATGTCTTTATTTTTATTCCTACACAGGGGACACCAAGGCAAATGCATCCACGTAATCTCACCAAGGTCTCTGAATTCATCCTTGAGGGTGTTTTTGACAACCCTCACCTCCAAGGTCTCTATATTACCATATCTTTGTGTCTCTACCTCGCTGCTGTCCTCAGCAACTCATTTGTCATTATAGCTACTGTTGTCCACCCACCACTTCACACCCCAATGTACTTTTTCATCTCCAACCTGGCCATCCTTGACTTGGTAGGTGTCTCCTCAGTTCTGCCCAAGATGTTGGAGAACCTGATCCTGGGCAGGAACACCATCTCCTTTGAGGGATGTGTAGCACAGCTCTACACCTTCACTTTCTCAGTCTCAACAGAGCTTATCCTGTTAACAGTCATGTCTTATGACCGGTACCTGGCCATCCGCCAGCCCCTTCACTACGTAACCATGATGAGCAAGAGGACCTGCATCTCTTTAATGGCTGGTGTCTGGGCAATCAGTACCATCAATTCCCTCATAAACACCCTTCTTGTGGCACAGCTGGACTTCTGTGGGCCAAATTTAGTCCAAAATTTCTTGTGTGAGATACCCTCAGTCCTTGCCCTGTCCTGCAGCTCAACCTAGGTCAATGAAATCACAGTTTACATGGCAGACATCATCTTGGGCATGGGAAACTTCCTGCTGGTCATCCTCTCCTATTGCCTCATCATCACCACCATCCTGACAATCCAAGGCTCTGCAGGGAAGTGCAAAGCCTTCTCTACCTGCTCCTCACACCTTGCTACTGTTGGTTTGTTCTACTCCACCATTATCTACACCTATATCCAGCCAACTAGCACTCCATTAGAGAAGAAAAACAAAACAGTGAGCATTATGTACACTCTGGTAATTCCCACTCTGAACCCTCTGATCTACAGCCTGCGCAACAAAGTGGTCAAAGCGGCATTCTGGAAAATTGTACCGTTTCCCAAGGCGAATTAATACACATAGCCATGTGCCCATACTTTTCAGCCCTGTTCTGCACGGTCCACACTCATGGATAGTTGCAGTGTTGTGTCAACCATTGCTGCTAATAAAGGTGACATTGCTTTCACTGAAGGTCATATGCTGCAACGATGGTAGTTCTTAAGAAGAAATGATCTGAACTGAGGATAACCCCAGCAGGGTGAGGTGAAGTGTACCTTAGAAGTGTTTGTTACTCTGAATCCTCTAGAAAGGGAAGCAAGAGCACAAACTCAATGGAGATGACTATATGGTAGCTAGATCAAGTGTTTATACTTACTTATATCAGCTGAGACTAGAGTTTATTAGCATCCATAGATTTCTTTTCTCTAGTCATCTGATGGAATGCAAATACAGGTGATCTCTTGAGTCAATCTGCCTTTTTGGTCAGCAGAGAGGAAAAGGCACTTTAAGATGGAATTCATCTGAATTTTCCAGACCTCCCTCTGCTTCTGAAATTGTACCTCAAAGGTCTGTTTCCCCCCTGATGTAAAGGAGAATGCCCGCCTACAGTTACCTCAGACTACCTATTGATAAACTAACCAATATTTATGTCTTTAATGTTTTTTCATATAAAATCAGATCTTTACTTAAGAACATAGAAATCATTAATCAAATCATCAGTATGAGAAACAAATCACCATGATTGTCCCTGCTCATTGCAGGGGAGTTGGACTAGATGACCTTTGAAGGTCCCTTCCAACACAAACTATTCTATGATTCTATGATTGTATGTGCTCTGTTTCAGGCTATTGGTCATGATTTTCTGTCATTCTTCCTTAGATTTACTTTTTTTAAGACAATGAAACAGAAAACAGTAAAAAGAAACAGCCTAAGTAGATAACAATAATGTGCTAGAAATGCATTATTTTTAAGATATTCTTCTATGACTATTTGTGTGCCCTTGGAGTTTTAGATGGTGTGTAAAATACCATGTAAAATTGTCTTCTGAAGGATATACTGCATGCCTCAGAATACGCTCCTGTCCTCACATGGTGGCAGATATTTGACCACCCGAGCTGGACTTGTAAATCCGCCTCTCAGTTAGTAGAACTCTACCTTGTTGAACAAAGTGAAAAAAAATGTTAACAAAATTACTTAATGCTTTGGGAAAGAAATTTTAGGGGACGTGGGTTCACTTTCAGTAAACTGATGAGTACTCCCACTGCTTTAATGGTTGCTTTACCTTTTATTGCCATAATAGAAGGAAGGAGGAAAGGAAAGAAGACTGAGGGACTTCACCATCTAAAAACAAACATTAAAAAAATTTTAAATCTTCTCCTTGTTGCCTTTGCATTTTGCTTAAGGTTTCAGCCAGTTTATCTTCTAGGGGATATACAACACTTTTTGGAGTATTTTGGTGTTCTTATTGAACGGAATAAGAATCATCTGATAAAAGAAGAAATAACTTTACCTCCTGTAAGGAGGGCACTGACCTCACCAAACTTTAGAAACCACTAGTGAAAAGAGATTCCTCTGATCTCATCATCTATGCTCTTTCCAGTGGGAAACAAACCCAGAGAGAGCCAGATGAAGTAAATTTAGTTCAGAATGAGCCACTTCAGGGAAGGTTAGGAGACACCCAGCTGTCTTCTCCTCAGAGCCTGTAGGGTTTTTCTGTACACCTTCTTCTTACAACTATTTCTCACTGAATACATACCCAATCCTACAGCAAACAAGTACACTTTATTTCAGATGGCATGCTGATTTTGACCAGCAGAGTCTTTATTTCTTGCAGGTAAAAGGAACGTTGCACGCCTGTGTTCTCACCTTAAATATTGAACAGTTTCACATCCCTGACAGAGCTCCTGACTTGGGAATCTCTGTCAAAGCAGTGCAGAGAAAGACTTCTACAGAGCTGTGCCAATCATGGTAGGGACCTGTGACAGAACGTACTGTTCAGACAAGGACCCAACTCCCAAAATGTCACCCCAAAACTCCTTTCTGTCCAGTTCCACTGGCTGCCCTGCAGCTGAGATTGCACCTGCCATGTCCTTTATGCTAGATTTTCCAAGCTTTTCTTCCACAGATACACTGCTCCCTCCACTCACTGGGACAACCTCTCCTGGTTCTGCCTCGTTGCTTCTTCCCACTTTATCTTTTCTTTCTTTGCATAAAGCTCTTTTCTCCAGGGAATCCACGATGCTGAAGGAAAGGGCTGGCTGGACCTAAAGGCAACAGCTCCCTTAACACCATCAGTGGGATGATGTGGAAGATGATGTCATGGGAGGAAGGAACCTGTCACTGTCAGAGGGCAGACCCACTTGCTAGTCTTTCATGGCACTGCAGAAAGAAGTCAGACAAAGAACGTAAGTTTTCTTCCAGTTCCTTTAAGCCTGAAAGCCTGGGATCTACAACACTCTGATCTCCCCTCTGCATAGACCCAGCTCTGTGACTTCTATCAGCATCAGTATCTGTATTTCTGTATGGAGATCAGCCTCTCTCCAGTTCAATGGGAAGAGGTGATTTAGCTCACCAACTCTAATGCTGCTTGCGATCTAGGGCTGGGTGTCTTCTCAGCTGCTTTTTGGGACACAACTTAGTTACCTAAAAATAAACATTTGATAACATTTTGGGTGACCTGAAGTATTCTCTACAGCCACCAGCTGATGCTCCTGTAGGACACGTCTCCTGTGACTCACCTGCCAGTTCCCATGTGGCCATGTCTCATCAAATGGCACAAGATGCTCATACTTAGGCAATTCAGCCCAAACCCAAAAAGAGGGAATAAGTAACTCACCCAGCTTTACAATTCTAAGAACTAAAAGCAAAGTCAACCTAGAGCCCTTAAGCTCTCATTTGAGCCAGGCAGGGTCTATCTACATGGCAGTCACATAACTCCAAAATTTTTGGACAGAAATGTTAGAGAAAAGAAACAATTCTCTCCAGATGTCCATTGCTCTACATTGCACATCAAGAAGGAAGAGTTCCAGGTTGACTACTGGCATTTAGAAATAATATTTTGAGCTTTTCTAGTTACACAAAGAGCTGAGATCAACCTCACTGCAAAACTGAAGGTGTTAATTACAGACAATGATCAGAGCAGGCAGAGTCACCTCTTATTGTGAGCCTGTCACAGTCTGGCTCTGAAGGAATGGGATCCACCTGCTACTCACGGTCACCTCATGGGCACAGATGAACTCTGCAGTGGTCTTGGAGAAAGCCTGTGGGATCCTGAGCACACGGGTTCTCCCAGCCCTCATCCTGATCTCCATGGGGTAGATCTAAAGCCCTGAAGTGCCTCAGGTCAGTGTCTTTCCATAGATGCTGAATGGTACCCTGAAGGACTCAAAGATGAACAGCAAATGGGCTCCTTTTCCCACCACCCTTGAGAGGTGTCACTCACAGCAGTGGTGAGGGAGGAGAATTCAAACAAGGAGCAAAGCTGTTGCCAAAGAGGACTGGAGAGCAATGAACAACAAGCAAAGGGCACCTTTCTCACCTTCCTTTCAGAAAGAAGCTAAATTTCATCCCATTGCGATGAAAGTTTTGTGTTTCATCCATGGTCAAAGGAATAATTGTGAAACCTCTTTTCCTCCCTCCTTATTTAATGCCAATACAGGTTTTACAGAAGCCTGCATAGTTTACAATGCTTAGCACTTTCTCGGGGTGGGGGGTGGGGGCAAAGTGTATGACAAAATGAGAAAAAACACAAACTAACCCTTCTGAAAGTTCGTATGGGAACTCCTCCTCTTCCCCTTGGGAATTATTCCTATTCCAGCCGCCTTCTATTGTCCAAGCTAGGTATTACAAAAAATGAATAGGCTTTATTTCTTTGTTCCACTCGTATTGTTAGAGGGTTTTTTTTTGCACCTTCTGCAATACTGTTGCTCTCTGCTCTTGGGCAACGTGCGGAAGGTGAGGGTACAGGACACTTAAACTGGAATGATGACTTCAAACCATGGATGGAACAGACCTCTGAAGGTCCAGCTCCCATTCATGGCTGGGCCAGCTTTGAATATCTGTCAGGTTGTTCATGGCTTTGATCAGACAGATTCATTTTTAACTACCATCTCCAAGATTTTTTTTCCCCATATCTATTCAGAATTCAAAATTAACAAATGATTATTTCCAGTGTGATTCCTGTGATCCAGATCATCTTCAGGAATCTGAAGCAGGAGCAAAGCAGGTCAAGTAGTAATCAGTGAAAGGTCCATGATGACGGCTGAGGTGAGATCAGGGAGGAGTAACTGGAAGACTTCGTGCAACGCCCAATTTACTGCCACTGCTGAAGGGGTGCCCAAAGTTTGGTTCCTCTCATGCCAAAGCAGAGGGAGCTGTTGGAGGTGGCTGTGTCCAGAGGGCTGGGGGCCTAGCGGGTGCCTTGCTGGAAGGCCTGGACTGGAGTCTGTGGGAAGCAGCTACAGACGCTCCCACCCTGACTCCCCAGTGTGGCTGAGACCTTCCAGGTACACTCAGATGTGCACCTCAGGCACAACTGCACATACACACCAGGGACGTGGGTCAAGGCAGGTAGAAGAGCTCTGCGAATGCTGATGGCACCAGCAGCCTCAGCTGGTTCACCTCTGGCTGATCGGGACGAGGGGCTGTCCGTGGGGCATACATACGAGTGTAAACATGAATACAAGTGCACATACAATACACATCTCCCAGCCGCTGCCCTAGACACTCAGGGTGTGCAGTGCCTGCCCTTGGATCCCCAGTTTCTGGTACCTGGGCATGGGAGCCCTGAGGTCCAGCACCGCTACGGATGCTGGTACAGACCCTCCTGCCTCACCCACACCAACCTACCACCCTCACGCAAACACCAGCAACCCCCCGCAAACGGGCACACAGCTTTGCTGAGGTGCTCCATTGACCCAGTAGTCGCTCTGGATCCCAGGTCTCCCAGTTGCTGGCACCTGTGCACGCAAGCCCCTATGGTCCCCAACCTCACTCCAGCTGCTGGGACACAGACCCACTTGCACACACAAACACATGCATAGCCATGTATGTGTGATGGATCCCCCTGTAACCAGCCTTAGACACTTGGCCTACACAGTAGCTGGCTCTTGGATCCTCCCATCTCCACTTGCCTCACACACTCAGCCACACATATGCAAATGGGTGTCTCAGGTGATGTCCAGACCTCATGGTCTCTGCAGTGTTTGGCATGGTCCTGCTGGTTCCTTCAGTAGCCAGCTCTTGAACCCCAGAGTATGTCTGGTACCAAGCCAAAATTTAGGCCACTTCCGTACCTGCTTTACAAGTCTCTTACCCTACTCAGGCAGGCTGGCTGGCCTCTCCAGTTCCTGACACCCCGGCCACATGGAGCCCGGTGACTCAAGGTCTCCGCTCTGGTTGCTGCCACTCAGACAAGGCTTTAATCTTTAACCAACCTTTAACCAATCTGAGCAGTCACGTTTAACCTCTGAGCAGTCAGGTTTTCCTGTAGGGTTTCAATGATTAAAGCACACTGTGCTGCAGCCAGGAGAGTGCAAAAAGGGGCTGGCAAAGCAAACAGCTTCCTGTGAAAGACCCATGCCCAGCTGACAAGGTTAGGCTTTACCTTAAAGCTAAGGCAGGTATTTCAATTCTCATTCTAAGTTGTGTCTGGAGGAGTTGTTAGGTTTTGCAATTTGTCACCAGGAAGTGAAGTTGTCAAACAATCCTTGTGTCTTTCTTGGAAGGAGCCGTACATTGCAAAAAAGTGACACAAGTCCAAAACTAGGGGAAAGGAGTTTTTCCCACCCTCTGCAGGTTGATCCAGCTCTTCCACGTCTTTTGTATCCTTTCAACCTTCTTTTGGTTGCAGAGGTTGCATCAGTGTATTCTTCCCCTTGTGCCCTGTAGGAATGATTGTCCCTCAGGTTTCACACTGAATTTGTGCCTCCTTGGTTTCACACCCAGGCCAAAAACACACAGACTTTAAAATCCAGACAGCGCTTGATCTCTCACTTGGGACACAAACACCAATGGAGTGTGAAGTGGAAGTGAAAAGCTGTGGAAATCGTTGTAAATGCTGAAAGGAAGAGGCTGACATTCTTCCAGGAAAAGTAAATATGTCTGAGGTAAAGATGGTGGCTGTCTGACTGAGCCTTGCAGCCTAGTGCTGGGGGAGGGAGGGGCGGAAGCAAGCCCCATGCAGCGTGTATATGCGGTCTGTCAGTTCCCACAGCGCTGTGACAGAATCGTGGTTCCTGCTCTTCTCAGGGGCTTGGGCCTTAGAGAACTCATTCTCAAAAACATTAGAGAGATGGAGTTTCATGAGAAGACAAGACAAGACAAGACATATGGAGGAGAGGAAGGGGATTGGAAGGGTCAGCATGCATGTACCAAGGGTAAAACAGGCCTGATCAATGAGATTGCCTTCCCTCATTATGGCATTATGGATGGGGGGGAGCAGTGAGTGTCATTTACCTTGACTTTAGCAAGGCTTTTCACACCGTCTGCCAGGATAGTCTTCTATCTGGATTCGGATGTTATGATGTGAGTGAGTGGACAACTGGATGGGTAAAACCAGGTCGGGCGATCAGGTCCCCACCTGAGCTCCAGCTCCAGCTGTGTCTCAGCCATGCCTGTGCCTGGCCATGTAACCTGCTGATCTGGACCTGGGCCCATGAACTGACTTCCCAGCTTGACCTCAGACTTTCCTCATCACTATGGACTTGTCTGATCATCTGGACCCTCACCTTACCCTGACTATTATCCCCAGGCTTTCCTTGTTCTTGTCACAGGAATACCAAGGGACTGGGGCCCTTTTGGCAAAGCCACCGCCTCTGCCTGCCTTGTTATCTCTCTTGGCTGCTCACTCCCTTTCACTCAGGAAGCTGCCCCTTCCTATTGCTCCCAGACACATGAAGGTTTTCGAGACCTGACTGAATAAAGCACAGAGCAGTTTTGACCTCATAGCTGACCCTGCTTTGAGCATCAGGTTGGACTAAATGACCTCCTGAGGTCCTTGCTCGCCTGCATGAGTCTATCACGCAGCGTCATGTGTAAGCTCTGATGAACAACCAGCTTATCTTTCACTAGTGATAAGACACTAGTGGAGGAGATGGCGTCAAAAATGAGAGATTGCGATGTGAACCCCTGACCAAACCACAGTCTGTCGTTTCTAAGAACAAAAGCAGCAAACGACACGAGCTGAAAGCAGGCTGAGGTTTCCTGTTTCAGCTCCAAACTTCAAATATATAGCTTGCCATTCTGTACCTGTCTCCTGCCTGGCCATAACAACTGGTTTGGCTCTTTGGGACAGCGGTAGAAGATGCTGCTTCTCCTTCTGCTCACAAGTGCTTTTCTCCTTGTCCCATGGGCTGAGGCTGGTGAGTAGAGAGAGAGGGGATTTAGACGAGGACATGCAAGGGCAGAAATGGGCACTGAGTAGGAAAGCTGTCTGGTACCTGCCTTGCCTTTTCTCATATCTCTACTCTCTACTCTACTCATATCTCTCAGCTCAGGCTGTGCCTGACACCAGTGACGCATTACAGGTACTAGCATAGTGCCCTTCGATAGCATTTCAGACAGCCAGCGTCAGCTGTGGTCAGTCATCTCCAGGAAGCGTTGCTTGTTTTTCTCTCCATTGTGCATAAGCAATGCTTTGGACAGCCCAAGGAAGGAGAGTTATTGGCATCATTGGCGTATGACATCAGAGGATGACCCTCTCTCCTCATGCAGCTCTGAACTTGATGGGAAATAGTGGCGTATGTGCTATTAACACTTCTCATCTCTCTTCCAGGAAGGATCATTGGCGGACGGGAAGCTAAGCCCCACTCCAGGCCCTACATGGCTTATTTATCAATTCAAAATGGGACACATGAATTTGCATGTGGAGGGTTCCTAGTTCGCCCAGATGCAGTGCTCTCAGCAGCTCACTGTGTGGCTGGAAAAACGTAAGGCCCTGTCTTTCTTGTACATGGGGTTTTTTCAAGTCTCACATGGTCATGAAGAGCCACAGTCCTGGTCTGGGCTGAGAGAGTACTCTGTGCCTCTTCAGGCACAGCAGGGCTCTCTGGGAGCCCAGCCATCCCCTGTGAGTTGCAGGAATTGCCTGCCAGGGGCTGTGTGCCTGAGACAGGACTCTTCGGCAGCGGTCCCCTGGTCCATGGTTCCTACCATGGCTCAGAGGTACTGCTGGAGAAGAGAGGCTGTGTCTCCCACTGCCTGCTTCCCTTTTGTCTTCAGCATGGGACACCTCAGACCTATGTCAGCATGGGACATGGGACCCTCAGTTGAACTGAGGAAGGAACCCAGGCTACAGAGGGCAACTTGCTGAGAACTAATCTCTGGGGAGACATATCCCACCACCAGCTCCCTCAAACCACCTGACATGGGGGCCGTGTGGCTGTGGTCAGTGCAGCTGGAACATGTTGGTGTTTTCTGGCAGGAAAGTGAATATCAATGTGACCCTGGGAGCCCACGACATAACAAATAAAGAGAGGAGCCGGCAGAAATTCCACGTTCACCACTGGGTCATCCACCCAAACTATTCAGAGGATACCATTGAAAATGACATCATGCTGCTGAAGGTATGCCCTCACACATCTTTGCTGCCCAAGGGATCTCCCCCAGCTCACTTCCCCAACCCCATGAACTTGTTCCCATTCCTTTGCCTGCTCTAACCCTATGTCCTCTCTGCTTGGCAGCTGAAGCCAAAGGCCAAGCTGACTAAGGAAGTGAGTTATATCCGCCTGCCAAGTCACAATGAGCGTGTGGAACCAGGAACTCTATGCAAAGTGGCTGGCTGGGGCTGGACGTCGACAACACGGGAAAAGACTAGTGTGCTGATGGAGGTGGACCTGAAGGTGCAGAGTGAGAAAGTGTGTCAGAAGTATTTCGAAACAAACTATCTGGAGCCGTCTGTGATCTGTGCTGGTGATGAGGATGGCAAAAAAGCGGCTTTCCATGTAAGTGTTGTTTTGAGCTCCAAGCTTGGGATGAAGTTGGGACTAGACAGTCTGGTTCTCAGGCCAGGGATGCAGGGAATTAAAATGAACTAGATTCTTCAGGATGATGTGCTGAGGCAGCTGATGTGCTGAGGAGCTCTGAAGCTGATGTGCTGACTGAACCGGGGTGCAGTTGCCCAGCAAGTTGTCAGCATCGTGTGCCTTTTTACATACCTGGGGATATTCTACCCAGCCTAGCCACTGCTCCAGCAGGCTCCAGATTTCATCCCAGTGGGATGGCTCGGGTATTTCCATGCGTCTAAAGTAGGACTAGATTCTTCTTTTCAGGTTTGTGAAAGCAGTTTTTGAATCTCAGATGGCCTCCAGGCCTGAATTGCTTCACGAATCAGCTTAGAGGAGTAGTAAGGCAGCTACAAGCTCTGCAGAGCTGGATCTGGAGGGAGATGGTCAAAAGAGGAGGTTCTTCACAGGGAGGGAGGCAAGAGGGCCAGTTTCTTCCTCAGGGCAGGGGGAGCTGTGCTCTGACATGTCTGACCCCTCCCACTCCTTTTACCCCACAGGGTGATTCTGGTGGCCCGTTAGTCTGCAATGGGAAGGCTCATGGCATTGTTTCTTATGGATACGAATATTGCATCTTCCCTGAAGTATTTACCAGAGTGTCCTATTTTGAGCCCTGGATAAGTAAAGAGCTGAGGAAGTTTGCTCTCCAAGACCTTCCCGACTCTTCCTCCTCTGACTAAAATTGCTCAGTGCTCCTTTTCCACAACGCATCAAACACCTGCTCATGCTCAGAGGCTTGCAGGGGCAGCTGAAGTGGATTCAGGGATGCCCTCATGTCACAGGCACAGGCTTCTGTGCTAAGGAATGTCCCCATGGCAAGGTAAAAACGCAGGTCCCAAGTACACACGGTTTCACATTACTCCCTTTCTCCCACTGCTGCCCAACAGTGCTACCTCCTGCTCTGCTTTCTGGCCACCAATAAAAGCATCTTCAAACTTGCTTGCGTGTGTAGCCTTCTTGGGAAGAGGATGGAACGCCTGACGGTGAGAATGAGATGTCAGTCTTTGGAACAGCCTGAGCAAGACTGTAGGTGGGGCATGCAATGTAGATCTCAATGCCTGCTGGCTGGAATTGCTGTCCCTCCTCTCCCTCAGCCTCTTCCAGTCAAGCCAGCAAGTAGATACAACTGCCTTTCCAAAGGATTTACCCAGCCTTTCAGAAACAGATGCATCACAGCATCCAAGGGGAGATCATGTGGGTTTCCAGTACCAACCTGAAGCCATCTCAGGATCCTTAGATAGACTCAATACCAGCCAGCCTATTTACACCCTTTGTCTCCTTTCCGTCCTCTTGAACCTCAGATAAAGCATTTGCTTTGTACCTGCTAAATGCCTGAGGGCTGAAATGTGGAGATTTTCCTCACATTGGATCATCTGAGCAGGACACGGCTGGGCCAGGAGGTGCCCTTGTGGGGTGGTGATGGGATAGAAAAATTCAAAGATGGCAAAGGACAAAGCAGTATTGCAGAGAGACAACCCTGACCACTCGTGCGAGGGAAAAATGCGTTTCTTGTTGGCTGGCTGGCCAGCCGGAAGAAAATGGACGTGGTGGATCTGAGCTGCTATTTTACCCAAACTCTGCTTCTCACCTGAATCTTCTCTGTGAAAGAACCAGTTCCCTCAGCAAGACACCAGTTCTGGCAAACAATGGCTCTCAGATCCCTCCCCTTATCACTGCAGAGCTGTGATTAAGCACACTTTCAGCAGCATTGTGCTTGGTAGAGGAAACAGCTAAGACCCTGCTAGTACCCAAAAGCACTGCATTACCCCACTCAGCTACACAAGTACACGTTTCCGCATCTCTACAAAGACACAAACAGCCCCAGAGCCTCCACCTTAGCTGCAGAAAGACATCTCCTCCTTTTGAAGTCCTGTTCCACCCCAAGTACTTGGCTCCCTTCTACCATAATTTGGAATCAAGTGACATCCAAAATTGTAATGGTATGAACACAAGAGGCTACAGGATGTCCAGCTATATCCTAATAACTCTCAGACCTTCCCCCTTAATCATCCCAGGCACTGAGCTGTCTTTCTGGTCGAATGCCACTCAATTCCTGGGCCTGCCACAGGAAAAAGTATCATGGCCAGAAGGGACCAAGGGCTGCTCACAATCTTGCACGTCCCCCCCTCCAGGCTTTCCATCCAGTCCTGCACCCCAGCGGCTTTGCTCTCACACCCCATAGCATCCCTTTCCACCCAAATTCCACCCCATAATATCCCTTTCTAGGTCCAGCACTTTCTTCTCTCCCATGCAGTCTTAGCTGTGTGCCATGTGAGCATGAAAGGAGCAGTCAGCAGCATCGATGACCACGTGGAAGAGGAACACGGCCTCCACAGGCTGCTTTCCTGTAGTCTTCCACAAGTGCTCTCTCTCCGTACGGCTTCTGAAGCTCTGAGTCCCCATAACCAACAAGATCTGGCACAGTGGCAATGCGAATGTTGAGGAGGGAGAGATTAGCCAGAGGGTTGACCAGACTAATCATGGAGCTGCCTGCCTTGGTAAAGATACAAGAAACAAGAAAAACAGAAACTGCTCTTTTACGGGATACACTGAGAGATGTGTGCTAGCACCCCCTCCTCACCAGGAACATGGAAAGGAGCCTTAATGGCCATAGACATCCCCTGCCACGGAGTTTGCACCAGTCACATTGACCTCCTTCCCCACCACATCTGCCAGGCCATTGGGGCCACAGGAACATCCGCTGCAGGGACTTTAGCATTCACTAGGCCCATCCACCTCCCAGCAGAGGGGCTGTGGGGACTGTGGGTGGGAGAGTGGGCCTGAATTCTCCACACACAGATCACATTATTCCCTTCCTCCCACTGCTGCCCCACAGTGCTGCCTCCTGCTCTGCTTTCTGGCCACCAATAAGAGCATGTTCAAGCTTGCTTGTGTGTGCAGCCTTCTTGGGATGGAATGCCTGAGGGTGAGAATGAGGAGGCTCAGTGCAACGTGGTAGTGACAGGTAGTGAGCTGATACCAGCAGGATATTGTGACCTTTAATGTACAGGATGCCAAACCAAAGAAAGCTATTCTGTGTTATCTCCCTGAGCTGCTGTGAATGACAGAAAGTACACCTAGTAAATACAAGGGACAAAAGTCCACCAAAAGTTACTGAACAGAAAGGAGAGAGGAATTAATTTTGCCAGTTTGAGATAAGTGGTTGAAACTGCCATTGGTATCACGGGGGGAGATACAGACATTTCTGACATCCTGTTGGCCATTCTATGCCATGAATCCCTCCATGCTAAGCAGACCGTCTTTCAGATGAAAAATGCCTGGAACATGCTTACTTCTCTTTATTACTCAAAAAGTATATTGGGGCAATAATGTTTCCTGGGAATGTAGGGCCTTTTCAGATGTCCCAGCCTATTCCATTTTGTCTCCAGTTGCTGCTCCAGAAGGTATACGGTACATCCTGTGTTGCATCACCCAAACCACGACAATTACTCTGATACCCTAAAATGCTTCTATTTAAGCCATTTTTGAAACTCAGAAGGGTGATTCCATTGAGATGTTCCTACTGCACAGGAGCTGAATCTTGTGGAGCCTCTGAGCTGCATCCACTAGCCCTGTTCAGGTTGTAGTCCAGAGCATCTACAGTAGCACAAGATGCCAGTAAACGAGAGTTCTTCACTAGGAAGTCAGAATGCCTTTCCTGTCCCCTAGGTCTTCCCTCACCAAATTTAAGGAGAAGACACTAGGTCTCTCAACCATGAAGGTGTCAGACATAAGTATGGCTATGACAGCAACAGCTTTCTTCTCCTGTTCCAGACTCCACTGATCAGGAGCATGACTGTTTGACAGATGTACTGAACATCACCATCACGAGTTGCTTCACCTGATATTCTTTTCCCCTCCCAAGTTCTTCCCCGTCACCACTAGCTACCCCCTTAAATAAAAAGCCCACCTCTGCTTACGCTTTCCTCATTAGCCTAGGTTTTTCTACATTTGAAGGCTTCTTTGATATTTATGATATGGTTGCTCTGGCAATTTCTACCTTGTTGATTAGTTCTGTTAAGCTCGTACTCCCCGTTTGTTATCAATAATGTCCTATCATTTCCCGTGCTACTGTTTTGTTAGCGGTGCCACGAGTCAGGTCAAACCGTATAGACATTACACCCCTTTTGCTGCCTGCAATGCCTTCTAATTACTCATGTTGTTGTCTTCCAGGGATGGCCATCCGTACACATATCCTAACGCCTGGTTTTAGATGCCTATGCATAGGTCCAAATCAGGCACCGAATCCAATCACTGATGTTCGGTAAGGTTAGTCCCATTCCAGTTTCCGAAAGCTTAAATAAGATGGGTTCCAGCAAGCATGATATGAATTACTAAAAGCTGTAAATGTTACAAATTTGACACCAGTTCCTTCATCAGTGAACAGAAAATATGCATTGTTTTTCAGAAAACATCTAGCATTCTTCTCACCTTCACTCACTGGATTATAGAGGTAGCTGTGGGAAAATAACGGAAGATTGGCGAGGAGGATTGTAAACACACTCAAGTGACTTGCAGCTGAGGTGTCAAAAACCACATATATCCCACTAATGGTTGTTTAGTCTTGTGTGTTTGACAAGCAGAACACCTGTGTTTAAATAACATAGGGCTGTGATAGACTTAGAGGCACCCTATTGAACATGCTTGAGATTCCTGTCCTGCTGTGGGAAAGACCAAAGCACAGTGGTAAACTACACCTGCACGAATCCCTGAAAAACAAGCGAAAAGAGCAGGTTTGGTGATCCTCTAGCATGGACCGCGCTCTGCGGTGCCTGTGTCCCTGCTTGCGTGCCAAGTTAGAGATGAACGGATTGAGCAGAAGAGATACCACAGTGTTCGAGATGGACACCACCTTGACACCATAGTGATAGACACCACAGTGAGGTGAGAGGCACAGGTGGAAAAGGCTTTCTGTCTGCCAGCCACAGAGGGGATTTTGACCATAGCAGTAATGATGTTGATGTAGGATACAGCTGTAATAGCTAGGCTACCCAGCAGGGTGGACACTGCTGAGATGAAATTCATGCACTCCAGGACCTTGGTATTTCCACATTTGAGCTCGGTCGTTGGTGTGCTATCACAGGAAAAATGGTTAATGATGTTGGAACCCCAGAATGGCATCTGGAAGTATACCACTAATGGAGAAAGAAGGAGGACAGCCCCACCAATCCAGGCAGTAGTCACCAGCAGGCTGCAGGCTTGTGAATTCGTAACAGCCACATAGTGCAGAGGTTTGCAGATGGCCACATACCTGTCAAAGGACATTACAGCTAACCGGAGAAACTCGGTGGTACCCAGCATGAAGTAAAGGAAAGTTTGAGTGAGACAACCCCTTAAAGAAATTGGTTTCTTGCCTAAAGCCAGGTTGGCCAATGCTTTGGGGGTGACCGTGGTGGTAAAGCCAATCTCCCAGATGGACAAGTTCCTGAGGAAGAAGTACATACATGGGAGTCTGAAGATGATGGTTTATCAGGGGGATGGGGATGGTGAGAATGTTACCTATTAAAGTCAAGATGGAGGTGACTAACAGGATGGTAAAGAGCACGTACTGGAGTTGATCGTCATCGGCAACAGCCAAGAGGATGAGCTCCATCTGTAGCTTATCTGTAAACAGATAAAAATGTTTTGAGGGAAGCAAACAAAACCCAAAACGTAATGAGCGAGAGTCTCCAAAACCTTGTTCCTGAAAGCAGCCAGTGTTCCCTTTTTACGGGGTGTTCCTCCAAAGAAGAGGATTCATCAAGGCTCAATAAGATCTCCACTCTGAATTGCTTGCTACCCCTCCTCACCCGTTTCTAAGATGAAGGCTACACTGCCTTTCTGAGTAATGCTCAAATTCAGTGCTAAGCATGTAAAGGCAAATGAATCCACACTGGAGAAGAAGCTCTTGAGTATGAAGCAGTGATCCTTTCTTCTTCGCCTTCTGTGTCTGATCTTCAGAGCCTAAAGACACAGTTAAAATAAAATGGGACATGTGCGGGGGGAGCGGACAGTTAAAGGACTGGAGCTTTATGGTGGGTGACCCCGATATAACACGTAAGCGTAGGCATACCCAAGGGGAGCTCTGAAAAGAAGCATCACTTGATTGAACGTAGCCTTTATGAATAGCTTCACTACCAAGGTTTAACTAAACCTCCCAACAATACTCCTTGCCCTCGGTGTCAGAGTCTTAGTTAAATTCATCTTACACAACTCTGCCTTACCAATAATAAGGTGCTGAATCATACCGCTGGTATCTAGTACTCCTCAGAGAGGAATTTGCTCCCCGATTAAATGAACATGATGATTAGCCCCTGGATTTGCTGAGGAGCGATTCGAAGAGCAGAGGATTCTATCTCCAGAAACAAACAGAAGACAAGAGTCCGCTCATCCAGCTTCAAGCATCTTTCTTGGTAGAGAGATACAGGACCAAATCATCTAGAAACCCTTGTTGAAGAATGGATATAAAAGGCATTTGTAGGCCATGATTCATCTCATGCTAAGGTAGATACCTTAATTACATGAGAAGCATTGTTTTCCTGGATTGCCTATAACGATCCCTTAACCAAAAAAAGATGGAGACGTAGATTTCATTTTAAGTGAGAGAAATCCGCCGATGTCAAATAACATCTGAGGCACCACCGAGTATTCAGGACATTGGCACAGTGCTGGCAGATTGGACAGGTATTTGTAGGATTCTGCAACCTGGAGATGAGATGGGACATCGTAAGGCATGTAGAATGCCACTGAGCTGACTTTTCTACTGACTTTTAAACATCAGGTCAGAAGGATTCACTTGCATTCCTAGACGAATGAGACATGTACAGAGGAGTGGCAGACACTGTGGAGGACCATTGCCCCATTGCCCCTAGGGGACACAATGGGAGGCTGCTCAGGTAACCTTGAGACACTTCAAAAGGAACTAGACACCTGTATGTATGTAACCAAATTATGCATTTAATGCTGCCAAATGCCCTAAATGAGCTCCCTAAAACACGTGCAAGCTTTGAGTTAGTCACAGCAGGTTTTTCTGATCAGTTGATAACAGTAAGCATTGGCAGGGATAACTCATCTTCATCTTAAGCTGGTAATGATGATAAGTCTGAAAATTGCCTTCTGAACCTCTCTTGCTCCCTCCACTCACAATACACTGAGCCTAAAGTACTTCCTCAGACTTGGATGTCTAACTCATAGAGATGAATGCTCCCTGGACTCTTGTGCAATGATTTTAATGAAAATACTTTAATTCATGCCTATTACAATTATGCAGCTTTTTATAAAACTAACCTGTATCCCACAAAAGATCTTTTGCATGTATGCTCGTTATATGCATGTATAACCTGCCTTTCCAAGTACAGTAAATATCACTCAAAGGTTCAACACTAACTGCCTAGAAGGAGGAAAAGAAAATGCTTAATTTAGTGCCATTAACATTGCTTCCATTTTGCAATTACTTTAAGGGATACTGGCCTAGCTTTTTCTCGGAGCTTTTCCCATGTGAGTCATTCCACCAGTGCTATTTAATTTGTTTTTTTCTAGCTTTCTCCCTTCCCAAGATGACATGTGATGATCTCCCTAGAAAGATCCTTTGTGGTCTTCTGGGAGTGCAATTGTTTGTCACAGAAATGCCTTCTTCCTTGGCTTATTCAATTGATTGGGCTTATGGTTCATTCCAAGAGGTAAAAAGTTTAGACAGCGGTGGATATGATTCATCTTACGTATCTTTAATATCTCCATTGTGGAGCTTTGATTCAGTTCCCTACTCATAGCTACCTAATGGCAATTTATACCTTAGGGTCTCCAGGCTTCTTCTGCAGTTTCAGAAGGGTTCAAGAATCTCAGCCAAAGTCCCAGGGCATCTTCCATGTTACCTATGTTGTTAAATCCAACAACTGCATGAGCTGCAAAGTAAGGACAGGATTCATCTCAGTTGACAGTCTAAATCCAAGACAGAGGTTCAGGGACCATCTTCAGCCAAGAGAGGCATATTGATCTCTCCAAAGGGTGATTTATACAATAATTTTAGCCATCAGTCTGAAGAAAAAACAATCACATTCCAGAGATCCTTTTCGGCCATGCACGGAGCAAACAACTGTACCTTAGAAGTAAAAGCCAGAGGCCACAAAAACTTAGGAAGATTTATGCCTCTCTTTTTCTTGCCTCCGTCTTAAGTACCTTCCTTTTTGGAAATGGTGCTGGCTGGTAATGATCAGCCAATGGGGGGTGGGTGACAGGGACATGAGGCACCGATGTAAGTCACCTAGGTTGCAGAGGGGGAAATCAGCTGCAGATGCAGACTTCTGGATTTATGCATGTACAGTGAAGCTTTGTGTCTGTCAGGTGGGTGTCTCAACCCCTGGTACAGTCACTCCGGATCCACTTAGTGAAGTCAATTAAGCCAGCAGAGACACCAGAGGCAGGAGGACTCCATTGCCTGAATGCTGATGTCTGAATCCTGACGTTTAGTGACATTTTTTCACACTCGGGGATCCCACCTGCCCTCCAGATGCTGCTTCAGGGGGTGAGAAGCTGAGACTATCCCACAAGTCCTGTCAGACTCATTTGAAAGTCTTCATTACCATAGGCAGTCTCAAATACCATTAGACACCTGTGTTAAGGCAACTTAATTCCACCCTTGGAGCGTGTCTATGCTGCCAGCTTGGGTAGCAGCTCTTCAGTCCAGGGTTGTGTCCCTCTGACAGGCCACTTTGCAGGAAAAGTAGATGGTTCTCAGGATACCTTCTGCAGAAAAGTTTCAAGGTAATGCTCAAGATGAAGTCTCAGAGAGTTTTAGTGGCTTGATCAGGCCAAAGACTGCTCAGAGAGGTCAAATGGATGAGACCACTCCAGGGTTTACTTTCTACATCCGTTTAGAAAGTTCTTCAGCTCTCTCAAAGCTAAGAAAGGCCATAGAGAACCAAGAGGCAAGTTAGGCCATGCTGATAGCATCCCTGAAGTTAATCTAGACTCAGGAAATTCATATCTTTGGAAAGTTCTTGATGCTCCAGGTACATGACAGGGACCTTTGCAGTGCATAACCGGCATAGTGCTGAGCAATGCCTCTGGACGAAGTAAATCAGTGGTCTCCAAAGTGAGGTGCGCAAGGCAAACCATTGGGGCGTGGGAAGAAAATACTTTTGTACCATTAATATATAAAAAAAATATTTAATAAGTGTTTCGTTTTCATCTCATCCTTTTTTCATTTCTATTTTTAGATTGGAGCCTGGGCAGTAATCAACGGCATGAAATTTAACAAGAACAAATGACAGATTCTGCACCAGGGATGGAGTAACGCTGGACACAAGTACAACTTGGGAGAGGAGTGGCTGGAAAGCAACCCTGCAGAAAGGGATCTGGGGGTGCTGGGTGGAAGCAGGCTCAATAGGAGTCAGCACAGTGCCCTGGCAGCCAAGAGGGCAAAACACATCCTGGGGTGCATCAAACACAGTATAACCAGCTGGTCAAAAGAGGTGATTATCCCACTGTACTGAGCGTTGGTGCGGCCTCACCTCGAGTACTGTGCGCAGTTCTGGGCCCCACAATGTGAAAAGGATGTGCAGGTACTTGAATGCCTCCAGAGGAGGGCAACAAAGCCAATGAAAGGGCTGGGAGGAATGTCCTATGAGGAGCAGCTGAGGACTTTGGGTTTGTCTAGTTTGGAGAAAAGGAGCTTGAGGGGCAACCTCATTGCTCTCTACAGCTTCCTGAGGAGGGGAAGTGGAGAGGGAGATATTGATCTCTTCTCCCTGGGATCCAGTGACAGGATGCGTGGGAATGGTTCAAAGCTGTGGCAGGGGAGGTTCAGACTGGACATTAGGAAGCATTTCTTTAGCGAGAGGGTGGTCAAGCACTGGAACACGCTTCCTCGAGAGGTGGTCGATGCCCCATGCCTGTCAGTGTTTAAGGGGCATTTGGACAACGCCCTTAATAACTTGCTTTAACTTTTGGTCAGCCCTGAAGTGGTCAGGCAGTTGGACTACATGATCATTGTAGGTCCCTTCCAACTGAAACAGTCTATTCTAGTCTGTTCTGTTCTAGTCTGTTCTACTCTATTCTGTCGTAAATCTCATCAACAAATCAAGTGCAGACGTAGCTTTAGGCTGAGGGAAAACTTGGGAAATTTGACGTTTCAATGTTCATGTGGAACTGCAGGGCCTTGATTCAGGCTGCCCAGTCAGGTTACCTAAGGATGGGTCTGGGTAAACCCTTCGCAATGCTTGACTGCTTTTCAAGGTGAAAAGAGCTTTCCTTTAAATATAGTCCTCTTGTTTCCCATCTTCCCACCCTGCACAACTATGAAAAGCCCGGCTCCCTCTTTTTCATGACATTCATAACATAATGTGTACTGAGGGACTGTTGTTAGGTTCCTTGGAAGCCTTCCTTTCTCCAGGGTCAAGAAACCCTCTTCCCTCAGCCACTCCTCACGTGACGTGTGCTAAGGCCACCAACCACCTTATGTCCCTCCTCTGAATTTGTTCCAGTTCATTTGCTCCAGTTTCCTGAACCAGGGGACCCAAAACTTGATGCAGTAGTCTAGATGTGATCTAATGAGTGCCAACTAGAGGGAAAACAATCGCTTCCCTTGGTCTAATGGCTATGCTCCTGCTAATGCAGCCCAGCATGCTGTTGTTTCCCTTTGCTGCCACAGCGCACTGCTTGTTTTATGTTCAGCTTGCTGCTCAAAGGGTCCTCTCAGTGCTTATCCACACAGCTGTTCTCAAGACAACCAGTCGACAGCCTGTGTTTTTGCCAAAGGTGAAGGTACATTTGTTCTTGTCTAGCCACACACACGCAAATGGGTGTCTCAGGTGATGTCCAGACCTCATGGTCTCTGCAGTGTTTGGCATGGTCCTGCTGGTTCCTTCAGTAGCCAGCTCTTGAACCCCAGAGTATGTCTGGTACCAAGCCAAAATTTAGGCCACTTCCGTACCTGCTTTACAAGTCTCTTACCCTACTCAGGCAGGCTGGCTGGCCTCTCCAGTTCCTGACACCCCGGCCACATGGAGCCCGGTGACTCAAGGTCTCCGCTCTGGTTGCTGCCACTCAGACAAGGCTTTAATCTTTAACCAACCTTTAACCAATCTGAGCAGTCACGTTTAACCTCTGAGCAGTCAGGTTTTCCTGTAGGGTTTCAATGATTAAAGCACACTGTGCTGCAGCCAGGAGAGTGCAAAAAGGGGCTGGCAAAGCAAACAGCTTCCTGTGAAAGACCCATGCCCAGCTGACAAGGTTAGGCTTTACCTTAAAGCTAAGGCAGGTATTTCAATTCTCATTCTAAGTTGTGTCTGGAGGAGTTGTTAGGTTTTGCAATTTGTCACCAGGAAGTGAAGTTGTCAAACAATCCTTGTGTCTTTCTTGGAAGGAGCCGTACATTGCAAAAAAGTGACACAAGTCCAAAACTAGGGGAAAGGAGTTTTTCCCACCCTCTGCAGGTTGATCCAGCTCTTCCACGTCTTTTGTATCCTTTCAACCTTCTTTTGGTTGCAGAGGTTGCATCAGTGTATTCTTCCCCTTGTGCCCTGTAGGAATGATTGTCCCTCAGGTTTCACACTGAATTTGTGCCTCCTTGGTTTCACACCCAGGCCAAAAACACACAGACTTTAAAATCCAGACAGCGCTTGATCTCTCACTTGGGACACAAACACCAATGGAGTGTGAAGTGGAAGTGAAAAGCTGTGGAAATCGTTGTAAATGCTGAAAGGAAGAGGCTGACATTCTTCCAGGAAAAGTAAATATGTCTGAGGTAAAGATGGTGGCTGTCTGACTGAGCCTTGCAGCCTAGTGCTGGGGGAGGGAGGGGCGGAAGCAAGCCCCATGCAGCGTGTATATGCGGTCTGTCAGTTCCCACAGCGCTGTGACAGAATCGTGGTTCCTGCTCTTCTCAGGGGCTTGGGCCTTAGAGAACTCATTCTCAAAAACATTAGAGAGATGGAGTTTCATGAGAAGACAAGACAAGACAAGACATATGGAGGAGAGGAAGGGGATTGGAAGGGTCAGCATGCATGTACCAAGGGTAAAACAGGCCTGATCAATGAGATTGCCTTCCCTCATTATGGCATTATGGATGGGGGGGAGCAGTGAGTGTCATTTACCTTGACTTTAGCAAGGCTTTTCACACCGTCTGCCAGGATAGTCTTCTATCTGGATTCGGATGTTATGATGTGAGTGAGTGGACAACTGGATGGGTAAAACCAGGTCGGGCGATCAGGTCCCCACCTGAGCTCCAGCTCCAGCTGTGTCTCAGCCATGCCTGTGCCTGGCCATGTAACCTGCTGATCTGGACCTGGGCCCATGAACTGACTTCCCAGCTTGACCTCAGACTTTCCTCATCACTATGGACTTGTCTGATCATCTGGACCCTCACCTTACCCTGACTATTATCCCCAGGCTTTCCTTGTTCTTGTCACAGGAATACCAAGGGACTGGGGCCCTTTTGGCAAAGCCACCGCCTCTGCCTGCCTTGTTATCTCTCTTGGCTGCTCACTCCCTTTCACTCAGGAAGCTGCCCCTTCCTATTGCTCCCAGACACATGAAGGTTTTCGAGACCTGACTGAATAAAGCACAGAGCAGTTTTGACCTCATAGCTGACCCTGCTTTGAGCATCAGGTTGGACTAAATGACCTCCTGAGGTCCTTGCTCGCCTGCATGAGTCTATCACGCAGCGTCATGTGTAAGCTCTGATGAACAACCAGCTTATCTTTCACTAGTGATAAGACACTAGTGGAGGAGATGGCGTCAAAAATGAGAGATTGCGATGTGAACCCCTGACCAAACCACAGTCTGTCGTTTCTAAGAACAAAAGCAGCAAACGACACGAGCTGAAAGCAGGCTGAGGTTTCCTGTTTCAGCTCCAAACTTCAAATATATAGCTTGCCATTCTGTACCTGTCTCCTGCCTGGCCATAACAACTGGTTTGGCTCTTTGGGACAGCGGTAGAAGATGCTGCTTCTCCTTCTGCTCACAAGTGCTTTTCTCCTTGTCCCATGGGCTGAGGCTGGTGAGTAGAGAGAGAGGGGATTTAGACGAGGACATGCAAGGGCAGAAATGGGCACTGAGTAGGAAAGCTGTCTGGTACCTGCCTTGCCTTTTCTCATATCTCTACTCTCTACTCTACTCATATCTCTCAGCTCAGGCTGTGCCTGACACCAGTGACGCATTACAGGTACTAGCATAGTGCCCTTCGATAGCATTTCAGACAGCCAGCGTCAGCTGTGGTCAGTCATCTCCAGGAAGCGTTGCTTGTTTTTCTCTCCATTGTGCATAAGCAATGCTTTGGACAGCCCAAGGAAGGAGAGTTATTGGCATCATTGGCGTATGACATCAGAGGATGACCCTCTCTCCTCATGCAGCTCTGAACTTGATGGGAAATAGTGGCGTATGTGCTATTAACACTTCTCATCTCTCTTCCAGGAAGGATCATTGGCGGACGGGAAGCTAAGCCCCACTCCAGGCCCTACATGGCTTATTTATCAATTCAAAATGGGACACATGAATTTGCATGTGGAGGGTTCCTAGTTCGCCCAGATGCAGTGCTCTCAGCAGCTCACTGTGTGGCTGGAAAAACGTAAGGCCCTGTCTTTCTTGTACATGGGGTTTTTTCAAGTCTCACACGGTCATGAAGAGCCACAGTCCTGGTCTGGGCTGAGAGAGTACTCTGTGCCTCTTCAGGCACAGCAGGGCTCTCTGGGAGCCCAGCCATCCCCTGTGAGTTGCAGGAATTGCCTGCCAGGGGCTGTGTGCCTGAGACAGGACTCTTCGGCAGCGGTCCCCTGGTCCATGGTTCCTACCATGGCTCAGAGGTACTGCTGGAGAAGAGAGGCTGTGTCTCCCACTGCCTGCTTCCCTTTTGTCTTCAGCATGGGACACCTCAGACCTATGTCAGCATGGGACATGGGACCCTCAGTTGAACTGAGGAAGGAACCCAGGCTACAGAGGGCAACTTGCTGAGAACTAATCTCTGGGGAGACATATCCCACCACCAGCTCCCTCAAACCACCTGACATGGGGGCCGTGTGGCTGTGGTCAGTGCAGCTGGAACATGTTGGTGTTTTCTGGCAGGAAAGTGAATATCAATGTGACCCTGGGAGCCCACGACATAACAAATAAAGAGAGGAGCCGGCAGAAATTCCACGTTCACCACTGGGTCATCCACCCAAACTATTCAGAGGATACCATTGAAAATGACATCATGCTGCTGAAGGTATGCCCTCACACATCTTTGCTGCCCAAGGGATCTCCCCCAGCTCACTTCCCCAACCCCATGAACTTGTTCCCATTCCTTTGCCTGCTCTAACCCTATGTCCTCTCTGCTTGGCAGCTGAAGCCAAAGGCCAAGCTGACTAAGGAAGTGAGTTATATCCGCCTGCCAAGTCACAATGAGCGTGTGGAACCAGGAACTCTATGCAAAGTGGCTGGCTGGGGCTGGACGTCGACAACACGGGAAAAGACTAGTGTGCTGATGGAGGTGGACCTGAAGGTGCAGAGTGAGAAAGTGTGTCAGAAGTATTTCGAAACAAACTATCTGGAGCCGTCTGTGATCTGTGCTGGTGATGAGGATGGCAAAAAAGCGGCTTTCCATGTAAGTGTTGTTTTGAGCTCCAAGCTTGGGATGAAGTTGGGACTAGACAGTCTGGTTCTCAGGCCAGGGATGCAGGGAATTAAAATGAACTAGATTCTTCAGGATGATGTGCTGAGGCAGCTGATGTGCTGAGGAGCTCTGAAGCTGATGTGCTGACTGAACCGGGGTGCAGTTGCCCAGCAAGTTGTCAGCATCATGTGCCTTTTTACATACCTGGGGATATTCTACCCAGCCTAGCCACTGCTCCAGCAGGCTCCAGATTTCATCCCAGTGGGATGGCTCGGATATTTCCATGCGTCTAAAGTAGGACTAGATTCTTCTTTTCAGGTTTGTGAAAGCAGTTTTTGAATCTCAGATGGCCTCCAGGCCTGAATTGCTTCACGAATCAGCTTAGAGGAGTAGTAAGGCAGCTACAAGCTCTGCAGAGCTGGGTCTGGAGGGAGATGGTCAAAAGAGGAGGTTCTTCACAGGGAGGGAGGCAAGAGCGCCAGTTTCTTCCTCAGGGCAGGGGGAGCTGTGTTCTGACATGTCTGACCCCTCCCACTCCTTTTACCTCACAGGGTGATTCTGGTGGCCCGTTAGTCTGCAATGGGAAGGCTCATGGCATTGTTTCTTATGGACGCAGATATTGCATCTTCCCTGAAGTATTTACCAGAGTGTCCTATTTTGAGCCCTGGATAAGTAAAGAGCTGAGGAAGTTTGCTCTCCAAGACCTTCCCGACTCTCCCTCCTCTGACTAAAATGCTCAGTGCTCCGTTTCCACAACGCATCAAACACCTGCTCATGCTCAGAAGCTTGCAGGGGCAGCTGAAGTGGATTCAGGGATGCCCTCATGTCACAGGCACAGGCTTCTGTGCTAAGGAATGTCCCCATGGCCAGGTAAAAACGCAGGTCCCAAGTACACACGGTTTCACATTACTCCCTTCCTCCCACTGCTGCCCAACAGTGCTACCTCCTGCTCTGCTTTCTGGCCACCAATAAAAGCATCTTCAAACTTGCTTGCGTGTGTAGCCTTCTTGGGAAGAGGATGGAACGCCTGACGGTGAGAATGAGATGTCAGTCTTTGGAACAGCCTGAGCAAGACTGTAGGTGGGGCATGCAATGTAGATCTCAATGCCTGCTGGCTGGAATTGCTGTCCCTCCTCTCCCTCAGCCTCTTCCAGTCAAGCCAGCAAGTAGATACAACTGCCTTTCCAAAGGATTTACCCAGCCTTTCAGAAACAGATGCATCACAGCATCCAAGGGGAGATCATGTGGGTTTCCAGTACCAACCTGAAGCCATCTCAGGATCCTTAGATAGACTCAATACCAGCCAGCCTATTTACACCCTTTGTCTCCTTTCCGTCCTCTTGAACCTCAGATAAAGCATTTGCTTTGTACCTGCTAAATGCCTGAGGGCTGAAATGTGGAGATTTTCCTCACATTGGATCATCTGAGCAGGACACGGCTGGGCCAGGAGGTGCCCTTGTGGGGTGGTGATGGGATAGAAAAATTCAAAGATGGCAAAGGACAAAGCAGTATTGCAGAGAGACAACCCTGACCACTCGTGCGAGGGAAAAATGCGTTTCTTGTTGGCTGGCTGGCCAGCCGGAAGAAAATGGACGTGGTGGATCTGAGCTGCTATTTTACCCAAACTCTGCTTCTCACCTGAATCTTCTCTGTGAAAGAACCAGTTCCCTCAGCAAGACACCAGTTCTGGCAAACAATGGCTCTCAGATCCCTCCCCTTATCACTGCAGAGCTGTGATTAAGCACACTTTCAGCAGCACTGTGCTTGGTAGAGGAAAGAGCTAAGACCCTGCTAGTACCCAAAAGCACTGCATTACCCCACTCAGCTACACAAGTACACGTTTCCGCATCTCTACAAAGACACAAACAGCCCCAGAGCCTCCACCTTAGCTGCAGAAAGACATCTCCTCCTTTTGAAGTCCTGTTCCACCCCAAGTACTTGGCTCCCTTCTACCATAATTTGGAATCAAGTGACATCCAAAATTGTAATGGTAAGAACACAAGAGGCTACAGGATGTTCAGCTATATCCTAATAATTCTCAGACCTTCCCCTTAGTCATCCCAGGCACTGAGCTGTCTTTCTGGTCGAATGCCACTCAATTCCTGGGCCTGCCACAGGGAAAAGTATCATGGCCAGAAGGGACCAAGGGCTGCTCACAATCTTGCACGTCCCCCCCTCCAGGCTTTCCATCCAGTCCTGCACCCCAGCGGCTTTGCTCTCACACCCCATAGCATCCCTTTCCACCCAAATTCCACCCCATAATATCCCTTTCTAGGTCCAGCACTTTCTTCTCTCCCATGCAGTCTTAGCTGTGTGCCATGTGAGCATGAAAGGAGCAGTCAGCAGCATCGATGACCACGTGGAAGAGGAACACGGCCTCCACAGGCTGCTTTCCTGTAGTCTTCCACAAGTGCTCTCTCTCCGTACGGCTTCTGAAGCTCTGAGTCCCCATAACCAACAAGAGCTGACACAGTGGCAATGCGAATGTTGAGGAGGGAGAGATTAGCCAGAGGGTTGACCAGACTAATCATGGAGCTGCCTGCCTTGGTAAAGATACAAGAAACAAGAAAAACAGAAACTGCTCTTTTACGGGATACACTGAGAGATGTGTGCTAGCACCCCCTCCTCACCAGGAACATGGAAAGGAGCCTTAATGGCCATAGACATCCCCTGCCACGGAGTCTGCACCAGTCACATTGACCTCCTTCCCCACCACGTCTGCCAGGCCATTGGAGCCACAGGAACATCCGCTGCAGGGACTTTAGCATTCACTAGGCCCATCCACCTCCCAGCAGAGGGGCTGTGGGGACTGTGGGTGGGAGAGTGGGCCTGAATTCTCCACACACAGATCACATTATTCCCTTCCTCCCACTGCTGCCCCACAGTGCTGCCTCCTGCTCTGCTTTCTGGCCACCAATAAGAGCATGTTCAAGCTTGCTTGTGTGTGCAGCCTTCTTGGGATGTAATGCCTGAGGGTGAGAATGAGGAGGCTCAGTGCAACGTGGTAGTGACAGGTAGTGAGCTGATACCAGCAGGATATTGTGACCTTTAATGTACAGGATGCCAAACCAAAGAAAGCTATTCTGTGTTATCTCCCTGAGCTGCTGTGAATGACAGAAAGTACACCTAGTAAATACAAGGGACAAAAGTCCACCAAAAGTTACTGAACAGAAAGGAGAGAGGAATTAATTTTGCCAGTTTGAGATAAGTGGTTGAAACTGCCATTGGTATCACGGGGGAGATACAGACATTTCTGACATCCTGTTGGCCATTCTATGCCATGAATCCCTCCATGCTCAGCAGACTATCTTTCAGATGAAAAATGCCTGGAACATGCTTACTTCTCTTTATTACTCAAAAAGTATATTGGGGCAATAATGTTTCCTGGGAATGTAGGGCCTTTTCAGATGTCCCAGCCTATTCCATTTTGTCTCCAGTTGCTGCTCCAGAAGGTATACGGTACATCCTGTGTTGCATCACCCAAACCACGACAATTACTCTGATACCCTAAAATGCTTCTATTTAAGCCATTTTTGAAACTCAGAAGGGTGATTCCATTGAGATGTTCCTACTGCACAGGAGCTGAATCTTGTGGAGCCTCTGAGCTGCATCCACTAGCCCTGTTCAGGTTGTAGTCCAGAGCATCTACAGTAGCACAAGATGCCAGTAAACGAGAGTTCTTCACTAGGAAGTCAGAATGCCTTTCCTGTCCCCTAGGTCTTCCCTCACCAAATTTAAGGAGAAGACACTAGGTCTCTCAACCATGAAGGTGTCAGACATAAGTATGGCTATGACAGCAACAGCTTTCTTCTCCTGTTCCAGACTCCACTGATCAGGAGCATGACTGTTTGACAGATGTACTGAACATCACCATCACATGAGTTGCTTCACCTGATATTCTTTTCCCCTCCCAAGTTCTTCCCCGTCACCACTAGCTACCCCCTTAAATAAAAAGCCCACCTCTGCTTACCCTATTGAACATGCTTGAGATTCCTGTCCTGCTGTGGGAAAGACCAAAGCACAGTGGTAAACTACGCCTGCACGAATCCCTGAAAAACAAGCGAAAAGAGCAGGTTTGGTGATCCTCTAGCATGGACCGCGCTCTGCGGTGCCTGTGTCCCTGCTTGCGTGCCAAGCTACAGATGAACGGATTGAGCAGAAGAGATACCACAGTGTTCGAGATGGACACCACCTTGACACCATAGTGATAGACACCACAGTGAGGTGAGAGGCACAGGTGGAAAAGGCTTTCTGTCTGCCAGCCACAGAGGGGATTTTGACCATAGCAGTAATGATGTTGATGTAGGATACAGCTGTAATAGCTAGGCTACCCAGCAGGGTGGACACTGCTGAGATGAAATTCGTGCACTCCAGGACCTTGGTATTTCCACATTTGAGCTCGGTCGTTGGTGTGCTATCACAGGAAAAACGATTAATGATGTTGGAACCCCAGAATGGCACCTGGAAGTATACCACTGATGGAGAACGAAGGAGGACAGCCCCACCAATCCAGGCAGTAGTCACCAGCAGGCTTGTGAATTCATAACAGCCACATAGTGCAGAGGTTTGCAGATGGCCACATACCTGTCAAAGGACATTACAGCTAACCGGAGAAACTCGGTGGTACCCAGCATGAAGTAAAGGAAAGTTTGAGTGAGACAACCCCTTAAAGAAATTGGTTTCTTGCCTAAAGCCAGGTTGGCCAATGCTTTGGGGGTGACCGTGGTGGTAAAGCCCACCTCCCAGATGGAGAAGTTCCTGAGGAAGAAGTACATACATGGGAGTCTGAAGATGACGGTTTATCAGGGGGATGGGGATGGTGAGAATGTTACCTATTAAAGTCAAGATGGAGGTGACTAACAGGATGGTAAAGAGCACGTACTGGAGTTGATCGTCATTGGCAACAGCCAAGAGGATGAGCTCCATCTGTAGCTTATCTGTAAACAGATAAAAATGTTTTGAGGGAAGCAAACAAAACCCAAAACGTAATGAGCGAGAGTCTCCAAAACCTTGTTCCTGAAATCAGCCAGTGTTCCCTTTTTACGGGGTGTTCCTCCAAAGAAGAGGATTCATCAAGGCTCAATAAGATCTCCACTCTGAATTGCTTGCTACCCCTCCTCACCGGTTTCTAAGATGAAGGCTACACTGCCTTTCTGAGTAATGCTCAAATTCAATGCTAAGCATGTAAAGGCAAATGAATCTACACTGGAGAAGAAGCTCTTGGGTACGAAGCAGTGATCCTTTCTTCTTCGCCTTCTGTGTCTGATCTTCAGAGCCTAAAGACACAGTTAAAATAAAATGGGACATGTGCGGGGGGAGCGGACAGTTAAAGGACTGGAGCTTTATGGTGGGTGACCCCGATATAACACGTAAGCGTAGGCATACCCAAGGGGAGCTCTGAAAAGAAGCATCACTTGATTGAACGTAGCCTTTATGAATAGCTTCACTACCAAGGTTTAACTAAACCTCCCAACAGTACTCCTTGCCCTCGGTGTCAGAGTCTTAGTTAAATTCATCTTACACAACTCTGCCTTACCAATAATAAGGTGCTGAATCATACCGCTGGTATCTAGTACTCCTCAGAGAGGAATTTGCTCCCCGATGAAATGAACATGATGATTAGCCCCTGGATTTGCTGAGGAGCGATTCGAAGAGCAGAGGATTCTATCTCCAGAAACAAACAGAAGACAAGAGTCCGCTCATCCAGCTTCAAGCGTCTTTCTTGGTAGAGAGATACAGGACCAAATCATCTAGAAACCCTTGTTGAAGAATGGATATAAAAGGCATTTGTAGGCCATGATTCATCTCATGCTAAGGTAGATACCTTAATTACATGAGAAGCATTGTTTTCCTGGATTGCCTATAACGATCCCTTAACCAAAAAAAGATGGAGACGTAGATTTCATTTTAAGTGAGAGAAATCCCACTTGTGGTGAGTAACTTACACTTGGACAATTGGGATGGAACTCCGTTGCTTAAACGCCAATGTCGAATAACATCTGAGGCACCACCGAGTATTCAGGACATTGGCACAGTGGTGGCAGATTGGACATGTATTTATAGGATTCTGCAACCTGGAGATGAGATGGGACATCGTAAGGCATGTAAAATGCCACTGAGCTGTTCTACTGACTTTTAAACATCAGGTCAGAAGGATTCACTTGCATTCCTAGACGAATGAGACATGTACAGAGGAGTGGCACATTTGTTCTTGCTAAATTTCTTGCAGCTCCTTTTGGCCCCACTCCTCCTGCCTAAGTCCTTCTGAATGGCAGCCCTGCCTTTAGGCGTATTGACTGGTCCCCCAAATTTGGTGTCAGCTGTGAAACTGACAAGAATGCACTCCCTTGCCCCTCCTCCAGGTCACTGAGAAACATGATGGGTCCTGGTATAGACCCCCCCAGCACTCCACTATTAGCCTCCAAGTTGAAGACAAACGATTAGTCGCTATCTTCTGAGTACAACTATCCAACTAGATTTTTACATGTCTAATTGTCCACTCATCCAGACCATAAAGACTTAACTTAGATACAAGGATTTTGTGGGAAGCAATGAGGAAAGCCTTGCTAATGTCACAGTAAATGATGTCCCGTGCTCTCGCCTCATCCACAAATCTAGTCAATTTACTATAGAATCATGGAATCATGGAATCATAGAATGGTTTGGGTTGGAAGGGACCTTGAAAGATCATCGAGTCCAAATCCCCTGGCCTTGCTCAAATCCCCAACCAACCTGACCTTGAACACTTCCAAGGATGGGACATCCTCAACTTCTCTGGACAACCTGTTCCAGTGTCTCTCCACCCTCATCATAAAAAATTTCTTCTTTATAGCTAATCTAAATCTGCCCTCTTTCAGTATAAAACCATTGCCCCTTGTCCTTTCACTACACACCTTGGTAAAAAGTTACTCTCTGTCCTTCTTAGAAGCCCCCTTTATATATTGAAAGGCCTCAATAAGGTCTCCCTGGAGCCTTCCCTTCTCCAGGCTGAACAAGCACAGTGCTCTCAGCCTTTCTTCATAAGAGAAGTCTTCCAGCCCTCTCATGATATTTGTGGCCCTCCTCTGGACCCGCTCTAACAGTCTGTGTCTTCCTTTTACTGGGCACCCCAGAACCAGATGCAGTACTCCAAGTGGGATCTCATGAGAGCAGAACACAAGGGGAGAATCTTCTTTTGATGCAGCCCAGTCATGACTGACTTTCTGGGCTGCAAGTGCACATCACTGGTTCGTGTCCAATTTTTCATCCACCAGTATCCCCAAGTCCTTCTCTGCAGGGCTGCTCTCAATCAATTCTTCACCCAATCTGTATTGATGCTGGTGATTGCCCCAACCCCGGTGCAGGGCCTTGCACTTGTACTTGTTGAACTTCATGAGGTTCACATGAACCCATTCCTCAAGCCTGTCAAGGTCAATCTTGCTGGCATCTCTTCCCTCCAGTGAATCAACTGCACCACTTGGCTTGGTGTCATCTGCAAACTTGCTGAAGATGCACTCAATCCTACTATCTGTGTCGTTAATGAAGATATTAAACAGTACTGGTCCCAGTACGGACCCCTGAGGGACACCACTCATCCCATCTGGACATTGAGCAGTTGACCACTACCCTGTGGATGTGACCATCCAACCAATTCCTCATCCACCAAACAGCCCATCCATCAAATCCATCTCTCTCCAGTTCAGAGAGAGGATGCTGGGGGGGACCGTGTCAAAGGCCTTACACAAGTCCAGATAGATGACATCCGTATCTCCTCCCTCATCCACTGATGCAGTCACTCCATCATAGAAGGCCACTAAGTTGATCAGGCAAGACTTGCCCTTGGTGAAGCCATACTGGCTGTCTTGAATCACCTCCCTGTCCTCCACGTGCTGTAGCATAGTTTCTAGGAGGCTCTGTTCCATGATCTTCCCAGGCACAGAGGTGAGGCTGACAGGTCGGTAGTTCCCAGGGTCCTCCTTTCTACCCTTTTTAAAAATGCGTGCAATGTTTCCCTTTTTCCAGTCACCAGGGACTTTGCCTGACTGCCATGAGTTTTCAAATATCATGGAGAGTGGCGTGGCATGTTAGCAAATAGTTAATTGGGGCTTTGAATATTATTGTCCATTTAAGAATAGTTATTCAGAAAAAGATAAATTACATGAATTGTATAACTACAGGAGTTTTATATTAATCTATGTCCATGCTAAACTGCTCATTTTGTTCCTGTATAGTCCTATCCCATGGCTGGAGTCCTATCCCATGGCTGGATTAATCACCAGCCAAGTTAATCAGTAGATAAAGATAGATGTAGTAAGGAAAGATGAATAATTGAACATTTGATTATGACATTTTAACTGATGTAGGCATTAGATGAGAATAAGGGTAAGGTAAGCATTCATAATATAAGTTAAGCAGTCTGATTCTTAGAATTTAAAGACAGTTTTAAATATAGCATTGTGAAATTAGACATAGAAGGGAAATAAATGACTCTGCTGATCTTGCATCAGACCAGTGGTTCAAGTGGTCTACATGGTCGATACACAGGAAATGAAACGCAAAGAATCAGTTTACCGATGGGAAATCAAGAACTGTCTGCTGACCAGAAAAATGAAGAATTGTTAATGCAGTGGGAACTCAGGTGAACTTTGATAATCATGTAATTGTATAATCATGTAATTGTTATAGGAACATATATAAGGTGACAATTGTAAAACTTGGCTGCCACTCACTGAGGTGATGGCCCAACTCTGAGTTGTTAATAAAGCAAACCTAGAGATACTCACTTTCTGGTGAAAATTCTTCAACAGGCAACTACATCAGACAATTCCCTCAGGACTCAGATGCACCTCGTCATCCACAGAACATCCACAGAAGGTCAGACTGAAGCCTTGCCTTGCTTGGTAACTTGTTTCTTTAGACAACCATTGGTGTATTGGCAAGACTAGAAGAATAAGTCAACGTATACTGCTAGGGCTACAGAATATTTTGCTAGCCTCCAGAAACTTGTGCAGCGGTATATGCTGTCAGACACCATAGCTGGTGTAATTCCTGTGATTGTATTGACTGGACCTGCAGGGACAGTAATAGAGATTTAAACACCCAATTTATGTCTCCATTTGGATACCTGTAGTTAATTATCCTCATCTTCACCTGATTCTTGCCTGTGCTGACTACACAGCTGAATCATGTTGTCCCCTGTAATAAAGACTTCTTCACTGACTATAAAGTAACAGCAGATATTTTGAACACATGAAGACATCTCCATTGGGGTGTGTTCATCGGCAAATGGAAGCTAAACATTGGGCTTTTTCTTACTAAAAGAACTAGGAAAGGAAAATATGGTTTGTCCCCATTTTGGTGAAAATAGATTCTTCCCTACAAAGTCTCCTGGGGTTCGTCTTTCCCAGAAAGAAATGGATTTTCTGCAGTGCTGTCAGATAACTCTTCTGCTCACCCTTGGCACCTGGGCCTCTGAATGTCCACAGGGTAGAACTGACTGTTAATTACTTGTCTCCATCTGGAGTGAAACAAACACTTTTGTAGAGTAGATCACTCCAGGAATCCCTTTCAAGAGGCAACATGAGTAAGACTGGAACAGGTTTTGTTCTTTCTGCTCTACACAGTCGCCCAACACTACCTAGGTAAGCTCTGCAGTGTCAAACACCTGCAATGGCTCTCAAGCAATACCCTCAGTGCTGCAATGCAAACCCTCAGCTCCATGTCACAGAAGTTTTCTCCTGGTTTTGTTTTGTTTGGTTTTGGTTTTTTTGGTGACTAAGCATAGCCCTCATAATAGTTTAGGATTTTTGAACAGCAGGGGGGGGAGGGAAGGCCCTACACAGATGCACACATAAATTTAGGGCCACAGATGCACCGTGTGATGTTCAGAGTAGATGCTCAAATAAATGCCACACAGTGGTGGGATGTCCCACCATCCATGTCTTAGGGGGTGGAAGTCGTTCCTTCCTGGGAACTATTTTATCAGTTTGAAGAAGCTATTAGCTCTGCTACAGTGAGAGCCCATTTAGTACAATAGGAGTAGGTGGGTAGGTCAAAACAGTGTGTGCTCAGCTACTGGAGAGGAGATTCCACCGTACCAAGTGAATGCACGAAGTCTTCGTACAAAGTGAAACAGTTCGTGTCCATCCAAGCTGTTCCATAAGCTGAAATAATACAGCTAGAGAGGATAATTTAGAGATTCTCTTCTGAATCATACCCCTACCCCAAAGCAAACCAGTAAGGTAGACACTGCCACTGCCTGTGCTGGGAGAAGTCCACCACAGCAGGTTAGCTTTAGTCCTTGATTTTCAGGGAGAAGAACATGACCAGGCATCTTTTCTATTTACAAAGACAGAAATGAGGCTGAGGGAACACTGGAAAAAGTGAGTGCAACAACAGAGGTGTTGGAGCTGAAGTTTCTCCACTTCTTCAGCTGTATGAACACAACCTGATTTCCTGCACAACAAGAAAAGGATTGTTATTAACCATTCTGGCCATTGATGAGATAGAAATCTGGGTTGCACTAGGAGAATGAGCCAGGTGCCAAAATTTAGGTATCTATGACCACTGGACTTGCCTTGGGATAGCCAAGTGGGCCTCTATGCGTCACTCCAGAAGGACAAAAGCCCTCTTTCTGCTCCTTCTGGCCCAGCCCCACCGCGTTGTCTTCAGGTATCCTGAGGCATCACAAAGGATATCAGGCACCCCTCCGTAGGAAACCAAAGCCTCATGTAGAACCTAGACAGCTGTCTCTGAAGTAGAAATCTACCTGCTGCTCAGACAAACCATGCCTGCAACTCAGTGGCTGTATTAGCTGGACCTCCAATTGGGAAATGTGCTTATAGATGTCTTAATGTAGATTTCTTAATACTGAAGTAAATCCTGCCCTTGAAGGTCTAATCTGATGAATTCCACCCTTTCTGAACTTCAAAAAATGCCGTAGGTCCCCAAATGCAGTTTAAACATTGTGCCTGTCAAAGACATCCGTGTAGGCCCTAAGAAACGATCATTGGGTCCAAAGCAAAACCAGAGAATGAATACAGAAAATGGGAAATACAACTTCCCTGGTTCTCCCCCAACAATCGACAAGAGGCATTTCAGCATAAAGCAAGCCATTTCTAATTATTTTGTGCAATACACAGTCTGCCTTCATCATCTGAAGGGCACACTGCTGAGACAGGTTCAACACCGTGTTCACCAGGCCTCCAGCCTGTCCTCTGGAGGGGGCTTATTTTGTCCCAGGTGCAGGACTTTGCAAATGACTGGCTATGCTGAAATTACAACAGGCTCTTGTATTATGGAAGCACTCTAAGGAAGGCTTTTGGTGGATTTCAGCTAAATCCACTAAGTTCACTCAAAATACACCCTCAAGTCTAAGCTGCCTATGTAGGCTCTCTCAAAAGTCAGTCTGCTGAGAACATCAACAGGAGACTTGTGCACTTTTCTAGAAAGGTCAGAACATGCAAGGCTTGGGGAAGAAAGCTACTTTAGTCCATCCCTGAAATAAGTACTGATACCCAAAAGCAAACTGTTATGAACGCTCCAATAATATAAGCAAGAAAAAAAAGCAGTAAACTTCAGAAGGAAACACTCCTCCACGCACTCAAAAGATTTTTTTTTGCAATCCATACCTTTCTTAGCTGTAAGAAATGTTGCTCTTTACCTCTTTCCCATCTGTCTATTGTTTTGCTCATGATTATATTTTTCTTTTGTTTTGCTGACGATGGTTCTTTTGGCTAGAAATACTCTATGAATTTTAGATGAACTGTTCCAACAATTACTTTGACATTTCCAAAAAATTCATCCCTCTCTTCCAGCTGAATCCATTGTTCACACTTGCAATTTCTGCGTTATAACTTCCCGTGCTCCCATCATGGAAATGTTGAAAAATGGTGTTAACTTTAGAGAAAAAAAGCCATCCCAAGCAAATGCTCCTATCTGTAGCTCTACCTCATTAACTCTGTAATTCCTGAACCAGTCAAGTCGATACCCAGTTGTCCTGTCCACCTGCTAAATTATCCGGCAAGCCAATGGCATTCTCTTCTGCATGTGCATTCAGTTTTTCTTAACTTATTTCTGTTCATTCTATTGTTTAAATATCCCTTAGTCTAATTGCCCCTGAAAATGTCTATTCCCTGTCCATCCCTCCATTGAGCCAGCTCTTTTCAGGGTTCATGTCCTGAGGAAACTGGAGCTCAGGGGGGGCAGAGTAAAGGAGATGACTTGGTTTAAATTAAGATTTTTTTCTTTCTTTCATTAAAAAAGGCCTTGAAATGCTTTTGCAATGGTGATGAAAATTCCTCCTGTTTCTGTGCATAGTTAGTACAACAGGTAAAGACAGTGCTAATTAGAGCAGACAAAGGCTTTGCAAATAAAGCCTTTGACACTGCTGTGGGTTGCAGTGACAAGAGAATAGACTGTCATAAGAACTGTCTTACTCCTTGCACATGAATCAAAGTTCGGCTGTCGTCACTTGCTGCTTGATCACAAAGATGCTTTTCCTCTCTCTGCCTGTTTCCCATCAGGATATAAGCCAGACTAATTTCCTGTCAATATTTCTTCATTTCCATTCTTCTTGTCATACAAAATTAAAATAAAAAATGAAAATTATGCTGTACATATTAATTGAAACACAGCTGAGTGCTCCCTCATTAGCTACACAGTGCTTACAACACTACAGGGAGTGGCAAAAGACCAAACGCAGAGCTCGTTATCACAGCCAGCATTTTAATGAGCCCCTTGCGGAACGTGGTGCCACCTCCCTGCTACTTTGTAGCTGTGGCAAAATCTGGCAAGGTGCCTTGAAGAAATGACAGGCAGAAGCAGAAAGAAAACTTACTTGCAGTTTTAATGGAGCCCAGTGTGACACTTGAGACCAGAAAGGTAGCTGGACAAAGTGTTCCCACCAGGTCTCATTAGAGCAGAAACTCACAGACTCTGATGTCCGTAAACAGCGCAGAGTGTTGTGGTTTAACCCGGCAAGCAGCTAAACACCACACAGCCATTTGCTCACTCCCTCCTCTCCCCAGTGGGATGGGGGGAGAGAATCAGGGGGGGAAGAAAAAAATAGAATTCACGGGTCGAGATAAAGACAGTTTAAGAGGACAGAAAAGGAAGGGAAATACTAATGAGGATGATGATGATAAAAGAATATACAAAACAAGTGATGCACAATGCAATTGCTCACCACCTGCCAACCGATGCCCAGCCAGTTCCTGAGCAGCGGTCCCTCCCCCCGGCCAACTCCCCCCAGTTTCTATACTGAGCATGACGTCGTATGGTATGGAACAGCCCTTTGGCCACTCTGGGTCAGCTGTCCTGGCTGTGCCCCCTCCCAGCTTCTTGTGCACCTGGCAGAGCATGGGAAGCTGAAAAGGCCTTGACAAGCGCAAGCACTACTTAGCAACAACTAAAACATCAGAGTGTTATCAACGTTATTCTCATCCTATATCCAAAACACAGCCCCATACCGGCTACCAAGAAGAAAATTAACTCTGTGCCAGCTGAAACCAGGAGAGAAAGCCATAGACTTCTCCTGTATCAAACTTCCCTTACAGAAGTCCAACAGCAATCCCCAGGTGCTGGGAAGGTGGTCCTTTCAGTCAGCAATCCCCACACACGGCATGTGGGCAGGAAATGCCATGGACCCCCCTCTCCACTCCTGCTCTTCCAAGACACTGTGGCAATGCACACGTCCTGCTCTCCAGGCTTCAGTTATAATGATCAGCCAAGACACTGTGACTGCAACACACACTGTGGACACATTCACGAACCACAAGCTGTCCTTACTCACAGCTCCCTCCTTCCGCCCCGATCTGGGTCATCTCTGAATTCAAACGCCTACAGGCTTAAATGTTGCACCTCAGCCCCCATCCTCTGTTACATTAGACCCTGAGCACCTCCTTCTCTGCCCTGTGAGATCAAAACCATGGGCTTCATGGCTTTTCTTGATGCCACTACCTTTTGCCAGAGCTCTGATAATGCTCCAAGTAAGGAACTCAAATAGCCTACCTTATGACTGATGTAAGAACAAATTCCAGCAATGTTCATTATCTCCTTGTTACAAGGGAGATAAAACAGACTGAACAAAGGACCCCTTGGCACTGCCCCTCTGCTTCCCAAGTTCTGCTCCCTGCCACTCACAGACTACACGCACACATAATCCCCTGTCACCATTGCTGAATCAGCATTTGTTCACTCGTCTGGAGTGAAACCTCAAGTCTCCCTCATAACAAAAGCAGACTATGGCCTTGCAAATAGTCTCAGATGCCCTGGAGCACCCCACCTGGCATCCAACTGCCTCGTCAGAAGAGTGTGGTTTTCTTATAGTTTCTACACCATATTTAGTGGCCTGAGGAGAATGTCCACGTACTGCAGGGCACCTCAAATGTTTGGACAGGTGAACTGAACTCTGTACAGCTGTATCAGGCAACCCAAAGATGGGTATAACGATTTGCATGAATTCCAGAAGCTAAACAGAGTTCATTCCATCCTGGCTGCTGTAATGGTCACAACTAGACCACAAGAACCGGCTGAAGAATTATCCTTTCAATCTACAGGACAACAAAGATGATGTATGAGGCTGAAGTAGTCATGGTGGCTCTAGCTATAGCCCTGGAGAGAGAGGAACACCTCCAGAAGACAGCTCTTTCCACACGTCCTTGAGACATTCCCTGCCACTATACTCATCAGGCACCCTTTTCTCTGCTACATGCCTAGTTTTGCAGCATTGTTGTTTTGTAGCTGCACTGTGGCTGACCTTAACTTGTCACATTCCAGAGTCCCTCTAGATGCATGGGTTGCAACCAGGGTGTGAATCATGTAAGTTTTCACTCCGTTCCCGAAGTCCAAGTTCCGACTGTCCACGAGGCAAATTTCATTCACTCCTGAGCTCCAATACATCCACAAATTCCCTCTGTGTTGTGGTGGGACTCTCCAGCTTGTTTGTTCTGGGGACCATAACCACACACAACAGAAACAAAATCGCATCAGCTGGCTCCCTCTACAGTTCTCCATCACTACCGCAGGAAGTCTTGCAAATTCAGACACTGCTGGTTGCCTTTATGCATATCGTAATTGTTGAAACAGTTTCCCACATTTTCCTTCTTCATCCTTTTATAACTAGTGTCGCAACAGAAGTTCTTCTTGTGCCCTTGACATCCCTTACAAAGCCGATCCTGAGGTGAGCACTCGCTTTCCTAACACTGTTTCTACATGGCCTGGCAATGTTTCTAAATCTTACTTTGCAGGCTGCGTGCCACCTTGTTGTACTGGAGCTCTGTCATGAGCTCCCTGCACAGGCAAACCAATCTCCTGGTAGGTCTGCTTGTTTTCCAGAGTGTCAGGCTGGACTGTGCTTGCACTGGGGAGGATGCTGTTCACAAAGACCTGCCAGGTTTCCTGAGCCCCACGAGCACCACCTACCTGTTACATATTAGAGTGTACATATCTCTAGTTGGACCAGCTGTCTGGAAAGACGCTGGAGGTTCATATTTCTCCCCAGTTTAGACAGTGAGTTCAGGTGAGACATTGAGGGAACCATTCAGGTGTCAGAACATAAGAGTCTAGTATAGATCTAGACAGTCTAAGGTTTCTCAAGCATGGGTATGGGGCTTTCAGTTATGATGCAAGGCCTCCAGAAGGTCACATAGGGAGGACAAACTTCCTATGCTTAGCAATGTGAATTGCTTCTCCAACTTAGGTGAGATTGTTTCAGCACTGAGGGGTGCCCTTTCAGCCATCACCGTTCTAAATCACTTAAGCGATATATTTTTTAAAGTAAATTGTATGTGCTAGGGCCTGTTTTCTGGCACAGAGGCCAGCTGACATAGTCTGGCCACACCCATTCTACAAATCTCTCCTAGCCACCAAAACTGAGATGCCCCCCCCAAATTGCCTGCTGGGGGTAGACTTTGGCTCATGCTAAATTCTGGCTTGTTCCTGGGGGTTTCCCTGGACTGCTTACCGGTCCCAGGAACATGCTGACAGTTTAGGAGTGCAGACCCTTGTGTTCCAGCACCTAGGAGTGTGCAATGACCACTGCAGCAGCAACTTCCGAGCAGAATTCTTTTTCACCCTGGTCCTAGGGCTGTCATTAAGACATGCCTGAATTATGCCAGTTTACACAAGTGAAAACCTGGCTCTTAAAAATGCAGTGGGAAAGACAGGAAAGAAGAGAAAAAGCAAAGGATTCAGGCAGTACCAGGGAAATGCTTTTGAATCTTGTTGGCCTTCAGATGGCAGCAAAGGATTAGAGATAAGGCTAAAAAACCAATGGGACACTGTCTTGTGGCACTGGTGAAAGCAGCAGCTTGGAAACAGGCAGACAACAAAATAAGGATACCCGATGGGAGTAATAAAAGCCATTGATTCATTTATTTGCCTTATCCTTAAAAAGGAGAGTAAGAGCACCGAAAGGTCACCTTCATTGTTGCTGTTTCCAGCACTTCTTCAAGAGTTTCTTGGCTGTGTCCTAGGATCCCGAAGAGTGGCCAGCTCTTGCTTTGACATCATTTGGTGTCCCCTAACTCTACATCTGTTTTTCTCCAGAGCGGATTAGCTAGTTTCAACTCTGCCTTTTCCAAGTCAGTATTCTTTTTCAGATGAAGAAAATGCTGAGAGCAGAACCAAGCAGCTTGTTAGTAGTTAAGCTGTTCAACCACCAGGCTGGGAGCAATATAGGTTTCTGAAGAGAGTCACCTGATGACATTTTAATGCCCATGGCTGTCCCATTTGGCCTACAGCTACCACTCCAGAAGGGCACGTTTCCTCTAGATCATATGTCGTAGCTGCCAGCCCCATGCAGATGTCTTCAATACCCTAAACTATTGTTCAAGACCTATGTTTAGGGACTAAAATGGCACTCTCGGTATGCCTAATGTGGTGTGGATGCCTAAACTCCCCTTCTGCTCATGGGAGAGCTTCAAAACACAGTCACTGCAGCTGAGAGTTGTTCAGCACTGCCCAAGCAGACAGTATCTGGCTGGGTGCAGTGTTCTCTGAACTCAGCCATGGCACTGACTAAATCCCCACTGATGACACTGTGAATTCAGATTCTGTGGCTGCCATGGAGATTCTCTCACAAAATGTGCACGTTTGGCTGTCCTTATCCACTGCTAAATGCTGCTAAAGACACTGCAGTGTCTTTGTTGGAATGAACCTTGGGATTGTGACTCACTCAATAGTTATGAGATGGAAAAGGCTTCCTGCTGAAGGCAGGTGGGTTCTCTCTGGTACTCTTAGGCTTTGGGTGTTGGAGAGATGCCCAGATTCCTGATGCAGAGTTGTAGGATTCTTCCCAAAGTCTTTCTGGAACTCTGGGTAGCTCCCAATGTTCTTAAGTGTCCCTAGTTAGAGGATTGGGTAGGGACTACCTTGTTGATGAGCAGTCCATTCCAACTGCACTGCCATTTTCTGATTTGCTGTCACTATTTCCGGCACTCCCAATGACCTTGAGATGGACAGGGAACATCATTGAATTATGGAGCTTCTTGTGGCATTTTAGACACGGGGAGTGTCCTGCCTCACCTTCAGCTGCTGCTCTGTATGGATACAATTCTACTCTGAATCCTGTGATGTATGTGCCAGCTCCATGCTGTTAACCATGGCCATCTCAAATGGCTCCAGATGTCTGTGTTTTAGCAAGTGACATTTACCTGGCCAGACTACTGCAGAAGAGTTTAGAGACTGTAGAAACATGCCACCGAGTACCCAAGGGCTAGCCAGATAGGCATAGGCATATGACACAAAGAGAATCCAATGAAGGGCCATGGAAATTATGAAGGACTGGAGCAGCCTTCATCGTCTGTGAGGAAAGGCTGAAAGAGCTGGGAATATTTAGCCTGGAGAAGAGAAGGCTCAGAGGGGATCTTACCAATGTGCATAAACAGCTGATGGGAGAGAATGTAAAAGACAGAGTGAGACTCTTGTCAGTGGTCCCCAGTGACGGGACAAGAGGCAATGGGCACAAACTGAAACACAGGAGGTTCCCTCTGAACATCAGCAACACATTCCTCAGCATGGAATTCCCTCAGCGTGGCTGACACAAAGCCTGTGTCATGTGCCTTTCTCATCTCAGTGTGATCTTCTTGTTCATTTCCACTAGGATCGTTGCCTGTCATACCCACATCGCCCCCACCCCATGAGTTCTGAAGCTCACTGTGAATGTTCTCTATTCGGTGCTTCCTCCAGTGATGAATCCAGTCATTTACAGCATGAGAAACAAAGAGATGAAAGGTGCCACAAGGAAATTGATTGTCTAGGAGCTTTTCCCCCACAACCGAGAGGGTAAAAAGGAGGACCCTGGGAACTACCGACCTGTCAGTCTCACCTCTGTGCCTGGGGAGATCATGGAACAGAGCCTCCTAGAAGCTAGGCTAAGGCACGTGGAGGACAGGGAGGTGATTCAAGACAGCCAGCATGGCTTCACCAAGGGCAAATCCTGCCTGACCAACCTAGTGGCCTTCTATGATGGAGTGACTGCATCAGTGGACAAGGGAAGAGCTACGGATGTCATCTGTCTGGACTTGTGTAAGGCCTTTGACATGGTCCCCCACGATATCCTTCTCTCTAAATCGGAAGGATATGGATTGGATGAGCAGACTGTTTGGTGGATAGCTAATTGGCTGGATGGTCACATCCAGAAGGTAGTGGTCAATGGCTTGATATGACGAGGGGTGTCCTTCAGGGGTCCGTATTGGGACCAGTACTGTTTAATATCTTCATCAATGACATAGACAGCAGGATTGAGTGCACCCTCAGCAAGTTTGCAGATGATACCAAGCTGAGCGGTGCAGTCGACGTGCCTGAGGGATTGGATGCCATCCAGAGGGACCTGGACAAGCTGGAGAAATGGGCCTGTGTGAACCTCATGAGGTTCAACAAGACAAAGTGCAAGGTCCAGCATCTGGATCGGGGCAACCCCCAGTATCAATACAGGGTGGGGGATGAAGGGATTGAGAGCAGCCCTGCAGAGAAGGACTTGGGGGTACTGAGAGATGAAAAGCTGGACATGAGCCAGCAATGTGCTCTTGCAGCCCAGAAAGCCAACCATATCCTGGGCTGCATCAAAAGAAGCGTGGTCAGCAGGGCGAGGGGGGTGAGTCTGCCCCTCTACTCTGCTCTGGTGAGACCCCACCTGGAGCACTGCATCCAGCTCTGGAGTCCTCAGCACAGGAAGGACATGGACCTGTTGGAGCGGGTCCAGAGGAGGGCCCCAGAAATGATCAGAGGGATGGAAGACCTCTGCTATGAGCAAAGGCTGAAAGAGCTGGGGTTGTTCAGCCTGGAGAAGAGAAGGCTGCGGAGAGACCTTATTGCAGGACAAGGGGTAATGGTTTTAAACTAATAGAGGGTAGATTCAGACTAGATATAAGGAAGAATTTTTTTAAGATGAGGGTAGTGAAACACCGGAACAGGTTGCCCAGAGAGGTGGTAGATGCCCCATCCTTGGAAACATTCAAGGTCAGGTTGGACAGGGCTCTGAGCAACCTGGTCTAGTTGAAGATGTCCCTGCCAATTGCAGGGGGGATGGACTAGATGACCTTTAAAGGTGCCTTCCACCCCAAAGCATTCTATGATTCCAGGAAAACAAAAGCGGTCAGCTTTTTATTATGGCTATGACTTAATGAAGATTTTCTGCCTAATAATAGAAGTCTGATGGCATTTTCTCTTTGAAAATAATTCATAGAAAATTCTCCCAACAGTATGAATTTACACCGGTTAAAAAGGATTATGTTTATATTCAGAAGTCAATAGCAGTCCTCCCAGCTGACACCATGAACAGTAAAATTAAAATCTGTCTCTTTAAATATCATGCTTTTATCCAGCCAGTCATTTGCAAACTAGCTAAGGCTAGGTTCCTATCAAACTTCCACAGCAGCACAGGATAATGAGCATTGGAAAGGACCTCTGGGAGTTCTAGTCCAGCTGCCTGCTCAGTGTGGGGTCAGCTATAAGATCTGGTCACTCAGGACTTTGTTCAGTTGGAACTTAAAACTCTCAAAGGATGGAGATTTGCACAGCCTCTCTGGGAAACCTGCTCCAATGCTTCAGTCTCCACAGGGTGAAAATATTTCCTTGAAATCAGTCAGAACCTCTTTTATTTCAACTTACGCTCATTGTCTTTCATCCTCCCACCATGCACCACTGTAAAGAACCTGGCTCTATTTTCTTCATGGCAACTCTCTGGGTACTGCAAAGCTACCATTAGGCTTCTCCTCTCCAGGCTGAGCAATCCCAGTTCCCTCCATTTCTCCTCAAAGCACATGTACTCAAACTCCCTCATCTTCCTGGTGGCACTCTGCTCAACTCAGTCTAGCTTTTTAAGGTCTTTCCTGATTTCGGGACCCAAAACTGGATACAGTAGTCTAGAAGGGGTCTAAGGAGTGCCAACTAGAGGCAGACAATCTCTTCCTTTCATTGACTGACTATGCTCCCGTTAACACAACCCAGATGCTCTTGGCTTTCTTTGCTACCAGCGCACACCGCTGGTTCACATTCAGCTTGCTGTCTGCAAGGTCTCCAGGCACTCTTCTGCACAGCTGCTCCCGAGACAGTCAGTACCCAGCCTGTATTTTTGGCACGGCTTATTCCTTGTAACGTTTTGTGCAGCTCCTGTTGTCCCCATTCCTTCTGCCTGCCAAAACCCTACTGAATGTGGCAGCCTGATCTTCAAGGCCATCAACTGGTCTCCCCAGCTTTGTGTCATCTGCAAACTTTGCAGGAAAGTATTCTGCAACATCCTCTAGATCAAGATGTTAAACGGGACAGGACCTAGTGTAGATCCCTGCAGTACTCCACTTGTTATCAGCCTCCAGGTAGAGTATGACCAGTTAATTACTACCCTCCAAGCCCAACCATACAGCCAGGCTTTTGGCAACCTAATTGTCCATGCTTTGGGAGACAATGTTGAAAGCCTTACTAAAGGTGAGGTAAATTACATCAATGTCCCTTGAAGGGATTAAAGAAATTCTGACTCTTATGATCTTTAAAGTCCATTTATTTGTACTTTGCTGTAGAGGCAGAGAAATTACAAATCAGAGCATGAGAGCTTTATGGGTCTTGTTTTCTCTAGCAATGGGTTATTTATTTCATATTTTTCCTTAGGTCTTGTTCTGATGGGAAGCAAGGCTGGTGAGTGCTTTTCAGAGGAATAGACAGTGTTTAGAGGCATGGTAAGTGACTTTTCAACTGATGAAGTTTTGTTTCTCAGCTGGCCTTTTGATGATATATGCACTGTATTTTAAACTACTTAGGAGAGTGTCACCCTCTGGAAGAACATCTTTCCACATTGATTGTAGGAAGATTTAGACAAGCTGTTAAAAAAACAACTTAGGTCATCCACATCAAGCTACACTTTATGATATCTAAGACAGTTGTCATCTGAGTAAATGGAGACGGTCTTAATACAGACATCTCCTTTTCTTCAGTTCTCTCCTTGCTTCTTAGGAACTCAGGGAAAGGACCAGGGAGTGATGCATCTCACCCTAAACTAGGTCTTTACATTTAGTCAGGTGACCTTGAAGTGCCTGTTTCTCTCCACTTACTATAAAGGAAGCTAGCAGATGCTGACACAAACTGAGTCTGTAGTCTAGACACTTAGACTTGTCAGAGGAATCCCACCTCTAAAGTTTGCATCAGGCTATTGAAAATGAAAACTTTGGTAGTCCCCTAAAATGCTACAAAGACAAGAATCAGTTGCTCTGTTCCACATCGAGCTGACATATATGACATAAAACCTAAAGAATGCTGTTATGGCATCTGAAAGCAAGGCTGGATTCCCTAGAGCAGCCAATATTTAGCACCAGGTATTTACGTGTTTGCAGCTGTACCCCACATACCTAGCCCACAAACCCATTGAGATTGAGGTGACACAAGCATCTCTCTCCACATCTCCAGGAGGGTACTGGTTTCTTATGTTCATCTTCTTGCCCTGTGTGGTTGTCTCTGACATCCTCAGGCATCTTAAGTGGCATTAGATGCCTGTGTTTGGGTAACTTTCTACCCAGTGGAGGGTGGAGAGCTTTCACAATTGCCCTGAAGTAGAAACCTCTAATTCATCAGATGAGTCAGTCTCCAGAGTGATTGTATTGTATTTAGCACCTTTGGCTAAAAAAAAAAAAAAGAAAAAAAAAGGTTTAATTTCCTAGCACACAAGGAAATACCTTCATCGTAGACACCTCCATTCATGCATTTACATGTTGGCTTGAACTCAAATCTGGGTTCAAGGATGGTCAAATGAATCACAGCCTTTAAGTGATCGTTTCTTTCCTTTGACCATAAAGGCAGGCTTCACAGTCTCACATTATGAATTCCTAAAATAAGCTGAATCACACCCAAAAAGACCACAGGGAAGTGAAGAAAGCAAGTGAAAAAGACCTTACTGACACAGCTCAGAAGGGGTTCTCAATATCAAGGAGAACACAGGGACATTGCTCCAGAAACAAATTCAGATAAGAGCCAACATGCACGTGTATCAACAAAAGTACTCAGTCTCTTTAAGATGTATTTTGGGACAAGGGACCTTTGTAGCCATGGAGCGATGAATATCCGTGTTTCCTCTTTCAAGTCTTGTACAAGTGTGTAATGCAGAACTGAGAGGTGCAGGGCATCACACAGCCACTAGAAGGGAGCAAGTGATGCTGATCGTCTCACCTACTTTCATATGTCTACAGCAAGAGTGTGGGATTCAGCTGCTTAAACACAGGTAACCGTGCCCTTTTAGATGCACCACGGTATACATCTCTGTAATGTGGTTAGATATGGTACAGGACCTACAGCAAAAACAGGGCCCTTTTGGATGAGCAGATGGAGGACAGTTTACAGATCTTAGGGCAGCTAAAAGGGTGCTCGATGACTAAGTCTGGACAACTGCTTACCTCCATAAGTACTAGCTGAGTCCCGTCCTCCACTGACTGCACTGAGTAGAAACCCAGCTCATTTCAATAGGCGTATGTAGCTCGCATATCCACAACATCTGCATAGGACCACCACATATGTTATAACACAGGACCTACTGGAGTCCCGCAACCATGTGGTGTGGCAACGGTAAACTCATGGTGGATTTCATCTCACATATCTCTAGCCACCTTTGGGAAGACGTCAGATCAAAATTAAGATGTCTCTGTGCAAGCTTAAGGTATGGTTGCATGCGACGGCCATCTGACTGAACTCTTCTGACTCTAAATTGGTGTCCTAGATAACTGTGACTGACCAACACACCTCCGTAATGGAAGAAATCTCATTGAAGATGAGAGTGATGAGCTAAGGAAAGAATGTAAGGAATGACCAACAATTATTGTAAAGTAAGCTGAACTTTTCTCCACACAAGGCAGACTTTGTTTTAGATATACAGCTGTACCAGTGGGTCATCAGGTTGTATACACAGCCTTCCCTGACATCATGAGTAGTGGGTAATGTCTTCCTGATCTAGCCAGACCGGCATGGTGGGGGGATAAAGGGACTGTATGCATGGCTCAGCCCAACATAAACTACAGCAACTTGACAGCTAATAAAATGAACTTTGAAGACAGTGATGGGCTTGAGCTGGCTTTGACCCATGTATTCCTTCCTGGCAACCGGGGATTCCCATCATTGTTGTCCTGGTTTCGGCTGGGATAGAGTTAATTTTCTTCCTCGTAGCTGGTATAGTGCTGTGTTTTGGATTTAGAATGAGAATAATGTTGATAACACACTGATGTTTTAGTTGTTGCTAAGCAGTGCTTACACTGGTCAAGGCCTTTTCAGCTTCCCGTGCTCTGCCAGGTGCACAAGAAGCTGGGAGGGGACACAGCCAGGACAGCTGACCCAGACTGGCCAAGGGGCTATTCCATACCATATAACGTCATGCTCAGTATATAAACTGGGGGAGTTGGCCAAGAGGGGGGGACCGCTGCTTGGGGACAGGCTGGGCATCAGTCAGCGGGTGGCGAGGAATTGCATTATGCATCACTTGCTTTGTATAGTTGTTGTTGTTATTACTACTACTAGTGCTGCTATTTTGCTTTATTTTATTTCAGTTCTTAAACTGTTCTTATCTCAACCCATGAGTTTTCTTACTTTTGCTCTCCCGATTCTCTCCCCCATCCCACTGGGGAGGGGGGAGTGAGCGAGCGGCTGTGTGGTGCTTAGTTGCTGGCTGGGGTTAAACACAACAGTCCTTTTTGGCGCCCAATGTGGGGCACAAAGGATTTGAGATAATAACAGATTAGCCAGTGTGTATTAAGGAATTTCTATCTGTTAACAGTTGCCGGTCACAACATTGATTCACCTGTTCTCGATATTAGTTTATCTCACCTGCACCATGCTTTTGTTTTTGCTGTATATGTTAAATACTGGTGTTGGGTTTTGCAGGTTGCTGTGCTCTGCAGTGATTAGGGATGTTGTGCCTGGGAGATTTGTTGTTAAAACAACGGCCTTGAGCTTTATCTGGTATTTGGGTTTTCTACTGAAGCCATTCCTGTACTTCGGGTACCACCTTGTGGAGACAATTAGCCATTGCACCTCTTCCTCTGAGAGGTTTTTTTATGGAGGGAATACAGAATGGCACCTTTGCTCCCTTCTTCTATGATGTTTCCTCCTTCATTACAACAACTTTTCAGCATCTTGAACATCCTTGGGTAGTTAAGATACTTCTATGGGTAAGCCTTGGGCATAATGTTTTGGTTTTGTCTAAGGTTAATGTGCCATTTAAGAATATTACCCAGAGATCTGCGCCAAGGCTGGACAGGTAGGAGTGGCAGGGTGTGTGGGATAGCATGGGCAAATGCCTAGGATGGTGGGCCCCTCCAGTATTTTGGAACTTCACCCCTGAACAAGTGCAGAATCCTGAAAAATTAGTAGAATATTTGGGACAAGTATGCTGGCACCCTGGCAATTCTAGGGAGACACAAATCACTGCAATGTGCTGGGGCCTGGCCCATGCCTACTGAGCCCTATTCAACACTATTCAGTACCCTCAAGGGGAAGAGAAGGTCTCTGGATCTGACGACAAAACGGCAGGCACTGCGACTACTCCAACTCCCAGGGCAGCAGGAATCGGGGCTCTTTGATGCTGCTGCTGCTGCCGCCAGCCCGCACCGGTGAGCATAGAAAGATCAGTAATGGGTATCAGATTTGAATTGTCATTCAACTGCATATTGCAACTGCTATATTATGCTTGTGCTGTGATTTCAGTATATTGCCATATTGCTCCGCTAAATCAAAATCCCAGGTAATGCCAAATATCTTCAAATAGGTAAATTTTATACTAAACTTTAAACTCTTCTCACGTGGAATATCTAAAAGAACCTGGTAAGAGAAGCCGGACTCTGACAATAATGCAGTCAGCCGGGTCTGAAGAGCCAGACAACCAAAGAGCTGGGTTCAGTTTCCTAAAGATAAACACCTAAACCAATTTACACATGGCAGCAGGATATGACAGAGGACTTCTTGGAGAACTAAATACTTCTGGAGTAGCATGCGGAAGGCAGGTAGAATACCTTCGAGCCCAGCAAATACTGCTAGGCACCTTTGTGTTGGCAACTGATTTCTCGCTCCTCATTTAGTCCAGTGTCAACTTTATCTCAGCTATTTTAATCTGAATTCTATCAAAAAGTCAGGTTTGTAGTCAAGGATGGGCCTTGGAAATGCCTGGTTATATCCCTGAACTACAAATGGATTCTAGGATAAGGAGCTTCACCTGAGAAATGTGAATTTGTTGTGTTCAAAGGGAGGTGAAATAATTTCCTTCACTAGATTTGTTCCTAAGCTCCCGATTTAGGATGACAATCAAATTTTACGTACCATGGCATGTAACGGACCTAATTATTCCATTTTATGTGTTATAATTAATAAGGACCCACCTATTTCAGTTGCAGGTGGAAGGCTGTTGCGCAGAGCTCTACAGAACAGTTACTCCCCACCACAATTGTCCTGTGGAACCTACTCGCACTGGTACACCACAAAGGTGCTGAGCACTCAAGTCCCGTTGACCTTGCAAGTGAGATTGCTCATATATAAGCTCAGCGAGATGGATTTGGACTGTTCCTGTACTCAGAGCACCTGATCACACGACAAGGACAAGTCACTTACGGAATCGATGAATTTGTTATGTTAAACGTGCCACTCATTCCTCAATCCCATGGATAACCAATGATGATGATAAATTTGGCTTTGTTTTTCATTCTGTGAAGTAATAATGAACATTTGCATCTTATGTAATGTTCTTTGATCAGTGCTTCCAGGAGTCTAACAAGATGTTCAGGGAAGAAGAAAGAGAGGAACAACTCAAGTGTACACAGTCAGGCATCTAGTATCAATCTGGGTCTTCTAGAGGATGTGAGCTATACACAAAGGTACATCCAAAGCCAGGCAGCCTTTTGGATATACAGTTGGAAGCCACACAGAATGACACAAACAATCTGAAGAGGTGCTAAGGAGAGACTCAGTTTCCTAAACATTGATGCCTAGCACCATTAGGTGCTGGATGGTATCTTAGGTGGCCTCCAGCTGTCAATTCATAAGGGCGTAGGTTTCCCTTAGGTTCTGTGTTCTATAGGTAAGCCTCAGGCCGTTGACTTGGATAGCCCAGGGTATCTGCAAAAGCAGTACTTGCTTATGATGATTTTGGTTATGCTTGTGGATGGCTCCTTCAATGTCTAAAAGAGGTCAGCTGAGCCATATGAAACATGTTTTTCTCCTCACCAACTCAAAGGGGAATCTCGGGGTTACTGGCTTCAGTGCAGGCTATATTGGAGGCGCTTAGTTTGCTCAGATGAGTCCTAGCCCCCAGCTAAAAAAAAGCTTCAAGAAGAACACTCCCCTAAGCCTTATGGGGTTTAAATACCAATTCCAAGCACATACTGTGGCAAAGTGGAAATTTTGACACCTTTGGAAATGTCAGCTTTGAGGAATCAGCAGAGGTCCTGCTACCTGGAAAGACTGACTTCCCAAGGAACTTTACAGAATCCTACGGTCATATTTTTCAGTGCATCATGAAATATATGAGGGGAGTTGCCCTAGCGATTCATCCTCCTTAAGCATCTAAAGAAAACTGCTGCAGCAAATTTCTTTAAATGGTGATCTTAGAAAGGGCGAGTCAGCCCATCCTGCAATGAACTTCCAAGAAAGGTCAAAGAAATCACGAGTTTGTGTAAATTTCTCTCCATAGATTCTTAAAGACTCCTAGGGTGACAAGCTGTGGCTTAGGCATCTAAACCATAGACATAAAATGTTAGAGGAATGTTAAAATCTCAGGCTAAGTGCTGAAAGGCATTTGTAGTTACTGACATGAAAAGGTATGGGCGTCTTCCTGAGGGAAAAAAGTTTAAGACAGTTCTCTTTCTTCAGCCATCTTTGCATCCCAAGGTATTCACGAAGAACTGACTCCATGGTTGTGGTTCACCTGCATCTCTGTAGAACTCATGTTTACATTTGCCATCAGTGTTGAGTCTAGAAGAGAAAACTTATGAAGTGAGTTCACAAAATGGCTGGAAACAGCTGAGATGGCAATTACAAATAAATGTGAATGGGAAATGTCTAAAAACATATATGTAATTAAGAGTTTATAACATATAACTAAGAGTTTATAACATATAAGTAATTAAGAGTGTGTCATTTAATTTTTTTTAAATACGCAAACTTACAGCTATGCAACCAACTGTGTAGCATTCACATGCACTGCGACAACTACAGTCCTGCTGGTATAGTTACTCTAAAGCAAAGATTAAATTGCTCCCTCTGCAGTAGATCCATTCCTCTGACCTACCTTTAGCTGCCTAAAAAAAATCTCTTTAAATGTAAATTACTCATCTAAGAATCAACTGCCCTCAACAACTCTCTTAAAGTGAAATGGGGCGCTCTTCAGAGGAGTGGGATTGCAATCAGCTGATTTGAGGTATCACGAGTTAGACACTGAAAGCTCAACTAGTCACCCAGGCAACTCCTACCATTGGCACAGAGAGATGACCCTTTTCCAGAGAAACATGTCTCATCCTCACTTGGGCAGTTAAGGTAGGTTAGATTAGCTAATTTGATAGTGAAAAGTCAAGGGTAAGTAGCACAGGCTCTGAGGGCTAAAAATTACATGAGGAGAATCTTCCCTCAAATATCCTAAGTTATTTTCTCTCATTGTCTTCTAGGGGAAGAAAATGGTTAACACTTTCTAACCTTTAGGAAATATTCACATTTCTTGACCACTTTACTCAGGGCGTCCTTCACCTCTCTGTTTCTCAGACTGTAGATGAGGGGGTTGAGCAGTGGAGTCACAACAGTGTAGAAAACTGAGAAGACTTTATTCAGTGCTCTTAGAGTCTTTGTTTTTGGCAGGACATAAACAATTATTAAACTTCCATAAAAGACTGTAACAACAACGAGGTGGGAAAAGCAAGTGGAGAAAGCCTTTGGCATCCCAGTGGTGGCAGACATTCTCAGGACAGTGGTGATGATACACATATAGGACAGCAGGGTTAGCAGGAAAGGGGGTACTGCGCACACTGATGAGAGGATAAACACCAACGTTTCAGTCAGGCTGGTGTCACAGCAGGAGAGTTTTATCACTGGAGTGAAATCACAAAAGAAATGATCAATAAACTTGGGACCACAGAAGGAATGTTGTGAAATCAGGAAGCAGCTTATGGCCATAACGAGGAAACCATTCATCCACGACCAAGCTACAAGCTGCAGACAGTATCCGCTATTCATGACAGCTCTGTAGCGAAAGGGTTTGCATACTGCTAAATACCGATCATAGGACATCACCGATAAGAGAAAGCTTTCAGTGACTGCTAGGGAACCAAAGAAATAAAATTGTGTGATGCAGCTGCCAACAGACATGCTCTTGTCCCCAGTCAGAAAGCTGGACAACATCCTGGGCAGGATGGTAGAGCTGTAGCAGGTCTCCAAGCAGGACAAGTTGCACAGGAAGAAGTACATGGGTTTGTGGAGGTGCCGATCAGCCACCACCAAAACAAAAATGAGGATGTTGCCGATCACCGTCACAATGTAGATCACCAAGAAGAGGAGGAAGAGAAAAGACTGCATTTCTGGGATATTCCCAAATTCCAGGAGCAGAAATGTTGCGATGACTGTTTAATTTCTACAGTCCCTGTTTGCCATGTGTCAAGCCAAGAGGAAATGCACCACAGCCTGGAATAAAGCATCAAGAACTACATTTAATTATTGATCCATCATCACCGAGTAATTACAGAAGAAAGATGCTATTGTTAACATTGTATGGTTGCATTGTTTATTTTCTTTTTAAGCAGTTCTTGAACATGCTCCAGATAATAATTTATGAGAGAGACTACTGTATATTTCTAATTTTGTCTTATGCACATTTTTTAACAAAATTGTTTCCTTGAGTTTGGAAAGCATCGCACAGAACTGCGGCAGGATGTTTTGATGACCTAGACTATACCAGACCAATACAACCAGTGGAAAACTGTAATATGCATTTTCTAAGAACTGGACAGGCTGATAAGCGTTTGTGTATACTGAACTTGATAGAAACCTGAACTATCCAGAAAAATATTCAGGAAAATGTTGAAGGGTATGGCTTATCTCACTTGGCAATATCTTTTGAAACCTGCAGGGTCAGAAAGTGATATTCCAGCCACCAGAAACAAGCTGTGATTTAGAAACCTTCAGTCAAAAGAAAGGAAAAGAGAGGAATTCTTGGAGTGACCATTTCATCACCCAACATGACAAATACCATACCTAGGAAATGTAACAGATACTGAAGGAAATCATGAGAAGAAATGTATTTTTTATTTTAATGCACTGATAGTTATTAAAACTATCAATTTATCTTCTTTCTCTCTGTCTCTTTTCTCCTCTCCCTTTTTTCCTTTTTTTTTTTTAGGCATTGACAGTTTTTTTGTTCATTATTTTTTTGGTGTTTTGTGTGTGTGTGTGAGCTTTTTTTTTTTTTCTGTTAAAGAGTTCCTTCACAAGCTAAAAGAACACAAGGCTGAGGAACAAGAAAGTGATCTGCCAGGGACCTGGTGTTACGTGTTAAATTAAATGTTGTTGCACACACAGTTAACCTCAGTCTAGACAAACATATCTGGACATATTAATCCCACAGTCAGTGTGCAACGTAATTGAGGTGAACTACACTGTAAGAGGATTTCTCTCTCTCTCAGCCACAGACTGCTGTCTTAGTTCTGGACAATCACATTGAAATATCTTTATTTCATTCAGACAGGATATCCAAAAGGATAACACTTCAAAACAGAAAAAATTATTCCTGTGTCACAAACTGTATTTCAATAGGAAAGATCATGGGAAAACTGCCCACCTACCTTGCTGCAGGACAGTTTGCATTTGTAGTTCTTACAGGCAGATTGCTGAGGCTATCAGTAGGATTTCTGCCCTTCTTGTCCCAAAATATACCGTGCAAATGGAAAGTAAAGAAATACCTAAGGAAATCTGGCACTCAGTTACACTATGGTGAATACCTAGCAGATTGCCAGCATGCTTGTTTGTCTACCTCTTCATCCTTCCTGCGGTAATTTTCTTCATATCCTTTGTGCATTAATGTCCACCCTACTATTTTCATCCTGGACCAATCTTAGAGGATAGAAGAGAGTTATAAAATAATCTTTCCTAATTTGACCCAAATTCATCTGATTTACCTCTTAGAAATGTGATTTCAGCCTAGTTTGATATGATGCACCCTCACTTGAAGCACTTTCACTCTGTAGCTGAATCAGATCTTCCAGTGCATAACCTTCTCCAGATGGCTGTGGCTCTGCTCTGCCTGCTTGTGTACTGCTGAAACACGAACCTCCATCTGGAACTGATATGAGATGGGTCGGTTGTCCCACTGCTTATTTCTCCTGCCCGAATAACAAGTGTCCCTGGGCATTACTGCATTTGGGAATTTATCATTAACAATACCTCACATGCTGTCCTGGTTTCAGCTGGGATAGAGTTAATTTTCTTCTTAGTAGCTAGTAGAGTGCTGTGTTTTGGATTTAGGATGAGAATAATGTTGATAACACACTGATGTTTTGGTTCTTGCTAAGTAGTGCTTACACTAGTCAAGGACTTTTTCAGCTTCCCATGCTCTGCCAGGTGCACAAGAAGCTGGGAGGGGGCACAGCCAGGACAGCTGACCCAGACCAGCCAAAGGGCTATTCCACACCGTATGACATCATGCTCAGTATATAAACTGGGGGAGTTGGCAGGGGGGGGGGGGGGGGGGGCAGCGATCGCTGCTCGGGGACGTGCTAGGCATCGGTCGGTGGGTGGTGAGCCAATTGTATAGTGTATCCCTTGCTCTGTATATTATTATCGCATTATTATTATTATATTATTATTATTATTACTACTATTCTATTTCATTTTACTTCAATTATTAAACTGTTCTTATCTCAATCCACGAGTTTTCTGACTGTAACCCTCCCAATTCTCTTCCCCATCCCACTGGGGTGGGGGGAGTGAGCGAGCGGCTGCGTGGTGCTTAGCTGCTGGCTGGGGTTAAACCACGACAGTCCTTTTTTGGCGCCCAACGTGGGGCTCGAAGGGTTTGAGATAATAACAGATTAACCAGAGCGTGGTAAGGAATTTGTATGTGTTAACAATTGCTCATCATAATATTGATTCATCTGTTCTCGGTATTAGTCTACCTGATTTGCACCATGCTTTTGTTTTTGCAGTACGTGTTAAAAATTGGTGTTGGGTTTTGCAGTTTGCTGTGCTCTGCAGTGATCAGTGATGTTTTGCCTGGGAGATTTGTTATTAAAACACTGACCTTGAGCGCTATCTGGTATTTGGGTTCTGTAGTGAAGCCATTACTGTACTTCGGGTACCACCTCATGGAGACACTTGGCAATTATACCTCTTCCTCTGAGAGCTTCTTTATGGAGGAAATACAGAATAGCACGTTTGTTGTTTTCTTCTATGATGTTTCGTCCTTCATTGCAACAACTTTTCAGTATCTTGAGCATCCTTGGGTAGTTAAGATATATTTATTGATAGTTCTTGGGAATATTGTTTCAGTTTTGTCTAAGGTTAATAAGCACCTTAAGAATATCATCCAGAGATCTGCTCCAAGGCTGGATAGTTATGAGTGGCAGGGTGTGTGGGAGAGCATGGGCAAGTACCTGGGACAGTGGGCACCTCCAATGTTTTGGAACTTCACTCCTGAACAAGTGCAGAATCCTGAAAATCTAGTAAAGTATTTGGAAAAAGTATGTTGTCACCCTGGCAACTCCAGAGAGACACAAATCACTGCAACATGCTGGGGCCTGGCCTATGCTTACCGAGCCCTATTCAACACTATTCAGAACCCACAAGGGGAAGGGAAGGTCTCTGGATCTGACGACAAAATGACAGATGCTGTGGCTGCGCCAGCCCCTGCGCCAGCCCCTCAGGCCCCCACGACAGTCACTGTGGTTGCGCCAGCCCCCACAACAGGCACTGCGGTTGATCCAGAGAACCAACCCGTGCCAGTATCAGTTGCCCCTATACAGAAGAAAAAATATACAAGGAAATCAGCTCGTTTAGTAAAAGCTGATGATGAGCCAGCGTCATCAAGAGAACAGGAGGAGGAAGAGGCAGAACCCATAAACGAGACAGTAACCACACGATCCCTATCCCTGAGTGAGCTGCGAGATATGCGAAAAGATTTCAGTCGTCGTCCAGGCGAGCCCATCATCACCTGGCTGCTCCGATGCTGGGATAATGGGGCCAGTAGCCTGGAATTAGAGGGTAGGGAAGCCAAGCAGCTGGGATCTCTTTCTAGGGAAGGAGGCATTGACAAAGTGATTGGAAAAGGGGTAAAAGCCCTCAGCCTTTGGAGGCGACTCCTGTCAGGCGTGAAGGAAAGGTATCCCTTCAAGGAAGATCTTATATGTCACCCAGGCAAGTGGACCACCATGGAGAGAGGTATCCAGTACCTGAGGGAATTAGCCGTGCTGGAGGTGATTCATAATGACCTGAACAATGAGCAGTTATCCAAAGATCCAGATGAAGTCCAGTGCACACGACCCATGTGGCGGAAGTTCGTACGGAGCGCACCATCATCGTACGCAAACTCATTGGCAATAATGACCTGGAAAGATGAAGAGGGACCAACGGTGGATGAATTGGCTGGCCAACTCCGACAATACGAAGAAAGTCTCTCTTCCTCCCTACGGGCCTGCATCTCGGCTGTGGAGAAGTTGTCCCAGGATTTCCAGCAGTTGAAAGAGGACATGTCCTATGTCCTACTCCTCACCTGTACAGACCAGTATCTCAGCCATTAGGAGTAAGCGTCCCTCTCTTCAAGAGAGAAGATATAGTGGATACACACCACGGGCCACCCTGTGGTTTTATCTGCGTGACCACGGAGAGGACATGAGGAAGTGGGATGGAAAATCTACCTCGGCCCTAGAGGCACGAGTACGTGAGTTGCAAGGAAAAAAAGGTGGTTCTTCCAGGAAAGTTGCTGCTCCAGTTTCCAATGAGCAGTTCCCCAGACAAAGTAGAAGGGCTGATTTTGCTTCCGATCTTAGTAAAGGGATTTTCGATTCACATGTACAAGAAGTGAATAACGAATGCTATAACCAGGACTAGAGGGGCCCTGCCTCCAGCCAGGTGGAGGAGAGGGACAACCGGGTGTACTGGACTGTGTGGATTCGATGGCCTGGCACATCACACCCACAGGAATATAAGGCTTTAGTAGACACCGGTGCACAGTGTACCTTAATGCCATCAAGCTATGAAGGAGCAGAACCCATCTGTATTTCTGGAGTGACAGGGGGATCCCAAGAGTTGACTGTATTGGAGGCCGAAGTAAGCTTAACCGGGAAGGAGTGGCAGAAACACCCCATTGTGACTGGCCCGGAGGCTCCGTGCATCCTTGGCATAGACTACCTCAGGAGAGGGTATTTCAAGGACCCAAAAGGGTACCGGTGGGCTTTTGGCATAGCTGCCTTAGAGACAGAGGAATTTAAACAGCTGTCTACCCTGCCTGGTCTCTCGAAGGACCCTTCTATTGTGGGGTTGCTGAGGGTCAAAGAACAACAGGTACCAATCGCTACCACAACAGTGCACCGGCGGCAATATCGCACCAACAGAGACTCCCTGATTCCCATCCATAAGCTGATTCGTCGACTGGAGAGCCAAGGAGTGATCAGCAAGACTCGCTCACCTTTTAACAGTCCCATATGGCCAGTGCAAAAGTCTAACGGAGAGTGGAGACTAACAGTAGACTATCGGGGCCTGAACGAAGTCACGCCGCCGCTGAGTGCTGCCGTGCCGGACATGCTAGAACTTCAATATGAATTGGAGTCAAAGGCAGCCAAATGGTATGCCACAATTGATATCGCTAATGCGTTTTTCTCTATCCCTTTGGCGGCAGAGTGCAGGCCACAGTTTGCTTTCACTTGGAGGGGTGTGCAGTACACCTGGAACCGACTGCCCCAGGGGTGGAAACACAGCCCCACCATTTGCCATGGACTGATCCAGACTACATTGGAACAGGGTGGGGCTCCGGAACACCTGCAATACATTGACGACATCATCGTGTGGGGCAACACAGCAGAAGAAGTTTTTGAGAAAGGGAAGAAAATAGTCCAAATCCTTCTGGAAGCCGGCTTTGCTATAAAACAAAGTAAGGTCAAGGGACCTGCACAGGAGATCCAGTTTTTAGGAATAAAATGGCAAGATGGACGTCGACAGATCCCAATGGATGTGATCAACAAAATCACAGCCATGTCTCCACCAACGAGCAAAAAGGAAGCACAGGCTTTCCTGGGCGTTGTGGGTTTTTGGAGAATGCATATTCCAAATTACAGTCTCATCGTAAGCCCTCTCTATCAAGTGACCCGGAAGAAGAACGATTTCAAATGGGGCCCTGAGCAACGACAAGCCTTTGAACAAATTAAACAGGAGATAGTTCATGCAGTAGCCCTTGGGCCAGTCCGGGCAGGGCAAGATGTAAAGAATGTGCTCTACACTGCAGCCGGGGAGAATGGCCCTACCTGGAGCCTCTGGCAGAAAGCACCGGGGGAGACTCGAGGTCGACCCCTAGGGTTTTGGAGTCGAGGATACAGAGGATCTGAGGCTGGCTATACTCCAACGGAGAAAGAGATATTGGCAGCATATGAAGGGGTTCGAGCTGCTTCGGAAGTGGTTGGTACTGAAGCACAGCTCCTCCTGGCACCCCGACTGCCAGTGCTGGGCTGGATGTTCAGAGGGAGGGTCCCCTCTACACATCATGCAACTGACGCTACATGGAGTAAGTGGGTCGCACTGATCACACAACGGGCCCGAATAGGAAACCCCAGTCGCCCAGGAATCTTGGAAGTGATCATGGACTGGCCAGAAGGCAAAGATTTCGGAATATCACCAGAGGAGGAGGTGACACGTGCTGAGGAGGCCCCACTGTATAATAAACTGCCAGAAAAAGAGAAGCAATATGCCCTGTTCACTGATGGGTCCTGTCATCTTGTGGGGAAGCATCGGAGGTGGAAAGCTGCTGTATGGAATCCTGTACGACAAGTCGCAGAAACTGCTGAAGGAGAAGGTGAATCGAGTCAGTTTGCAGAGGTGAAAGCCATCCAGCTTGCTTTAGATATTGCTGAACGAGAAAAGTGGCCAATGCTATATCTCTATACTGACTCATGGATGGTGGCAAATGCCCTGTGGGGGTGGTTACAGCAATGGAAGCAGAGCAACTGGCAGCGCAGAGGCAAACCCATCTGGGCTGCCGCATTGTGGCAAGATATTGCTGCCCGGATAGAGAACCTGGTTGTAAAAGTACGTCACGTAGACGCTCATGTACCCAAGAGTCGGGCCACTGAAGAACATCAAAACAACCAGCAGGTGGATCAGGCTGCTAAGATTGAAGTGGCTCAAGTGGATCTGGACTGGCAACATAAGGGTGAATTATTTCTGGCTCGGTGGGCCCATGACACCTCAGGCCATCAAGGAAGAGATGCAACATATAGATGGGCTCGTGATCGAGGGGTGGACTTAACCATGGACACTATTGCACAGGTTATCCATGAATGTGAAACATGCGCTGCAATCAAGCAAGCCAAGCGGTTCAAGCCTCTCTGGTATGGAGGACGATGGCTCAAATATAAATACGGGGAGGCCTGGCAGATTGATTATATCACACTCCCACAAACCCGACAAGGCAAGCGCTATGTGCTTACAATGGTGGAAGCAACCACTGGATGGCTGGAAACATATCCTGTGTCCCACGCCACTGCCCGGAACACTATCCTGGGCCTTGAAAAGCAAGTCCTATGGCGACATGGTACTCCAGAAAGAATTGAGTCAGACAATGGGACTCATTTCCGAAATAGCCTCATAGACACCTGGGCCAAAGAGCATGGCATTGAGTGGGTATATCACATCCCCTATCATGCACCAGCCTCCGGGAAAATAGAACGATACAATGGACTGTTAAAGACTACACTAAAAGCAATGGGTGGTGGGACATTCAAACACTGGGATACACATTTAGCAAAGGCCACCTGGTTAGTCAACACTAGGGGATCTGCCAATCGAGCTGGCCCTGCCCAATCAAGACTTTTACGTACTGTAGAGGGAGATAAAGTCCCTGTAGTGCACCTAAAAAATATAACAGGGAAGACAGTCTGGGTTATTCCTGCCTCAGGCAGAGGTAAACCCATCCGTGGGATTGCTTTTGCTCAAGGACCTGGGTGCACTTGGTGGGTGATGCAAGAGGATGGGGAAGTCCGATGTGTACCTCAAGGGGATTTGATTTTGGGTGAAAATAGCCAATGAACTGAATTGTATAATGTTAGTTGCTATATAATACTGGATGTCATCACTTCAATGATTACTATGTGCCATATCAACAGTACACAGTAAGAAGTGCCCAAATTAATGAAGAATGAACTTCGAGGAAACCGAGCAAAGTGCAGCAGTGATGGAACCAGAACTGGCTTCAGCATGCAACAATCCAACACCACACACCATCTTTCCTGCCCTGAAGAACTATTAGGACAGATGAAACCCAAAGTCATGGACTAAATGAACTCAACATTTTAGAGGGATAGCCTATAGACTAAGGAAATTATATCCATGTGTGTATGTGTGTGTGTATATATATATATATATATATATATATCAAAAGACTGGAAAAGTGGTAGTGATTAATTGGAATGTATTGGAAAGTGTAAGACCTGGGCATGATGTATATGGTATGGAATAAGGGGTGGATACTGTCCTGGTTTCAGCTGGGATAGAGTTAATTTTCTTCTTAGTAGCTAGTAGAGTGCTGTGTTTTGGATTTAGGATGAGAATAATGTTGATAACACACTGATGTTTTGGTTCTTGCTAAGTAGTGCTTACACTAGTCAAGGACTTTTTCAGCTTCCCATGCTCTGCCAGGTGCAAAAGAAGCTGGGAGGGGGCACAGCCAGGACAGCTGACCCAGACCAGCCAAAGGGCTATTCCACACCGTATGACATCATGCTCAGTATATAAACTGGGGGAGTTGGCCGGGGGGGGGGGCAGCGATCGCTGCTCGGGGACGTGCTAGGCATCAGTCGGCGGGTGGTGAGCCAATTGTATAGTGTATCCCTTGCTCTGTATATTATTATCGCATTATTATTATTATATTATTATTATTATTACTACTATTCTATTTCATTTTACTTCAATTATTAAACTGTTCTTATCTCAATCCACGAGTTTTCTGACTGTAACCCTCCCAATTCTCTTCCCCATCCCACTGGGGTGGGGGGAGTGCGCGAGCGGCTGCGTGGTGCTTAGCTGCTGGCTGGGGTTAAACCACGACACATGCTTTGCAGATTTTTCAGACTACGACACAACTAGAACAGGGTGAAACCAGAATTTGCACTCTGAAATAACATCTTTACAAAGTACTTTTCCTATTTGTCTTTATCATTTATTTTCTGTTACTTTGTTTCCCATTATCAGCCAAAACTGCAAGAAACTGCTAATTTTTGTGTGACTATTATATACATTAAAATGATTTATTTTTCCTAAACTGTGTTGTACAGATGTTGTATTGGGTCTGGCTGGGATGGAGGTAACTTTCCCCATACCAGCCCTCACAGTGCTGTGCTCTGTATTTGCAGCTAGAAGGGCACTGATAACGCAGTAATGTTTTAGCTACTCCTGAGCAGTGCTCGCACAGCATCAAGGCTGAATCTCCAACACCCTACCCCTGCCCTCGCCCCCCCCAAAGGCCAGTAGGCTGGGGTGGGCAAGAGGCTGGGAGAGGACGTAGCCAGGACAGCTGACCCAATCTGGCCAAAGAGATAGTCCGTGCTAGATGAGGTCGTGCTCAGCAATAAAAGCTAAGAGAAAGGAGGAGGAAAGGAGCTGCACAAGAGAGAGCACCTGCGAGGGCAGGTTGAAAGTCCAGACAATAAGGGGGAACATGAAGGAGAGAGAAATGAGGCGAGGGTCAGGTATTCCATGATTGCAGAGCAAATCCCAGAAAGGCACTGGGCGAAGGGTGTAGTTCAAGTGATATCTGGCTGTCTTCTGGGCAAGTGGCAGGTGCAAGGGTCGGCCCTCCACCCCAAACCCGTGCACATAAATCTCTCTGGTTCAGATACCTTTGCCTCAATTTCCCCAGATCCCGCTCTGAGGTGACAGAAAAATCCCCACCCCACCATCGGGGTGGACAGACAGGGGTGACAGGGTGGACAGACAGAGCAAATAGGGTGTAAGTCCTCGGGGGAGTAGGGGTGAGGGATGGGCAGAGGGATGGATTGAACAGGGCCAAGCTCTCCCCAGGGAACAGGGACGATGAACAGAGCACAGGTACAGAATAACAAAGTGAAGCACAAACAAGCAGACACTCACCAGAATCGAGGCCAGAGTCAGCAGGGACGGACTGACAGACAGACAGACGGAGGGAGAGATGGAAGAGGAGGGGGAGAGAGAGCAAGGGGCAGACGGATGAGATACAGGGACAGCAGCGGGAGGGACTGAGAGACAGAGCAAGAGATGTTCGGGCAGACAGGACGATGCAGGGCTACGTAAACAGAGGGACGGCTGCGGTGGAGAAAGAGGCGGAGGGGCAGGCGGACGGACAGACTGACGGGAAGGCAGGGCCAGGGGGGCGGAGACACCCCCCACCCCCAACTGGCGTGGCTGCAAAGCTCCTCCCGAGCACCCCGGCGCCTGCTTCCCTGGGGGCTGCGGGGACAGCGGGGATCCTGGATGCCGGGTAGCCTGGGAGGCTGTGGGGCGGGGAGGGGAGAGGGGACACCCCCGGTGGAGGGGATCTGCCCGGGGTCCCTGGACCCCGCTCCTCGCCCTGGAAGCCGAAGTGGCGAGTGGGCGGGAGCGTCTGCAAACTGCGCTGCGGGACGCGTGAGCTGCTGCAGCCGCGGGAGCGTCTGCGCCCCCGGCCCCGCCAGGGCCCGGCCGGGGAGGGCGCCCTGGGCGGGGAGCAGCGTCCCTCGCCGCCGCAGGATGCTGCGGGCACAGCCAAGGAAGGGGCTGCAAGCCCCTCAGCAGGGGTGCTCCTGGCCAGAGGGAGTCTGCCAGATCTCCCCCCACCGCCCAGCCCTTCGGCTCTGTCCTCACATCTGCTGCAATGGGCAGCAGCTGCCAAGGGCCCCCTGCAAGCAGGGCAGCGTCTTCTGTGTGCCTGAGGAGGTGGCGCTCGTCCCTCCAGCAACCTGTCCCCCTGCCAGGCCTGCAGCACTGGCTGCAGATTTGGAGGCTGGGCTCGGGTCCGTACACTGATTAGTGCCAGGCTGTTAATTGGGTAGTGGATTGCCAAGAAGCAAACCCAACATACTGGCCAGCTGAGGAATGGGGGGAGTTGGCAGACAAGCTCAAACTTACCTACCTACTTTTGACATGGGTGTTTCCTCTCATCTGCTGGATTGGGACGCTCCGTCTCCACCTTCCTCGCATGAGCCAGCCCCATGCTCATGCCTCCCTGGCAGCCAGCCCCTGGTTGAGACAACCCATCTCATCGGTGCTCTCCAGACACTCGAGGGGCCAAATTGTGTTTGACTTCAGACATGTTGCTGCCAGAGCACACCCTGGCTGTCTCTCACTGAACTCTCACTTGGCCACCAAACCTGGGCAGCTTCCTTCAGTCTGCCTCTCAGGATTGGTGTGATTCTCAGACAGGACCACTCCAAGGACAGCGTGACAGCCTCGATCAGCACAGACAGTTCTAGCTGCCTTTGTTCAAATTCTGCCACAGTGCGTCCGGTCTCATTACATCCATGGAGATCAAGTTCTTTGAGGAAGTGGGTGAACGTACATTCATGTGCTGCTGGAAGATGTGGCCCATGACTACCTTCAAGAACTGGTGGAACACCCCATGTTGTCTCCAGTAGTCTTGACGCTTATGAGGAGGCAGATGAGTCCTAGGTGTAGATGCTACCTGCTACATTTGAGTAGCTAAGGAACACATTCCTGCCTCTCGAATCTTCCTTTCCTCACCACAGGTGATGAGTAAGTGGCACGCTTGGTCAAAAAGTGCCACAAATGCTGAACTGCTGACCCCTTAACGTAGCTTCACCTTCCCAAAACTTCTGTCCAGCTGGGATGCATACTTGAAGGTCCTCACTGACTCTTGATGGAGGCCAGTTGGTGGCTGTGAATGGTTTTGGGGTGCTAGAGCTCCAGTATCTCTCTTCTGAGCATCTCTGGAGGATGTCAGCCCCCTCAAGTCTGGGCCTCTTTTGAAGTGCAAAGAAATAATGCCTGGTCTTAGTGTGGCACAAAGGTAGTCTGCTCAGATGCTCACATATTTTCTGTCCAGACAGGACAGCAGAGTCTGCTGCATGCAGAATAGGAAGCAGCTAGGTGACCAATCTTAGTGGTGACAGCGGCACAAGGAGTTGCCACAGGGCTGGAGGGCAGCTGTGTGCTGCTGCCAAGGGGATTGCTGTAGCTACCGCCCCACCTCTCACACATACACATGCCCTGAAGTTCTCTGGCGTTCAGCCTATGCTTTCATTTGTGAATTCATCCCTGGTAGACAGCACTGCTCAGAAAGGAGGGGAGCTGAGCTGTGGAGAGATTGTGGCCCTGCGTACAAATCCATGGAAGCATTTGGGGGACTACATTTCCACTGGTTCCTCAAGCCTGCCTGGGTCCAGCAGATTTGAATGTGGAGGGCCCTGTCAGGGAGCAGCAAAGGCCAGCTGCTCCACAAGGGAAGGAGAGTTGGGAGCCAAAGGCAACAGTAAGGTGGGTAGGAGCAGTGACCTCACCAACAAGGATCCAGGATGCTGAGGGGTAAGTCAGAGTCAGGCCTGGGTCCAGAGACAGTGGTCATCCAGCAGGTGAGGTTATTGGGGGGACAGGCCCTTGCTGCTTGCTTTCTTCGCCACAACTCTTATCAGCAAATGAGCTGACCTTGGACTCGGTCATCTAAACTGCTTAACTTAGCCAGCTGAACTGGAGCAGGCTCATTTTCTTTAAGAAGTCCCACTTTCCACATTCTTTCTGAAAGGTTCTTTTTATAATTTTATTCTGTCCGTGACCATTCTTATTTTTTCTGCCTTGAGTAACAATGCACAGAAATATACCTGATGTAAGGGCACGCATGGAGTTAAATAATTAACTAAAGTTTAAACATGATTGATGTGAGTTTTAAGGCTCTGGTCTGTTTCGGTCTGTTTTAAGAGGTAAAATTCTGTTGGCAATGTGTAAAATACATACATATATATATAGTCAAAATGTAGACATCTATGTTGGGTTGACCTTGGCTGGTGGCCAGGTGCCCACCAAGCTGCTCTATCACTCCCCCTCCTCTATGGGACAGGGGGAGAAAATAAGATGAAAAACTCATGGGTCGAGATAAAGGCAGTTTAATAAAGAAAGAGGAAAGGTTACACACAGAAGCAGAGGGGGAAAAAAAAAAAAGTTTTTTTCTCTACTTCCCATCAGCAGACAATGTCCAGCCCCTTCCTGGGAAGCAGGACCTCAGTACAAGTAGTAGTTGCTTCGGAAGACAAACTTCTTAATGGCAAATGTGCTCCTTTCCTCCTCCTTTCTCTTAGCTTTTATTGCTGAGCACGACCTCATCTAGCACGGAATATCTCTGACCCAGATTGGGTCAGCTGTCCTGGCTACGTCCTCTCCCAGCCTCTTGCCCACCCCAGCCTACTGGCCTTTGGGGGGGGCGAGGGCAGGGGTAGGGTGTTGGAGATTCAGCCTTGATGCTGTGTGAGCACTGCTCAGGAGTAGCCAAAACATTACTGCGTTATCAATGCCCTTGTAGCTGCAAATACAGAGCACAGCACTGTGAGGGCTGGTATGGGGAAAGTTACCTCCATCCCAGCCAGACCCAATACAACATCTGTACAACACAGTTTAGGAAAAATAAATCATTTTAATGTATATAATAGTCACACAAAAATTAGCAGTTTCTTGCAGTTTTGGCTGATAATGGGAAACAAAGTAACAGAAAATAAATGATAAAGACAAATAGGAAAAGTACTTTGTAAAGATGTTATTTCAGAGTGCAAATTCTGGTTTCACCCTGTTCTAGTTGTGTCGTAGTCTGAAAAATCTGCAAAGCATGTGTCGTGGTTTAACCCCAGCCAGCAGCTAAGCACCACGCAGCCGCTCGCGCACTCCCCCCACCCCAGTGGGATGGGGAAGAGAATTGGGAGGGTTACAGTCAGAAAACTCGTGGATTGAGATAAGAACAGTTTAATAATTGAAGTAAAATGAAATAGAATAGTAGTAATAATAATAATAATATAATAATAATAATGCGATAATAATATACAGAGCAAGGGATACACTATACAATTGGCTCACCACCCGCCGACCGATGCCTAGCACGTCCCCGAGCAGCGATCGCTGCCCCCCCCCCCCTGGCCAACTCCCCCAGTTTATATACTGAGCATGATGTCATACGGTGTGGAATAGCCCTTTGGCTGGTCTGGGTCAGCTGTCCTGGCTGTGCCCCCTCCCAGCTTCTTGTGCACCTGGCAGAGCATGGGAAGCTGAAAAAGTCCTTGACTAGTGTAAGCACTACTTAGCAAGAACCAAAACATCAGTGTGTTATCAACATTATTCTCATCCTAAATCCAAAACACAGCACTCTACTAGCTACTAAGAAGAAAATTAACTCTATCCCAGCTGAAACCAGGACAGTATCCACCCCTTATTCCATACCATATACATCATGCCCAGGTCTTACACTTTCCAATACATTCCAATTAATCACTACCACTTTTCCAGTCTTTTGATATATATATATATATATATATATATATATATATACACACACATACACACATGGATATAATTTCCTTAGTCTATAGGCTATCCCTCTAAAATGTTGAGTTCATTTAGTCCATGACTTTGGGTTTCATCTGTCCTAATAGTTCTTCAGGGCAGGAAAGATGGTGTGTGGTGTTGGATTGTTGCATGCTGAAGCCAGTTCTGGTTCCATCACTGCTGCACTTTGCTCGGTTTCCTCGAAGTTCATTCTTCATTAATTTGGGCACTTCTTACTGTATACTGTTGATATGGCACATAGTAATCATTGAAGTGATGACATCCAGTATTATATAGCAACTAACATTATACAATTCAGTTCATTGGCTATTTTCACCCAAAATCAAATCCCCTTGAGGTACACATCGGACTTCCCCATCCTCTCGCATCACCCACCAAGTGCACCCAGGTCCTTGAGCAAAAGCAATCCCACGGATGGGTTTACCTCTGCCTGCGGCAGGAGTAACCCAGACTGTCTTCCCTGTTATATTTTTTAGGTGCACTACAGGGACTTTATCTCCCTCTACAGTACGTAAAAGTCTTGATTGGGCAGGGCCAGCTCGATTGGCAGATCCCCTAGTGTTGACTAACCAGGTGGCCTTTGCTAAATGTGTATCCCAGTGTTTGAATGTCCCACCACCCATTGCTTTTAGTGTAGTCTTTAACAGTCCATTGTATCGTTCTATTTTCCCGGAGGCTGGTGCATGATAGGGGATGTGATATACCCACTCAATGCCATGCTCTTTGGCCCAGGTGTCTATGAGGCTATTTCGGAAATGAGTCCCATTGTCTGACTCAATTCTTTCTGGAGTACCATGTCGCCATAGGACTTGCTTTTCAAGGCCCAGGATAGTGTTCCGGGCAGTGGCGTGGGGCACGGGATATGTTTCCAGCCATCCAGTGGTTGCTTCCACCATTGTAAGCACATAGCGCTTGCCTTGTCGGGTTTGTGGGAGTGTGATATAATCAATCTGCCAGGCCTCCCCGTATTTATATTTGAGCCATCGTCCTCCATACCAGAGAGGCTTGAACCGCTTGGCTTGCTTGATTGCAGCGCATGTTTCACATTCATGGATAACCTGTGCAATAGTGTCCATGGTCAAATCCACCCCTCGATCACGAGCCCATCTATATGTTGCATCTCTTCCTTGATGGCCTGAGGTGTCATGGGCCCACCGAGCCAGAAATAATTCACCCTTATGTTGCCAGTCCAGATCCACTTGAGCCACTTCAATCTTAGCAGCCTGATCCACCTGCTGGTTGTTTTGATGTTCTTCAGTGGCCCGACTCTTGGGTACATGAGCGTCTACGTGACGTACTTTTACAACCAGGTTCTCTATCCGGGCAGCAATATCTTGCCACAATGCGGCAGCCCAGATGGGTTTGCCTCTGCGTTGCCAGTTGCTCTGCTTCCATTGCTGTAACCACCCCCACAGGGCATTTGCCACCATCCATGAGTCAGTATAGAGATATAGCATTGGCCACTTTTCTCGTTCAGCAATATCTAAAGCAAGCTGGATGGCTTTCACCTCTGCAAACTGACTCGATTCACCTTCTCCTTCAGCAGTTTCTGCGACTTGTCGTACAGGATTCCATACAGCAGCTTTCCACCTCCGATGCTTCCCCACAAGATGACAGGACCCATCAGTGAACAGGGCATATTGCTTCTTGTTTTCTGGTAGTTTATTATACAGTGGGGCCTCCTCAGCACGTGTCACCTCCTCCTCTGGTGATATTCCGAACTCTTTGCCTTCTGGCCAGTCCATGATCACTTCCAAGATTCCTGGGCAACTGGGGTTTCCTATTCGGGCCCGTTGTGTGATCAGTGCGACCCACTTACTCCATGTAGCGTCAGTTGCATGATGTGTAGAGGGGACCCTCCCTTTGAACATCCAGCCCAGCACTGGCAGTCGGGGTGCCAGGAGGAGCTGTGCTTCAGTACCAACCACTTCCGAAGCAGCTCGAACCCCTTCATATGCTGCCAATATCTCTTTCTCCGTTGGAGTATAGCGGGCCTCGGATCCTCTGTATCCCTGACTCCAAAACCCCAGGGGTCGACCTCGAGTCTCCCCCGGTGCTTTCTGCCACAGGCTCCAGGTGGGGCCATTCTCCCCGGCTGCAGTGTAGAGCACATTCTTTACATCTTGCCCTGCCCGGACTGGCCCAAGGGCTACTGCATGAACTATCTCCCGTTTAATTTGTTCAAAGGCTTGTCGTTGCTCAGGGCCCCATTTGAAATCGTTCTTCTTCCGGGTCACTTGATAGAGAGGGCTTACGATGAGACTGTAATTTGGAATATGCATTCTCCAAAAACCCACAACGCCCAGGAAAGCCTGTGCTTCCTTTTTGCTCGTTGGTGGAGACATGGCTGTGATTTTGTTGATCACATCCATTGGGATCTGTCGACGTCCATCTTGCCATTTTATTCCTAAAAACTGGATCTCCTGTGCAGGTCCCTTGACCTTACTTTGTTTTATAGCAAAGCCGGCTTCCAGAAGGATTTGGACTATTTTCTTCCCTTTCTCAAAAACTTCTTCTGCTGTGTTGCCCCACACGATGATGTCGTCAATGTATTGCAGGTGTTCCGGAGCCCCACCCTGTTCCAATGTAGTCTGGATCAGTCCATGGCAAATGGTGGGGCTGTGTTTCCACCCCTGGGGCAGTCGGTTCCAGGTGTACTGCACACCCCTCCAAGTGAAAGCAAACTGTGGCCTGCACTCTGCCGCCAAAGGGATAGAGAAAAACGCATTAGCGATATCAATTGTGGCATACCATTTGGCTGCCTTTGACTCCAATTCATATTGAAGTTCTAGCATGTCCGGCACGGCAGCACTCAGCGGCGGCGTGACTTCGTTCAGGCCCCGATAGTCTACTGTTAGTCTCCACTCTCCGTTAGACTTTTGCACTGGCCATATGGGACTGTTAAAAGGTGAGCGAGTCTTGCTGATCACTCCTTGGCTCTCCAGTCGACGAATCAGCTTATGGATGGGAATCAGGGAGTCTCTGTTGGTGCGATATTGCCGCCGGTGCACTGTTGTGGTAGCGATTGGTACCTGTTGTTCTTTGACCCTCAGCAACCCCACAATAGAAGGGTCCTTCGAGAGACCAGGCAGGGTAGACAGCTGTTTAAATTCCTCTGTCTCTAAGGCAGCTATGCCAAAAGCCCACCGGTACCCTTTTGGGTCCTTGAAATACCCTCTCCTGAGGTAGTCTATGCCAAGGATGCACGGAGCCTCCGGGCCAGTCACAATGGGGTGTTTCTGCCACTCCTTCCCGGTTAAGCTTACTTCGGCCTCCAATACAGTCAACTCTTGGGATCCCCCTGTCACTCCAGAAATACAGATGGGTTCTGCTCCTTCATAGCTTGATGGCATTAAGGTACACTGTGCACCGGTGTCTACTAAAGCCTTATATTCCTGTGGGTGTGATGTGCCAGGCCATCGAATCCACACAGTCCAGTACACCCGGTTGTCCCTCTCCTCCACCTGGCTGGAGGCAGGGCCCCTCTAGTCCTGGTTATAGCATTCGTTATTCACTTCTTGTACATGTGAATCGAAAATCCCTTTACTAAGATCGGAAGCAAAATCAGCCCTTCTACTTTGTCTGGGGAACTGCTCATTGGAAACTGGAGCAGCAACTTTCCTGGAAGAACCACCTTTTTTTCCTTGCAACTCACGTACTCGTGCCTCTAGGGCCGAGGTAGATTTTCCATCCCACTTCCTCATGTCCTCTCCGTGGTCACGCAGATAAAACCACAGGGTGGCCCGTGGTGTGTATCCACTATATCTTCTCTCTTGAAGAGAGGGACGCTTACTCCTAATGGCTGAGATACTGGTCTGTACAGGTGAGGAGTAGGACATAGGACATGTCCTCTTTCAACTGCTGGAAATCCTGGGACAACTTCTCCACAGCCGAGATGCAGGCCCGTAGGGAGGAAGAGAGACTTTCTTCGTATTGTCGGAGTTGGCCAGCCAATTCATCCACCGTTGGTCCCTCTTCATCTTTCCAGGTCATTATTGCCAATGAGTTTGCGTACGATGATGGTGCGCTCCGTACGAACTTCCGCCACATGGGTCGTGTGCACTGGACTTCATCTGGATCTTTGGATAACTGCTCATTGTTCAGGTCATTATGAATCACCTCCAGCACGGCTAATTCCCTCAGGTACTGGATACCTCTCTCCATGGTGGTCCACTTGCCTGGGTGACATATAAGATCTTCCTTGAAGGGATACCTTTCCTTCACGCCTGACAGGAGTCGCCTCCAAAGGCTGAGGGCTTTTACCCCTTTTCCAATCACTTTGTCAATGCCTCCTTCCCTAGAAAGAGATCCCAGCTGCTTGGCTTCCCTACCCTCTAATTCCAGGCTACTGGCCCCATTATCCCAGCATCGGAGCAGCCAGGTGATGATGGGCTCGCCTGGACGACGACTGAAATCTTTTCGCATATCTCGCAGCTCACTCAGGGATAGGGATCGTGTGGTTACTGTCTCGTTTATGGGTTCTGCCTCTTCCTCCTCCTGTTCTCTTGATGACGCTGGCTCATCATCAGCTTTTACTAAACGAGCTGATTTCCTTGTATATTTTTTCTTCTGTATAGGGGCAACTGATACTGGCACGGGTTGGTTCTCTGGATCAACCGCAGTGCCTGTTGTGGGGGCTGGCGCAACCACAGTGACTGTCGTGGGGGCCTGAGGGGCTGGCGCAGGGGCTGGCGCAGCCACAGCATCTGTCATTTTGTCGTCAGATCCAGAGACCTTCCCTTCCCCTTGTGGGTTCTGAATAGTGTTGAATAGGGCTCGGTAAGCATAGGCCAGGCCCCAGCATGTTGCAGTGATTTGTGTCTCTCTGGAGTTGCCAGGGTGACAACATACTTTTTCCAAATACTTTACTAGATTTTCAGGATTCTGCACTTGTTCAGGAGTGAAGTTCCAAAACATTGGAGGTGCCCACTGTCCCAGGTACTTGCCCATGCTCTCCCACACACCCTGCCACTCATAACTATCCAGCCTTGGAGCAGATCTCTGGATGATATTCTTAAGGTGCTTATTAACCTTAGACAAAACTGAAACAATATTCCCAAGAACTATCAATAAATATATCTTAACTACCCAAGGATGCTCAAGATACTGAAAAGTTGTTGCAATGAAGGACGAAACATCATAGAAGAAAACAACAAACGTGCTATTCTGTATTTCCTCCATAAAGAAGCTCTCAGAGGAAGAGGTATAATTGCCAAGTGTCTCCATGAGGTGGTACCCGAAGTACAGTAATGGCTTCACTACAGAACCCAAATACCAGATAGCGCTCAAGGTCAGTGTTTTAATAACAAATCTCCCAGGCAAAACATCACTGATCACTGCAGAGCACAGCAAACTGCAAAACCCAACACCAATTTTTAACACGTACTGCAAAAACAAAAGCATGGTGCAAATCAGGTAGACTAATACCGAGAACAGATGAATCAATATTATGATGAGCAATTGTTAACACATACAAATTCCTTACCACGCTCTGGTTAATCTGTTATTATCTCAAACCCTTCGAGCCCCACGTTGGGCGCCAAAAAAGGACTGTCGTGGTTTAACCCCAGCCAGCAGCTAAGCACCACGCAGCCGCTCGCTCACTCCCCCCACCCCAGTGGGATGGGGAAGAGAATTGGGAGGGTTACAGTCAGAAAACTCGTGGATTGAGATAAGAACAGTTTAATAATTGAAGTAAAATGAAATAGAATAGTAGTAATAATAATAATAATATAATAATAATAATACGATAATAATATACAGAGCAAGGGATACACTATACAATTGGCTCACCACCCGCCGACCGATGCCTAGCACGTCCCCGAGCAGCGATCGCTGCCCCCCCCCCCCCCCGGCCAACTCCCCCAGTTTATATACTGAGCATGATGTCATACGGTGTGGAATAGCCCTTTGGCTGGTCTGGGTCAGCTGTCCTGGCTGTGCCCCCTCCCAGCTTCTTGTGCACCTGGCAGAGCATGGGAAGCTGAAAAAGTCCTTGACTAGTGTAAGCACTACTTAGCAAGAACCAAAACATCAGTGTGTTATCAACATTATTCTCATCCTAAATCCAAAACACAGCACTCTACTAGCTACTAAGAAGAAAATTAACTCTATCCCAGCTGAAACCAGGACAGCATGTGAGGTATTGTTAATGATAAATTCCCAAATGCAGTAATGCCCAGGGACACTTGTTATTCGGGCAGGAGAAATAAGCAGTGGGACAACCGACCCATCTCATATCAGTTCCAGATGGAGGTTCGTGTTTCAGCAGTACACAAGCAGGCAGAGCAGAGCCACAGCCATCTGGAGAAGGTTATGCACTGGAAGATCTGATTCAGCTACAGAGTGAAAGTGCTTCAAGTGAGGGTGCATCATATCAAACTAGGCTGAAATCACATTTCTAAGAGGTAAATCAGATGAATTTGGGTCAAATTAGGAAAGATTATTTTATAACTCTCTTCTATCCTCTAAGATTGGTCCAGGATGAAAATAGTAGGGTGGACATTAATGCACAAAGGATATGAAGAAAATTACCGCAGGAAGGATGAAGAGGTAGACAAACAAGCATGCTGGCAATCTGCTAGGTATTCACCATAGTGTAACTGAGTGCCAGATTTCCTTAGGTATTTCTTTACTTTCCATTTGCACGGTATATTTTGGGACAAGAAGGGCAGAAATCCTACTGATAGCCTCAGCAGTCTGCCTGTAAGAACTACAAATGCAAACTGTCCTGCAGCAAGGTAGGTGGGCAGTTTTCCCATGATCTTTCCTATTGAAATACGGTTTGTGACACAGGAATAATTTTTTCTGTTTTGAAGTGTTATCCTTTTGGATATCCTGTCTGAATGAAATAAAGATATTTCAATGTGATTGTCCAGAACTAAGACAGTAGTCTGTGGCTGAGAGAGAGAGAAATCCTCTTACAGTGTAGTTCACCTCAATTACGTTGCACACTGACTGTGGGATTAATATGTCCAGATATGTTTGTCTAGACTGAGGTTAACTGTGTGTGCAACAATATTTAATTTAACAGGTAACACCAGGTCCCTGGCAGATCACTTTCTTGTTCCTCAGCCTTGTGTTCTTTTAGCTTGTGAAGGAACTCTTTAACAGAAAAAAAAAAAAAAAGCTCACACACACACACAAAACACCAAAAAAAATAATGAACAAAAAACCGCCAATGCCTAAAAAAAAAAAAGAAAAAAGGGAGAGGAGAAAAGAGACAGAGAGAAAGAAGATAAATTGATAGTTTTAATAACTATCAGTGCATTAAAATAAAAAATACATTTCTTCTCATGATTTCCTTCAGTATCTGTTACATTTCCTAGGTATGGTATTTGTCATGTTGGGTGATGAAATGGTCACTCCAAGAATTCCTCTCTTTTCCTTTCTTCTTTTGACTGAAGGTTTCTAAATCACAGCTTGTTTCTGGTGGCTGGAATATCACTTTCTGACCCTGCAGGTTTCAAAAGATATTGCCAAGTGAGATAAGCCATACCCTTCAACATTTTCCTGAATATTTTTCTGGATAGTTCAGGTTTCTATCAAGTTCAGTATACACAAACGCTTATCAGCCTGTCCAGTTCTTAGAAAATGCATATTACAGTTTGCCACTGGTTGTATTGGTCTGGTATAGTCTAGGTCATCAAAACATCCTGCTGCAGTTCTGTGTGATGCTTTCCAAACTCAAGGAAACAATTTTGTTAAAAAATGTGCATAAGACAAAATTAGAAATATACAGTAGTCTCTCTCATAAATTATTATCTGGAGCATGTTCAAGAACTGCTTAAAAAGAAAATAAACAATGCAACCATACAATGTTAACAATAGCATCTTTCTTCTGTAATTACTCGGTGATGATGGATCAATAATTAAATGTAGTTCTTGATGCTTTATTCCAGGCTGTGGTGCATTTCCTCTTGGCTTGACACATGGCAAACAGGGACTGTAGAAATTAAACAGTCATCACAACATTTCTGCTCCTGGAATTTGGGAATATCCCAGAAATGCAGTCTTTTCTCTTCCTCCTTTTCTTGGTGATCTACATTGTGACGGTGATCGGCAACATCCTCATTTTTGTTTTGGTGGTGGCTGATCGGCACCTCCACAAACCCATGTATTTCTTCCTGTGCAACTTGTCCTGCTTGGAGACCTGCTACAGCTCTACCATCCTGCCCAGGATGTTGTCCAGCTTTCTGACTGGGGACAAGAGCATGTCTGTTGGCAGCTGCATCACACAATTTTATTTCTTTGGTTCCCTAGCAGTCACTGAAAGCTTTCTCTTATTGGTGATGTCCTATGATCGGTATTTAGCAGTATGCAAACCCTTTCGCTACAGAGCTGTCATGAATAGCAGATACTGTCTGCAGCTTGTAGCTTGGTCGTGGATGAATGGTTTCCTCGTTATGGCCATAAGCTGCTTCCTGATTTCACAACATTCCTTCTGTGGTCCCAAGTTTATTGATCATTTCTTTTGTGATTTCACTCCAGTGAAAAAACTCTCCTGCTGTGACACCAGCCTGACTGAAACATTGGTGTTTATCCTCTCATCAGTATGTGCAGTACCCCCTTTCCTGCTAACCCTGGTGTCCTATATGTGTATCATCACCACTGTCCTGAGAATGTCTGCCACCACTGGGATGCCAAAGGCTTTCTCCACTTGCTTTTCCCACCTCGTTGTTGTTACAGTCTTTTATGGAAGTTTAATAATTGTTTATGTCCTGCCAAAAACGAAGACTCTAAGAGCACTGAATAAAGTCTTCTCAGTTTTCTACACTGTTGTGACTCCACTGCTCAACCCCCTCATCTACAGTCTGAGAAACAGAGAGGTGAAGGACGCCCTGAGTAAAGTGGTCAAGAAATGTGAATATTTCCTAAAGGTTAGAAAGTGTTAACCATTTTCTTCCCCTAGAAGACAATGAGAGAAAATAACTTAGGATATTTGAGGGAAGATTCTCCTCATGTAATTTTTAGCCCTCAGAGCCTGTGCTACTTACCCTTGACTTTTCACTATCAAATTAGCTAATCTAACCTACCTTAACTGCCCAAGTGAGGATGAGACATGTTTCTCTGGAAAAGGGTCATCTCTCTGTGCCAATGGTAGGAGTTGCCTGGGTGACTAGTTGAGCTTTCAGTGTCTAACTCGTGATACCTCAAATCAGCTGATTGCAATCCCACTCCTCTGAAGAGCGCCCCATTTCACTTTAAGAGAGTTGTTGAGGGCAGTTGATTCTTAGATGAGTAATTTACATTTAAAGAGATTTTTTTTAGGCAGCTAAAGGTAGGTCAGAGGAATGGATCTACTGCAGAGGGAGCAATTTAATCTTTGCTTTAGAGTAACTATACCAGCAGGACTGTAGTTGTCGCAGTGCATGTGAATGCTACAGTTGGTTGCATAGCTGTAAGTTTGCGTATTTAAAAAAAATTAAATGACACACTTAATTACTTATATGTTATAAACTCTTAGTTATATGTTATAAACTCTTAATTACATATATGTTTTTAGACATTTCCCATTCACATTTATTTGTAATTGCCATCTCAGCTGTTTCCAGCCATTTTGTGAACTCACTTCATAAGTTTTCTCTTCTAGACTCAACACTGATGGCAAATGTAAACACGAGTTCTACAGAGATGCAGGTGAACCACAACCATGGAGTCAGTTCTTCGTGAATACCTTGGGATGCAAAGATGGCTGAAGAAAGAGAACTGTCTTAAACTTTTTCCCTCAGGAAGACGCCCATACCTTTTCATGTCAGTAACTACAAATGCCTTTCAGCACTTAGCCTGAGATTTTAACATTCCTCTAACATTTTATGTCTATGGTTTAGATGCCTAAGCCACAGCTTGTCACCCTAGGAGTCTTTAAGAATCTATGGAGAGAAATTTACACAAACTCGTGATTTCTTTGACCTTTCTTGGAAGTTCATTGCAGGATGGGCTGACTCGCCCTTTCTAAGATCACCATTTAAAGAAATTTGCTGCAGCAGATTTCTTTAGATGCTTAAGGAGGATGAATCGCTAGGGCAACTCCCCTCATATATTTCATGATGCACTGAAAAATATGACCGTAGGATTCCGTAAAGTTCCTTGGGAAGTCAGTCTTTCCAGGTAGCAGGACCTCTGCTGATTCCTCAAAGGTGATATGTCCAAAGGTGTCAAAATTTCCGCTTTGCCACAGTATGTGCTTGGAATTGGTATTTAAACCCCATAAGGCTTAGGGGAGTGTTCTTCTTGAAGCTTTTTTTAGCTGGGGGCTAGGACTCATCTGAGCAAACTAAGCGCCTCCAATATAGCCTGCACGGAAGCCAGTAACCCGAGATTCCCCTTTGAGTTGGTGAGGAGAAAAACATGTTTCATATGGCTCAGCTGACCTCTTTTAGACATTGAAGGAGCCATCCACAAGCATAACCAAAATCATCATAAGCAAGTACTGCTTTTGCAGATACCGTGGGCTATCCAAGTCAACGGCCTGAGGCTTACCTATAGAACACAGAACCTAAGGGAAACCTACACCCTTATGAATTGACAGCTGGAGGCCACCTAAGATACCATCCAGCACCTAATGGTGCTAGGCATCAATGTTTAGGAAACTGAGTCTCTCCTTAGCACCTCTTCAGATTGTTTGTGTCATTCTGTGTGGCTTCCAACTGTATATCCAAAAGGCTGCCTGGCTTTGGATGTACCTTTGTGTATAGCTCACATCCTCTAGAAGACCCAGATTGATACTAGATGCCTGACTGTGTACACTTGAGTTGTTCCTCTCTTTCTTCTTCCCTGAACATCTTGTTAGACTCCTGGAAGCACTGATCAAAGAACATTACATAAGATGCAAATGTTCATTATTACTTCACAGAATGAAAAACAAAGCCAAATTTATCATCATCATTGGTTATCCATGGGATTGAGGAATGAGTGGCATGTTTAACATAACAAATTCATCGATTCCGTAAGTGACTTGTCCTTGTCGTGTGATCAGGTGCTCTGAGTACAGGAACAGTCCAAATCCATCTCGCTGAGCTTATATATGAGCAATCTCACTTGCAAGGTCAACGGGACTTGAGTGCTCAGCACCTTTGTGGTGTACCAGTGCGAGTAGGTTCCACAGGACAATTGTGGTGGGGAGTAACTGTTCTGTAGAGCTCTGCGCAACAGCCTTCCACCTGCAACTGAAATAGGTGGGTCCTTATTAATTATAACACATAAAATGGAATAATTAGGTCCGTTACATGCCATGGTACGTAAAATTTGATTGTCATCCTAAATCGGGAGCTTAGGAACAAATCTAGTGAAGGAAATTATTTCACCTCCCTTTGAACACAACAAATTCACATTTCTCAGGTGAAGCTCCTTATCCTAGAATCCATTTGTAGTTCAGGGATATAACCAGGCATTTCCAAGGCCCATCCTTGACTACAAACCTGACTTTTTGATAGAATTCAGATTAAAATAGCTGAGATAAAGTTGACACTGGACTAAATGAGGAGCAAGAAATCAGTTGCCAACACAAAGGTGCCTAGCAGTATTTGCTGGGCTCGAAGGTATTCTACCTGCCTTCCGCATGCTACTCCAGAAGTATTTAGTTCTCCAAGAAGTCCTCTGTCATATCCTCCTGCCATGTGTAAATTGGTTTAGGTGTTTATCTTTAGGAAACTGAACCCAGCTCTTTGGTTGTCTGGCTCTTCAGACCCGGCTGGCGGCATTATTGTCAGAGTCTGGCTTCTCTTACCAGGTTCTTTTAGATATTCCACATGAGAAGAGTTTAAAGTTTAGTATAAAATTTACCTATTTGAAGATATTTGGCATTACCTGGGATTTTGATTTAGCGGAGCAATATGGCAATATACTGAAATCACAGCACAAGCATAATATAGCAGTTGCAATATGCAGTTGAATGACAATTCAAATCTGATACCCATTACCGATCTTTCTATGCTCACCGGTGCGGGCTGGCGGCAGCAGCAGCAGCATCAAAGAGCCCCGATTCCTGCTGCCCTGGGAGTTGGAGCAGTCGCAGTGCCTGCCGTTTTGTCGTCAGATCCAGAGACCTTCTCTTCCCCTTGAGGGTACTGAATAGTGTTGAATAGGGCTCAGTAGGCATGGGCCAGGCCCCAGCACATTGCAGTGATTTGTGTCTCCCTAGAATTGCCAGGGTGCCAGCATACTTGTCCCAAATATTCTACTAATTTTTCAGGATTCTGCACTTGTTCAGGGGTGAAGTTCCAAAATACTGGAGGGGCCCACCATCCTAGGCATTTGCCCATGCTATCCCACACACCCTGCTACTCCTACCTGTCCAGCCTTGGCGCAGATCTCTGGGTAATATTCTTAAATGGCACATTAACCTTAGACAAAACCAAAACATTATGCCCAAGGCTTACCCACAGAAGGATCTTAACTACCCAAGGATGTTCAAGATGCTGAAAAGTTGTTGTAATGAAGGAGGAAACATCATAGAAGAAGGGAGCAAAGGTGCCATTCTGTATTCCCTCCATAAAAACCTCTCAGAGGAAGAGGTGCAATGGCTAATTGTCTCCACAAGGTGGTACCCGAAGTACAGGAATGGCTTCAGTAGAAAACCCAAATACCAGATAAAGCTCAAGGCCGTTGTTTTAACAACAAATCTCCCAGGCACAACATCCCTAATCACTGTAGAGCACAGCAACCTGCAAAACCCAACACCAGTCTTTAACATATACAGCAAAAACAAGAGCATGGTGCAGGTGAGATAAACTAATATCGAGAACAGGTGAATCAATGTTGTGACCGGCAACTGTTAACAGATAGAAATTCCTTAATACACACTGGCTAATCTGTTATTATCTCAAATCCTTTGTGCCCCACATTGGGCGCCAAAAAGGACTGTTGTGTTTAACCCCAGCCAGCAACTAAGCACCACACAGCCGCTCGCTCACTCCCCCCTCCCCAGTGGGATGGGGGAGAGAATCGGGAGAGCAAAAGTAAGAAAACTCATGGGTTGAGATAAGAACAGTTTAAGAACTGAAATAAAATAAAGCAAAATAGCAGCACTAGTAGTAGTAATAACAACAACAAATATACAAAGCAAGTGATGCATAATGCAATTCCTCACCACCCGCTGACTGATGCCCCAGCCTGTCCCCAAGCAGTGGTCCCCCCCTCCTGGCCAACTCCCCCAGTTTATATACTGAGCATGACATCATATGGTATGGAACAGCCCCTTGGCCAGTCTGGGTCAGCTGTCCTGGCTGTGTCCCCTCCCAGCTTCTTGTGCACCTGGCAGAGCACGGGAAGCTGAAAAGGCCTTGACCAGTGTAAGCACTGCTTAGCAACAACTAAAACATCAGCGTGTTATCAACATTATTCTCATTCTAAATCCAAAACACAGCACTATACCAGCTACGAGGAAGAAAATTAACTCTATCCCAGCCGAAACCAGGACAACAATGATGGGAATCCCCGGTTGCCAGGAAGGAATACATGGGTCAAAGCCAGCTCAAGCCCATCACTGTCTTCAAAGTTCATTTTATTAGCTGTCAAGTTGTTGTAGTTTATGTTGGGCTGAGCCATGCATACAGTCCCTTTATCCCCCCACCATGCTGGTCTGGCTAGATCAGGAAGACATTACCCTCTACTCGTGATGTCAGGGAAGGCTGTGTATACAACCTGATGACCCACTGGTACAGCTGTATATCTAAAACAAAGTCTGCCTTGTGTGGAGAAAAGTTCAGCTTACTTTACAATAATTGTTGGTCATTCCTTACATTCTTTCCTTAGCTCATCACTCTCATCTTCAATGAGATTTCTTCCATTGTGGAGGTGTGTTGGTCAGTCACAGTTATCTAGGACACCAATTTAGAGTCAGAAGAGTTCAGTCAGATGGCCGTCGCATGCAACCATACCTTAAGCTTGCACAGAGACATCTTAATTTTGATCTGACGTCTTCCCAAAGGTGGCTAGAGATATGTGAGATGAAATCCACCATGAGTTTGCCGTTGCCACACCACATGGTTGCGGGACTCCAGTAGGTCCTGTGTTATAATATATGTGGTGGTCCTATGCAGATGTTGTGGATATGCGAGCTACATACGCCTATTGAAATGAGCTGGGTTTCTACTCAGTGCAGTCAGTGGAGGACGGGACTCAGCTAGTACTTATGGAGGTAAGCAGTTGTCCAGACTTAGTCATCGAACACCCTTTTATCTGCCCTAAGATCTGTAAACTGTCCTCCATCTGCTCATCCAAAAGGGCCCTGTTTTTGCTGTAGGTCCTGTACCATATCTAACCACATTACAGAGATGTATACCGTGGTGCATCTAAAAGGGCACGGTTACCTGTGTTTAAGTAGCTGAATCCCACACTCTTGCTGTAGACACATGAAAGTAGGTGAGACGATCAGCATCACTTGCTCCCTTCTAGCGGCTGTGTGATGCCCTGCACCTCTCAGTTCTGCATTACACACTTGTACAAGACTTGAAAGAGGAAACACGGATATTCATCGTTCCATGGCTACAAAGGTCCCTTGTCCCAAAATATGTCTTAAAGAGACCGGGTACTTTTGTTGATACACGTGCATGTTGACTCTTATCTGAATTTGTTTCTGGAGCAATGTCCCTGTGTTCTCCTTGATATTGAGAACCCCTTCTGAGCTGTGTCAGTAAGGTCTTTTTCACTTGCTTTCTTCACTTCCCTGTGGTCTTTTTGGGTGTGATTCAGCTTATTTTAGGAATTCATAATGTGAGACTGTGAAGCCTGCCTTTATGGTCAAAGGAAAGAAACAATCACTTAAAGGCTGTGATTCATTTGACCATCCTTGAACCCAGATTTAAGTTCAAACCAACATGTAAATGCATGAATGGAGGTGTCTACGATGAAGGTATTTCCTTGTGTGCTGGGAAATTAAACCTTTTTTTTTCTTTTTTTTTTTTTTAGCCAAAGGTGCTAAATACAGTACAATCACTCTGGAGACTGACTCATCTGATGAATTAGAGGTTTCTACTTCAGGGCAATTGTGAAAGCTCTCCACCCTCCACTGGGTAGAAAGTTACCCAAACACAGGCATCTAATGCCACTTAAGATGCCTGAGGATGTCAGAGACAACCACACAGGGCAAGAAGATGAACATAAGAAACCAGTACCCTCCTGGAGATGTGGAGAGAGATGCTTGTGTCACCTCAATTTCAATGGGTTTGTGGGCTAGGTATGTGGGGTACAGCTGCAAACACGTAAATACCTGGTGCTAAATATTGGCTGCTCTAGGGAATCCTGCCTTGCTTTCAGATGCCATAACAGCATTCTTTAGGTTTTATGTCATATATGTCAGCTCGATGTGGAACGGAGCAACTGATTCTTGTCTTTGTAGCATTTTAGGGGACTACCAAAGTTTTCATTTTCAACAGCCTGATGCAAACTTTAGAGGTGGGATTCCTCTGACAAGTCTAAGTGTCTAGACTACAGACTCAGTTTGTGTCAGCATCTGCTAGCTTCCTTTATAGTAAGTGGAGAGAAACAGGCACTTCAAGGTCACCTGACTAAATGTAAAGACCTAGTTTAGGGTGAGATGCATCACTCCCTGGTCCTTTCCCTGAGTTCCTAAGAAGCAAGGAGAGAACTGAAGAAAAGGAGATGTCTGTATTAAGACCGTCTCCATTTACTCAGATGACAACCGTCTTAGATATCATAAAGTGTAGCTTGATGTGGATGACCTAAGTTGTTTTTTAACAGCTTGTCTAAATCTTCCTACAATCAATGTGGAAAGATGTTCTTCCAGAGGGTGACACTCTCCTAAGTAGTTTAAAATACAGTGCATATATCATCAAAAGGCCAGCTGAGAAACAAAACTTCATCAGTTGAAAAGTCACTTACTGTGCCTCTAAACACTGTCTATTCCTCTGAAAAGCACTCACCAGCCTTGCTTCCCATCAGAACAAGACCTAAGGAAAAATATGAAATAAATAGCCCATTGCTAGAGAAAACAAGACCCATAAAGCTCTCATGCTCTGATTTGTAATTTGTCTGCCTCTACAGCAAAGTACAAATAAATGGACTTTAAAGATCATAAGAGTCAGAATTTCTTTAATCCCTTCAAGGGACATTGATGTAATTTACCTCACCTTTAGTAAGGCTTTCAACATTGTCTCCCAAAGCATGGACAATTAGGTTGCCAAAAGCCTGGCTGGATGGTTGGGCTTGGAGGGTAGTAATTAACTGGTCATACTCTACCTGGAGGCTGATAACAAGTGGAGTACTGCAGGGATCTACACTAGGTCCTGTCCCGTTTAACATCTTGATCTAGAGGATGTTGCAGAATACTTTCCTGCAAAGTTTGCAGATGACACAAAGCTGGGGAGACCAGTTGATGGCCTTGAAGATCAGGCTGCCACATTCAGTAGGGTTTTGGCAGGCAGAAGGAATGGGGGCAACAGGAGCTGCACAAAACGTTACAAGGAATAAGCCGTGCCAAAAATACAGGCTGGGTACTGACTGTCTCGGGAGCAGCTGTGCAGAAAAGTGCCTGGAGACCTTGCAGACAGCAAGCTGAATGTGAATCAGCGGTGTGCGCTGGTAGCAAAGAAAGCCAAGAGCATCTGGGTTGTGTTAACGGGAGCATAGTCAGTCAATGAAAGGAAGAGATTGTCTGCCTCTAGTTGGCACTCCTTAGACCCCTTCTAGACTACTGTATCCAGTTGAGGGTCCCGAAATCAGGAAAGACCTTAAAAAGCTAGACTGAGTTGAGCAGAGTGCCACCAGGAAGATGAGGGAGTTTGAGTACATGTGCTTTGAGGAGAAATGGAGGGAACTGGGATTGCTCAGCCTGGAGAGGAGAAGCCTAATGGTAGCTTTGCAGTACCCAGAGAGTTGCCATGAAGAAAATAGAGCCAGGTTCTTTACAGTGGTGCATGGTGGGAGGATGAAAGACAATGAGCGTAAGTTGAAATATTTCAAGGAAATATTTTCACCCTGTGGAGACTGAAGCATTGGAGCAGGTTTCCCAGAGAGGCTGTGCAAATCTCCATCCTTCGAGAGCTTTAAGTTCCAACTGAACAAAGTCCTGAGTGACCAGATCTTATAGCTGACCCCACACTGAGCAGGCAGCTGGACTAGAACTCCCAGAGGTCCTTTCCAACACTCATTATCCTGTGCTGCTGTGGAAGTTTGATAGGAACCTAGCCTTAGCTAGTTTGCAAATGACTGGCTGGATAAAAGCATGATATTTAAAGAGACAGATTTTAATTTTACTGTTCATGGTGTTAACTGGGAGGACTGCTATTGACTTCTGAATATAAACATAATCCTTTTTAACTGGTGTAAATTCATACTGGTGGGAGAATTTTCTATGAATTATTTTCAAAGAGAAAATGCCATCAGACTTCTATTATTAGGCAGAAAATCTTCATTAAGTCATAGCCATAATAAAAAGCTGACTGCTTTTGTTTTCCTGGAATCATAGAATGCTTTGGGATGGAAGGGACCTTTAAAGGTCATCTAGTCCATCCCCCCTGCAATTGGCAGGGACATCTTCAACTAGACCAGGCTGCTCAGAGCCCTGTCCAACCTGACCTTGAATGTTTCCAAGGATGGGGCATCTACCACCTCTCTGGGCAACCTGTTCCGGTGTTTCACTACCCTCATCTTAAAAAATTTCTTCCCTATACCTAGTCTAAATCTATCCTCTTTTACTTTAAGACCATTACCCCTTGTCCTATCGCTACTGGCCCTACTAAAAAGTCAGTCCCCATCTTTCTTATAAGCCCCCTTTAAGTACTGAAAGGCTGCAATAAGGTCTCTCCGCAGCCTTCTCTTCTCCACGCTGAACAACCCCAGCTCTTTCAGCCTTTGCTCATAGCAGAGGTCTTCCATCCCTCTGATCATTTTTGTGGCCCTCCTCTGGACCCGCTCCAACAGGTCCATGTCCTTCCTGTGCTGAGGACTCCAGAGCTGGATGCAGTGCTCCAGGTGGGGTCTCACCAGAGCAGGGTAGAGGGGCAGACTCACCTCCCTCGCCCTGCTGACCACGCTTCTTTTGATGCAGCCCAGGATACGGTTGGCTTTCTGGGCTGCAAGAGCACATTGTCAGCTCATGTCCAGCTTTTCTCCACCAGTACCCCCAAGTCCTTCTCTGCAGGGCTGCTCTCAATCCCTTCATCTCCCAGCCTGTATTGATACTGGGGGTTGCCCCGATCCAGATGCTGGACCTTGCACTTTGTCTTGTTGAACCTCATGAGGTCCACACAGGCCCATTTCTCCAGCTTGTCCAGGTCCCTCTGGATGGCATCCAGTCCCTCAGGCACGTCGACTGCACCGCTCAGCTTGGTATCATCTGCAAACTTGCTGAGGGTGCACTCAATCCCGCTGTCTATGTCATTGATGAAGATATTAAACAGTACTGGTCCCAATACGGACCCCTGAAGGACACCCCTCGTCACTGGTCTCCATCTGGACATCGAGCCGTTGACCACTACCTTCTGGATGTGACCATCCAGCCAATTAGCTATCCACCAAACAGTCTGCTCATCCAATCCATATCCTTCCGATTTAGAGAGAAGGATATCGTGGGGGACCATGTCAAAGGCCTTACACAAGTCCAGATAGATGACATCCGTAGCTCTTCCCTTGTCCACTGATGCAATCATGCAAAGAAGGCCACTAGGTTGGTCAGGCAGGATTTGCCCTTGGTGAAGCCATGCTGGCTGTCTCGAATAACCTCCCTGTCCTCCACGTGCCTTAGCCTAGCTTCTAGGAGGCTCTGTTCCATGATCTCCCCAGGCACAGAGGTGAGGCTGACAGGTCGGTAGTTCCCAGGGTCCTCCTTTTTACCCTCTTGGTTTTGGCAAAAAAGCTCCTAGATAATCAATTTCCTTGTGGCACCTTTCATCTCTTTGTTTCTCATGCTGTAAATGACTGGATTCATCACTGGAGGAAGCACCGAATAGAGAACATTCACAGTGAGCTTCAGAACTCATGGGGTGGGGGCGATGTGGGTATGACAGGCAACGATCCTAGTGGAAATGAACAAGAAGATCACACTGAGATGAGAAAGGCACATGACACAGGCTTTGTGTCAGCCACGCTGAGGGAATTTCATGCTGAGGAATGTGTTGCTGATGTTCAGAGGGAACCTCCTGTGTTTCAGTTTGTGCTCATTGCCTCTTGTCCCGTCACTGGGGACCACTGACAAGAGTCTCACTCTGTCTTTTACATTCTCTCCCATCAGCTGTTTATGCACATTGGTAAGATCCCCTCTGAGCCTTCTCTTCTCCAGGCTAAATATTCCCAGCTCTTTCAGCCTTTCCTCACAGATGATGAAGGCTGCTCCAGTCCTTCATAATTTCCATGGCCCTTCATTGGATTCTCTTTGTGTCATATGCCTATGCCTATCTGGCTAGCCCTTGGGTGCTCAGAGAACCTCCATGGCAGCCACAGAATCTGAATTCACAGTGTCATCAGTGGGGATTTAGTCAGTGCCATGGCTGAGTTCAGAGAACACTGCACCCAGCCAGATACTGTCTGCTTGGGCAGTGCTGAACAACTCTCAGCTGCAGTGACTGTGTTTTGAAGCTCTCCCATGAGCAGAAGGGGAGTTTAGGCATCCACACCACATTAGGCATACCGAGAGTGCCATTTTAGTCCCTAAACATAGGTCTTGAACAATAGTTTAGGGTATTGAAGACATCTGCATGGGGCTGGCAGCTACGACATATGATCTAGAGGAAACGTGCCCTTCTGGAGTGGTAGCTGTAGGCCAAATGGGACAGCCATGGGCATTAAAATGTCATCAGGTGACTCTCTTCAGAAACCTATATTGCTCCCAGCCTGGTGGTTGAACAGCTTAACTACTAACAAGCTGCTTGGTTCTGCTCTCAGCATTTTCTTCATCTGAAAAAGAATACTGACTTGGAAAAGGCAGAGTTGAAACTAGCTAATCCGCTCTGGAGAAAAACAGATGTAGAGTTAGGGGACACCAAATGATGTCAAAGCAAGAGCTGGCCACTCTTCGGGATCCTAGGACACAGCCAAGAAACTCTTGAAGAAGTGCTGGAAACAGCAACAATGAAGGTGACCTTTCGGTGCTCTTACTCTCCTTTTTAAGGATAAGGCAAATAAATGAATCAATGTCTTTTATTACTCCCATCGGGTATCCTTATTTTGTTGTCTGCCTGTTTCCAAGCTGCTGCTTTCACCAGTGCCACAAGACAGTGTCCCATTGGTTTTTTAGCCTTATCTCTAATCCTTTGCTGCCATCTGAAGGCCAACAAGATTCAAAAGCATTTCCCTGGTACTGCCTGAATCCTTTGCTTTTTCTCTTCTTTCCCACTGCATTTTTAAGAGCCAGGTTTTCACTTGTGTAAACTGGCATAATTCAGGCATGTCTTAATGACAGCCCTAGGACCAGGGTGAAAAAGAATTCTGCTCGGAAGTTGCTGCTGCAGTGGTCATTGCACACTCCTAGGTGCTGGAACACAAGGGTCTGCACTCCTAAACTGTCAGCATGTTCCTGGGACCGGTAAGCAGTCCAGGGAAACCCCCAGGAACAAGCCAGAATTTAGCATGAGCCAAAGTCTACCCCCAGCAGGCAATTTGGGTGGGGCATCTCAGTTTTGGTGGCTAGGAGAGTTTTGTAGAATGGGTGTGGCCAGACTATGTCAGCTGGCCTCTGTGCCAGAAAACAGGCCCTAGCACATACAATTTACTTTAAAAAATATATCGCTTAAGTGATTTAGAACGGTGATGGCTGAAAGGGCACCCCTCAGTGCTGAAACAATCTCACCTAAGTTGGAGAAGCAATTCACATTGCTAAGCATAGGAAGTTTGTCCTCCCTATGTGACCTTCTGGAGGCCTTGCATCATAACTGAAAGCCCCATACCCATGCTTGAGAAACCTTAGACTGTCTAGATCTATACTAGACTCTTATGTTCTGACACCTGAATGGTTCCCTCAATGTCTCACCTGAACTCACTGTCTAAACTGGGGAGAAATATGAACCTCCAGCGTCTTTCCAGACAGCTGGTCCAACTAGAGATATGTACACTCTAATATGTAACAGGTAGGTGGTGCTCGTGGGGCTCAGGAAACCTGGCAGGTCTTTGTGAACAGCATCCTCCCCAGTGCAAGCACAGTCCAGCCTGACACTCTGGAAAACAAGCAGACCTACCAGGAGATTGGTTTGCCTGTGCAGGGAGCTCATGACAGAGCTCCAGTACAACAAGGTGGCACGCAGCCTGCAAAGTAAGATTTAGAAACATTGCCAGGCCATGTAGAAACAGTGTTAGGAAAGCGAGTGCTCACCTCAGGATCGGCTTTGTAAGGGATGTCAAGGGCACAAGAAGAACTTCTGTTGCGACACTAGTTATAAAAGGATGAAGAAGGAAAATGTGGGAAACTGTTTCAACAATTACGATATGCATAAAGGCAACCAGCAGTGTCTGAATTTGCAAGACTTCCTGCGGTAGTGATGGAGAACTGTAGAGGGAGCCAGCTGATGCGATTTTGTTCCTGTTGTGTGTGGTTATGGTCCCCAGAACAAACAAGCTGGAGAGTCCCACCACAACACAGAGGGAATTTGTGGATGTATTGGAGCTCAGGAGTGAATGAAATTTGCCTCGTGGACAGTCGGAACTTGGACTTCGGGAACGGAGTGAAAACTTACATGATTCACACCCTGGTTGCAACCCATGCATCTAGAGGGACTCTGGAATGTGACAAGTTAAGGTCAGCCACAGTGCAGCTACAAAACAACAATGCTGCAAAACTAGGCATGTAGCAGAGAAAAGGGTGCCTGATGAGTACAGTGGCAGGGAATGTCTCAAGGGCGTGTGGAAAGAGCTGTCTTCTGGAGGTGTTCCTCTCTCTCCAGGGCTATAGCTAGAGCCAACATGACTACTTCAGCCTCATACATCATCTTTGTTGTCCTGTAGATTGAAAGGATAATTCTTCAGCCGGTTCTTGTGGTCTAGTTGTGACCATTACAGCAGCCAGGATGGAATGAACTCTGTTTAGCTTCTGGAATTCATGCAAATCGTTATACCCATCTTTGGGTTGCCTAATACAGCTGTACAGAGTTCAGTTCACCTGTCCAAACATTTGAGGTGCCATGGGGTACCTGGACATTCTCCTCAGGCCACTAAATATGGTGTAGAAACTATAAGAAAACCACACTCTTCTGACGAGGCAGTTGGATGCCAGGTGGGGTGCTCCAGGGCATCTGAGACTATTTGCAAGGCCATAGTCTGCTTTTGTTATGAGGGAGACTTGAGGTTTCACTCCAGAAGAGCGAACAAATGCTGATTCAGCAATGGTGACAGGGGATTATGTGTGCGTGTAGTCCGTGAGTGGCAGGGAGCAGAACTTGGGAAGCAGAGGGGCAGTGCCAAGGGGTCCTTTGTTCAGTCTGTTTTATCTCCCTTGTAACAAGGAGATAATGAACATTGCTGGAATTTGTTCTTACATCAGTCATAAGGTAGGCTATTTGAGTTCCTTACTTGGAGCATTATCAGAGCTCTGGCAAGAGGTAGTGGCATCAAGAAAAGCCATGAAGCCCATGGTTTTGATCTCACAGGGCAGAGAAGGAGGTGCTCAGGGTCTAAAGTAACAGAGGATGGGGGCTGAGGTGCAACATTTAAGCCTGTAGGCGTTTGAATTCAGAGATGACCCAGATCGGGGCGGAAGGAGGGAGCTGTGAGTAAGGACAGCTTGTGGTTCGTGAATGTGTCCACAGTGTGTGTTGCAGTCACAGTGTCTTGGCTGATCATTATAACTGAAGCCTGGAGAGCAGGACGTGTGCATTGCCACAGTGTCTTGGAAGAGCAGGAGTGGAGAGGGGGGTCCATGGCATTTCCTGCCCACATGCCGTGTGTGGGGATTGCTGACTGAAAGGACCACCTTCCCAGCACCTGGGGATTGCTGTTGGACTTCTGTAAGGGAAGTTTGATACAGGAGAAGTCTATGGCTTTCTCTCCTGGTTTCAGCTGGCACAGAGTTAATTTTCTTCTTGGTAGCCGGTATGGGGCTGTGTTTTGGATATAGGATGAGAATAACGTTGATAACGCTCTGATGTTTTAGTTGTTGCTAAGTAGTGCTTGCGCTTGTCAAGGCCTTTTCAGCTTCCCATGCTCTGCCAGGTGCACAAGAAGCTGGGAGGGGGCACAGCCAGGACAGCTGACCCAGAGTGGCCAAAGGGCTATTCCATACCATACGACGTCATGCTCAGTATAGAAACTGGGGGGAGTTGGCCGGGGGGAGGGACCGCTGCTCAGGAACTGGCTGGGCATCGGTTGGCAGGTGGTGAGCAATTGCATTGTCCATCACTTGTTTTGTATATTCTTTTATCATCATCATCCTCATTAGTATTTCCCTTCCTTTTCTGTCCTCTTAAACTGTCTTTATCTCGACCCGTGAATTCTATTTTTTTTCTTTTTTTTTTTCCCCCCCTGATTCTCTCCCCCCATCCCACTGGGGAGAGGAGGGAGTGAGCAAATGGCTGTGTGGTATTTAGCTGCTTGCCGGGTTAAACCACAACACTCTGCGCTGTTTACAGACATCAGAGTCTGTGAGTTTCCGCTCTAATGAGACCTGGTGGGAACACTTTGTCCAACTACGTTTCTGGTCTCACGTGTCACACTGGGCTCCATTAAAACTGCAAGTAACTTTTCTTTCTGCTTCTGCCTGTCATTTCTTCAAGGCACCTTGCCAGATTTTGCCACAGCTACAAAGTAGCAGGGAGGTGGCACCGCATTCCGCAAGGGGCTCATTAAAATGCTGGCTGTGATAACGAGCTCTGCGTTTGGTCTTTTGCCACTCCCTGTAGTGTTGTAAGCACTGTGTAGCTAATGAGGGAGCGCTCAGCTGTGTTTCAATTAATATGTACAGCATAATTTTCATTTTTTATTTTAATTTTGTATGACAAGAAGAATGGAAATGAAGAAATATTGACAGGAAATTAGTCTGGCTTATATCCTGATGGGAAACAGGCAGAGAGAGGAAAAGCATCTTTGTGATCAAGCAGCAAGTGACGACAGCCAAACTTTGATTCATGTGCAAGGAGTAAGACAGTTCTTATGACAGTCTATTCTCTTGTCACTGCAACCCACAGCAGTGTCAAAGGCTTTATTTGCAAAGCCTTTGTCTGCTCTAATTAGCACTGTCTTTACCTGTTGTACTAACTATGCACAGAAACAGGAGGAATTTTCATCACCATTGCAAAAGCATTTCAAGGCCTTTTTTAATGAAAGAAAGAAAAAAATCTTAATTTAAACCAAGTCATCTCTTTTACTCTGCCCCCCCGAGCTCCAGTTTCCTCAGGACATGAACCCTGAAAAGAGCTGGCTCAATGGAGGGATGGACAGGGAATAGACATTTTCAGGGGCAATTAGACTAAGGGATATTTAAACAATAGAATGAACAGAAATAAGTTAAGAAAAACTGAATGCACATGCAGAAGAGAATGCCATTGGCTTGCCGGATAATTTAGCAGGTGGACAGGACAACTGGGTATCGACTTGACTGGTTCAGGAATTACAGAGTTAATGAGGTAGAGCTACAGATAGGAGCATTTGCTTGGGATGGCTTTTTTTCTCTAAAGTTAACACCATTTTTCAACATTTCCTATTTTCACCAAAATGGGGACAAACCATATTTTCCTTTCCTAGTTCTTTTAGTAAGAAAAAGCCCAATGCTTAGCTTCTGTTTGCCGATGAACACACCCCAATGGAGATGTCTTCATGTGTTCAAAATATCTGCTGTTACTTTATAGTCAGTGAAGAAGTCTTTATTACAGGGGACAACATGATTCAGCTGTGTAGTCAGCACAGGCAAGAATCAGGTGAAGATGAGGATAATTAACTACAGGTATCCAAATGAAGACGTAAATTGGGTGTTTAAATCTCTATTACTGTCCCTGCAGGTCCAGTCAATACAATCACAGGAATTACACCAGCTATGGTGTCTGACAGCATATACCGCTGCACAAGTTTCTGGAGGCTAGCAAAATATTCTGTAGCCCTAGCAGTATACGTTGACTTATTCTTCTAGTCTTGCCAATACACCAATGGTTGTCTAAAGAATCAAGTTACCAAGCAAGGCAAGGCTTCAGTCTGACCTTCTGTGGATGTTCTGTGGATGACGAGGTGCATCTGAGTCCTGAGGGAATTGTCTGATGTAGTTGCCTGTTGAAGAATTTTCACCAGAAAGTGGGTATCTCTAGGTTTGCTTTATTAACAACTCAGAGTTGGGCCATCACCTCAGTGAGTGGCAGCCAAGTTTTACAATTGTCACCTTATATATGTTCCTATAACAATTACATGATTATACAATTACATGATTATCAAAGTTCACCTGAGTTCCCACTGCATTAACAATTCTTCATTTTTCTGGTCAGCAGACAGTTCTTGATTTCCCATCGGTAAACCGGTTCTTTGCGTTCCGTTTCATTTCCTGTGTATCGACCACGTAGACCACTTCAACCACTGGTCTGATGCAAGATCAGCAGAGTCATTTATTTCCCTTCTATGTCTAATTTCACAATGCTATATTTAAAACTGTCTTTAAATTCTAAGAATCAGACTGCTTAACTTATATTATGAATGCTTACCTTACCCTTATTCTCATCTAATGCCTTGTCGTGGTTTAACCCCAGCCAGCAGCTAAGCACCACACAGCCGCTCGCTCACTCCCCCCACCCCAGTGGGATGGGGAAGAGAATTGGGAGGGTTACAGTCAGAAAACTCGTGGATTGAGATAAGAACAGTTTAATAATTGAAGTAAAATGAAATAGAATAGTAGTAATAATAATAATAATATAATACAATAATAATATACAGAGCAAGGGATACACTATACAATTGGCTCACCAACCGCCGACTGATGCCTAGCACGTCCCTGAGCAGCGATCGCTGCCCCCCCCCGGCCAGCTCCCCCAGTTTATATACTGAGCATGATGTCATACGGTATGGAATAGCCCTTTGGCTGGTCTGGGTCAGCTGTCCTGGCTGTGCCCCCTCCCAGCTTCTTGTGCACCTGGCAGAGCATGGGAAGCTGAAAAAGTCCGTGACTAGTGTAAACTCTACTCAGCAAGAACCAAAACATCAGAGCGTTATCAACATTATTCTCATCCTAAATCCAAAACACAGCACTCTACTAGCTACTAAGAAGAAAATTAACTCTATGCCAGCTGAAACCAGGACATGCCTACATCAGTTAAAATGTCATAATCAAATGTTCAATTATTCATCTTTCCTTACTACATCTATCTTTATCTACTGATTAACTCGGCTGGTCATTAATCCAGCCATGGGATAGGACTCCAGCCATGGGATAGGACTATACAGGAACAAAATGAGCAGTTTAGCATGGACATAGATTAATATAAAACTCCTGTAGTTCTACAATTCATGTAATTTATCTTTTTCTGAACAACTATTCCTAAATGCACAATAATATTCAAAGCCCCAATTAACTATTTGCTAACATGCCACGCCACTCTCCATGATACTTGAAAACTCATGGCAGTCAGGCAAAGTCCCTGGTGACTGGAAAAAGGGAAACATTGCACGCATTTTTAAAAAGGGTAGAAAGGAGGACCCTGGGAACTACCGACCTGTCAGCCTCACCTCTGTGCCTGGGAAGATCATGGAACAGAGCCTCCTAGAAGCTAGGCTACAGCACGTGGAGGACAGGGAGGTGATTCGAGACAGCTAGCATGGCTTCACCAAGGGCAAGTCTTGCCTGATCAACTTAGTGGCCTTCTATGACGGAGTGATTGCATCAGTGGATGAGGGAGGAGATACGGATGTCATCTATCTGGACTTGTGTAAGGCCTTTGACACAGTCCTCCACAGCATCCTTCTCTCTGAATTGGAGAGAGATGGATTTGATGGATGGGCTGTTTGGTGGATGAGGAATTGGTT